>OY987328.1:35046927-35761638 GCA_963920685.1 Polydrusus tereticollis | reverse complement strand
CAAGCATTAATGAGAGGGTTGAGTCCTGTTTGCCAAATCCTGATTTTTAATTTGACGTTGGCAACGGTACAATTTTTTAACATTTATCATAAGAGGCGTATATTTTTGGAGCTTAGATCTACCAGTTTATCCACGCCCCATTTATTGTTAGTGCTTTAGTAATTTTACTTTCCAATTATTTTTTACCAAAACGCGTAGTTGAAACAGTGTCTATATCAGACGATATAATAAATTTTAAGGATTAATTTGCTTACAAATACACTTTAATTTATTTAGGCTAAAGCAGCCAGACATATACTGGAACTACGAAAACCCTATTACAATTTGGTTGCCTAGAGAAAATTTTGTAAAAAACATAGCTTTCTACACAAATGCTTACACATTATGTACCTATCATTTTAAGATACCTGGCGACATCAATGTAAGCATTGGCATAATGACGCAAGATATAGGTAGGTACTAGAATATTCAAGATTTCTATTAACGATACACTTCAGCATACATGCGAGATGTCATTAATGTCTACGGAAGGCAACAGACATACCAGCTATTTTTACATGGGATTCCATAGACTTGGACGCTTCTTGTTTAGAAATATTTGATGTCATCTTGAGGAGTTCCGTATTGAAGCATCAAACCTACCTGCCAAATAATTGACGAAATATGGGATATCATAAAATATGCCCCCCATCGAACTAAATGATCCTATAAACCAGCTTCACAGACCGTAATTTGTGATGCTAACACGATTAATACGCAATAGAACAAGATTAAGAAACAAAATTTAAAGTAGCTCTTTATCACACGAAAATAATTAAATAATTTACGGTTACAGATCAATAATTATTTTAAAAAGCTGTATAACTAAATATATTATGTTATTAGGAATATTCTGTCTAAAGTAACAGCTAATCTTAGTCGAAAATGAGATCGTATTATTGATTGTTGAATTCGTTAGGTATGAAATAAAATTAGAGATTTCGTCTATTTTTTCACGATTAAAAAAGAATACCTCTATTTAGCTAAAAATGAAACGATTACAGTGGTAGATTAATTCACTTTACCAAGCATGTAAACTACTAATTTTGCAATAAATATCTTCTATATTTCTAGATAGGTTTACTCGAAAATGTGGGGCTATTTTCATCAAAAATCCCGATACGAAATTGAAAAATTTGCCTATTTTTGTCGGTTTACAAAGTGATAGTGGAATATTGATTTGATCAAAGAACAATAATTATTTTAAAAATGTTGTATAATTAACTAAATGTCGGTGTTATCAGGCAGGCAAGAAGTTATTTATCTGAATCTTATTTGTACCATTAGCGTTTATATACAAATGTTAGTGGTTTTCAAAAATTGATATCTCGGAAATTATTAGGTTTAGACTTATAATACGCTTATTAAAAAAAAAATGACTACTTTATGCAAAATTCAAAAATATTATAAGATGTAGGGTATCCCAGTAACTTAACCAAAGATTTTCGGTCTTCGTAAAGCTTTACACGTTTCTTCAGCGTACCAAACATTCACTTTTTTTAAATATTGACATCGGGTTAGGATTCTGAACATAGGATTAACATCACTCCAATAGTGAACATGTTGCGTTGTCACAGTTCCATTCGTTGAAAAGTAAACAAAACCGTTTGAGCTACGTGGGGAATAAATAAAGTTGGCTTGTTGAAAAATTTTAATATTTATTAAGGTAAAAGACTATAAATATATCGATACAACACTTTGGCATTTCTAATACTACAAACATGAATATCTAAAATGTGATATTTAAAACCGTCAACTCTCTCTCCCTTCTCTAATTTTGGTACACCAATGCTGTCTTCTAAGTTTATAATATATGGCGTCCTGCAGTTTAATTCCGAAAATGTTTTAACTAAAAATTCCTCTTTAACACATCCTTTAACGTAAATAATGTCTGCGTCTATCAGATTGTTGGATATGATATTATGTAGTTCCTTGTAATCGGTATCACCATAATTATAAAGGATACCATGATGATTTCCAAATAGATATTTGACTTGTTTCTTGCAAGCCTTACTTAAGGTGTCGAATGGTTTAACTGGTTTAAAAAAGTAACTTTTCATACTATTCCCATCATAAATAGCCAATTCTTTCGCGCAAAATTCAGGTATGTTAAATCCTTGAATATCGACTACAACGAACTTCATTGTCTGAAGACTCAAATCAAACAAGTATATTTTCATATTTTTATCGCTCTTAAGTTCGATTTCAAAAGCACACCCCCACTTTTCGATAATTTCACAGTCTTAGCACATAGATCTTATATTTTTATTTACGATCAATTCATCTTTATTCGCCAATCGTCTCAAACGAGTCTGCTTTTGAAAGTAATATAGCCTTAGTATTCAGAAAATATTAATGATATCGGAGCCTAAAACATCCTTGACACTAAAAAATCATTGTGTTTCCTAACAAAACCCATCATCTTGTCTATTTAGCTTGCTTTCCTATTGTTTAGCAGGTTAAATAAAATTATTATTTCGCTCTTTTTGTCTGTACTGAATCTTTAGGGGAATACGTTTCTAGTTCTATAAGAGAGACAGTTAAAATTTATGTAAGCAATCAAAAATCCTACACTATGAGCTACTTAGTTAAAATTTCATATTTCCTTCCTGGGTCAGGCAAAATTTGTGATGTGTCGGACAAAATTTATAAAAATACAAAAAAAAATGCTGGATGCATTTTTAGCGTGACTTTCTATTTAATACCATCTTATTTCAAGGTATAATTCGGTTGTCAAAATGAGAATAAAATAATTTTCCCATGGTTTATGTCATCTTAAAAAAGTCAAAAGGTTATATTCTGTAGAGGGTCAGATACATTTAAATTTAAATATTTTCTCCAAGAAGAATTTTAAGATAGTATTATAGTAAATAAAAATTCTATACCTCCAATATTTCATGGAAACATATCGTGTTCTAGCGACATAACCCAAAAGTACCTCTATTCAGAAACGCATCGTACTTTTCTTGTCAATAATTGTCTCATTGTCCCATCCATTACATTATTATAATCTTAAAGCACCTGTTACCAGCATTATCTGTTTTTATGGTTTTCATAAAACATAGCGATTACCAATGAAAATTAAACGAAAACTTAATAAATAACTTTTTTTTTTCAACTGAAATAGACTGATTTTCGATGGAAAAATGTTACTTATAACTAAAAATGAATATAAGACATATACGCAATGATATTTAGAATAAATCAATCTTTTCTAAAATTACTATGAAATATTCACAAAATCGTTTCGTTATAACCAAAGTAGCAAGGCTTGCAGATTTCGTATAGAGTTCAAACGCGATACTGAGATGATCTTTTTTTTTTATATTTTTGTAGGATAATGCACCACTACGTTGTAAGCACTTGAGAGAGGACTTTCTTGAAAAATCCTCAAATTTCTCTGCAATTTTGTTCCTCCTAGAGTTAAATTCACACAGAAAACCCCGTATTCTTATCTTTCAGGTTGGTATATTAAAAAGGGCTTATTAGTATGGTTTAGAAAACAAGCAATATTAATTAACGGATGTTTTTTCGTCGTATGAAGAGTTGAAAAATTTTTTTTTCCACTCCAATGGTTACGATGCAGAGAGTCGGGTTTCATCATAATCTTTCAGGGTAGCTCAGGTTTGATTGCATGTAGAGAGTCGGGTTTCATCATAATCTTTCAGGGTAGCTCAGGTTTGATTACATGTACTAAGGTTAGTGCTCCTTGCAATCGGTTTCAGGTTTGACGCGCCCCCCTCAGGTTTGTTCAGGTTTCTCAAACGTTTGAGAAACCTGAACAAACCTGAGGGGGGCGCGTCAAACCTGAAACCGATTGCAAGGAGCACTAACCTTAGTACATGTAATCAAACCTGAGCTACCCTGAAAGATTATGATGAAACCCGACTCTCTACATGCAATCAAACCTGAGCTACCCTGAAAGATTATGATGAAACCCGACTCTCTGCATCGTAACCATTGGAGTGGAAAAAAAAATTTTTCAACTCTTCATACGACGAAAAAACATCCGTTAATTAATATTGCTTGTTTTCTAAACCATACTAATAAGCCCTTTTTAATATACCAACCTGAAAGATAAGAATACGGGGTTTTCTGTGTGAATTTAACTCTAGGAGGAACAAAATTGCAGAGAAATTTGAGGATTTTTCAAGAAAGTCCTCTCTCAAGTGCTTACAACGTAGTGGTGCATTATCCTACAAAAATATAAAAAAAAAAGATCATCTCAGTATCGCGTTTGAACTCTATACGAAATCTGCAAGCCTTGCTACTTTGGTTATAACGAAACGATTTTGTGAATATTTCATAGTAATTTTAGAAAAGATTGATTTATTCTAAATATCATTGCGTATATGTCTTATATTCATTTTTAGTTATAAGTAACATTTTTCCATCGAAAATCAGTCTATTTCAGTTGAAAAAAAAAAGTTATTTATTAAGTTTTCGTTTAATTTTCATTGGTAATCGCTATGTTTTATGAAAACCATAAAAACAGATAATGCTGGTAACAGGTGCTTTAAGATTATAATAATGTAATGGATGGGACAATGAGACAATTATTGACAAGAAAAGTACGATGCGTTTCTGAATAGAGGTACTTTTGGGTTATGTCGCTAGAACACGATATGTTTCCATGAAATATTGGAGGTATAGAATTTTTATTTACTATAATACTATCTTAAAATTCTTCTTGGAGAAAATATTTAAATTTAAATGTATCTGACCCTCTACAGAATATAACCTTTTGACTTTTTTAAGATGACATAAACCATGGGAAAATTATTTTATTCTCATTTTGACAACCGAATTATACCTTGAAATAAGATGGTATTAAATAGAAAGTCACGCTAAAAATGCATCCAGCATTTTTTTTTGTATTTTTATAAATTTTGTCCGACACATCACAAATTTTGCCTGACCCAGGAAGGAAATATGAAATTTTAACTAAGTAGCTCATAGTGTAGGATTTTTGATTGCTTACATAAATTTTAACTGTCTCTCTTATAGAACTAGAAACGTATTCCCCTAAAGATTCAGTACAGACAAAAAGAGCGAAATAATAATTTTATTTAACCTGCTAAACAATAGGAAAGCAAGCTAAATAGACAAGATGATGGGTTTTGTTAGGAAACACAATGATTTTTTAGTGTCAAGGATGTTTTAGGCTCCGATATCATTAATATTTTCTGAATACTAAGGCTATATTACTTTCAAAAGCAGACTCGTTTGAGACGATTGGCGAATAAAGATGAATTGATCGTAAATAAAAATATAAGATCTATGTGCTAAGACTGTGAAATTATCGAAAAGTGGGGGTGTGCTTTTGAAATCGAACTTAAGAGCGATAAAAATATGAAAATATACTTGTTTGATTTGAGTCTTCAGACAATGAAGTTCGTTGTAGTCGATATTCAAGGATTTAACATACCTGAATTTTGCGCGAAAGAATTGGCTATTTATGATGGGAATAGTATGAAAAGTTACTTTTTTAAACCAGTTAAACCATTCGACACCTTAAGTAAGGCTTGCAAGAAACAAGTCAAATATCTATTTGGAAATCATCATGGTATCCTTTATAATTATGGTGATACCGATTACAAGGAACTACATAATATCATATCCAACAATCTGATAGACGCAGACATTATTTACGTTAAAGGATGTGTTAAAGAGGAATTTTTAGTTAAAACATTTTCGGAATTAAACTGCAGGACGCCATATATTATAAACTTAGAAGACAGCATTGGTGTACCAAAATTAGAGAAGGGAGAGAGAGTTGACGGTTTTAAATATCACATTTTAGATATTCATGTTTGTAGTATTAGAAATGCCAAAGTGTTGTATCGATATATTTATAGTCTTTTACCTTAATAAATATTAAAATTTTTCAACAAGCCAACTTTATTTATTCCCCACGTAGCTCAAACGGTTTTGTTTACTTTTCAACGAATGGAACTGTGACAACGCAACATGTTCACTATTGGAGTGATGTTAATCCTATGTTCAGAATCCTAACCCGATGTCAATATTTAAAAAAAGTGAATGTTTGGTACGCTGAAGAAACGTGTAAAGCTTTACGAAGACCGAAAATCTTTGGTTAAGTTACTGGGATACCCTACATCTTATAATATTTTTGAATTTTGCATAAAGTAGTCATTTTTTTTTTAATAAGCGTATTATAAGTCTAAACCTAATAATTTCCGAGATATCAATTTTTGAAAACCACTAACATTTGTATATAAACGCTAATGGTACAAATAAGATTCAGATAAATAACTTCTTGCCTGCCTGATAACACCGACATTTAGTTAATTATACAACATTTTTAAAATAATTATTGTTCTTTGATCAAATCAATATTCCACTATCACTTTGTAAACCGACAAAAATAGGCAAATTTTTCAATTTCGTATCGGGATTTTTGATGAAAATAGCCCCACATTTTCGAGTAAACCTATCTAGAAATATAGAAGATATTTATTGCAAAATTAGTAGTTTACATGCTTGGTAAAGTGAATTAATCTACCACTGTAATCGTTTCATTTTTAGCTAAATAGAGGTATTCTTTTTTAATCGTGAAAAAATAGACGAAATCTCTAATTTTATTTCATACCTAACGAATTCAACAATCAATAATACGATCTCATTTTCGACTAAGATTAGCTGTTACTTTAGACAGAATATTCCTAATAACATAATATATTTAGTTATACAGCTTTTTAAAATAATTATTGATCTGTAACCGTAAATTATTTAATTATTTTCGTGTGATAAAGAGCTACTTTAAATTTTGTTTCTTAATCTTGTTCTATTGCGTATTAATCGTGTTAGCATCACAAATTACGGTCTGTGAAGCTGGTTTATAGGATCATTTAGTTCGATGGGGGGCATATTTTATGATATCCCATATTTCGTCAATTATTTGGCAGGTAGGTTTGATGCTTCAATACGGAACTCCTCAAGATGACATCAAATATTTCTAAACAAGAAGCGTCCAAGTCTATGGAATCCCATGTAAAAATAGCTGGTATGTCTGTTGCCTTCCGTAGACATTAATGACATCTCGCATGTATGCTGAAGTGTATCGTTAATAGAAATCTTGAATATTCTAGTACCTACCTATATCTTGCGTCATTATGCCAATGCTTACATTGATGTCGCCAGGTATCTTAAAATGATAGGTACATAATGTGTAAGCATTTGTGTAGAAAGCTATGTTTTTTACAAAATTTTCTCTAGGCAACCAAATTGTAATAGGGTTTTCGTAGTTCCAGTATATGTCTGGCTGCTTTAGCCTAAATAAATTAAAGTGTATTTGTAAGCAAATTAATCCTTAAAATTTATTATATCGTCTGATATAGACACTGTTTCAACTACGCGTTTTGGTAAAAAATAATTGGAAAGTAAAATTACTAAAGCACTAACAATAAATGGGGCGTGGATAAACTGGTAGATCTAAGCTCCAAAAATATACGCCTCTTATGATAAATGTTAAAAAATTGTACCGTTGCCAACGTCAAATTAAAAATCAGGATTTGGCAAACAGGACTCAACCCTCTCATTAATGCTTGATCTTCGGTATACCGAGTTTTATAAGTATTTTTACCACTCATCTGGAAATAAATGGATGCAAAAACCTCCTTTTTCCATTTTTTCAAGCCATTAAACAACAAAATTGTCATTTTTTGAAGAAACCTTGCATACATAGGTATTAGCGAGCGAATTTCGACTATTGTAGATATTTAATATTAGAAAATCAATATAGAGGTAAATCGAAAAGTGTATTTTTACGACGGCTTAAGAGGTAGTTTATGGTGATGTACATATTAGAGTTCATTTTAAAATGAACGATAATCTCCTAAACACAGACTTTTGACAATAGAACGAAATAAAAATATAGTTTGATGTGATAAGGCTATGCAGCTGCTCTTTATGGAATTTCATGTGAGCCTAGACTTTATGGATTTTTGTTATTTTTTTTTTTTATCAGTAAAGTCATCCTATAGATATTGTTTGTTAATCCATTAAAATAGACAAAATCTTTGAATTTGTATATGATTATCCGCTGAAATACCCTTAATCTGCAGGGTACCTAACTCTACGGAGATATTTATTGCAACGGGCGGCTTTTTCAGTTTTGAAAGTATTCAACATTTGCGAAATTCATCTAAATATATACTACGCTATACTTTAATCAAACTCACAATAGAGGGAAAGCGACAGACGAGTTTTAAACTAATGTGGTTTAAAGGATAATTTGTGTTGTAAATATTAGAGTTCATTTTAAAAGAAACTATAATCTCGTGACCGACAAAAAAAGTATCCATTTTGATACATCATTTCCCCTATTTTAACGTTAAAATAGTAAATTATGTTATAAGCTCGAAAAATGTAGTATTTCAGACGTAATGCGGTCGCTAACCTAAATAGCCCGAAAAACATTTTTCGTCCATATGTCATAAGTTATTTTTTATTCGATCTTGTTTTTAATGCGATTGAGAGTTGTAAAATAATGTAGAAATGAAGTGAACCTATACATTTCATCTTGCACGCTAATTTTTTGGTCTTAATGTTTGTTAGTTAACGATGAAATCTGTAATAGCGTCCGAAAAAAAAAAATTTTTTTTTGACTAACATAAAAAGTGTTGTCTAGCTATCAGGGCAATAATCAATACTTTATTGAGAAGGTTAGCTCTTCGTCTAAATATCTAATCTATAAATCGTCATTTTTTCCGACACAATCGGTTAAAAAGCATACAATTGTATGTGAACGTTTGTACAAAAACCATCGTGTTAAATCAGTTCTTATACCTGACTGACAACGCCGATCTTTAGCTTTTTTTTTACTTTGTAAAATAAAAAGATTAGTTCTTACTATCAAAGAAATTAAATATGCAAGAGAAATAGGTCGAAAAGATTAATAATAATTTATTTATTCCTAAGTTATAAATCTTAACTACATCACTTTCTAAACCAAGAAAATAGATAATCTTCCTGCATTATTCCGTACTTAGATTTATTTTTCATGAAAATAGTCGAATCTATGATTTTCGTTCAAATCCATAAGGGGCGCTTGTTTTGTATAGATGATTTATGATCTTATTTTCAACTAAAATACTAGTATAAAAAAAGTATTTCTTCCGATAAACGTGGAAGGAATAGACATTTAAACAGTTAGCCATAACATACGCATACTGACTTGCATTATTTTCATGGATTGAATGGCTACATCTTTGTCTGTGAAGTGAATTTCTTTTTAAAAAATTACAATGCGCTCAATTATGAATTTTCTAACATAACTTTTATGGATAGTGGAGTCGGATATTGGAAGAAAATATTATCATAAGGACAACTCGATTATTGATATAATTATTATGGTTTCACAGAAGTTTCTACAGAGTCAGCCATGCTGTAGCAGAGACTGTTGTAGGTCGTATTTTTTAAAAAAACCTAACAATACCTTTACTTTATATTGATAGACATATTCTATTAGAACATTTTTCTAAAATTTAGAGCCTTTGGAAATGTGATAATGCTATGAGCATCAAATATATTCAAAATATCAAAAATCCTTTGGTAGTTAGTTATTGCGGAATATTTTAATAGAGGCATAATTTATACTGTACTCCTAAATTTACGGCATATCACTTTGTTTATGTTATTATATTCACAGAGACTATTAATCTAACCAACTTTTATTTACGAAAAATTAAAAACTGAAATACTCTATTTTATTGCCGATTGTTCGCAAAGACACTTGGAGTTGTTATTTTACTTTTTCTACCTCTTTTTCCCCGGTTGCGGAGAAATATGTTAGGGGAAGTTTGGGTCTCCTCAGACGGTTATATGCAATGATTCAAGCTTCTAAAAAAGTACTAAGGCAAGTAATTATCAATTTGAATTTATGTATGTCGAAGGTAATGTGTTACTCATAAATATACATGATGAAAACATTTATTGTTCGATTGCATCTAATTTTTAAGAGTCTAGAAATAAGCAAATAATGTTCTTTAACGTTTCTTTATAAACATCTCGAGTTACCTGTCCTTCCCCTGCATCATAGAAGGGTATTTGCCGACAAAGTTTGACCATTTTTTTATGATTCGAGAGTTGGGTATTCTCTACAGATGTAAACTGACAAGTTTCAACTTGTCGAAACTTGTTAGATTTTAGCTTATATTCTTATTATGAGATTTTAAAATTATGTATGCGTTTGTTTAATTCATTGTAAAGGATTTGTTATGCTAATTTCATAAGTTAAATGTTGGTGAGAATATTGAATTTTTTTATTAAAATATCTAAAGTAAATATCTAATTGATTTTTTTTTAGCGCTAATTGGGATTTTAATTAACTACCTCAGAGTCGGTATACACTATATTTTGCAGCGCAATTGCTTTCACACCCAGTAATGTATTATGATTTTTTTGGATGGTCGTTATATTGTGAGTTTCTTAAGTTAGCCAGATTAATAATAAATTAAAAGACCAACGTGATTTGCTTATTGTTGCCTACGCCTGATATTCATAATTTTATTGGGGGTTCTACCTGATGACAAATACAGCTTATGATACCTATCTAGTGGGTATTTTCAGTTTAAGGACCGAATAATATAGAGTTATTGTGCATACATCATCGCAAACAAAAGGTAGCTTTTTATATTATTTCGTATTTACAATCCATTTAACTACAATTTTACACTGTGAATTAATTTTTTTTACTTTTTTCCTGAAATTGTAGCCTATTTACTTATATTATGATATTATCCGAAATTTTTATAAAAGCATTATGAGGGCTTTTACCTGATGGCGAACACAAGTTGTATAGTACCTATACCTGCTTGGTATTTTATACGTATTTAAGTTTTATTTACTTTTTATTACTCTGTTCTCATTACAAGATAGACCTATAATTTATCCATTTCCAGTACAAAGAAATCTCTAGTTAATGGTTCTAGATGGTAATTATTTTATTATATTTTATATAAGTGGTGCAAAAATTGGAATCAATTATTAGATATGCTACTGAATTTTAATGAGGGTCCTTCGGAATAATAAATAAAGGTTTATGTCCCTTTCTTTTTAAATCGAGTCGGCAGAGGGTTTGAGAGGGTTATTTAGGTATAAATAATTATTGCGGGGTGACAAATGTGCCGCCTTAATATACTTATCTTGTTAGACCATATAAATTAGGGTTTTATTTCGCTTTACTACCCACCAGCGGCGTTTCACTAAGATAGAAAATAAAAATAATGTTTTTTACTATACCGCTTTAACAGCGGCGTTTCAACTAAGGGAAAATAATAAAAAGTTTGGTTTAAGGATGGCTCAGGTCGGATCGTAAAAAGTTGGGTTTAAGGATGGCTTATAAAAATTGGGATTTAATTATCCCGCTTTAGCAGCGGCGTTTCACTAAGGTTAAATCATAAAAAGTCTGGTTTAAGGATGACTCAGGTCGCATCGTAAAAAGTTGGGTTTAAGGATGGCTTATAAAAATTGGGATTTAATTATCCCGCTTTAGCAGCGGCGTTTCACTAAGGTTAAATCATAAAAAGTCGGGTTTTATCTCGGGTCAGATCATAAATATTCAGGTTCAAATTAGGGTTAGATAAGAAGCCGCCTCATGAAAGCATCCGGGTTAGGTCGTAAAAAGTCGGGTTTTATCTCGGGTCAGTTCATAAATATTAAGGTTCAAGTTAGGGTTAGATAAGAAGCCGCCTCATGAAAGCATCCGGGTTAGGTCGTAAAAAGTCGGGTTTTATCTCGGGTCAGTTCATAAATATTCAGGTTCAAGTTAGGGTTAGATAAGAAGCCGCCTCATGAAAGCATCCGGGTTAGGTTGTAAAAAGTCGGGTTTAATTTCGGGTTATTTTGTAAACAGCACCACCGAACCACCCGGGTTAGGTTATAAAACGCACCACCGAACCACCCGGGTTAGATCATAAAACGCACCACCGAACCACCCGGGTTAGATCATAAAACGCACCACCGAACCACTTGGGTTAGATCGTAAAACGCACCACCTGCACCACCTGGGTTAGTTGCACCACCAGCACCACCAGCACCACCTGATCTCGCTCTCTCCGTTTTCCTCTACTTACATACGTTTTCAAAAAATAATATATTATTTAGTGACATGGATGATGTGTATTATTATTTTACCACCTGCGGTTATTTAAAATTGGAATGTCTGTCTAATTTTTAAATGAAAAAGTCAAAATGACATTTCGCTTTTAATAATAATTTTAATTCAAGATAATAAGAAGTGGATGAAGTGGTTTTAAATAAAATAGTATACAAACCTTGGTGTAAAGTTTCATTACCGTCTCGAGATTTAGTTAACCGAGCCGCTTCGCGCCTCTGTTAACTACCGACTCTCTCGACAGTAATGAAACACTTTCCACCTCGGTACGTAGTACACTATTGTAGAAAATAGTATATTCTATGACAAGTATGGAATGGACAGATGTCGCGCAAGCGAAAAGTTTGTAGGCCAAGCCGTAGGCGAGGTCTGCGGTTTCGCGAAGACGGAAATGCCATTCCATACGAGTTATAGACTATACTTTCTCTAACACGATTGGAGAAAAAATAATTTATTATGTTATAAAATCAATATTTTGTAATAAAACCAACCTACGTTAAATAATCAAGCGCTGTCAAAGTCGAACTTATAACCTGACAGCGTAAAATAAGTAATCCGAGGCTATCATGATCTTCAAAATAATTTGGTTTTCCCATGAAATTTAGATGGCCGAATTGAAAATCTAGTTGTCTTTAACTAGGTGATACAGAATGATTCCATTCTGTACTAGTGTGTTAGAATAAAGCCATTCTATAACACTTTTTTAGTTAAGAACATGTTGTTTCTAAAATAGTGTTAGAGGAAGGTCAATTCTCTCAAAATACAAAAAGTTACATATACAGGATGTACCAAAACGGCCTCCTTTTTAATTTAAATGACTCAAGGTTTACAAGTTTGAAAAGTTAGCTTTTCTTACATTTCGTTAGTCTTTTCGACTAATTTTTCTGGGTTGATTTAATTCAGGGTTAAAAGATATCATGAAAAAATTAAAAAACTTTAACCAAGCCATATTTTGTGGTCTTACATCCCTATTTATAGTGATGTTACTGTAATCTTTTTTACTCATCGCTGTAGTTGATTTCATACAGGGTCGTGAAGAAAGTCGTGGCAAAATATAACACTTAATCCTAATGACGTTTTGTCGTATTACACTACAGGGTGTTAATTAAGTATGGTAAAGCTCAAAAATGTTATTCCTACTAAATTTTAAGATAAACAGTGCATGTAAACGTAGATCCGTGACCGCTTTAAATTTATTTATTTTTGAGATAGGTACATTATGTTAAAAATTTGGGAAGAAAAAACGGCTTTTCCTTAATATGTTTGAGACCGCTTCGTTTTTTATTTTGAATTTTAGTAGCAACTAACTGGATATAAAAAGATTTGGTCTAGTTCTACCAATGGCGTCCGCGTTAACATATCTTTTGATATTTTTTACGGCAAAACCCAAGTAGCACAAAATATTGGCTGAACATTGTTTCTATATTGGCACAAATGTCTAAACATACCTTCAGTTTCAATTAATGCACACTTGGTTTACACTATATTTCATTTTTGTAGAGTTGTTATTCCGCCCGTATTTAAATTGAAACTAATTTTATTTTAAGTGTATATAAACATAGACCTAAGATAACACAAAAATAGTAAAATGTGGAATATATTCATTTCGAAGATTTTTTGTTAATTTTTGCTCTAGCAGGTGTACTAAATTAATAAAAAATTGAGCTATTCATAAAAAAAAGGGATTAAATAATTTCTTTATTAATACAGAATTATTTTTTATCATAAACCGTTTAAGGGGCATTTGTTTTTGGTAGGCAATATATTACTTGATGATTAACTTTTATTGCCGTTCTTAGAAACTAAAAAATTTCAGGTTTTATTATATTATGTTTTGATTATTTCGGGTTTGTTTAGGTAATGTGACATTTTTGTGTTACTCAGTATTTTATGTTGATTCGACACTTTCTTCAAGATCGATATTTTACCATCTAAAGTTAGGCATAAAGATAGTAACAACACAAAACTTACCCTTATAGATTAAAAAAGTTGCGCAACAAAAATTAAAAAAAATATAAAAAGTTAATTAAAATACTTAATCTAATATTATATATACTTTCAGTAATCATATATTCAAACTGTGCGTGGCTGTAGGCCTCGCACGAATAAGCAACAACTTGTATAAAATGGATTATTAATTTTAATTATTTAAAAAAATTGAAAAATATTCGCGGTCGAGAATAGCGTAAGGTATTCTCAATGATTAACAAGGCCCAGCCGCCGGCTACGCATAATAATTACAATAATAATAATTAGTAATTAAACGTTTATTAACCAAATAAAAAAAAATGCAAGAAAACAAGATACATAACGCATTAAGAAGAGAAAATTGGTTAAATGTCCATAATTGCAGCTTCCTGTACGGCTTTAATGATGCAGGAGCTGTTAAATACATTAAAAAAAAAATTCTAAAAACGCTTTTATTAATGCATAATGCTTATTATATGAATTAATTAGGTAGATCATATTAGATGGTAAGATTAAAAAGAACAGTGGGAGTTTGAAATAGGGACGAAGAGAGGAAACAGGGGATAGCGGAAGGAACACAAAGAGAAAATAAGGCACATTCTAGTAATAGTTGCTGAATACAAAACTAAGTCAAAAAGGAGCATTGCTATCAGTGTTGAGTAACCAATTTAATTTTAAACTTCTTTTTAAAGGATGCACACGATGCTAAGAAGTTTGAAACATATTTATCATCATAAAGCTGTGCAGTAAGAGAAAGAACGTTTAAGAAGTTATTTGCAAAGCATAGGAATGGTTAATATAGTTTTACGACGAATGTTGCGCGTATGTACATCCGTCATGTAAGTAATTTTAGTAAGTAAAGGATTTTATAAAAAAAAAATGGGTCATATGCAGGGCTCGCCGACCATTCTTTATGAAAAATTCGCTCCCTTCAACGTATCCCTAAAATTACCCTTGAACGCGAGTTCTAAAGTTTTTAATTTGCTTACTATCAAAAGCATCCAGACAGGGTCCATACGGATTATTGCAGTAATATAACCGAGATAGAACGAGGAATCCAGAAAGCGTTCTTTTACTATCTTGGTCTAGATAACACCTATGAGAATAAATAATTTTTATCCTAATTTATAGTTTATATGTTCTTTACACCTAACTTTGTTGTTTGTACCTAGCTAAGTTTTCATTGGTTATATTATTTTGATTTAATAATAATTATAGGTTAGTTCAGGTTGATAAACTTAATTTTAAGAAAATGCAAAAAATAACTAAAAAATTTTTATCCTCCTAATAGGAATTAACAACTTGGATAAATAAAGTAAAGATAAATTATAACCCTTCATTACTTACTATAAAACAATCACATCACATAATATTCGATGGCAGCTATTTTAAGATAAAAATAATATAATAAACTATAACTAACAATAACAGTTGGAATATCAAGACTACTAAAACTCTCATTAGCCGAGTCCTACTATAAAAAATTAAGCTTTTAATAAAAGTTGTTATTTATATATTTTTAAATTTTTGGTAAGCTCTTGATGAGCAGAACGCAATGACATGTAAATATTTCCACTTGAAAACCACAACAATAGATTGCCGCATAGTCGAGATTTAAGAGGTGCTCAAAAAGTTAAAATGTTGAAAATCAAAAAAAATAAAAGCTATGAAAATTTTGATTGTGACATCTTTTGTCAGAAAAAAAATTAGTATCATACCTTAACCTTCTACCATTTCATTACTAATAACTAAGATAACTAACAAATGCAATAAAACTCGAACATCCTGCCACACAGTGTTGTTTGAAGAAAATGCTGAGTTACGTTTTGTTCGCTGCAGCAGTTTAACCGATTAGCTGATAGTCGATATCGGAAACAAACAATCCTGAGTAGAGTCGGACAAACTCGGATGAATTGTTAGTAGTTTTAGGTCACGAATTATAAATATTTAAGGTATTTACCTAATTTATTATTTTCAAATGTGGGTATTTGTAATAATTTTGTTGTCCGTAAGGTAAGCCCATGTTTTGCAAATTAATTAATTAATTATTAATTTCCCAATTATTATCATAAGGTACCTACATACTAAATCGGTAAGTATTACAATCTTATAAAAATGCACTATTTGAATAAACTAGACAGCATAGAATCGTTTAATAATTTAGAGATTTTTAAAAATTTTGTTCAACCACTTTTGCACCCTCTAATAAGAAAAGAAACTTTCTATCTTTCTTAACCAAGTCGTGTAAATGAGAAAATAAGCGCACAAAGGAGGTTATTTGCCACATAAAAAGAGTGGTCCAGAAAAAAATATCAAATTAAGAAACCTAGTGCGGGGGAATCTGACACTGCTATGTAAAAGCAATTTTGTATTATATTATATGTGTTTGCCGCTACTTCACCTATTTGAATGTTTTTTTTTTATTTCATCTTCTTTTCGCACGACAAAGAAATCACAATCCAGGCAGAGCAAATTTAAATGGTTGGATGATATAGGGTAGATACTAAATATTTTGAAACCTACAAGTCAAACGTCTCCCTACAACTTTATGACTGCCCTTTGCGCTTGTTTTGAATGTGGTATTGACAATCGGGATCCAAGATTAATTTGTTTTCAATGCCGGCAAGCAGCTGGTGTCCAAACGTACCGCACTGTCCGAGTAGCCAGCGCTGCCTTTCTCTGTACCTAAAATTGTGCGGTAATCATATTACAATAACATATCACTGCAGTGTGTGAATTTCAAAAAGCGTTGCTGGAGGTATGTAGAATACGGTTAAGCATATTACTTTCATTTATAAATGTTTAAATATATTTAAAGTCGTGGTTAACAGTAAAGTTGTCTAAGACAAGTATGGATCTACATACAAATTTTTATCACTGAAAAAGTTGTGATCCTAGGTGATCCCGGTCGGTTCTTAAACTCAATGCACAGTTAATAGTGCTACTGCACTACCAGAATTTCAAAAGATATGCACCAAGGTTTATCAAGCGTGGATATGCTATAGTCCGCGTCGCCCTTTCTTGTCATGCAGCCTCGCACGCTTACTGCTCAGCCGTTGCGCATCGTAGTAAGCCTGGGCACAACAATAAATATATTGTCCTGGCTCGACTTGAAATGCAATGTGGTAATAGCAAAGGCAGAGATGCACTTGCCCCAATCAAATCTTTACCGGCTAAACAAAGCAATTTCGAACATAAATAAGTAGACTTAAATCAAGATATTTTGCTTTTAGTTATCGAACGTTGTACAGTATACACGATGGTCAACTAAGCCAGGTAAGCGATCGTATCTCGGAAATTGTTAACCGTTCAGTAAAAGTATTGCTACTAAACACGGGCAAGAGAAATCACTGCAATATATTTTTGAGTTCGTTATATTACCGCTGGAAAAAATAGAAAATATCGGAAACGCGTTATCGAAAAGTATTAATCTTAGCGAAATTTAAAAGAGTTTCTGGATTTTATTATAGTTGCTAGCCGGCGTTCTCTAAAAATTATAAACATTTTATGATTTTCCTCGAAACACTTAAGTAGCTATTGTTGCATAAAGAAGACTAAAGTCCAAAGCAAACGTTAAAAACCGTAAGCCTATATATTTTTTCGAATTATAAATATTAATGAAAAAGTAGTAAACCGGGTATTTAAAAATTAAATAAGGATCCACTGATCTGTCTAATTTCTGGGAAAAATACAAAATATTTAAAAGTAAACTATTTTAAAGCTAAAGCATTCATTTGCAAATTTCATTTCGTACTTGAAACCTCTAGATGCAAACCATATATACAGGGTTTAACAAATTCGTTTATTACTACAGGGATATCGTAAACCGAGATACCAAGACGATTAAATGGGAGCAAAGTTCCGTTATTTTAATTAATAGTAATAATCCAGAAAAAAAACTTTAGAATCCTCCGAGTACTTCCGGCGATAATCGAATGGAACCGAAATATTGTCAAATATACTTTTTCAGTTTGGGCATTAACTGAAAAAGATAAAAGAAAACAAATGCCACTTTATTGGGGCAACCTTTTATTCTCTTTTATAATCCCTAACTAGTTTTGCCATACAACGTTTTATTTTTCTGGAAACATCATCAGTGTCACTTTTTTAAATACGGATCTGGATTTTTTACTTTTTTAATAAAACACGTAGGGCATCTTTATTCAAGACCTCGGTTAAATGTTAATTTCGCAAAAGAATTAAGGCTGTGCCTAAATTATTTTTATTTAGATTTTTCTGTGTTGCATATGCTCTTTTCTTTCTAATAATCGCGTGTTCTTGTGTGTAATAATAAAAACTAACTCTTAAACTTAAAAGAATGCTAAAAAGATCATAATTTCTATTAAAATAAACTCATAAACACCAAACACAAAAAATTTAAAAAGACGTGAAGATATTACATTAATTTATTAGCATAGTTTTTATTAAATTTATAAAAAAAAACTTGGTATACACATTAAAATATGCAGATTTCATAATTACTACTTATGGATAACTAAACAAATTTGACGGAATAATTTAGAAGAGTGCTCTGAAAACAAAGAAAAGGAAAACCTGCCTATCCGGGATTCTTATTTACCTGTCACTTTACTCCAAAAAATGATAGAAAATGTGAAGATTTGTTTGGAAAAGAGAGAAATATGCTAAAAACCTATTACATTTAACCAAGAAAGGGATCAAATCATAAATGAGGTAAATTAAGCTAAAAAATGGTAAAAAAATTTTCTTCATAAATTACTTCTACATTACATACCCCGTTTTAGGTAAACAATAATCATTCTTCTTCTACTAGACAAATAAAAAGTACCATTAATCTTCCATCCGTAAACCACATGAAAGCACTGCGAGTTTTATAAGCTAGTGATCAAAATAAGTATCGCACAGAAACTCCATCCAGATGAACCAGAAAGACGAAGGAACTTTTGTGTGTGGCTACAATATCAAATAAATTTAAATCCCTATTTTCTAAACTCTATTATTTGGTCAGACGGAGCTAAGTTTACGAATTGTGGAATATTCAACAGACGAAATGAACATATTTGGAGCAATAAAAATCCTATGGAAAATCGTAAAATCCGGAAATAAGTTAAATTTAGCGTTAATGTATGGGCAGGGATGTGTGGTAATACAATGTCACTACCATACATTTTTAATGAAAGTTGAAATGGAGAAAGGGAAGTATATTCAGTTTTTAGGTACAGATTTTCAAGAATATTGAGCTGAAATTGCTCTAGCGCTGTTCCGAAAATGGTGGTTTCAGCAAGATGGGGCTCCTCTCCATAATACCCTAAGAGTACGAGATTTTTTAATCAATGTGTTTCCTTAAAAATGGATAAGACATAGAGGTGTTGTAGACTGGCCAGCAAGATCTCCGGATTTGTCGCCACTTGATTTTTATTTGTGGGGGCTTTAAAAAATACCATTCATAAAACGGAAATAAATTCTGGAAGAACTAATTATAAAAACTCTTCAGTCTTTCCACTGAATTAGCCGTAAATCTATTCAAAGAGCACTTGATAAGGTTAAGAAAAAATTCAAAAATGTATATGGTATATATGTAGAGAAATATTTTTGAATGTCTGCCGAATAATTAAGTTATTCTTTTTTTATTTTAGACCGTTTATAACTAAAACAAAATTACCCTCGTTTAAGAGTGTATTTTTATTTTAATACTACATTTCTTATAATGTTTTAATGTTAGTATTATAAAATATGATTTATTAAAAACATCATTAGCAAGAGTTTTTGTTAAGTATACTTTATAATTACATCAACGCCGGAGTCCCTCAAGGCTTAATATTGTCGCCCACCCTCTTCTTACTATACATTAATGATCTTTTAGAATAAACTAAAAATCCAATATGTAGTTTTGCTGTTGACAGCACACTTGTTTCATCTTTTACTTTGGATGCTCGGACATCGGCTGTCAATGCACATCTCTATAGGCAGCAAGAGGTCTCACATCTCAACAAAGACCTGAAGGAAATTCTGTCTTAGAGTGACAGTAACAAAGTAGAATTTAACGCTAAAAAGACCCAGGTGGCAGTTTTTTCTAAAAAAGTTAATGTTGAAGAACCGGATATAGTTATGGCGGGCAACTCGATCCCCTTGGCTTCATCAATTCATTTATTGGGCGTTAATTTGGATAGTCATATGTCTTGGCATAGCTACGTTGCGCCCACTGCTAAGGCAGCCTCACAGAAGCTTGGAGTACTTTTTCGAATTAAGAATCTCTATTATTCTCTATACACCCCAACAACTTTTGATGCTCTATAAAGCCCAAATTCGACAATCGCTGGAGTACTGTTCGCATATTTGGGGCTCTGCTCCTAAACATACCCTGAGATTGCTAGATTCCATTCAAACTAGAGCTACTCGCTTGATCGGTGACCATACTCTGACAAACAACCTGGAAAGCCTTCAACATCGAAGGCGGGTTGGCGACTTGAGTCTATTTTACAAATATTTTTATGACAAGTGCTCAACTGAGGTTGCCCACTTGATACCACCCAGAGCGGTGCATGGTAAAAGTACACCACGAGCCACTGCAGCCCACCCGTACCTGGTTCAGCTTGATGTCCCCGGAACGACACTGTTTAAAAATTGTTTCATCTGGAGAACGTCATCACTCTGAAACGACCTCCCTGAGGCCGTGTTCTCCAACAAGTAAATTCTCCAAAGATTCAAGAGCAACGTGAATCGTTTCCTGTGCACACGTCCCGCTCGCAGAGCGCCATTAAGGATTAATCCTGCAGTGCTGTGCCTTAATCTTAAAAAAAAACTAGGATCCTGCCATTACGCAAAGAAAAAAAGTGTATGTTTAAATTAAATATTGAATAGAATATTTAAGTAGCGCAACTATTATTCGAATACTCTTCTGCCGAAGTATCCCATAGGCTTGTACGTGTCTGTATTGACGATAACAACTGGTCAGTATCGAAAACATTTTTTAAATTATCTATTTTGAATTGTTCATTTATAAACATAAGATAATCAACGATGCGATGGCTCCGCCTTTATATGGACCTGGCAAGCGGCTACTGAAAAAGAATCAGAGTAAATATGTTTACATATAAACCAATCCTAGATCTGTCGCCGATTCGAATCCCCTTGCTGGGCGGCTGAAATAAGTGCGATACGGAAAATCATATCGCTACCGTTAAAAATGAACCCAAGATTCCGGAATACGAAATTCAGAATCCCAGTATAAAAGGAGACTTAAATAATACCATCCGACTTTTCGACATTTTGACCGGCTACAGTATCTTAACGGAGCGGCATAACAATCATTTTTCACTAGTATGATATTAGTTGTATGTTGTATAAGATTTAGCCACATTTGGAGCAATTGTTGCTTAAACAATTTTGGATATTGCCCGCGTGTTTTTTGCCGGTAAGATGTAGTAAAAATTTTTAACTACAAATTTCGGATTGAAAATCCCTTTTAAAAATAGTTGGTATTGCCTTTGTATTACAAAATTTTTTTTTTTTAATAGAGTATGGTATAAGAAATTATGATTTATTTTGGCGATGACGACTTTTACAGAATAGAAAGCTTTGCGTAATCTCTTTTTTGCTTGGCCTAAAAACGTGTACCTCTTTTCTGTTTAGAAATAAAAGATAAAAACTTTTTAATCACCTCCGTCCGCGAGAAATGCTATTAATAATAAATCTTTGCCCCTGTAATCCCCATTTACATTTTGGAAATCCGAAAAAGTTCAAAAAGTTCAATGTTTTTTCTTATCAAAACTTTTAACAAAATCCAATGAAGTGAATGCAAAGTTATTGTTTTCTCATTTTAGTACTTATTAAAATTTCATTATTCAGTGGTAAAAACTCTTTAAATTTTTAACAAAGCACGTTATTACATCAAATTTTAATTGGAATGTTCAGTTTAGCGTAGTGAGAATCCTTTGTTGCACTGAGCAAAAAGCATTTTATTCTTTATAAGAATTCTCATGACCTTTATATAATCGTTTAATACTGCTTATACCCTTTATACACCAGAGACTGCTATGACAGGTATATAATCATAATAAGACTGCTTTATATCCGTAATATGGTACTGATTTATAATACTTATGGCACCTCTTATTGCCATTAAAAAAGTGTTTGTTTTACACTATAAAACGTGCCTCTACCAGGTATTTTATAACCGTTAAAATTAGTTTTATAGTCTTTATAAAAGGTTATTATATTGGGTATGCGCCTTAACGGCTATAGATATAATTCAGTTTTATAAAAATGAAAGGTGTGTTTATTTGTACCTGTGCAATTTTATTTAATAATATATATTTATTATATATATTTATCGTATATATTTTAAAAATATATTTACAAAACAATTTACGAACACTAAACTAACCTTGTATTCATTTTGAAATGGTAGGAACAGCGACGTATATTTTATAACATTCTATACAGATAGGTACCTAAGTGTATACTTTTCAATACTATGGGACCTCATTGGAATCGGACTTGGAGGAATGCTGCTAGGTGTAGTTTTGTTTCGCATATTTACAATTGCAATTTTTGCAACATACCTAAGTTATATTCCCGTGATAATTGTCTGCTAAAGGATTCACATAATCTTTTATCTCAATTCTTAGATTTTCTATATTTTATTCTCATGCAATGTCAGCATCTAAAATGTTATAAATATAAGTAAATCACAACATTAAGATGAGTCTAATTGTAACCATTGTTGAATAAAGTTTTTTAAAAACACATTTTTGTTAACTGCTGTGTTAACTGGCGCAGTCGGGTCGCATTTTATCAGCGGTTTTACGCCTCGTGCGTATCGAGGTGTCTTCGTTTCAATGATTAAGGGCCGTTCAAGTATTACGTAAGCAGATTTTTTGCAATTATTAACCCCCCTCCCCCTCGTCATCAAAAAAAGCTCTTACCCCCTCCCTCTCATGCTTACGTAAACATTGGTACATGCATTTTTCAATGTGTTCTGGTTTCTTTATTAATTCATGAGCAGCAGTTATAAGTATAGAAATAAGGAGTAGACTTGAAATAAAGGACTTTAACGCACATAATATTTTTTTTAAGCAAATTTTATTGACGTGGCATTCAATTATTATAATCTTAATATATATTAACGAACACAACAAACTTTTTTTTTAAATTTTGGTATATCAATTCAAATTAACAGTCCTCAGTCCATGACTCTAAGTCTTCGATGACATTGGATGTTTGCTGCTCAATATTGTGTGTCAGCTCACTTTCGTGTGATTTTGGAATATCGTCATCGTTCTCTTCGAGTCATTTAACGTCTAAATTTTGTATTATGCACATCAATTCGTTAGCACGAGGAGCAGCCACTCTTAAAGGTCTTACTCTCGTTTCAGTGTGCGTGTTTACTTTTTTATGGATCTTCTCGATGTGACGATTTAATGACTTGACGGAAGCATGATAAAGACCACACATTTTGCATGTTCGACTTGATAGCTTCAGTTCTACCGTTGGACAAAAATAATCGAAGGGCATTTGCAAAAAATCTTTGAGTGAAGAATTCAAGTGTGAAGCTAAATTGACTGGGAGATAAAGAAATTATCCATCATCCAAAACCAAGTCATCAACTGTTTGTTTTACTTTTACTGGTGGTGGGAGAAACCTGTTGTCTAGTAATCTAAATAAACCACTTCTTGGACGACGGAGCATTATGTGTTTCTACATTTTACAATTTGAAGCAAGCAGTGGATCAATGGTAAAACAAACATTAACTTACAACACGTCAAATCGTCAATGGTACCGAAACGAAACAATAGATTGGCGGAAGAAATTTAGACAAGTGAATAGTGCGCGGTAATTCCTCTACTCGGTTTTTTACTCGGTTCTTTTACTCGGTTCTTTTACTCGGTTCTAAGCGAGTAAACGTATTCATTATTTTAGAGAATCCCTGAAAATGCGTTTCGTTTTCAAGCATAGACAAATAGGGTTGCCATATTATGTGTTCAAACCAAAATCGACTAAATTTTGTAGAAAATCCGAAAAAGTAAAAAAATAAATACTGCTGACGTACTCACCATCCAGACCCCCTTCCCCCATGTCATCAAAAATAAGCAAAGCAAGGACCGCCCCTCCCCCCGCCCCCTGTAGTGATTACGTAATACTTGAATGACTCCTTAGTGATGAAAACGAACTTTCAAAATTCAAAGAATGCGTGCAATTGGCCCCAGTTAAGCAGACGGACAGGGAACAAGCATCGTTCCATATCCAGGTGCAAGTTAGGGAAGTAGCATCGTCCCAACCTCATAGTGTTAGCCAGGGAAGGACCAGCGCCATCCTATTGGAACCGGAGTTTTAGCCAGGGAGAGGACAAGCATCGCCGATCCTATTGGAACCCTTAGCATAAGAATTAAAATTGCAATCATCACTACATTATTATAAGTGCATCCTTTCTAATAATTCCCAATTATATTTTATCCTATTGATTTATTGATATTCTCTATTTTCCATAATTGTTCAATATTTAAAACTGGAAGATTTGTCGTGAGCGTTTAGCAACCTTTTTAAAATGCCAAACAAACCTAATTATCAACTTATTAGATATCAAGCAGATAATATTCCTTCTTTCGATGGTAATCCTGAACGAGTTACTATATAGATTTATTAATGCTTGCGAAAACTTTGTCAATTATCACAAAGATAGTACAAGCAATGGTGCAGCTATTAATGTGTGCTTATTTAATACTGCTTTAAATAAATTAATTTGCAGAGCAGCAGATTTAATCGCTTCACGAGTAGAGCTTACTACTCGGCCTTTATTCAAAATGGCAATAATCTTAACTTTTTACGATCAAAGACCAATTGATTGTGTAATCCAAGATATTTTAACTTCTAGACCAGAAAAAAGTAAAAGCCCGCAACAATTTGGTCTGCGTTTATAAGACGCGCGCAGCTTACTTTTTTCGGAAGTTAATATGTGTAACGACACTAACGAAGTTAAACTTTTAAGAATTCACTAATATGAAAAGCTAATTTTAAAAACATTTATAATCGGACTTAACTACCACATGCAATTAGTCGTACGTTCAAAAAAACCCCAAAACTCTCGAAGAAGCAATGACCCACGCAGTGGAAGAAGAAAACTTTCTCTACTTTAAAAATTGAAACAATAATAACAACAATCACAATACTAAACCTCCAAATTTTATTCCACCAAAAAGATGAAATACAACCCCCACAAACGTATATTATTCTGCTAATATGAATAAATCTTTGTACCAACCAGTACAACAGTCAAACTTTTCACCATATCGAGGTTCTAACATGCAAAATATTAACAGATCCCAATTTTACGGACAATTTAGAAATCCCGTTCAAAAACCACATTTTGGCAATCAAAATTTTAAGCAATCTTTTAACCCAAGACCATATTATAATAATCCTAATGTACATCACACCCGTAATTCAGCGATCTCAAAGTTAAGAAAACCCGAACCCATGGATACATCTTCTAGAAACACCGTGTTATTTAATAATACATAACCCAAACGTAACTTTTTTTCTGAAGAATTATTTAATCAATTCATGAAACAGACACATTGAAACGAAGTAGGGGACGAGGAAAGCCAATGATAGTAAGAACGGTAGAACTGGAAGAAAATATGCTGGACATGATACAGGAAGATCCACGTAGTTCTACTCGCAAAATTGCAAATACTTCGAATGTATGATAATAATAATTGGTCTAGCGATTTACAGTTGTTGACCATACTCTGAAGCTGATTACAATTTTACTAAATTAGGTACCTATGCCTACCTAGGTACCTATATTTGCGATTAAAATTAACAATAATTTTGTACTTGATAACACGGTATTTATTGTTCTGTAATTAAAATAAAAATACTTTTTTTTAGTTTTTATGCGCTTTAGATTTACTTAAAAAAAAATAATCTGTCTTTCTTCTGTCATCTTCCTAATCACCTCATTATTTTCTGTATACAGAACCTCTTGCGTCTGTCAGTCTGTGTCTTTAAGGATGGAGGATCTTCTATATAAATACCTCCACTTCGCCATGCCCTCAGTTTAAAACTAAAGCAACGCACAGCACGCGTGTTGAATTAAAAGTAATTTGTCGTCAATTTTACACACGTTATTTATTAACAACAGAAAAACACCATAAATGTTAAATTAACAAATTGAAAAAAAAAACTTTAAAATCTAGTCAAGGAAACTGCGTGCATGGCAAGGGCCTAGCGACACCTAAAGCACCGGTTCCCGTCTCACCGAAGTTAAGCGGTGTCGAGCGTGGTTAGTACTTGGATGGGTGACCACTTGGGAAACACCGCGTGCTCTTGTCTTAGGGAAGAGTGTAAAATGAATCGACATCCAAACCATCCTATTCACGCCGGACAGGCCGGATGAGATCGGATATCTCGTAGGATGAAGGTGCCGTTTCACACTCCCCAGTCGGTAGACCGCACGATTAAAAACCGTACGGTCGATGAGCGGTTCAAGATGGCCTCAGATACGCCGACGAACCGTAAAATAGTAAAATAAAAAAAAAAACGAAACTGCGTGCGATCGTAGATATAATCTTTGTAATTAAACGCGACATCGGTACTTGTCGGTACAAAGTCTTGAATAGCACTCCTTTTCTGGTTGAAAATTTAACAACCCTTGCGGGGTGGAGACGTCGTGGGGGTGAATCTGCCACCGGCGTAGATAAAACGAATTCCCAGTAAATAATTCTGTTTATGACGACACAGAATTCTACGTACCGAACAAATCTGTCGAACCAATAAATGCCGAATCTTACGAAAACTATGAAGACGATTGTCAGTATAATGCCGATTTAAATGAAACGTCTTTTGACTCAAATATCCAAGTACAATATTTGGAAGAAAATGATACATACGAAAGTCAGTATAACTTTAATCAGGAAAATTTTCAGACCCCAAATCTCAAAAAAATAACGTAACATATATATATCATTGCTTAAGTAGTAATTTGCCAATTATTCACATTCTCGAAATAAATAAAATATTTTAAATTGATACAGACAGCAGCAAATGTTTTATTAAACCAAATATCGCCTATGAACTTTTCTCAAATTATCTTTTTAATGAACCTTTTACACACACATACATACTACCAATAATGATCCCAATATTTCCTTCATTTAATTGTCAAGGAAAAGAAAACATTTTCTTATTTGATTTCCCTCAAAAATTTGACGGACTTTTAGGAATAGATTTTTTAACTTATATTGCCGCAAATATCGATTTTAAGTCTGGATTGTGGTGTTTTTGACCACTTATTAAATGGATTTGGGTTTAATGGATGATTTGAATAAAACACACGTTTTAACACTGCTAACCAAACTGTCTATTTTACTAGTTGAGGTGGAAGATTTAGAGAATTTAAATTGATACAGGCAGCAGCAAATGTTTTATTAAACCAAATATCGCCTATGAACTTTTCTCAAATTATCTTTTTAATGAACCTTTTACACACACACACATACTACCACCATACATAATGAAGCAATAATGATCCCAATATTTCCTTCATTTAATTGTCACGGAAAAGAAAAAATTTTCTTATTTGATTTCGCTCAAAAATTTGACGGACTTTTAGGAATAGATTTTTTAACTTATATTGCCGCAAATATCGATTTTAAGTCTGGATACTTAAAAACCCCAAATGATATTTTTTTAATATTTAATATAGATAAATCTAGTGACTCAATTATTAATAATGTCGAAACTTATAAAACAGAAATAACCATACCCCCTCGTACAAGTCAAAAAGTAAAATTATCTGTTAAACAAACAAACGGTATAGGATTTTTAAAGTACACAGACTTTGGTTCTGCTGAAATGCTAGGAGCCTTAGAACAAGTTATACATTCTTTTGCAATAACTCTCGTAACAAATAATAGTCAAAACCCCGTAAAAATTAAGATATTAGAACCCTTTGATATCGAAACGTTACATGAAACAGAAATCAATTTAACGAAAAAGTGGAAACCGACACTGAATTAAACGAATATTTAGACAAAAACAAAATTTAAAAAACTTAAGGTTAGCACATTGTAATAAAGAAGAATTTAAAGCTATTCGACAATTATGCTATGAATACCGAGATTTATTCTATAGCGAAGGTACCCCTTTAACTTTTACAAATCAAATTAAACATAAAATCAATTTAACGGACGAAACACCTACATTTACTAAAACATATCGATACCCAGAAATACATAAACAAGAAGTAAAATCACAAATCAATAAAATGCTTGATAACTGCATTATTCAAAATTCACCTTGGAGTAGCCCAATCTGGATTGTTCCAACAAAATTAGACGCATCCGGTAAACGTAAATGGCGCATACTCATTGACTATCGCAAAATAAATGAGAAAACAATCGATGATAAATTCCCATTGCCAAACATAACAGATATTCTAGATAAATTAGGCAAATAGAAATGGAACCAAATGATATTTCCAAAACAGCTTGTTCAACCGATACAGGTCATTATGAGTTTTTAAAGAGTAATGAACAATGTTCTTCGCGGTTTTCAAAATGAAATATGTTCTGTATATTTAGACGATATAATAATTTTCTCCCCTCTCTTCAAGAACATATTGAAAGATTAAAATCAGTATTTGATAGACTAGATCAATTAGATAAATCAGAGTTTTTACACAAAGCGCTTATTTAGGATATAAAATATCAAAAGACGGAGATAAACCTAGTCCCGATAAAGTCGACGCAGTCAAAATTTCAAAGCTCAGAAAGATGTTAAATCATTTTTAGGACTAGCTGGTTATTACCGCAGATTTATTAAAGACTTCGCAAAAATTACTAAACCACTTTCAACACGTCTTAAAAATGGATAAAAAGTCGAACATTCACCCGCGTTTATCCAATCATTCAATCACTTAAAAGAGTTGCTTCTTAATGCCACTATTCTAAATTATCCCTTTTTTGACAAACCTTTTACTTTCACAACAGAGTTGCTTCTTAATGCCACTATTCTAAAATATCCCGATTTTGACAAACCTTTTACTTTCACAACGGACGCTTCTAATATAGCCTTTGGAGCCGTACTCTCACGAGGAGAATCCCCAAATAACCACCATGTAGCTTTTGCCTTGCATACATTAAACGAAACAGAGCAAAGATATTCTACAATCGAGAAAGAGCTTCTAGCAATTGTCTGGGCATGTAAATATATTTTTTTTTTATTATAAGGCACAGCACTACAGGATAAATCTTTTATGGCGCTCTGAAAGCGGTGCGTGTGCACAGGAAACGATTAACGTTGGTCTTGAACCTTTGGAGATTATACTCATTGGGGAACAGGCTTTCCAGGTTGTTTGTCAGACTATGGTCACCGATCAAGCGAATGACACTTCTTTAAATGGAATCTAGCAATCTCAGGGTATGTTTAGGAGCAGAGCCCCAAATATGCGAACAATACTCCAGCGATGGTCGAATTTGGGCTTTATAGAGCATCAAAAGTTGTTGGGATGTATTGAGGTTCTTAGTTCGGAAAAGTACTCCAAGCTTCTGCGAGGCTGCCTTAGCAATGGCCGCAACGTGACTATGCTAAGATATATGACTATCCAAACTTACGCCCAATAAATTAATTGATGAAGCCAAGGGAATCGAGTGTCCCGCCATAACTATATCCGGTTCTTCAACATTAACTTTTTTGGAAAAAACTGCCGCGTGGGTCTTTTTAGCGTTAAATTCTACTTGGTTCCTGTCACCCCAAGACAGAATTTCTTCCAGGTCTTTGTTGAGATGTGAGACCTCTTGCTGCCTATATAGATGTGCATTGGCAGCCGATGTCCGAGCATCCAAAGTAAAAGATGAAACAAGTGTGCTGTCGTCAGCAAAGCTATATATAGGATTTTTAGTTTTTTCCAAAAGATCAATAATGTATAGTAAGAAGAGGGTGGGCGACAATATAGAACCTTGAGGGACTCCGGCGTTGATGTTAAATGTGTCTGAAAGAAATCCGTCAATCGCCACTCGCAGAGAACGGTTTTTAAGAAAGCTCGATAGCCATAAACAAAATTGAACCGGCATTCCGTATGCTCTCACTTTAGTTAGGAGCCCCTCATGCCATACTCGGTCAAAAGCTTTGGAAATGTCCAATGCTACCACCCGGGACTCCCCATGATGTTCTATTGCGTTGTTCCAAACGTGAGTAACATAAGCGAGAAGGTCTCCTGTTGATCTAGACTTACGGAATCCATACTGGCGGTCACTAATAATGTTGAAGCCTTCCAGGTATTTTAATAATTTTTCGTTGATAGCTTTCTCCATAACCTTTGGTATAACTGAAAGCAATGCGGCTGGACGATAGTTGTTTGGCAAGGTATTCCTGCCTTTTTTGGGTATGGGCTTGACTCGCGCAGTTTTCCAGCAAGAAGGAAATTTTACTTTTTTGTAGGATAAGTTAAAAAGCCTACAAAATACCGGTGTCAGTTCGTCAGCGCATGTCTTAACTACAATTACTGGAATATCGTCAGGACCAGAAGCCCTTTTAGTGTCAAGACTCCTCGAGATTCGTTTAACATGGCGGTGGCGGAAAACAGTCTCGGGCATTCTCGATTCTACAGGGGAAATGTTCGGTGGAGTACTTCCCTGAAATATTTTAGACCATATCTTAACGGTGGAAAATTTAAGATCTATACAGATCATTGTCCCTTAGTTTGGCTATTTAACTTAAAGGAACCCAATTCGAAACTCATACGTTGTAGGGAGTACTCGAGGAATATGATTACGATATTATTTATAAAAAAGGTAAACAAAATACAAATGCCGACGCATTAAGCCGAATTTCAAGGCTGGCAAGGCGACCCAGCGTTTGAACCTATATGGATTCTCGCTGCCCTAATTTTGTTGATACGTGTGGTTGCCACGAGATGTAGCACTTTGAAGTCCCTTACCTTTTCGTCATACCCGGAGCCTTGCTGAGGAGCCGTAAACGGCGAATTGCGTCCAAGGATTGGTTCTGACCAGGCTAGGATAACTTAAATGGTGAAGATCGTTCCCTGTTCGTTTATTTCTTCAACCAGACGATGATGGTGCTATTGTAGGGATTTTGTTTAATAAGGTTGTTCATATCCTAACGTTGGTAGCGGCAAAACATGTATTTAGAATGAGCGTGGGGAAAGTTCTCTATCTTTCTCTCTCTGAACTCAACCATATCGGCTAAGGTGCGATAAAGATAAAAATATGACTTATGTGCTGATCCATAATAAAAATATTTTCCGTAGTCGAACCCAAGGGACATTGACATTTTAAAATTAAATGTTTAAACAAAGCGACGCGAGGTATAGGTTGATTAAGTTTATTTTGCTAAAATGGTGATTTATTGTTGGGTTCCCGGATGTAAAGTACAAAGTAGGAAACGTGTGAAAATGCACAGGTTTCCAAAAAGCGACCAGGTAAGTTTTTTGTTGTTTTAGCGAAGTAATAAAAAGGGTGTATCGTGAAGAACCAAAAAGGCACCTTGCGCCTATACTGTATACAAACTTTTGTTGCTATCTAAGAAAAATATATGCGGGACACCTTTTGATCCTGAATAATCATAAACATTACTTATAGACTGATTTTCTTAGAGTTATGACAGTTTACGATCTTAGTACAATGTCCGTGTATTTTTAGACGCATAAACTTTGGGTAAATGCTATTCAAAATCCATTACTCTGTGGCAAAGACAAGTTTGGCATTCAAAAAACTTATAGAGTTTGTCACACACATTTTGGATATGACCAAAAAATTAAGCATGGCAGAAGAGGATCCTATTTAAAGCTGAACGCTGTTTCTATGTTAATTCTTTACAGCACAATCCTAGGTAAAACTTGCCTTGTTATTATATTAATTTATGTAAATATCTAATATTAATAAAGCTTGTCGCCATATCAGAAACGTAGTTACAACTTCCTTTTAATCTCCCAAAATATATTGACTTTAATTCAACTTTTCCATGAGAGTTAGAAGCCCGAAAATTTGAATTCAAAGTTGTAAAATTTAAATTTTTATCCGTGGCGCCGACCCCCCGCCCCTCGCCCACAGTGCTACATTTAGTTCTTCAACCAAGCACGAATGGCGCTATAAGGAAACTAATTTAGTATGTTAAGTTGCCTATCTATCCCTACAATAAGCGCATCTCCCTTGTCTATGGTTCTGACGGTAAGGATAAGGGACAACTCTGTACACGAACTTATTTTAAGTTTGTGTTTTTTAATTTCATAATAGAAACCCCCTAATCAACTATCAGATTTAACAGAAACACCAAGCAAACCTTTTGAAATAATACACGTAGACACATTTGTTATTGGTAAATAAAAGTTTTTGATAATAATAGACAAATTCTCTAAATATGCTCAAGCTCTTCCGTACACAGGAAATGCAGTGTCATGCTGTGACGAATTAATGAAATTATTTTTATTTTTAGAAGTACCAAAACAAATCGTATCAGATAACGGATCTGAATTTCAAAACGAAATAGTCAGTGGCTGATTAAGAGCACATAATATAAAAATTCATTTTACCTCACCCTATCACCACGAATCCAATTCCCCAATAGAAAGATTACATTCGACTTTAATCGAACATATTCATATTCTACGCGAATCAGAGTTCCAAGTAGATGTAATAAAGTTAATGCCTTACGCAATCATCGCCTATAATATTTATACAATGCATTCAAGTAAAAATTTCACCCCATATGAACTCGTCCTCGGACACATCGATTCTAAAGATCCAATGGATTTAATACCATCCTACGTATATACCGAATACTTAAAGAACCATAATAATAATACCCAAATTCTTTACGATCAAATTACTGAAAAAACAAAAGAATTAAAACTGAAAGCTATAGAAAGGGCAATAAGAAATCCGATAACCGATCGGGCAATATTAAAAATAGATTTTTCGATCCCTTTATTTTAACCGATATCTTAGAAAATAGTAAAATCTAAATCGAAAACCCTAAAACCTAACTCCGAGAAATTATTCACATAAATGAAACTAAAATAATACCCCTTGTTCCAGATGGAACAGATCGCAACAGAAAATGTAAAATTCAACGATTTAAACAATAAACAAACAAACCTTGGTACAAAATATTGACGTAGAACCTCTAATATTGAAATTTTAAATAATAAAAAATCAAACAGAAAACTTATCTTATAGCCTTAGAAATAATAGCGAATATTATAAAGGATACCATAACTCTTTTAGCTCGCTATATATGCTTAAAAAAATAATAGAACATTTAATCGAACAAATATTACCGTTTAGATAATATGTCCACAGAAATAAGAGAGGCCCATTTAATTCACTAGGCACATTTATAGAAAGTATAACAGGAAACTTAGATCAAAACGACGCAGAGCAAATCGATGTGAAAATTAAAAAACTAGAAGAAGACCAAAAAAAAAATTAAAAATTGATGCTATTAGTCAAATCACACTCTTACATTTTACAATCAATAAGTTCAATTCAATCATATCAAATATTACATATAATCAACTAATGCTAAAATCGCATTTAACCAAAATAGAAGCAACTATTAAACGAGTCGAAACTTATCAAGCAGACATGCAACAATATTTCTTAACATATACAGTTATCAATCAAGTAACATTAATGTATCAATCAATTTACAATATTCTCGATAAAGTCGAAATCGCCATTTCTATTGCCAAAATGAATATGCTTCATAATTCAATAATAGATCCAACAGAAATACAAGATATTAGTAAACACTTAAGCACAGATAAATTGCCGTTAGAAAGTAACGCACAAAACATACTTAACTTTGAAAAAATATTAATAATTAAAATCTTTTTAAAAGGGTTTAACATAGTATTTGTATTGGAATTGCATCTGTCGAGCTAGAGACATATCAATATTTTAATTTATTTCCTTTACCAATTTCTGATAATCAATCATTTTTGGTCAACATTCCCTATAAAGCCTACCTAGCACTAAACAGTAAAAACTACGCCTATATGGACCAGTGATGTATGGAAATTCAACCTCTAAGCTACCTATGCAGAGAAACCCATACCACCCTAGTAGAAGACAGCCCTTCCTGTGCAGTTCAACTTATTAAGCAAATGCCAATATCACGTCATGTCACCCCCTCAGGACAAATCTGTACGAAGTTCAAACGAGAAAAGTTACCGATGGAAAATGGTTAATTACAGTCCCCAATCGCCATGTCAGCACTATAAAAAACTGTCAAAACTCAGTGGACAATGTACCCCTATTTGGATATTACCTGTTGGAACTACCAACCGATTGTAAAATCAAAATCAAATTAATTATATTGGAAATTTACAAACGTAACCGACTTAGCTTCTCAGAAGTCAGTCTACCAATATTGAATCTAAGCCTAATCGAACGATGCCGATCATTCTACAATCCACCCGCCATGGACCTCAACCATGTCAACCTTAAAACAACTAAAGAAATAGAAGATCAATTGCACCACCAGAAGAAAAAAAAGGTAGGAGTTATATTCCCGTGAAAATTGTCTGCTAAAGGATTCACAGAATCTCTTATCTCAATTCTTAGATTTTCTATATTTTATTCTCATGCAATGTCAGAATCTAAAATGTTATAAATATAAGTAAATTACAATATTAAGACGAGTCTAATAATTGTAACCACTGTTAAATATAGTTTTTAAAAACACATTTTTGTTAACCGCTTTGTTAACTCATAACGTTTTTTAATATACACTGAGCAAAAAGTATTTTACTCTTTATAAGAATTCTCATGACCTGTATATAATCATTTAATACGATTTGGGACAGCAGCACCTGCTAATAGCCTTTATACACCAGAGACTGCTAAGACAGGTATATAACGATATTAAAACTGCTTTATATCCGTAATATGGTATTGATTTATAGTACTTATTAGCACGTCTTATTGCCATTAAGAATTGTTTGTTTTGCACTATAGAACGTGCCTCTACCAGTTAAAATTAGTTTTATATTCTTTATAAAACGTTATTATATTGGGAATGCGCCTTAGCGACTGTGGATATAATTCAGTTTTATAAAAATGAAAGATGTGTTTATTTGGACTTGTACAATTTTATTAGAAACAATATATTTACAAAACAATTTACGAACACTAAACTAACCTTGTTTTAATTTTAAAATGGTACGATCACCGACGTATATTGTTTAAAGTTCTATACTAGATATGTGTATACTTTTGAACTCCTATCTGCGCCAACTTAGTGGTATAGGACAAGCATCAAAACTATGTGAATGCCATTGGAATCGGACTTGGAGGAATGCTGCTAGGTGTAGTTGTGTTTCGCTTGGATCTGTTTTAAAATACAAGCCATGTGTTCTCCATCGCCTGATTATGGAAAAGCCCCGTCACTGATTCATGTCCTAAAATAAGATATAATAATTTAGCCCCTAATATGTTTAGCAATATTCTATTTGGGTTTCTATGATGCTACCTATAACCCCGTTTTTATGACGTGGAATACAAAAATGTATTTACAATTGCAATTTTTACAACATAACATATTTTAAAATTAATTAACAAGTAATAGGGGTAAAATATAAAGCCTTATGACAAGACAAGAAAGTTAAATGTATTTTCTTTGTATAAATAATATATTATTTCAGAAAAACTATTCAAAAGCAAGAACTTACCTTAAAAGGGTGTAATACCAGCACAATCGATTGCACATTATTTTAATATATCCTTAATTTTGAGTACTTTTCCGAGAAATCATCCGCCCCGTACATGTCATTAGAGAGTCTAAAAGACAACTGACTCGTTGAATCGCGAAACGCGATTGTCATCGGCCATTTTGGATATGTTGCATAAAGGTACCAGAATGTTTTATAAAGGCAATCATTATAATGTGTACAATAAATAAAACGTTTTATATTCGGTATATGACTCATTATGTACAAAATAGTTTTTATTCCCAATAAGACTATTGATTAAATTGTATTCATTACGATAATTTTGTTATAATGGTTACTGCCGGGGTTTATACCCAGCACGTAACGTGGTAACAATTCTGTATACGGTTCTTTAGCAAACAATTTTATTTCAGCTACTATTTGTTGCATATAAGTTATTAAAAATGGTATTACTGTTATGATGTGATTTCTAGCAATCCTGTTTTATTACTCTATTTCGCTCTGTGTAGGGTAAAAATACTAGGGATAAAATTCAAAGCCTTACGCCAAGACAAAAAAAATAAACGTATCTTCTTTGTATAAATAATAGATTATTTCAGAGAAACTGTTCAAAAGTAAGAGCTTACGTTAAAAGGGTGTAATACCAGCACAATCCATAGCACATTATTTTAATATATCCTTAAGTGTTCCGAGAAATCATCCGCCCAGTACATGTCATTAGAGAGTCTGAAATACAACTGAACCGTTAAAACGCGAAAGGCGATTGTCATCGGCCATTTTGGATATGTTGTATAAAGGTTTCAAAGCGTTTTATACAGACAATAATCATAATGTGTACAATAAATAAGACGTTTTATATTCGGTATATGACTTATTATGTATAAAATCGTTTATGTTCTCAATAAGACTATTTGATTAACTTGCATTCTTTATGATAGTTTTGTTATATATCTTTAGAACACAATTCTATATATTACTTGTTGTATATAAGTTATTAAAACTAGTGTGACTGTTATGAAATGATTTTTTATAGCAATCCTGTTTTATTACTCTATTTTGCTCTTTCTAAAATATATCAAAAAAAGCTGCATTCTATCCTATGTTTAAGCCATTTGGATAAGTAAAACAGTTATAAAAAATCTGACGTGGCTAATTTTATTATTACTATTGGTTTATTGGACTGACGCTGTTATTTTCAAAAAAGAATACCTGCCGATGGAGGTATAATTTTTAAATATTGTTATAACTTACACATTGTTAGGATATTGTATGTCATCCTTAATTTTACTATTAAAATATTGTAACCAAGTAAGGAGAAGATTGTCCTCGTTAAACAGAAACTTTATACAGTCGAGGCCGCTTAAAGAAAGTGAAATCATCCAACGTTCTTGAAATAATTTGAACATTCAAACTTTTCGGAAAAAATCAAAATCCATTAGTTCTAAAATATTGAATGTCCTCTTCCTCTTCCATCTGTAGCATATTGTGTGAATACTTTGAATTTTCGATTTTGATTAATTTATAAGTAAAGGTATTATAGGTTAATTAGTGAACTAAACGTATCAAAGGAAAGCATGATTTATGGGTTCGCATATGGATTTTGCACTAATATGCATGGAATATTGAATTAATGAAACGAGTCTTTAGGGAGCTTAAAGGTTCCTAAGGATTGTGTGGGGGCTTTACCAATGGGATGAATGCTCTCTAATTGGCCCCTGACGGCCGGCAATAATAGGTGACCAAACTAAAAATAAAGCCACAGAAACTAGGCACCTTTGCTTAGAAGGAAGTTGATGGTAGAATAGGAAAAAAATAGAGCACGTGGTGTTCAAAAACTTACCTGTTAACAGTCAATGGGGCAATCTAATATCCGAACAGATGGTAATTCCGTCGCCTACGAAAACGGCAAAGCATACAGACGAAAATAAATAACACAGAGCAAAGCTCTTGTACAAGCGATAAAAATTTGACCTCGTGGATAAAAAGAGACCCTTGCCCTTTGGAACGCTGCTAAAAGTCAAGGAAAGTCACGATTGATGAGGCCTTTACTTGATGAAAATCCATGTTCAAAACACTTAAGGAAAACAATAATTTTCGATTTTCACTATATTTTAATAAATAAACACATAACAGCTGTTTCGGTACACTGTACCTTCTTCAGATGTGAGTACTTTAATACTAAAATTACCAATATTAGGGTAATGAGAATAAAGCTTAAACTACCTGCTAAATTATTATGGGAAAATACGTGTATACAAATTCAATAATGGTGATCTATTTAAATCTAATTGATCGTTCAGTAATATGTTGGAATTTTTAAGTTTATTTATTTCTAATGTCTCTAGGGTATTTAATTTTCGACCTTTGTTTTCTACATGTAAAATTGTATATTTATCATCAAAATTATGTGATTCTTCTAATAAATGATTGGCGTAATTAGAATCCCTTTTATTTTTCAAAAAACATCTTTTATGTTCCTGTATACGTTTTTTAAACGGTCTTCCTGTTTGTCCTATATACACCTTATCACAAGAACCACATTTTAATTTATATACGCCAGATTTATCCTGTTTTTTAACTTTACTTTTATTGTTTTTTATTAATTTACCTAAAGTATTCCTAGTTTTAAACGCTAATTTTGAACCACGCTTCCTTAGATGTCTTGATATTGTCTCCGTCGGTTTACCGATATAAGTAAGGGTTTGGAAATTATTTGTGTCATTTACTTTATCCGGGTAAACAGCTTTCATTGCCATTTTATATTCCTTTTTTTTAATTATTTTATCAATTAAGCAGGGTTGAAAACCATTGTTTACAGCCATTTGTTTAATGATATTTAGTTCTTTATCATAATTCTCTTTGGATAAAGGAATATTTAACAATCTATGTATATAACTATTGTATGCGGCTAATTTATGTGTATAGGGATGTGTAGAAGTGTTATGTATTGTAATATCAGTATGTGATGGTTTATGAAAAATGCTAAAATCCAATTTATTATTAATTTTATTAATAGTTAGATCAAGAAAATTTATAGAATTATTTTGTTCTGTTTCTAATGTGAATTTGATTCTATTATGTAAGCTGTTTATATGATTGAAGAAAATATTTAGTTGTCTTGCATTCCCAGTAAAACAAGCAAAAATATCATCGACATACCTAAACCAGAATAAAAATTGTTTACTTAGTTTATGATTATGAATTTTAGATTCAAAATCATTGGTATAGTAAATTAATGGACAAAAATTGATTTTGAATCTAAAATTCATAATCATAAACTAAGTAAACAATTTTTATTCTGGTTTAGGTATGTCGATGATATTTTTGCTTGTTTTACTGGGAATGCAAGACAACTAAATATTTTCTTCAATCATATAAACAGCTTACATAATAGAATCAAATTCACATTAGAAACAGAACAAAATAATTCTATAAATTTTCTTGATCTAACTATTAATAAAATTAATAATAAATTGGATTTTAGCATTTTTCATAAACCATCACATACTGATATTACAATACATAACACTTCTACACATCCCTATACACATAAATTAGCCGCATACAATAGTTATATACATAGATTGTTAAATATTCCTTTATCCAAAGAGAATTATGATAAAGAACTAAATATCATTAAACAAATGGCTGTAAACAATGGTTTTCAACCCTGCTTAATTGATAAAATAATTAAAAAAAAGGAATATAAAATGGCAATGAAAGCTGTTTACCCGGATAAAGTAAATGACACAAATAATTTCCAAACCCTTACTTATATCGGTAAACCGACGGAGACAATATCAAGACATCTAAGGAAGCGTGGTTCAAAATTAGCGTTTAAAACTAGGAATACTTTAGGTAAATTAATAAAAAACAATAAAAGTAAAGTTAAAAAACAGGATAAATCTGGCGTATATAAATTAAAATGTGGTTCTTGTGATAAGGTGTATATAGGACAAACAGGAAGACCGTTTAAAAAACGTATACAGGAACATAAAAGATGTTTTTTGAAAAATAAAAGGGATTCTAATTACGCCAATCATTTATTAGAAGAATCACATAATTTTGATGATAAATATACAATTTTACATGTAGAAAACAAAGGTCGAAAATTAAATACCCTAGAGACATTAGAAATAAATAAACTTAAAAATTCCAACATATTACTGAACGATCAATTAGATTTAAATAGATCACCATTATTGAATTTGTATACACGTATTTTCCCATAATAATTTAGCAGGTAGTTTAAGCTTTATTCTCATTACCCTAATATTGGTAATTTTAGTATTAAAGTACTCACATCTGAAGAAGGTACAGTGTACCGAAACAGCTGTTATGTGTTTATTTATTAAAATATAGTGAAAATCGAAAATTATTGTTTTCCTTAAGTGTTTTGTCAAGGAAAGTGCTAAGACAAGAAGTGTGACAACAGCTGACAGAATCGCCAGACAGCCAAGAAAAATAGGAACCGCCAGAAAAAGAAACAACGCAGATAAAGTCCAGTAGTAAGCAAGGAAAACTATGTAAAATATTATCCCTTGTCTCACATTAAGCCCTACCAGATAATGGGATAGGTGACCAGACCTGATTATACTGTTCAAGCGGTACAAGGTATTTAAAATAACTGAAACCTCAAATCTGAAATACCTAAATTTTAGTCAAGCTACCCGAGTGTTAGGCAGTTTCATAAAGTAACAAAAACGTAGTAGTTCCCCAGTTCAAAAGCTACTAGATATATACACTATGTTTTATTATTAGTATAGCCAAATTTAGTGATAGTATAGTGATAAAATGAAAATTTAAAATCAACTATACCATCCTATTTGAAATTTTTATTTCACTGCCAGAACCCGAATGACGTAATTCTAATAGAAGAAGTTGTTTTCAAATCATTGATGCATTTTGTATTAAAGTGCAACTGCAAGCTGAGTCAATAAAAATATAATGTGAAATTTATTTAATATAATCAGAACGTTTTTTGTGAACTTATCGCATTGTACTTAACACAACCTAAAATATACTAAAATAAACTATTATAAGCAACGGAACCCAAATATAAATATAAAAAGTAACACACTAAAGGTTCTTATTAGTAAAATTGATGGCAAATAAAAAGTTTCCAACTTTTTTCCAAGATTTTTATTTATCAGATAAATTTAAGTTAATTACTTACAATTTGTCCATTAATTTACTATACCAAACTTGCCCCCAAATTTGTTTTTTTTTTTAATCAAGTTGCCACTGTTGGCCTCAATCGCGTATCAGAAAAAACAGTATTTCGAAGTTAGCAGTATATTTATATTTATATTTTTAATATATTTACTGAACCTAAATTAGGCAAATTAAGAGAGAAACTCCGTTTTTAATTTGTAACTAGTAGTACGCCCCCTATCGACCAACCTAGAAAGTAAAAGAACATTTTCAGCGAGTTCTCTAAACCACTTTTACCAAAAATATTTTCCAAAAGTTGTACGTTTAACGGGAGATACAGCCGGCCTCCATTCTTAGTGGACCCCCTGATATATATTATTATGTCACTAAAAATGTAGATAATTTCTTTACTGAAACCTAAGAAAGAACTTGGGTGAAGTTCTGGTCAAAAGGTTTGAAATGCTGGCTTGTGAATCGTATATGGAATAATTATAAGTAGCATAATATATTTCATTTATGTCTAGTGAAATTAACTGTAGAGCATTTAGTTCTGTAGTTTTTAGTTGAAATTATAAAAATAATCTTGTTCCCAATTTTTCATTTTTTTTTTCGATTGAAAAAGGTTTAATATTTAATATTCCAAGAAAAACCGCAACCTAAAATTCCCGCTATAATCGAGAATGTTCGGGTTGGTTTTCCGGCAGCGGCTGTTAAACGAATATTGAAAGGTTTTAACACAAAAAAAAGCTTCTGATCCTGACGAAATCGCAGTCATTGTGATGAAGACATGCGCCGATGAATTGATGATGGGCCACAGTAGAACACCTAGTAGGTCAAAATGAAACAACGTATTTTTATTAACGCATGTTCAATAATGTGAAATCTAGTTCAAATTTAAAAGACGACTGAAGCCTTTTTGTTTTTCCCAGGCAAGCAGGTGCTGATCATTTTTATGTCGTCCAATGGCACCGATGCCACGTCCGGAACAACAGGAAACACAAAGTGGCGTTTATCTTTTAAACTTCTTCTCATGAAATTAATTTCTACATAATTTTCACGATCACTCTCTTTACCAACTTGTCCTATATAAAATACTGCTATTTTTATTTTGAAAAGCACTAGCACGAAATCGCCAAGTATGGGTTCTCTATCCAGTTCTTCAAATCCAGAAGGATCTAATGTCGGTGGCCATTTTATATCATCATCCGAATCTCCCTCTATAGAGCTTAAATCTGCAACATCTTCAGACGATGACACGTCACTTAAAAGTTTTTTTTTCGTAAAAGTGAGCTTTCCTTTAAGGAAACCTTGCGTTGTTTTTCAGTTTCTTTTGCCTCAAAGAAACTCTTTTCGAGAGTGTCCGTTGCAATACAACTACGTCCTTTGGTATGTGACTTTTTAGACTTCCTTGCCCCCGCTTTTGGAAAGCCTTTGTACTGTTCTGGGGAAATAAACAGGTTTCCTGGTAATTACTATGTCATTAGTGTCTTGAGTGGATGTATGAGCAACATTTTGTATTGGCGATTCTTTAACGTTAAGTGGAGTTAATCCTCTTAATGGTTGTGGAACTTCGTTTAGAGGTGTTAATTCTTCCTCCCTCGCTGTATTTTCTGTTCCAATATGTTCTGGTTCCATCAGTTCATCAGCTTCAGTGGGAAAGTCACGGTCAGTCACGTAGCTAACGAGAAAATCATCATCGGAAAAAACATTACGGCCGAAAGGGTAAATGCCCGTTTTCTTGAATCCCGATATGATATTCGCAGGCGTCATAGATCTTTGGTGGGCAACGCCAACACAGCTGGCAACTTCATAAATACTGATTGGAGTCCCAGGGTTACGAAGCAACCAAGAGTCGACTGCTTCGTTATAACGTTATAATGGGATTTGAACCAATAAAATACAGATACGTCAAGGGGTTGTAACTTATTACTACAGTGTGGTGGTAAGGTCACTATGGTAACTCCATTGTCTTTAGCTAAGTTTAAGGTTTCGATTGTCAAATGACTTTCATGGTTGTCATATATAAGGACACTTGGATTATCCTTTGATGAATTGCTATGACTTATGAAATGCCTCACTACTAAGGGAAAAAGCTCACTAGTCATCCATCCACTTATAGGGACTAAACCTGTGTCTTAAAGTGTCTCCGGGGAAAAATCATAGCTGGAGGTAAGCTGTTTCCGCTGGCACTTATTATGCAGCATGTTGTGACAAGCGTTCCTCTTTCACAACTTGTACGCTGACTAACTTGTTTTTGACCTTTAGGTGCCAATATTTTTTTGGTTTTTGTACTGTGGTTGTTGCCGTTTCGTCGAGATTGAATATACGACATCCATCGGCAAATTGGTCAGAACGTCTGAAGATCTCTTCCAAGTTGTCAAAAAATTTTGAGACATTGTGTCTATTAAATGAGGTTGATCTGGATATACTGCATACTTCTGGTTGACGAATGCTAATCTGTGGATGACGTTTCAAAAATCCCTGCATCCAGTCAATACCTGCTCTCTTCTTAGCTTCCCAGCTGTCTGGCATCGTAATTTTATTAATACTTGCCATTTCATATGCTAGTTCGCGAAAGTCCTTTGTTGATTTTCCATAACACATTTTGGAGCAATTATTATATATTCCTTTAAAGATGTTTCTTGTTCGTGTGAAAATACCAGGCGACATTGATAGTTTGGAGTCATACGAGTAGGTACATTTGGATGTTCACGTGCTGTTTTTACGTATTTAAAGAGCGTCTGATACTTAACGTGATATTGTATAACAGCTTCTCTAAGTAAAACTTTACGTCCAGTTATATTACCTCTCAAAACTGCTTCAACAGCCTGTCTCATCGAGTCTTCTGAAAACATTCCCTTATCGCTTTTCCTCTTTCGCAATGTCAAATCCAAGTTTTAGATCAAGTGAAAATTTAGTGTAACCTTGAAATTAACCTAACCTTGACCCTGGAAGTGACCTTGAAAGTTCAAGGTCACTTGCAATGTCAAATCCTAGTTTTAAGTCAAGCGAAAATTTAGTTTAACCTTGAAATTATCTTAACCTTGACCTTGAAAGTTCAAGGTCACTTGCAACGTCAAATTCAAATTTTATGTCAAGCGAGAATTAAGTTCCACCTTGAAATTAACTTAACATTGAGATTGGAAGTGACCTTGAAAGTTCAAGGTCACTTGCAATGTGAAATCTAAGATTTAGGTCAAGCGTAAATTTAGTTCCACCTTGAAATTAACTTAACCTTGACCTTGTAAGTGACCTCGAAATCTCAAGGTTACTTGCAATGTTAAATCCAAGTTTTAGATCAAGCGAAAATTTCGTGTAACCTTGAAATGAACTTAACCTGACGTTGGAAGTGACCTTGAAAGTTCAAGGTCACTTGAATGTCAATTTTAAGTTTTTGGTCAAATGAAAATTTAGTGTTACCTTGAAATTAACTTGAAAATTAACTTGAAATTAACTTAACCTTAATGCTAAGCTAATTTCTTTTGATGTGACTAATTTACTCCCAAGCATACCTATCGATGAAACTATCACTCTAGTCGATCAACTTCTCAGTTTAAAAAATATCAATATTGTTAAAAAACGGGAAATCATAAATCCGCTTTCAGTTTGTCTCGAACAAAATTACTTTGAGTTTAATGATAAAATATAGAGTATTCTGCAATACCCGATCTTGAAGACAATGGAACAATATACACCACCGATCAAGAAAAGGTCAACAAATTCTATGACTATTATACAGAACGCTTCAAGAAAAGACAGAATAACAGTTTTGACATTGACAACAGAAAACACATTAACAGTTGATAACAAGCCTTTTTTGACCACCAAGACATAAATCAACAAAACATAACTATAGATGCTAATGACTATTACCAAATAGTACACTCTCAAAAAAATAGCGCTTCAGGCTCGGATAATATTCCATGGACCATAGTAAAGCAGTTTGAAGTACCGATACATGAGCACATAATAAAAATCCTCGAATACTGTCTCAACAAAAATTGTTTTCCGAACCAGTGGAAAAGAGGCACAATAATAAACATCCCTAAGCCCAAAAGTGATCATAAACTAACAGAAAACTATAGGCCGATTACTCTATTACCAGTCATTGGAAAGATATATGAAAAAATCATACGTAACACACTTTCAATCATAACTAAGGAAAAAATACCGAAACATCAGTTTGGCTTTAAAGAGCGATGTTCTACAATACACCCTCTAACAATACTAGCTTCAAACGTTGAAACAGCCAAACATCAGAACCTCAAAACAGCGGCACTCTTTCTAGACATCGAAAAAGCCTTCGACAGCGTTTGGCACAAAGGCCTACTCTACAAGCGAAATGCTATCAAAGTTCCCAGATACATCATTAATATCATAAAGAACTTCTTGGAGAATAGGAAAATGACAGTGAAAATAAATAACAAAAAATCAGAAGAATTTACACCACAACAAGGAGTTCCTCAAGGCTCACCACTGTCACCATTGCTCTACAACATTTTCTGTTACGATATAATATGTGAAAACATCAGAATAGACCAGTCTAAATACATCCTCTAATTTGCAGATGATACAGCTCTAATAACACATGCAAGATCAAGTACCGACTCCTCGACCATGCTCCAACACTTAACAAACGACATGGGCTCATGGTTTGAAAATTGGCGCCTAATCCCAAATCCTTATAAATCACAATACCTCCTATTTAATCACTCAATACAAGTTAGCTCACCCAATATCAATCTACTTAACCAGGCTATTAGACCAAAACCATCTGCAAAATATCTGGGTATCGAATATGACTCTAAACTTAATTTCAATAAACATACAAAAACAATTAAGAGCAAAACTATTAATCGAGTCAAACACTTTAGATCACTAACTTACAAGAACCAAGGAATAAACATACGAACAGCTTCAAACATTTATAAATCAATATGCAGACCCTTTTTGAAATATGGCCACGTATTATTTTTAAACCTAAAAGCTCCAGCAATGAAGAACATCAAAGTAGCAGAGACAACAGCGTTGCGTGCAATAACAAAAATTAGACACCCTCAGAATCCACTACATAACCCCACCAATGAACTGTTATACAGAAAAACAGATATTCAGCCAATCGAGAGAAGAGTTCAGCAATTAAATATAAAGTTCGCCTCAAGACCTCAGAACATTCAAACAATCGAACCCCATTGCAGAAGAAGAGAAATCGGAGAGTCCAGATTTCCAACCCAAACAACTTCAGAAAAATTGCTGGATTAATAATTTTTATTAATTTCTTTTAATAGCAAGAATACTTACCTATATTATATTCCTTTTTTTTTTGTTCCAAACAAATTGTTTTGTAGTACAGTTGAATCAAATTATTATAAATTGTAAAATTATTATATTGTCAAATTTACCAAGGCTGAAGGACTTCGGTCGATGGCCATTTGGGAAACCAATAAAGTTCTTTTAATAAATAAATAATATATAGTAGTAAAAATGGTCTAATAATGGGTAACCCTCTTAGCCTCTTGTTAGCTGAAATATTCATGGATTTTTTAGAGGATAAGATTAGCAAACATCCTCTTCTTAAACATTTTCTTTACTGGCACAGGTATGTTGACGACGTTTTGGTATGTTTTTTCGAACTGACAGGCAGTTAAAAAGTTTTTTAGAATATATTAATAGTTTACACAAAAATATGAAGTTTACAATTGAACAAGAAATTGATAGCTCTATTAATTTTCTCGATCTTAATATTAAAAGAGCAAATGATCAACATATTTTCTCAGTTTTTCATAAACCTTCTCATACCGATACCGTCATACATAATTCTTCGTGCCATCCTACTCAACACAAATTAGCTTCTTTCCATAGTATGATCCATGGACTTGTAACTCTCCCTCTTAACAAAATAAATTTTCAAAAAGAATTAAACTAAGTATATTAAACAAATAGCCGTATACATACATACATTGCTATACCTAAAATGAAATTGAAAAGTTAAGCACAAAACAAGCTGTAATAGGTTTAGTTTAGTATTTAAATAACAAAAGTTATTGCAGACAATTATTTGCAAATTGAAAAATTACGTATGGGCCACAATGAGACATGTTTCATGGTGGCCCATAAATTCTGTCTCAAGTTGGCCTAAAGCACATGCCGAATAAATTGTATAGGTTAAAAAACAACAAATTGATGCAGAACAAATCTCGTTATAGGATAGTTTACCTTAATAGTAATATTAATTAATAGAAAAAAAGTACTTACTATTTTCAGTGTTCCTAATTTCTAAATTCCCAGTAGAATGTATACGAAATATTTATTTTAATAGCTGAACAACAACACGTCACCCAAGCGTCCAAACGAACAACTGAAATAAAATGCTGCCGGTATAAAAATGTGAAGGTGTACTAATTCTTCTATTGTATAGATGGCAGCACAAATACGATTATATTTGAAAAAGAAAACTGGATTGTTTCACTAAGGCCCACCCTCCCCTACACCTAAAATTAAAGTAACTAGAAAATGATACATGTCATAAAACTCTTACCTCCACTAACTTCTTTCTAAGCTGAAAAAGCATATCAGATGTCCTAGTATATTTGTCAACTCTTAAAATAATACGCGTGACCCTATTTTGTAAAACCTGTAATTCATCTTTATCATTCTTGTCCACATAATATAACATATTGTTGGACAATACCCAAAATGTGGACTAATTATAGTCTTATAAACAGCAATACGAGATTGTAGACACAATAATTGACAAGTTCTTATAAAAAAATATATTCTTTTGTTTATTTTCTTAGTATGTTCGTGTGACTTTTAAAATTTAGTTTGGAATAATTATTCCCAAATATTTGCATTCATCAGCATATTGTAATTCTTTATCAAACAACTTTAAGTTGACACCACCATTTATTATTAAAAATCATCAAATTTGTGTTCTTAAATTTAAACAATAATTCATTTACCTTTTATATAGCTTCACTGACGACAGCACACTTATTTCGTCTTTAACTTTGGAAGCTCAAGCATCGACTGCCAGCCAATGCACATTGCTAATATCTACGGACAGTAACCAAGCACAATTTAATGCTAAAAAATTTCAGGCGGCAGTTTTTTCTACAAAAGTTATCGTTAGAAAACCAGATATAGTGGTAATTAATTCATATCTTGGGTTAACGCTTGGATGCTCATATGTCATCGCATGGCAACGTTGCGGCCTTAGCTAAGGTAGCCTCGCAGGAGCTTTGAATAACTAACAGCTTTTGACGCTTTATTAATACCACATTCGACCATCGCTGGAATACTGCCCACACATTTAGGGCTCTACCCCTGAACATACCCTGAGACTACTTGATTCCAATCGAAAAAGAGCTATTCACTTCGGCGAACATGATCTGACAAACAACCTTGGAAGCCCAGAACATCGAAGATGACTTGAGTCCCTTTTACAACTGTTTCCATGACAAGTGGTCAACTGAGGTTACCGGCTTGATTTCACCCACAGCGTTGCATGGTAGAAATACACGAGAAACCACTGCAGACCATCCGTACGTTGTTCATCTTAGTATCCCTCGAACGACACTGTTAAAAATTCTTTCATTTGGAGAATGTGATTACTCTAAAACGACCAGGTGAGTCGCTTTCTTTGAACATGCACCGCTCGTAGTGTTCCATAAAGAATTTGTCCTGTAGCGCTCTGCCTGATCATAAAAAAATATATATTAATTTTTTATCAAATAAAATTCAACCGGCCAAGTTTATGCTGAAATGACCAACCGAACTATTGAACTGTGCATGAACTTGAAAGCCAAAGATACCTACCATGCAATCCTAATTTGAACTAAAATCTTATAAACTTCTAGCAAGATGGTACAACTCTACACTATGCTACTGTGACGAGAGAGTGGTTGGACCAAAATTATACAAACCACTGAATTGACAGGAGTGGACTTCTCCTTAAGTGGCCGCCAAAACTTAGCCAGCTTCTCTAGAATAATTGCGTCAGACGATAATCGATGGTTAGAGAAATGAAGCGTTTGCTTGCTCGGGATATTTAAGAATTTATTGTTTTTTTTTGTGCTGAATTATAATCCTTCCATTAGTGATCGCACAAATGATATTTTTTAAAATAAAATATTCTGGTTTCAATATAAATCTTATTAATTTTGTTATCACCGAAACGCATTTTCGTTAAGCTTTCCACAGAGATATCAGAAATGGGGCACTGACATTTAAGTATTTTAAAATTGTATTTATAAAAGGTTCAATATAAAAATTTAACCCAATCAAGAAGGATTGAAACCTGATATGCTCAGAGGCATAAACAGGTACTGTTCAGTCTCCAGCAATACTAAAGAAAGTTTTATGTGCAAAATTTAGGAAAACCTATCAGCAATTCTGCGACGCCTGCCACCGAGGTTGGTACATTATTTATGCTACTGAACGATACATATACAAGGCATCCTGTAAGATCACGCAAAGCTATAAGCTATACACGAGAAAGTGCATGTATATTAATTTGTTAATTTATCTTTGTCAAAAACGATTGTTAGGTTAGATTTTATTAAATGACATCATATGAATATTTTTTAATACAAACCCTATACTTTTTAGAATTTGTTAATATAAAAAGTATTATTATAGATTGGAAAATGATGGATCCACTGATGTTCCTACTAAAATATTGCTTTCTGCAAAATAATAACAATATTAATTATTTCATAATATAAAAAGTTTTAAAAGAGAAAGAAAATACACCTTCGTGTTCATGTGTCTGACGTCCCCGGATTCCTAAGTTTGAAAATACTCTTACGACCCTTCTTTTAAAACTCTGGCTTTCCCCATTTCTTTTTTTTTAACTACTGTGCGTGACACACGTCAATTGCCACAAAACATTTTTGTTCTGAAATATATTTGAGACAGTACTTTATTTATGTTGTGTCAGTTATATTTGGAAAGAAAAAACATTTTAAGCATCCATTCACGTAAGGGATTGGGTTTAAATTTATCAGATGTTTAATTTGATAATAATCATAAATTTAAATTGGCCAATACTATGCAAGTCAGTCATATAATATGCCAAATAAATTAAAAAAAGGGGTTTTAATGTAAATATTTGGCAGAATTACATTTATTTTATTGGGTAGGTACATAACTACGGAGCGACCCGCAAAAACGCAACTAAAAGTTTTCACTTCCATGGTGATAAAACCATGGTAGTGAACTAGATTTTAGAACAACTTGGTAAATATAGTGGTTAATATTTTAAATGTCTGTAAATGTAATTATTATTTGTACAGGGTCGCTTGGTTATTTTTTAGGTTAAAATTATGAAAGATAACTTCTAAGGACACCATTGTTGGAACAAGAAATTCAGAACTTGGGCCTTAGGCACACTATATCAATGTTGTGTTAGTGGTTATGGCCTCATAATTTTCGGTATACAGTTATTATTTTGTTATACAATAATTTCCTTACCAGTAATCTTATTGATAAATTTTTGTCTTGTTTATTGGGTTTTTAGGTCATTTATAAATAAATTAAGGTTTGGTTTAAGTTGACGTTTCGGTTTATATTACATTAAACCATCTTCAGAACTACAATTACAGGAAAATGTGATTATTAACTAATTTTTAGGATTAAAAAGTAGACATACCTCTATATAAATCTTAGCACTATCACTTCTATTTTTACATGTTTAGCTATGTGGTAACTATGCAAGACTGATTTTATGAAGGGATTCTTTATGAGGGAGGGTAGGTACATTTATTAAAAATGGGAAAAACCATTTGATTACGGTTTATTGTTTCTTTTGTTAACGGTAGTAAAAATTTGCAATTTTTAATTAGGTTATTAAATTACTGTAAACTGTACTTAGATTATCAGTGTCGGTTCGAAAATTTAATGTATTTTTATTTTTTTTAATATGGATCATTTCTTTTATATTTCGTTTTTTATAATTTATTTCATGGTCTAAAATTGTTGTACTATTGAAGTCAAAATTATGTAAGTTGTCAATAGCATGTTTTGATAAGGCTGTGTGTGCTTGGTTCGTATTTCTCATGCTGTATTTATGTTCATATATTCGGTTTTTTAGGTATTGTTTTGTTTGTCCAATGTATGTCTTTGGGCAGTCCAAACAGTCTATTTTATATATTACATTTGCTTGATTTAGTTTAGGAATGGTTGGTTTTAATTTTGTAAAAAAGGTTTTTGTATTGTTTGGTGGTTTATCAGCTATATTTATTTTGTGTGGTTTAAGTACGTTTCTAATTTTTGTATTGATTTCTGGAATGTATGGTAGGGAGATGAAGTTATTTTCTTTTTGGGGATCCGTTTTATTTGTGCTATTGTAAATTTGGTTTATTCTATTCTTAATAATTGGTTCATAAAATTTTTTTGGGTACTTATTGTTTTGTAGAACAGTTTTTACTTTTGTTATGTTTTGTGGTCTGTTTATTGGATCTGTTAATTTAACCGCTCTATCAATAAGGGAGTTGGCAACACTTTTTTTATATTTTTTGGGGGTATAGGAATTGAAGTTTAAATATCGTCCCGACCAAACTTCAATTCCTATACCCCCAAAAAATATAAAAAAAGTGTTGTCAACTCCCTTATTGATAGAGCGGTTAAATTAACAGATCCAATAAACAGACCACAAAACATAACAAAAGTAAACCCTGTTCTACAAAACAATAAGTACCCAAAAAAATTTTATGAACCAATTATTAAGAATAGAATAAACCAAATTTATAATAGCACAAATAAAACGGATCCCCAAAAAGAAAATAACTTCATCTCCCTACCATACATTCCAGAAATCAATACAAAAATTAGAAACGTACTTAAACCACACAAAATAAATATAGCTGATAAACCACCAAACAATACAAAAACCTTTTTTACAAAATTAAAACCAACCATTCCTAAACTAAATCAAGCAAATGTAATATATAAAATAGACTGTTTGGACTGCCCAAAGACATACATTGGACAAACAAAACAATACCTAAAAAACCGAATATATGAACATAAATACAGCATGAGAGATACGAACCAAGCACACACAGGCGTATCAAAACATGCTATTGACAACTTACATGATTTTAACTTCAATAATACAACAATTTTAGACCATGAAATAAATTATAAAAAACGAAATATAAAAGAAATGATCCATATTAAAAAAAATAAAAATACATTAAATTTTCGAACCGACACTGATAATCTAAGTACAGTTTACAGTAATTTAATAACCTAATTAAAAATTGCAAATTTTTACTACCGTTAACAAAAGAAACAATAAACCGTAATCAAATGGTTTTTCCCATTTTTAATAAATGTACCTACCCTCCCTCATAAAGAATCCCTTCATAAAATCATTCTTGCATAGTTACCACATAGTTAAACATGAAAAATAGAAGTGATAGTGCTAAGATTTATATAGAGGTATGTCTACTTTTGAATCCTAAAAATTAGTTAATAATCACATTTTCCTGTAATTGTATTTCTGAAGATGGTTTAATGTAATATAAACCGAAACGTCAACTTAAACCAAACCTTTATTTATTTATAAATGACCTAAAAACCCAATAAACAAGACAAAAATTTAAATCATAAGGTCAAGAAGAAAACTTTACTCTTATTGATAAAGCTATCAATACATTGATATAGCCACCATAAGCGGAGAATAGACCAGGAAACATCGCCAGCAATTTTTGAACATCTTTGATTGGGATATACAGTGCATATGGATTAAATCGTTATACGGATGATAATCGCCGTCATAAAGCAACAACCGATGTTACCCAGCGACTTTTGACGATGTTGCGTGTCCAAGCTAAAATTTGCACCAATCAGGTTTCGACGATATTTCGATCTACTTTCAATTTGTGAAGTGCACGTCAACATAGAATTACTGAAAGCTGAAGGTGTTAGTGCCGCTTATACTATAATCAGTGTGTCTCAAAGTCTAAAACGAAAAAAAAAAAAATTAAATTCAACATTGTTTAATCTTTTACCGCCAGATACTCGAGCGATGTTGGAATATTTCCTGCAATAATTTAACAAGCATCCGACAAACATCGGTTGTTGCTATGTAGCGGCGATTATCTTCCGGTCAGTACATCGCGTTAAGTGATTTAACTCACGTAACGCCATTCTACTCTATAATATTCTGATTCTCAGTAGAACAACTACCTAATGGTCGGTTTATAAAAGTGGCTTTTCTTTTGAAATCTTAAAATATTTCTCGTCGCTATAAGAACTCTTAAGCCGCCCATACACAGTGCAACTTGCGGCGCTGGATGCATCGCTTCCCAAGATACAGAAGATGCCTTCGTGCTATTTTTCTGAAATATCAGTAATTAATCATTTTTTAGTTGCTAGTGAAACTCCTAAATAATAAAAACGCAGACGTCAATAACGAGATGATCGACTAATACTTCAGAAAGTGACATTATTTATTGCTAATTAAACAAGCTCAAATTCATTTGAATGAGCCATGATATAATATATATTATACGAATCGCTTGGTACCCGTTACATTTTTTGATAAAGTTTTTAAGCTCTTGGTGGAATCCACAGCTGAATTTAAGAATGTATTAAGTGTACTAGGTACCTACCAGTAAATTTGATTTTTCAGTGGGTAAATGGTGTAAGAGAATTACTACGTATTAATATAGGACGCCAGCACCTTCTTATTTTTATTACTTATGTAGTCTGTTTACTGAATTTACGCAATACACTTGTCTTTTTATTTCCAAAACGGTCGACTATACGAGCATATAGCCAGAGTACATTTCTAAATAAAAGTGTGCAATATAGTGAAAATACGGTTGGCGAAAAAACAATTACGTTAAATAACCCACCGTTCTTTTGTTACCACGCCACTGGTTCACTGGTTGCAACATGAGTCACCTGATATTTAAAAAAAAAGACCTGCAATAGCACCCACTTATACCAAGTTCATTTCTGTATTGTAAGTAGATCCTAATAAATAAAAAAAAACTTTGATGGCATCATCTTCAAGACCCATAATATGTAAGCATTTGCGGACCCAGAGTGATATGAACTTTTTTAATTTTTTAATGTAGAATCATGCCTCAAAATTTGTCAACGTCTTTTCTGAACACTGTGTTATGTATAGATTTTACCACACTTGCAATGTTACATGCTTTTTCATCTTCTCTATAAACCAGGTTGCTTCTTTTAAGGTTATAACGCTCCTTCCATACGCTCATCTCTCTGTTTATCCACCAAGACTCTCTAGGATCGGGTAGAGGTATCAAGTTGAAACATTGTGAGTGACTAAAATGCATTTTTAAGTATGTCTTTTAGTCTTACTGTCAAAATCACTGTCTCAATGTGTTTCGAACACCCCAAATTTAATCTGTTTCCAATTTAAGCTTTTTAGTTGTATTGGAACAGTACCTAAATATTCATGACTCTCTAAAAAAAAATTATTTCTATATATATTTTAATTGCAAGACTAGTTAAAGTTGAGGCACCACTTAACTACTTACTACTAAAAAGTTTTAACCCATTCACAATAAATCGCCTAGATAATGCATGGATTTCTCTCGCACGCTTTTGTAGTATTCTGTATATACGTTATACGTAGTAAGTTTCAAGCTCTTTCGTTGACTTATTGCTTGCAACAAATTATTGTAGGCACCTGATGTTATAAAACTCGGCAATTTTATAGGAAGTGAAAACAGGGCCGGCCCTAATAAAATACAAGTAAAATGATACTTATTACATAATTAGTAAAGTGTAAGAAACTTTTATTATATAATGTAAACAATAAATACAATATAATTCCATAATTTCGACATATTTCGGTTTAGTTTTCTTATCTATTTCGTAAACCCTCAAAATAGAGAAAGGCAGGAAATGTAAAAATATGATTAAATATGTTCGCCTATCCCCCTGTTACCTCACCATAATTTTATAAAAATATAACACAGCGCAAGAGCTAATCATGTATATATTTTTGTATGATAAGGCATAGCACTGCAGGATTAATCCTTTATAGCGCTCTGCGAGCGGGTCGTGTGCGCAGGGAACGATTCACGATGGTCTTGAATCTTTGAAAATTATACTCGTTGGGAAACACGGCATCGGGGAGGTCGCTCCAGAGTGATGACGTTCTCCAGATGAAAGACTTTTTAAACAGTGTCTTTCGAGGGACACTAAGCTGAACCACGTACGGGTGAGCTGCAGTGGCTCGTCGATTATTTCTCCCATGCACCGCTCTTGGTGGAATTCAGCGGGCAACCTCTGTTGAGCACTTGCCCTAAAAGTATTTGTAAAATAGACTCAAGTTGCCAACCTGTCTTCGATGTTCCAGGCTTTCCAGGTTGTTCGTCAGATCATGGTCACCGATCAAGCGAATGACTCTTCTTTGAATGGAATCTAGAAATCTCAGGATATGTTTAGGAGCAGAGCCCCAAATATGCGAACAGTACTCCAGCGATGGTCAAATTTGAGCTTTATAGAGTATTAAAAGATATTGGGGCCTATAGAAGTTCTTAGTTCGGAAAAGTATTTCGAACTTCTGCGAGGCTGCCGTAGCAATGGCCGCAACGTGCCAAGACATATGACTATCCAAATTGATGCCCAATAAATAAATTAATGAAACTAAAGGAATCGAGTGCCCTGCCCTGACTATATCTGGTTCTCCGACATTAACTTTTTTAGAGACAACCGCCGCCTGGGTTTTTTTAGCGTTAAATTCTCCTTGGTTACTGTCACCCCAAGACAGAATTTCTTCCAGGTCCTTGTTAAGATGTGAGACCTCTTGCTGCCTATAGAGACGTGCATTGGCAGCCGATGTCCGAGCATCCACAGTAAAAGATGAAACAAGTGTGCTGTCATGAGCGGAGCTATATATATAAGATTTTTAGCTTTTTCTAAAAGATCGTTAACGTATAGTAAAAAGAGCGTGGGCGACAATATATTTAATGTATTTACATATTTTTGAAACTGACCGTCCCACTAGTATGTTTGTCATCTATGGTTTTCGGCCACTTTGACTCTGATTGTCATAATATGATGTCGTATGACCTGTATATTACGTTGTGTATGTTGCAAGATCTTTTCTTAAAGTTTGGTACAACGGTAAGTTTTATGTTTTGAAAACTCTTTAGGATTATAGGTTACACTAACTATTAATATTCTGTGTCTTTCATGCCATTAGATATAGTAAAATATAACAAACAGTTTTGCAAACTCATCTATTAAAAACGCTTAGGTAATTTTTTCAAAAGTATTATTTAAGTGATGAGCTCCTTAAACTTCTTGATACACTCCCACCTCTGTTAAACGATAACTTTCAAACGATAATATCGATACTTTAAAAAATAAATATGATAATCAATCATTTTTTTAAGTGTCTCACCTGATTGGCGATTTTCCTGCTGACTATAATAAAAAGCAAACATCACATCTCTGAGTGATTTTTCCGCAAGGAGGCCCAATTTATTGTCAAAAAAATATGTAGGTTCACAAATTTGGTAGATACGATGCCAAAATGGCGTCGTATCTATAGGAAAATCGCCAATCGTGAAATCGTGAGACAGTTAAAAAAATGTCCCTGTACATACAGTATTTACATTCATTACATATAAACTGGATTTTTTCGTTATATAAGCTGGTAAAGTGAAAATTAAATTGTGATTTATTATAAACGTGTCAAATAAAGAGTTTGTTATGGCTTTGAATTTCCTACGGTACATACAGTATTTGCATTAATTTCCTAAACTGGAATTTTTCCTTACATCCATGTTGGCTCAATATTTGAAGATATGAAACAAACTTGGAATCAATTTGTTCAACACATAAATTCAATTTAATTTTTTTTCTCTTTACTTACAAAAGACATTATTATAATTACTATTATTTTGTATTTGTCAGTGCCTATAAAAAGATCCGGTGTTCCCTAAACCTGTTTTATTTTAATTTAGTAATAATTTTGGGGATATCTTCTAATTCACGTCGTATACCTCGATAATTATTAAGGCTCAAAATTATTAATTTTTAATAATCTCTAGAACATCTAACCTTACCTCTAACTTATCCCCAAACGGCTTTCAAGATATTGTTTATCAAAGATCATTAATTCCTTAATTTTGTGTAGGATAAGCGTTGCATGGTCATAATTAATTGATGCTTAGCCCTGCATCTGTGTCGTAAGCAAGGTACTTCCTGAAATGAGGTAAGGGTTTAAACTATGACAATGTTATGTAGAACATGACCCTGGTATACTGTTTTTAAAATATAGAACTTGTATCTTTAAATTCGAAAGCTAAGATCAAATCTTGACATTAAGATTTTGCTTACCTAATATCCATATAAAAATTCCTTAAAATTGGGTAAAATAATTACAGGGTATTATACAGTGGTGTTAGTGAATAAGTGCGACAAACTTCATGGGGTGATTCTACATGAAAAAATAATGATATATAGTTTGCTATACCGGGTGTTGCATCGTCGAGCGGAACATAGGAAATCCCATGTAATTTTAAATGGGGTCAATTATTGGCTTCCCTAATTATTTTAGAGAAAAATTCTATTTAGGTTTATTAAAGAGCACTAAAACCCACATTCAAAAGAATAACTTTAGATATTTTTGATGAGCTCGTTTACGGGTTACCGCCGATTTCTTTTTAACTATTTCTCCTTTTTATGGCCCCGTATTTGCGGGCACCAGTCAAGGTAAAAGATGACTGTCAAATAAAGTTGTCATTTTGAAATGTGTGCTTTATTGTTATAAAAACTCGTACATCGAAAATATTAAAGGTGTATATATGAGTAGAAATTAATCTGAATAAAACTAAAATAAAGTATCCAATTACAAGGTTAATTATGACATTTTACATGTTTCAATCTTTTACTAATTAATAGGTAGGTACTATTAAATTGTTAGAACTTTAGGATTTAAGAAGATGTTCAAATATTCCTCATTTGCATATCTCTATGGGTTTCAGAGCGATAAATAAATCGGCACTTTTTAATAAAAACTTTAACACCCTTTATCTCGAAAATCAAAGCATTTGCGGACAAAAGTTATATAGCAAACTATCATTATATTTTAATGTAGAATCACCCCCTAAAGTTTGTCGCACTTATTCACTATCACCCTGTATATTAGGTTAGAACTTTTAAGCCACTGTAATATATTACTTTCTTACAGCAAATTTTAACATTTCTACATTTTCGGTTCGGTTAGGTTCGCGCCTTCCTGGCTACGTTACTGGTTAAAGTTAAGCATGTACCTACCGGACAGAAACGACAACACTTTCTTTATTTAAATAAAAATGGGACATACAGAAAATTTTCTCATTATATTTTTCTTAATATGTACATAAATATTCTGAAACTAAAGACATTTTTGTTTCAGGTTCAAAAATATTGTAAGCTGAATATTTAAAAGGAGAAGGTAAGTTGTTTACTAAATTATTATTTATTAATATTTTTAATTAAAGCAGAAATAATTGAAACTTTTGAATTGTCAACAGTAATATACCGATAGAGGAGGCGTCTTATCGGTAATACCGATGTTTTTAACAAGAAATCGATTTTCTGACAAATTTTTACGAAATGTAATTTTTACTTATAATCTGATATGATCCCGAGAGCTTTAGCTCGAAGGTCTTATCTTTGATTATAAGTAAAAATTACATTGAGTGAAAATTTTCTTGGAAAATCGAGTTTCGAGTGAAAAACGAAGGTATGAAGATAAGAAACCGCCTCTAGAGGTGTATTTTATTGGATAATTTACTGAACATAAAAATGAAGGCCGTCTGATAAAGGTAAATATACAAGTTAGAGGTGTTACTAATTTTTTATTTAAGTAAAAAAGCTACAAGCGTCTTTTCGGAAGCGTCTTTTCGAGTTAGCGGTAGTCTTATCGGGTAAGACGACCGTTACCAAGGTGGTTGCTATGAAAATGAGCGTTTTGATTGGTTCAATAAAAGTGAGGTGAATTATCACGATAAGAAATATATTATGGTAATTATACCAGGTGTTATGCCATTTACATACGTTTTCCGTCGACCGTGTATTTACGAACTTCTTTAATGTATAAAAAATCGTACATTAATGGCCCCCATTAATGCATGATTTTTCTATTAATAAACGATTGTATTATAGGCAACCAAACATACATGAAATTAAATTAATACTCAATTGTTATTCAAATCAAGGTGGCGCGAAGCGGCTGTGACGCGTGCATGATGGCGTTTCGCGTAAGTAAAAAAAACTGTCGCTGTCAACTAGTTTGGATTTCAAAATTTTGATCGTACAACGTTGAAATGAATGTCTTCGAAAATTTAACCCCACCAGAAATAGCAGAAACTGCTAATGTAGTATCGTTAAGTTTACTTCCCGCGATAAGCAAAAGATTGTATGAGAAAACGTACGCTGAGTTTATGTCATGGTGTGATGAAAAACGAGTGACGCGCTTTTCAGAATCGGTGCTATTGGCATATTTTTCGAATATTGCAGAAAGAGGCCTCATTGCAAGTTTATGGCCGAAATATTCAATGCTCAAATCGACTTTAAATTTGAAAGATGGCATCGATATAAGCAAATTCAGTAAATTAATTATGTTTATCAAGAGGCAAAAAGTAGGATATGTACCTAAGAAATCGAAAGTCCTGGAAAAAGAACACGTACACAAGTTTATTTCTGATGCTCCTAACAACCTTTTCTTGATGACAAAGGTAATAAAAAAGAAAGGTAAAACTATAATATCTAACAATAATAATAAATAAATTAAAATTCGTAGGTTGCATTGATTTTTGGAGTGGCTGGCGCACTAAGAAAAGATGAACTGTTGAAATTAGAAACGAATGATGTTCAAGATCTGGGTTCAAAATTCCTAGTCACCGTAAAGGCATCTAAAACACACACAAACAGAATATTTACTATTGTGGGTAATGAAGAAAATAACCTTCTCAATTTGGTTAAACGGTATATGTCCCTGAGACCAAGACACACTCCACACAAACGGTTTTTTATTTTTTATAAATTTAATAAATGTTCTATACAGCCAGTTGGCATAAATACATTTTCCAAAATGCCTTCCATTATAGCAACCTTTTTAAAATTAGAGCAGCCACATCTCTACACTGGGCATTGTTTTCGGCGTTCATCTGCCTCGATACTCTGTGACAGTGGTGCAGATTTTTCAGCCATTAAACGGCTTGGTGGTTGGAAATCCACTGCTGTTGCAGAGGGATATATTGAAAACTCATTACAAAATAAAATTGATACAGCTGAAAAAATCCTCGGTACAACTATAACAAAAGCCCCTCATGCTAGTTCTATCAGCGCCACGACCAGCGCCGAACCACATTCCCTTACAAACATCCAAGATAATGACATAAACCTAAATTTAAATTCAGAATGTCATACAACTACTGATAATGTATCTGTACCTTGCTTTAATTTCAGTAATTGCACTATTTCTAATGTAAATATAAGTATTAATAAACAATAATAGTCAGTTCCATACATAATCATATTTTTATCGACTTTTGTAGGTTTGGTTGTTAAATAAAAATTTTTTTTTCATTATTAACAACACAATCGACGGAAAAATGTTGTAACTAACGCGTATATTAAAAAGCGATTAATAATTTCGACAAATTAACGCGCTCGCTGCGCTCACGCGTTAAAAATGTCTCGATTATTAATCGCCCTTATTAATACACTTGTTCGTTAAATTACTATTAAATCCTATAAAATATTATAAATTGCATCAATATCGTAAACTTAGCGCATTGAGAAGTTATGACGTGAAGATAACTTTTACCCATATAGTGTGCTTTGAATGAACAAAGTACGTCAAAATATAAATATGACGTTGTCAAGACGGGAGAAGGAACTCTTGACGTTAATTTTGTGATTTAATAAGAAATTATTAATATAAATAATAAAAATGTTTTCAGTCCACTTGTGCGACATTCATGAACCTCCGATCCGCATAAGGAAAGACAGCAGGTCATTCAATTGACCGAAAAAGTAAAATTTTAGTTTTACACCCGTTTATAAATTCAGAAGGCATTATTAGAGTCGGCGCAAAGCGGGCATTTGAGAAATTCTACCTTATATTATAACAAAAAAGACATCTCAGTGAACTATCGCCAAAATTCCATTTACCTTTAATTTGAACAAAAACATGAAAGTAATGCATGTAGGACCGCAACAGCTTTTATTTAGTTTACGCGAAACCTGTTGGCCTGTTGCAGCTCGAAATTTGCCAAAATTCTACGACACCGGGAATATTACGTTTTTTAACATAAAAAGCAACTTTTCGGTTTGTCCAAGAGTGCCCCAAACTGAGTTATAAACGTAACCGCAACGTCGAACAAATGGTATGCGAGGACTGTGTTTATAAAACTTTAAGATGTCGGGAAGATCAATCCTAATTATTCGAGCATCGGAATTCTGCTAGTGAATTTAACAATCTTAGTATTATTAACACAATATTCATTGTTTTCTACAATTTAGTAAAACGTCATTAATATTTAACTAATGTAACTTTTTAACATTGAAAATGTTTATATTATCGCACGGGCACGTAAGTATGAGTACAGAATTCGAAATTCTTCTGTTGCATTTGTCCTTGACGTCACACCGAATTAAAATGATCGGGATCAGACCAAGTCGAGAGTAATCGTATGGTTTCGCTTGAGCAGTCAGCGGGTGCGGCTGGCGTTCGCGATCGAGCGTAACAATCGGCCGTCGCCACAGGGTGGTTTGGCTGGCGCGGCTGGAGCAGCGCGCTTCAGATCATATTCGTATTTCGTAGTAAAAGCGCTTATGCATGATTTATAATGAACGCCGATAAAATTAGTTGCGTGCTGTTGTTGGTCGAAGAAGACGAAGAGGAGATGTTAGCCCAAATTCCTCCATTTCCACAAACGTCATATTAACACTTAAATTTATACTATACCATATTTAAATCAAAGCTGCAGCATACCAAGTAAACCAATCAATTTGATTAAGACGTCAAAACATTTTAAAATTGTATCATTAGTTGGTATATCCGAAAAAACTATCAAAATTAGAAAAAAGTCAGTGGCGTCCATTTTTTTGTCATTAATATCCATTGAAGTGTTTCCCGGGACGCCACTGGATTTAAAAAATTTAATCTAGTTAGGGCTAATTAAGCCTCTTATCATTATGAATGACAGTACCAAATTGCAATAAAATCGGGAAAAGGATATTTACAAAAATAATAAAAAAAAACGATTTTTTTAAAAAAAAACTTTAACAGCCTGTACATCAAAAACGGGGCAACTCCGGACACATGTTCAGGTTAGTACTTCTGAAACACCCTGTATACATTTAAACACAACGGTCAAAAACACAAATATTTACATCAAAATATTGATAACAAACAATAACACCAAACGATACAATGCAATAATGCGAGAATCACCGGTAAACTAAATACAACCCTGTCGCCCAGGGCCTTTTACTTTTATTGCCGTTTGACCAATCGAAATAGAGTTACGGTTGTCATTAAGTACTGATCAATGTTTCCTTCGTATGCATAATGTCGGATTTGAATATGGTATAGGGTAGACTGGGGCAAGTGTAAAAATGGGGTAAGTGGAAAATCAGAGCGCGAATCAGGCAATATTGAAAGTTTACTTGTCTGTGTGATCCAAGGCAACTAACTATACATTAGCGCTGTTGAATTATCTACTCCCGGCGAGTGACCAGGTGTTTTTTTCTTTCTGAGTAGTGATTTGTAACATAACCTCCGAATCGATCGGTTGAATGGTGTGTGATATCTGATAGTATCTCCATAAAAAATTGGTCAAAGGTAAAAACTTATAATATACTTTTAGTTTTATTGCATTTTCTTATGTTTAGTCAATTGTTGTAGCTTTAAAATCCTATATACCGACCAAATCTAAAAGCGGTTTTTACTCACGAACAGGTTTGCACTTCCCCCATAAAAAACATAATGTGGGGCATGTGTGAAAATTGTAATGGGGCAAGTGTAAAGGTTAGTTTATACTTGCCCATTTTCCTGGGGATGCTAAAGTTCGTTGGCACTGACGCTTAAAGCTTTTATTCTTTACAGAGAGTTGGCGTCATGGTACGAAATTATAAAAGAAAGATAGGGCTGCCTATGGGGAGGCGCAATTAAATGCTGCAGTAAATGCCGTCAATCAAAGTCAATTAACCATTTCGATGGCTAGTACCGAATTCAGAATCCCATACATTACAATATACTGTAGAGTAACTGGCCGCCGTGGCGAAAAAAGCAAGACACAGGGCCGACCTCCAATACTTTCTTGGCAAGATGAGTGTCAACTGACCGAAAATATAAAAACAATGGAGAAGTGGGGATATGGATTAACTTCGAGAGAGCTTTAAGAAAAAGTTCGGGACTTTGTAACTTTAAATAATATTCCCAATTCTTTTAAGAACAATATGCCAGGCATAGACTGGCTAATAAAGTTTAAACAACGTCACTCTTTGAGTATGAAAAAACCACAAAGCTTAGAGTACTGCAGAAAGAAATCTACGGACCCATTCATAATAGACCAATAATTTGTTTTATTGGAAAAGGCTATATTGGAGTTGGGTCTCCAGGATTCTCCTGAATGTATTTACAATTTAGATGAGACTTCACTGTGTACAGATCCTTCTCTTCTTAAAATTGTTTGCGCGAAAGGCAAACCCTCTTCAAGAATTATTGCTGGATCGGGCAGAGAAAATATAACCGTCCTGGCAGGAGCAAGTGCTAGTGGTAGAAAATTGCCACCATTGATAATATTTAAAGGCAATAATGTATGGAGTTCCTGGATTTCAGAAAGAAATGAAGACCTCTTCAGACACCGTATATGCAGCCAGCGCCAATGGATGGATGACCTCCGAAATATTTAGAAATTACTTTCTAAAGACTTTTATTCCTTTGGTTCGTGATCAGGCACCAATTATTGTATAATGGGCATGTCTCGCATGTGAATTGCTTATTAATTCAGCCGCAAGAGAAGAAAATATTCATATACTTAAACTGCCAGCCCATACAAGTCATTTAGTTCAACCTCTCGATTTGAGTGTATTTAGATACTTTAAGGCAATATGGGAGAGGGAAGTAATAACATGGCAAAGACGTCATCAGGGACAACGACTACCAAAAATGGAATTCGTCACATTGCCAGTGAAAACCTGGGCTGAAGTAGATTCCGGAATAATAAAAACAGGATTCAGAAAGGGTGGTATTGTTGCATTTAATAGACATGTTATTCCTAAAGAAAATTATGACATCGATGCCCTAAAAAGATGGGAGGAACACTTGAAAAATTAAAGATCTGTAATAGATTTACAACCGAGGCCAGAACGTATTGATATTAAAAGGAATGAACATGATGCTGTAGCACCGAATGTAACAGAAAAAACCGCTACTTTCGCCTTCTACATCTGACGCTTCATTTAAAAGGAAACTAGCATCTAATGCAGAATTACTAACAGCTCCTTCATCAGCATCTAGTGCCAACAATCTCAAAGTAATTGTCAGCTCTGATCAAAATGAAGAAGATATACTAAATAATCATCAGGATTCTATAACTGAAGCTGTAGTACCAGCTACAACCGAAAATCGGCAAGAAAAAAGGCAAGTTTTGATGATCTACTACTTGATTCGCTCCGATAGAGTCCTTCTTCTAATCCAAGGAAAACGAAAGCACTTAATTCAAGGTGGCTAAACCATTGCAGGTACTATCGCAAGTAGTCAGTCAAAACTCTTTACAAGTTCATCTACTATATCTAAACTAGCTATGAAAATTAACCGAAAGAGTAAACAAAGTCTGCCAAGTCCGTATCAATTTGAATCCAGCTCCAGTGAATCAGATAATGAAAGTGTACCTTTTATGGAATCGAATCAAAGTTTCACTTTAGAATCGGATTGCGAAGATCAGATTCCTGAAATAAACAAAGACAATATTTCCATTGGAGACTGGGTACTGGTTAAATACACATTACCAAAAGCAAACAAACATTTTATTGGCCAGGTAAACACTGTTGACAACGGCTTTGAAATCAAGTTTACTTGAAAATTAAAAGACAATTTTGTATGGCCACTCACCGATGATGTCGATGTAGTACAGCTAGACGATATAGTGACTTGTTTACCTGAACCGGTAGTAACACGCCGAGGAGGTTTTCATTTTAATGTGAAATTTGCGGGATGCAATATTTAACAAGTTCCATAAAATTATTCGAATTTTTAAACTGTAAGTTTCTTTTCTGTTTTAGTGTCTCCTTGGGAATAATTTCCACTGTTTTAGAGATTAAAGCCAAACATTGGGTTTTGAACGGATAAATACGTTTATAAAAATATTATTCTTGTTATTAGGAATTTTTTGAGTGTTATTTTGGATTACTTATTATTTTTCAGGGGTACCTTTTAATTTTTCGTTTTAATGACTTGTTTGGCTAACTATTTCCCAACGATAAAAGGTTCATAACTTCCCAGATTTTTATTTTCTTTTTGGTCTGTAAAAAGAAAAATTGGCATGGGAGATATAAACTTCATTTACACTTTCCCATTACCACTTCTGCGAACATGCATGGAAATTGTATTCGATTTTACACTTTTCCTTTTTGGGGTAAGTGTAAAATTTCGGTACAAAAAAAATAATCATTCAAATCTCAAGATCTCAAAAATAATTCATGAGTGCCCTATGCAGTATGAAAAGTAAACATATTAAACTATTACTTTCATACGAAGACACTTTTATAAGTATTGTATATTTAAAGTAGGAAGGAAATAAACTTGAACTATTAAAAAGGGCTTCGCACTTGCCCCAGTCTACCCTAATTATAAGCTTTGTTATGTAATGCTGAAAAATAAAGAGAATGGTCTTGTACACTTTACCGTTCTTCCCTACACTTGCTGCCACTTTTTTTCATGCATTTTCTTTCATTACTACATTTTTGTAATTTTCGTTCTCATAGTTGTATAACGGGGGGTACTTTTGCACCTCCTCTATCAAACACTCGTCAGCAATCGCCGAAAACGGTGGCATTCTGCTGAGCGATCGCGGCTGGACTGGTCTCTCTAGCAGTCCGAACGCAGCCGCTGCAATTGACGGCGAACGCTGTGTTGCTGAGCTGCGGCAGTGAAACCGTGTACACACAAATCGCATTAAACCAGTACCGAGCGACCAATCGCGAACGCCAGCCGCGGTCGCTGACTGCTCCAGCGAAAACATACCTTAGAGGCGCGTTAGAGTTTATAACCTTTATTTTACTATTTTTTATATTATGAATCAATAAAACTCATATCAAATCCTAAATATTACATGCAAATCTATGAGTTTTCGCAGATCTCAAATCTCACATTAGTCACAAGCGTTGCACTCTGCCTCGGCATTTTCAATGTCTTCCCCGGTTGCATCTTTGTAAAGGACTGTAAATTTTTTTGTCGACGATGCTTATCAACTTCTTTAATCAATTTTGTAAAATAGTATAAGTAAGCATATTTTAAATCCAAGTTTGCCATATAATAGTCTTTAAAAGGCATCTTAGTTCAATAATACCTGACTAAAAAATAGGTTAATAGATATCTTAATGAACTTTTTTAGGTACTTCTACTTGTGAAATGTTGGTCCTTGACCACCTCTGCGGATGTCGGGGGTTACTCATCTCGACTGACATCGGCTTGTCTGTTATTCCTATTCTCTCTTCCTTCCTTCATTCATCTTGGTTTTTTATGAGAAGCGCTTAGAGTTTAAATTCTGGGTACCCAATGCTACAGGATTTGAAATAAACCCATTTTAATATACTTTTTAAGGGTAGCAGCTACCTTCTAGAATGTATCTTTTCAATAAACCCGAATCCAAACGAAAACTCATCAATTGCAGTTTTTTGAGCTGCTACCTGACTGTTGTCATTGATTTAAGGGCTCTGCTCCCATCTTTGCTTAACCGATATTACGTGGTGAATACTAACAAAAAGGTGCGGCGTCGGATAAATTTGGAATTATTTTATCTTTAGGATTTTCACAATGAGTATTTAGTTCCTGAGTAATTACGGAACTAATAACCGCTAGTCCTGCGCCAAGCTAAAGACAATATCGTTTATTATCTGAGGTAGTAAATAAGTTAGTTAGTTACGTTAGGTTGGCATGGATTTTATTTCTTCGTTCACTTTTGGAGTGTTTAATCCCACGCAATTATAATGCAAAGAGTATTTTGTTATAAATTCCTTATAAGATTCGGCAGAGATTTCCTGTTTTAAATAGTTTGACCAACGAACTACTATTTTGTCATGAACAACTGGGCATTTTCTATTATCCTCGCTTGGGGGTTTCCCTCGTAACAATATTTCTGTTTTCTTGCGGTACCTTCCCAATATTTGTGATTCCTTCCGTATATTCTTTTTATTTACTTCTTCTTCCTCTTCATATGTACCGTACCTGTCACAACTTTGATCTGATTCTGAAAATGTAGAAGAAAAATATGGATAATAAGTACACTTACTAGATAATTATACATACTGGAAAAAGTATGATGAAGCATTTGCGAGTAACGTAGTCAAAGAGAACCACACCGTGCATAATTAGAAGTAATATTGATTTACCGATGATACATATATAATTATAGTTGTATAGAATCTTGTTGCAACCATACATTTAGCACTGCAACGTTGTCAAGAAATTTTATAATCTGTTTTAATTTACTTTACTGATACTAACTTACGAGGATTTGGAAGTAGGAGCGCAAGAGCAGAAACAATTTGATTTCTCAACCAGCCCATTACATTTTTGCGGAAATTGAGTGTGCTGTTCCTGAATCCAATAAGGATTTTCTTTAGCCTAATAACGAAAATTATAAAATTATGCCGATCAACTTTTGTATTAAGACAGAACGTCGACATCGAACATCCTGCTGCGTTCGCCTTCAATAACCATAACCCAAAATAATTAATATTTCTATTCGCAGTGTTTCCGCTGGAAAATCCATTTCACTTAAGAATCTGATAACTTACATGATAATCAATATATTTTTCAAAACATTACAAGAAACTTTAAATACTGCAAACCTATTAAAGCTAATAAACTATGAAGTAGAAATACCTTAATACTAACTTAGATTAATGTCGCATCAGAAATTTTCAATCAAATTGTCGATCAGTTTTCTTGGATAAGCGGGGTTCTTGTGATATTTAAACCCGAATGTAAAAAAAATGGTTAGGTTTAGACTTTAGGTACCAAATGACAAAGTGGTTTGGGATTCTTTGTGGAACCATTTTTTTGAATAATGTCCTATTGTTTTTTGAAAAGGTAGGTTTCAGAAAAAGTAAACCACGCATTCTATATTCATGATAATATTATGTAGGATCATATTTTTTTTGGAAGGGAGGGGGGGGGGGGTCATGACCTCCACGATCTGCGTCAGAGCAGGTATATTATTTTTAATTCTTTAGATAACATAACAACTAATAAATGAAATATAGAGTTATTATATTTCAACGCGCTTTAAATTTTAAAAGGCCTTAAAACTTTAGACACGAAAAGCCTCGCTTGTTTGACACGGATTGTGGGTGAAAATGACAATAATTAATAAATTTCCGGAACGATGTTTTGCAATAAATTGTTATGCGCTAGGATTTCCGTTTTACCTAAATAAAATTATACTTTTCATACGTTTCATACGTTTTTCCGCCTTTACGTCAGCCTTGCATTTCTAACTGGATTTCTACGGTAAAAAATTATTGATAGCATTGACAACAGATTTTCCAACAAATACCTACTGTTAAGTTATAAAATTATAAGTTTAAATCCGGTTCTACGAAATAAGTGCACATAGTGGCAACATTGTCAGGCTTTGTCCTCTTCGCAAAATGGCGATCGGCAAGAAGATACAAACCGCAACGCGCGAATGCTTTTTGGTGTTTATATAACGGAGTATGACAATTAAAGGAAATGAACAATCAAGAAAAGTTCCAAAGGAAAGTGGTCCTTCGAAATCTAAAATAAGGTAATGGAAACCCCATCATTTGGCCCGCTCAAGCCTGATATGGATTTTACGGCACGCTGGAAGTAAACGAGGCCGCTATCACAAGACAGAGTGAGTTTGTTTCTTTTTGATTGTTTTTATTCCTGTTTTTTTCTAGCAAGCTTATTGAACTAAAATATTGTAGTAGCTTGTGAATTTATGTTGTATGTTTCTTTTTTATGCAAATTAGCGAGGTTATGGTTAAATACGAGTGATATTTCAAGGTTTCGATGCGTGGCAGCCGGTGAATTGAAAGCACTTGTACACGTTTTAAGACAGGCTTTATTGATAAGCAGGCACGTATTCAGTATTTTGCAAGTTTCGCTTTTAGGGAAAAATATTTGAATAGAGAATATTTTTTACGAGTTTTATGTTGAGTTTTCCTCTTTACATTCTATGACGATACAATACCATAGATTAGTAAAAGGGACGACTGATATGTCAAGGTTGGCAGTTTTTACATTCTATGACGATACAATACCATAGATCAGTAGAAAAGCGTTCTTTATAGTCACTTGACAAGGTTTCTACTGTAAGCGATATTTACAAGGGTTACGTGATTAGTACAAGTGTTTTATAACGAGATTCTAGTGTTTCAATTCTTTCAGGTTGTTTTTACACAGCGTGGTTTACGTATTAGTAAGAAATAAAGTTACGTTTTTACGATGGATCAAAAAGCGGATAAAGCTGCCTTGAGGGCAAGACGTGGGCAAATTGAGGCAAGTTTGAAGCGATTTTGCAAGTTTATTTCTGATGAAATGAATATGTCTAGTACGTTTGAAACTAAAACGAGACTTGAAAAAATACAATTTCAATTTCAAGAATTTATCAAATTTAGAAATTTTAGACGAGGCAGAGCTAGACTTAAGCGATTCTATTGAAGAGAGTTTTTATAAATATATAAGCAAGGCAAAAATGTTAATTGAAGGTGGTACGAGGCTTCCTGCAAGGCAAGACAATGTGGAGGGTCCGGTCAACAATTTTGCGCGTTTACAGCCTATCGAACTACCAACGTTTTCAGGAAGTTGCGAAAAATGGGCGAGTTTTCACGATACCTTTCAGTCATTAGGTCATATGAATCAGTCATTGGACGCAGTCCAAAAATTTCATTATTTAAAAACTTGTTTACGAGGTGGAGCCGCACAAGTCATAGATTCGTTGGACGTTACTAAAGCAAATTACACGAATGCTTGGGTTTTGTTAAAGGAAAGATTTAATAATAGACCGTAAATTATTCAAGGTCATATAAAATCATTATTTAATATTATTCCATTAAATAGAGAGTCGGTTACAGCTTTAAGGGGAATTGTCGATAACACATTAAAGCACATTAGGTCACCTCAATCATTGGGGGAGCCAACCGATCAGTGGGACACAACTTTAATTTATCTCATATCAGTAAAAATTGATAACTTTACTAAGCGAGAGTGAGAAAGTAGTATCAAGGGTAATACTATTATAATGCCTACATTAGACCAATTTTTAAATTTCTTAAAGGAGCGATGCTTGGTATTAGAAGCAATCGAGGTTAATAAGCAATCTAAACCGAGCAGTGGTCAATATAAAAGCAATTCTTTTCCAGTTTTTCAAGATAACGTAGAGGTATCAGAGAATCAAAATAATTTTACATTCAAATTGTAAATGATTTGAACTAAATTTCCATACAAGTCAAAACACAGGTGGTTTTAGCAACTAAAGCCGGCATCCCATGCATACGATTTCCGACGTCCGATAGCCGAGAACAATTTAGTATTCGTACGAAAATATTTTACATATCCAATGGATCCGTTATCGTGTCTAAAATTTTTATTAAGACTGGCAAAAAGAAGAATGTATTTTTCATTAACTTCACCTTACTTAAGTACTTGGTTTAAGTATCACGGTCTGATTAATATATTCGCAAATTGCATTGCATGTTTCTATAATTATTTTTGATACTGTATTGGAAGCAATTCGGAACGTATAGCTAACTGAAATCATACTGTCTCTACTAGCAAAATACCTAAAACATAAAATATACTCTATAAAAAATATAAAAAAATGTTTCTCATCCAAAATCTTCTTGGTCTTTGTTTTGTTCTAGCAGGTTTATGTTTATTTTTTTGTAAAACTAACATAATCCATAAAAGTGGAACGTTATTGGCACACCAAATCTATTTTTGGAGATAATGTGTATTCATCGTTAAAAAATTCCTTATTAATAAAGTTAGTACGTGCTACACTTTCTTTTGATATTATGCCACCGAAATTAATAATAAATAAACATGTCAAACAAACAACAAACCGAGAAAAGTATGGTTAAAAATCATCCGACATCGCACAAAAGTTAAGCTAAATTCAACTCGTACGATGCATCGTAGATTGTTAAAAATATTCGGATGAAATTTGCCGCCAAAATTTTCCACCAATGAGAGCACTGTCGCATCATTGTATCGTCGGAAATCGTATGCATGGGACGCCGGCTTAAGGCAATGGTGGTTTTAGAAACCCAGACAATGGTGGTTTTAGGAACCAAAGCAACGGTAATTTTAAGAGCCAAAGCAACGGTGGTTTTAGGAACCAAGGCAATGGTGATTTCAGAAATGAAAACAATGGCGGTAATCCTAGAAGATATTTTAATAGGGCACAAAATAATAATCAGTCTGGCGGTGAGTCTATTTCTTGTTATTTTTGTAATAAAAACCATCCTATTTAAAAGTGTCCAGTCTTTTTAGAAAGAGAAAATTGTGTTTAATTTGTCTACAATCAGGCCATTTTAGAAATTATTGCACACACAGCGCTTGTCGAGTGTGCAATTTAAATCACAACAAACTTTTACATGTCCATTCTAATAATCAGACAGGTCAGACACAACGTAAAGACGATCAGCGAGGTTCAAGTACAACAGAGATTTCTGCGCATGCGGTGTATAGCAACAATATGATTTTGCTTTCGACGGCTAGGATTTATATTTATGGTAGATTTAACCAGCCTCATAGGTGTCGGGCACTGCTGGATTCAGGTAGCCAAAGCAATTTTATAACCAAAGACATAGTTGATAGGCTACAATTGTCAAGAAGCGATGTGAATATTGCAATCAGTGGTATGGCTCAAGGTCAAACGGAAATTTTTAAGAGAACGAGTACTACGACTGAATCGATTCAAAGTGATTTCAAAACCAAGTTATCCTTTTTAGTTTTGTCGAAAATCACATGTGAGTAATTTATTTTCGATAATGTTTCTCTTCCTGATAATATAGCGATGACAGATAAAGAGTTTAATAAATCAGGAACTATAGATGTTTTGATAGGGTGTTACAGTTCGAAAATTGCATTTCATAAGTTTGATTATCTATGTTAAGTTTTCGACTTAAATTGTTAAAATACATATGTAGACTCTCACCTTAAACATTAATTACTAATTAAGTTGCCTGTAATAGCCAAAATTTTCATTATGTTTAGTTTCAAACCTTTGTTGATGTTTATATTACAGGAATGTTTTGTATCTTGTAAGACATAGCCAAGTGGATTGATTTCTTCTGTTCATCGTTTAATACTACTTGCAAATAGTTTTGATTTCAAAAATTTCTTTTAGTTAATTGGTAATTGGTAATTTATAACTATTTAACCTAGTATTTAAGTTGTGGGTTAATCTCGGCTGTTGTAAATCAGTGTTTTAAGAAAAATCGATAATTTGTCACGCAGGTCAATGTCAGACTGACGGTGTGTGTTTTCACGATAACCTCCGGTTAATTAGGCAGTCCAACGATGTGTCAAATTACGATTTGCCTACCACGGCCATATTAAATTCGTTCCACAGAACTCAAAAACATTCAACTAACAATTTTATGTGGCCAAATATACACGGATTCAATGCTTAGTTTTCAGTCGAGTTCTGTGCAACTCACGATCCTGAAAATCGATTTGCCGACAAATTGACCAAATTGTTGGTCAAAAAAATTTAAGTATTAATAAACATAAATAACAGAAAAAAAAACACAAATTGAACAACAATAACTTAATAAAACACACAAAACCTAAATCGCTGTTTAAACTGACACTGACGTTCACACAAAAATAAAGGTTAATTTTTCTGACGTTTGCCGTCGACGGCCATATTGGAAGCACTTTGTGACTCCAATATGACCGTTGTAGGCAAACGTAACCTGGTTTGGATTGCCTAATTGTGTATACTTTTTACGGTCGTGATTGGTTGACTTTGGTCGTCGTTAGTTTTCTGTGTTGTTGAAAGAAGTTCGTTTCCGTAGATAGGGTTGACTAATTTTTGTCATTGTTTTGTTTTGGTAACTATATACGTTAGAGAAAAATAAGAATCGGCCCTTTCGACCATGGACACTGGAAGTTAAAGCACGTTTGTGGAAATAGCTCCCCAAGTTTAGTTTTTTTAGGCCGTGCAGGCTAATGTAGTGCCGATAAAACATCCACAAGTGCTTTAAAAAGGGTATGACTTTGTAGTTTGCCTATTCCTTTGGGCGGAATGCCGATTTAAAATGCTTTAATGAACTTCAACAGCGCCATTTGGTAAATTGAAACCCTCGTTAGTTATTTGAGGATTTTTTTTTGGTATGGGCTAAAAGTCCGAGTACAAACTGGAGTACTAGTTTACTTTTGTTGGAAATGCCTGGACGCGGGACGTGCCAGTTGCCGTGTACTATTGGAATTCTTGGAGACTAGCTGTGTAGCAGTATCCACGTTAGCTGTTTCAGGGACCATGTGTGTGTGAAGATTGAGTCTTCATGAACCATGAGTAGCACGTAAAGTTGCAGCTAAGTATCATTACCCTGTGTTCATCTGTCTTTAAAAAGTAATCAACTTAAAATCTTAATATTCTGCATTTGCGTATTGTTTGATATACAGTGTTTTGATAAAGTTTTGCGCCCATGTTATGTACAGGGTTATCCAACCAAGACTAGACAAGGCGATTTTTTGACTTTTCCTGTACTTTTATAAAAAAACTGAAATAGCCATCTTAAGTCATTTTCTCCCGCGAATTCGAATATCTTCAGCAAAAAACAATTGAACATCAAACAAAAGTACTAGGGGTCACTTTGATATTTTTTTAAATGGGATGCCGTATTTTTAATGAGCTTATCCGATTTCTCATATAAATTTTGATCTAAAATGTTGGATTTTTAATTTATTTATTTTTTTTTTTTTTATTTTTAACATTTTCCGAATTTAAAACTGAAGAAAAAAGGCGTTTTTGAATTAAAAATCCAACATTTTAGATCAAAATTTATATGAGAAATCGGATAAGCTCATTAAAAATACGGCATCCCATTTAAAAAAATATCAAAGTGACCCCTAGTACTTTTGTTTGATGTTCAATTGTTTTTTGCTGAAGATATTCGAATTCGCGGGAGAAAATGACTTAAGATGGCTATTTCAGTTTTTTTATAAAAGTACAGGAAAAGTCAAAAAATCGCCTTGTCTAGTCTTGGTTGGATAACCCTGTACAGAGCTTATGCAATGTAAACGTGTAGCGTATGTCGACATAGCGTTAAGACGTCACAAGAGTCTCTAGTAGTTCAGAACGTTAAGTAGTCTGTTACGACTACTTTTATTGTAAATATAGTTACAGTTTATGATTATAAAGTAAATATTTTTGTTTCCCGGCTAAAGGCCATTTGTTTCTTCTGATAACACTTGTAACTTTGACATTTTAACTTATCTGTGGCCGAGTGGCTAGTATGCTTATTGGGTAACCACAGGTACTCGTAAGATATTGTATTATACTCTAACAGAGATTTTATGGTAAATTTAGTTAGTTGTGAGAGGTTCTTGCACAGACCTTGCGGAAATTCCTAGTTTGAGGCAATGTCCTGGATGTAGGTCTATGTGGCTGCCAGATCAGACTGAACAGTCATTTTTACAGTGTAGGTCTAACAGTTGCCGTCTTGTCCAAGACCCTGTCAAACAGGGTTTGACTTTTTGCTTTCTTTTATCGATAACGTTGTAAATTTAAACCTTAAGAACTTTTATTGTCAAACCTAGTACTATCACTTTAATATTTCATTTTACTTATTCATCTTTTAACTTTAAGTATCTATTGTCCACCAAAATAAGAGGAGCTTGCATTTATAAAACCAAGTAGCCAAAGGCTTAACACCACTTTAAGAATAAATATCTGTATTGGCCTTTGCGAAAATTTGGCTTTTATTTTAAATAGAGTGACTTTGAGGGCTTGAGTGAATGAGAGCTTATAAGAAGCTAGTGTATACCGATGGTGACATAAGTGTTTTTCTTCCTAGTTTGTTTTTTTTTCTGAGGCCAAACACTAGAACCTTTAAAGGCTTTTAAGTAAAATAAAACTAAGGTGGCGCCTTTAGGATTTGACTTTAACTTACTTACATAAGAGTGTTAAACATTTCAATCTAGAGACAAAATAGCGAACCTACCCTGAGTTGAGCTAGCTAAGGGGTGTCTGAAGAACATCCTCCAGGGCGTAGGGTTGCCAGAGTAAAGGTTGATAGATTGCCTTGTCGCAGTTTATTTTAGGTTATCCTAAGGTGAATACTGGCACCCGATTATTGTTTAGGGCGTAATTTGGTTTTTTCTTGATAACACTTAATTGGGTTTGGGTTTTTTTTAATATAACAAGGGGCTCAGATATTTTATAATTTGGTGCTGCCTGATAAAGTCGAGTTAGGGCAGAGTAAGCCAATTTTGCAAAACACAGTGTTTGGTTGGGTTTTATCAGGTCCAATTGAAATTTGTTCTGAGAGAACGAATCGAACAGAAATATGTAATTTTAGTTTAAACAAGCAATTGTCAAATTTTTGGGAACTTGAAGGGAATTCCGACAAAACGTCATTTTTCTTTTAACGAACAATTTTATGAAACTTATTTTAAAGAAATTACCACTCGTGACAAAGATGGTAGATTTGTACTTAGATGTCCAGTACTACAACGAAACTACGGGTTGTTTTCGATGGTAGCGCGGCAAGTTCAAGTGGAGTGTCGTTGAATGATGGTTTGAGAGTTGGTCCAACCATTCAAGACGATATGTTTAATATCGTTTTACGTTTTCGATGTTTTCTTTATGTAATAATCGGCGATGTCGCTAAAATGTACAGGATGGTGGTCGTTCATCCAGACGATAGGAAATTTCAAAAAATATTTTGTCGTTCTAACAAAAACGAACCAATTATACCTTAAATACTGTTACATATGGTACCAGCACAGCTTCTTTTTTGGCCATAAGTTGTCTTCATGTGGTAGCATATCAAAATATGTCCAAATATCCTACGGCTTGTACAATTATTCTAGAAGATTTTTACGCAGATGATTTAATGACTGGTGCAGAGTCAGTGCACGAGGCGATTCAGTTAAAGAACGAGATTTCTTCCATCTTAGAGAGATGTGGTTTTGAGTTAGGTAAGTGGTCTTCGAACAATTTAAGTATTCTTGAAGAAAATGTTTCTCATAAATCTGTTGCTTATAACAAGGAATTGAAAACTTTGGGTTTGTTATGGAATTCAGTAGCTGATAAATTACAGTATTCTACCAACGTTGTGTTTCACGAAAATTATACCAAACGACAAGTGCTATCGGTCATAGTACAAATATTTGATTCGTTGGGATTAATTGGCACGACTGTCATTAAAGCCAAAATTTTAATGCAAAAATTGTGGCAGATTAAATTAAATTAAGAAGAAAATATTGCTGAAGAATTTTTGCCTGGTCGGCAAATATTTTTAAAGCAACTTTGTTCACTAAATTCAATTGTTATTCCACGATTTGCACATTGCTCACCAAGGAATCGTATCGAAATTCACGGTTTTTGTGATTCTTCAGAAGTAGCATACGGTTGTTGCATTTATGTACGGTGTATTAATTCATATAACATTTCAGGTTATTTGCTATGTGCTAAGTCCAGGACCGTTAGAAAAGGTAAAACTTCGTAGGTTAGAGCTTTGCGGAGCATTGCTTCTGTCCCAGTTGTATGGTAAGGCTAAAAAAGTAATATCGTTAAAAATTAATCATGTATTTTGTGGACAGATTCCACAATCGTACGGTCATGGATATCTACAGAACCTTGTTACCTAAAAGCCTTTGTGGCAAATCTGTTGCTGTTTAAACACAACTGACAATCCAGCTGATGTGATTTCTCGAGGTCTTAATCCAGATATGTTACAGCCAAATCGATTATGGTGGCATGGTCCAGAATATTTCCAAAAGTCTATTTATTGATGACTGGTCTACGCATAATGTTGGTTCTGAGACTAAAATAATAATTCCCCATGTAAAGCAAAAAACTTTAGCCTTTATGAGTATTGAATATGACTTTTCGATATTTGAAAAGTATTTTCGTTAAGAAAACAACACCGTGCAGTAGCGTTTGTGTGACGTTTTAAATCAAATTGTCTTTTTAAGAGAAATGACAGTGAAGAACAAATACGTAGTTTGACTGTTGATGAGCTTAACCAGTCAATGAAATGTTTAATAGGGCTTGCACAGGTTCAGGATTTTTCCGATGAACTTTACACGTTACGAAATAATAAACATTTGAAGTCGACAAGTAAATTATTGAATTTATATCCATTTGTACGTGATGGTCTTAATAGGATTGGAGGGTGATTAAACAATTCTGAGTATCCAGCTGACCAGAAAAATCCAATTATTCTTCCTCAAAAACACATTTTGACTGAGCTTATTATTTTAAATGTTCATCAGAACAATTTACGCGCTGGCGCACAATGTCTTCTTGCAATAATTCGATTACAATATTGGCCAATCTCTGGTAAAAACGCGGTTAAACGAGTTATAAGAAAGTGCGTAAGGTGTTCTAGAGCTAATCCAGTGCCAATAAGTCGGTTGATGGGTGACTTACCATCTACAAGGTTTGCTACATCAAAAGCGTTCTAGAAAAGTGGTGTTGATTATGCTGGTCCGTATATGATTAAAGATGGAATATTAAGAAAATCTGAGATTTATAAGGCTTATATTTGTATATTTGTATGTATTTCAAGAAAGGCAAGTCACATTGAATTGGTCCCATATTTGTCTGCAGAAGTGTTTCTCAATGCATTGAAACGGTTTATTGCCAGGCGAGGCAAACCACCATGTGAGATATGTTCTGATAACGGAACAAATTTTCAGGGCGCATCAAACCAATTGAAATAATTGTATTCACTATTAAATAGTCAATTACATAACGATAAAGTGTAAAATGTTCTTAGTAACGATTGCATATCGTGGCACTTTATACCTGCGAGATCACCACATATGGGGGGGTTTATGGGAAGCCACAGTAAAATCATCGAAATATCATTTGAAACGCGTTATTTCAAATTGCTGTTTTACATTAGAACAAATGTATACGATTTTGGTTCAAGTTGAGACTTGTCTAAACTCTTGACCCTTGACCCCGATATCCGATGTTTTTTCCTATCTTACCCGTGGTCATTTCCTTTTCGCAAAATGGCGATCGGCAAGAAGATGCAATCCGCACACGCGAGTGTTTTTTTGTTGTTAATGTATGACAATCAAAGGACAAAAACAATCAAGAATTGTTCCATAGGGAACTGGTCCTTCGAAATCTAAAATAAGGCAATGGAAACCAGGCGGCTCGTGTAGGCACGAACAGTTTCCATTGGAAACCCCATCACCCACTTAGGAAAACCCTTTAAACATGCCTTCATTTAAAATATCGAAAAAAATTAGTTTCACAAAATTAGCAAAGCCTGTTTTAACTTGCATTGTTATTATGTCAAGATTTCATAATACATTCTTTTCACAACCACAAATCTTAAAACATATTGTTTTATCTGAACAACTTCGTTCTCATTGTTTTTTTTTTTTTTTATTTACTATTTTTTACGGTCGTCGGCGTATCAGAGGCCATCTTGAACCGGTCATCGACCGTACGGTTTTTAATCGTGCGGTCTACCGACTGGGGAATGTGAAACGGCACCTTCATCCTACGAGATTCCGATCTCATCCGGCCTGTCCGGCGTGAATAGGATGGTTTTGATGTCGATTCATTTTACACTATTCCCTAAGACAAGAGCACGCGGTGTTTCCCAAGCGGTCACCCATCCAAGTACTAACCGCGCTCGACACTGCTTAACTTCGGTGATCTGACGGGAACCGGTGCTTCAAGTGTCGCTAGGCCCTTGCCGTGTTCTCATTGTTAATTCATATAAAGTTGTTTTGTTTACCAAATAAATCAAGTTCTTTTAAATTGTCGTACAGCCGCACCACGGATTTTATTTTTTCCTTTTGATTTGAAAATAAAATGCATATTATGGCCAACAAAACGGTTTAATTTTTGATTTACTTCCCGTAAGCCATGCATATTTTTAATACCAATTATCTCAAAATTACCTATTACCTGCTTGCCTCCAGTGTTAAATACACCATTTTAGTGATCGTCGAACACGACCATTGTTTTTATTTTACTTTATTCATCAGATGAAAGAGCCGCCGAAAATACACATCTTAAACTTAAAATAAATTGAATAAGATCACTTTGTGCCTCAGTTTCAACTTGATTTTTAATGTCATCGTGGTGCGTGCGTCCAAACAAGATGTTTTGTTTAATTTTAAAACACTTACCTAAAGTCTTAATTCTAAACAATCCTATAAACCAAACCGAAAGTTTTGTTTTTTAACAGACCACAATCATTCTGACTGACTTTTCACTAATTCAGTTCTTTTCTTAAAAAAATAATAACAAACAAGCGATAATTATTAAGTATAATAACAATAGTTAGCTAACTAACCTCACTTTCTTTAAAGGTTTGTTCCAGCCCGCTATTCTATGCCCAAAGGATCATTTTCAGCCTCTCAATTAGGTTTTGAACTTGACAATCGACACAGTAGTAAATTAGTAATGCGACCGCTCGGGGAATGTACTGGTACGGTTTTTGGTTAGGTTTGAGCCAACTTTAAATTTACCGGCAAATTTGATTTTGTCGTGTATGTTTGGTTGCCTATCCTAAAGCCTGGACTTTTAAATTTCTTTCTTATGGCAGGGTAGGCTTGCCGGACCTGGTTCTGGTTACAAAGGCGACTTGCAAAGTAAAACAATTAATTTAATGGTAGCGTGTTTACGAATAATCCACTATGACGTTATGGGGTACAAGGGCGATCTTAAAAGTGGAAGGGTTATTCACTGGCAGCTTGCGAGTCTTTAAAAATTCAAATTGAAGTAGATAAATAATATATACTGTATGTTGTCTGTTTGACACTGGGCGGCACCTTGCTGCCCCTAAAAAGTCGCCACTGTTATTTTCAGGATTAAATTATCCAGTTGTTTAGAAATAGCTTTCCATGCAACACTTAAGCTTTAAAACGACAAGCTATTCTAAAGTTACGAATTATCTCTTAATACCATTAATTGGAGCATGTCCTGTTCCTTAATCGATAACGTTACGTAAACCTGGATATTACACTTTGGGTAGTTAATTTTTTTTGTAACAGACGGAAAAGATCTTGTGGGAGTATCCAAAACATTAGCTAAATCAACTTTTTTTAATCTTTATCTACAATATACCCGCCCTTAACTGTTCCGACTTGGAAATAGTATTGATACTTTTGGTCACATTATCAGTAAGAAATTATATTTTACGCATTTTTTACGCTTCGATGCTAAAGCTGGATTTAAAACTCGAGAATTGAGCGAAGTTGAGGTTGAAGTTTAACTTCAAGTTGGTGAGGTTCAAGTTCAACAGTTGACTTTTTTTGTATTTATAAAGTCAGGGGCGAAATTCGAAAAGTTCTTGTTTAATTGGTTGAAATTTGTGCCTAATTACCTATATTTCGTAATTTTGTTCATTAAGTCATTTAACAGTAAAATAGTGTCATCATTTTGCATAATATCCATTTTTCCAATTTTCTGGTACAAAACTAAAACAAATAATACACAACAAATGAAAATACCGCAAACATTAACGACATTTGGCATTTCGAGGTAATCACATGACTTTAAAGTGGATCTTCATTGGTTGGAACGGACTCCGAACATAAAGATTGTTTGCCTCGTACGATCATTCTCCGAACTATTAAACTTTATACCAGCTGAATTCAACCGAGTGTGTCCTCTAGTTTAAATTGAACTGCCAACTGAACTTGAATTTTAGTAAAAACAATATTCAGTAACTATGGTCGTAAAATGCCTTCATAAAGTAAAGTGAGGGCAGGGCGGCATTTTTATTTTATCAGTATCACGAGGAATGTCGTAAGGTAAATCTGCCATTGCAGATGCACAAATATAGCCCATCTGGCATTTTCCAGATCCTCTGTAAGGAATACTTTTAATTTGTTTAATAAGATGTTATTTACCTACCCTGTTCGTTTAGGATTGAGAATGATGACAGAATAGATATTTACGTTATAAGTCCGGTAAATCAACTTTTACAGTATGAGTGAAATGTTTCGAGACGAGGCGACCAAGGAGCCGAGTCTGGAATTTTGAAACGAATACTGTAAAGGATTTGCCGGACGAATGACGTACAATATTTTATTTCATACTGTTCTGTTGAAAATTATAATTATGTTTTGAAATTATAATGAAGTTTTATTCTGCGTCGTATATTTGAAAAGTGCTTATATTTACTGGTGGAAACATTGTGTGTTTGACATTGATTAAACTAAAACTTACAAATTTCAGTCCGGTAAAGAAATTTTACAGGACTAGTCCGGTAAAAAAATTTTACCGGACTTATTGCTGTAAAACCTTATTTTCTGGACTAAATTCAAATATGTAAAGGTGTGTTTTACAATACAGTATGAAATATAATAATTTGAAAATCAGATCCACCCCCTTTGATCAACTACATAGGCGGTTTACACTGACACTCCTTATGGCTAATGCAGAACCAATAACGCCAAGTTTAAAAAAAAAAATTTATTTTTCGAAATACACTATGGGACAAAAGTAGAGCTACAAAGTGCTTTCATTTCTTCGAGTTTAAAAAATTAATTATATGATTGTGATCCCCAGCTAATTTTAATGAAATATTATCCCCACAATATTAGTAATTTTTCGCAATATTTTGGTAAACTTTAAACAAAATGAAGGTAGAGAAATATTTATAATTATAAAAATCGACAAAATGAAGTGCGACAAAAGTAAAGCAACAAATTGTGTCAACAGTATTTTATTTTACATACTACGATAAAAAAACCATTAAGCACATTTTTTAATAATTACAATGGCTAGAAGTATTATGTTAATAGTTAATAGAATATCCATTATTTTTTATTACTTGCCGACAACGTCGCGGCATTGAGGCAATCAATTTTTAAACAGTATTTTCGGGAAGGTTTGTCCAAACTTCATTGATTTTATTTACCAATGATTGTTTATTTGGAAATGATTGTGTACGAATTCCACGTTCACTTCTTCCCATAGATTTTCAATGGGGTTAAGGTCTGGGGATTGTGCCGGCCACTGCAAAACCCGAACGTTATTTTCTTGAAACCACTCTTGAACAATTCGTGAAGAGTGTTTTGGATCATTATCCTGTTGGAAAATAAAACGCAACGGCATTTCCCACTCTGCATAAGGCAACATTACATTTTGCATTATAGCTCTATAGACAAATCGATCCATTGTGTCATTAATGAAGTTTAAAGGACCCACCCCATTCCATGAGAAACAACTCCATAGAAAAACACTGCCTTTGCCATGTTTAACTGTGGGTGTAACGTATTTGGGATTAAACCTTGTGTTGATTGGCCGACTTACACGCTTCATTCTATCAGAATTGAAATTTTTATAACGCGTTTCATCGCTAAACAAAACTTTTTTCTACTCGTCTACTGTCTAATTTAAATGTCGACGTGCAAATTCAAGCCTAGCTACTCTATTTCTTGCCGAAATAAGGGGCTTTTTAGCCGTGCGTCTACTAATTAACTTTGCGTCTATCAACCTTCTTTGAACTGTCCGTGGACTAACCATAATTTCGGGAATTTCAGCAAAAATCCAGGTGCACACATCCAAGGATCCTTTTGAGAAATCCTTTTAATGCGTCTGTCTGTCCAAATCGTTGTTTTTTCGGCCTTCCCGATTTCGGTAGATTCTCTAAATGTCCCCTTTGACTATAACTTAAAATTATTTTGGATACGCTGTATCTTGGTAAAACAAGCCGTCTTGAAATTGTGGCTTGTATTGTACCTTCCAAGTGTGCATTCATTACTCTCTGCTTTAATTCTTTCGAAATTGGAATACCTCTTGGCATGATTAATACAGTACAGAAATATTAATTTAACATAAAATAAACTGTTTTGATTGTTGGAAAAAGCTGTTGTCGCCGATAACAAAAGCCTACTTTGATATTTAAGACACGATGTACCTATTTAAATACGATATCATGCATTTAATATTATAAAATCGAGATTTCTTCCATTTTTCGAAAGTGTTGCTCTGCTTTTGTCCGATAGTGTATATCAAAAAAATTGTATATCTAATACAGTAATATTAAGTAAAGTTAATAATAATAAACCATCTATTTCTCGAATAAAGCCACTTAAATGCATAAACAAATTAATAAAATCAATTTCACTAGACCCATACTGTACCTACACGATAATGAAAATTTACCTAACCTTAAACCTAACGTCGCTATCTTAAAGGATATGTAAACAATTTTTTTTACCATAAAAAGATATGAGAATAATTACGACGTATTAAGAATAAACAAAAGTATCTTAGAGGGACGCTTTAAATTTCGGAAACTGGATTTGAAAATGGATTACAACAATTATTGTATTTTTCAAAAGTTAACATCAAGTACCTTATAGCTATTTAATTGTCCTGCTAATGTAGGAATAATGAAAGTGCATTATGTTCATAAATGCCACAATAAGGATAAGATGTTGTCAAGAAAATAAAACAAAAAAAAATTAATGGCATTTAAGAATGAATTGTGCTTAGTAAAATCGCATTGAATTAAAAAAATATCAGTAACGTTGTTATATAAAATATTGTCAAACAATGTAACTATGAACATCTTTTAGTATAAAACTTGTACCTATTTAAAATAGTAAATCGATAAACAATCATATGGTTTAAACTTTTATTAATTACAGTAGTTTTGTAAAATTCGATTGGACATGCCGAGAAAAACAGAATAAAAATTATATTAATCAAAAATTTCTAACCTAAAAGTGTAACTTTAACATAAGAACATTTTAGTAGTGTAAAATGTGGTTCTGTCGTTATTCTCAATTTTAAATTAAGAACAAGGAGTTGTTAGAATTTTTATAATTCATTTAGAGTCTATTTACTTTTAAAATAGAAACGAAACCACATTGCCATAATGTGACGGAATAAGCGGTCATCGCTGCGCTTTCTATTCTTATTGACTGTTCGCAAATAAAGTTCGAACGGTGACAGCATCGGAATCAGTATACGCTGCTGTTATTATTATCTTCTCAGCTTTGTCGTTTAATTTTCTTGTTTGTATTCAAGGGCGGATCCAGGGGGAGGGTCATGTGGGTCAATACCCCCCCCCCCCACCCCAAACAAACAGAGGAACACAAAAAAATATTATATATTATATGTACTTTGCTAATATTATTTTCCAATGCATGATAAAATTTAATTATATTGATCCGTAAAGTGATTTATGCAAACTTCTTTTATTATTTTGGAGATTTATTATGTGAGTGACCCCCCCCCCCAAAAAAAAAACGAGGTTCTGGATCCGCTCCTGTTTGTATTGCAAGTCAAAATCCCTTTCCACCCTAGTTTATATATTTTACAATATCTATATCATAATCTGGCCATTTGGTTTCAACCAGAGCCATTTACTTAATACACACACACACACACACACTTTATCATAATGTCACACCCCCGATATTTTAACTTTAATTTATCATATATTGCGGAACTAAGTTTTCGATAATTCTAAGTGCAGCTCTGTTCGATTTTTACGCCGATGACGTTAACTGGTTTTGGTCGTTAATTTATTTTTGACATCCCTAGTAACAAAGTCAAATTTAAAGAAATATTCATTCTTTCCTCTCGATCATACCTACATTGTATAAAAATTGTGAATTATCGAATTCACAGACGGTACAACGGGAACAACAGTTTATGTACATACAATATTTAATATTGCATTCAGATCATAAGCCCTATAAACCTTAAGTTTTTAAATTCCTATCATGTTTCTTTAGAATTACAATTAGTATTTATTAATATAGTTTTAAGGTAGGTATGTTTTTGTCTCGGGGATTTAAGAAATTCCGCCAAAGCTGTTATGGCTGACATACATTTTTTATTTATTTGAGGGTTACACTTAACTTTTTTCGGCCCCTAGGCTTGAAAAAAAATCTGTCGCCGTTTCATTTAAGTATAGCAGTTTATTTGCCCAATATCAAGGATATTATTGTAAGACCTAAACTAATTTAAATATTAATAACATAAATGAAAATATTTTATGTTATGGATAAATTAAGTACCTATTTATATGGTTTAAAAACATAAACACAAAGTTTAAACTAGAACTGCGCGACACAATCTTAAAAGTGACCTTGTTATTGTAATGCGAATTTTATCAAATACTATGTATGATGATCGTACTCACAAATTTTTATTTCCTATTAATTATTCCATAATATAAATTTTAGCCTAGAAATAAATTAATTCAATTTTCTTTTACTGTTGAATATGTACGTTTTTTCACAGGAATCTATACTGAAAACCGATTTGAAATTTTTGCGTTTTTTTTTTTAATATTCCTAAGAAAGTTCGTATAATAATCAGAAATTATTTATAATGGTGTTCGAACTAGGCTGTATTTCTTACCTTTTACGAGATTTTATTGGTGAGCATCGGGTTTGCTACCTTTATACCCGAAACATATAAACAAAACAATAATGTAAGGTGATAGGGATCATTTAAATTAAAACTTTTTTTTTAATTTAAACATATTTAATTTATACCCTTGCGTTTAACCGACAAGCCGAATATCTTTTTGTCACTAACAACAATTAATCAAATTAAAAGGTGAAAAAATAATTGTTTGTAAATAATTAGTGAGGTTTAATCTGTTGCCCATTTTTACTGGAGACGTACTTTCGGCATTTCAAAGCGGCTTGACATTTCGTACTGATATGGAGGTTCGCCTCCTTCCACAATCCACATCGTTCCTGAAGGAGCTTTTTCAATAATTTGCATTACACTTGGTACAACTTCTTTAGGCCTAAAATGAAAAGAGATTTATTAGGAGTTTATACGTATAAGCTTAATAAGTCTACATGTAAAGCTTTAATATTAATCCGATCGTTTCTCCTATTGGACAATTTTCTAGTTGTGTCGTTTGAAGACAACAATTTTTTAAATATTTATAGCTGGCGCTTCTACAATCGGAAAAATGTATTACTAATCTTTCATTTTAAAGGGACAAAACACGTAAAGCAATTAAATTAGAAATGTCGTTCTAATTTGAAACTTGAACGCAGTTGATTACTGCTCGTATATTTATAACCGCTTGAAAGTTGTCTGGTTGATTCCATTTCAAATAATCTGGGTAAAAAAATATGTTTTGTTTAAATTCATACGAACTATTTCTAAACAAAATAAATTGACTCGCATTTTTTGTGTTGCACATAATTAAACAAGTTTTTTATTTATTCAAAGAAGAAAATCGATTTTATGTTAACTTTTTTTTCAAAATCAAGGTAGATTCTATACATAGATTAATATTTTTTGACATTTATTTTTGTTTTGTTGGTAATACCTTTAAGATAACTTTTTGCGTAGATCGCAAATTTTCAATAAAATGTAATTATATTGTTAGAAGCCTAACACATATTATTGTTTCATTAATAAATAATTTATGCTTTATATTCAAAATTGAATAGTAAACGCATTTTTTCGAATCCTTAAAATATTAAGATTGGCAAATTATAATATCTTTATGTTGGTTCAGGCTTATTAATAATTGAATAAATTTAAAATAGTATTTTTCAAGTAGAAACTCTTGATTGAGTTTACAAACGCTTTGGCACTTTAATATTATTATGGTGCTTGCCTAACAAATGTGAAGTCAATCAGGCATGAAAGTTTCATATCAACAAATTTTTAAACATAATATTTATGTAGGTAATGAAAAAATTAATACTTCTAAAAAGGTGTTAACATCAAATTAGCATTTAACTAAGAGAAAATTCTAGATTTACAACTCATTGTACAACATTTATTTTTGTTTTGTTGGTAATACCTTTAAGATAACTTTTTGCGTAGATCGCAAATTTTCAATAAAATGTAATTATATTGTTAGAAGCCTAACACATATTATTGTTTCATTAATAAATAATTTATGCTTTATATTCAAAATTGAATAGTAAACGCATTTTTTCGAATCCTTAAAATATTAAGATTGGCAAATTATAATATCTTTATGTTGGTTCAGGCTTATTAATAATTGAATAAATTTAAAATAGTATTTTTCAAGTAGAAACTCTTGATTGAGTTTACAAACGCTTTGGCACTTTAATATTATTATGGTGCTTGCCTAACAAATGTGAAGTCAATCAGGCATGAAAGTTTCATATCAACAAATTTTTAAACATAATATTTATGTAGGTAATGAAAAAATTAATACTTCTAAAAAGGTGTTAACATCAAATTAGCATTTAACTAAGAGAAAATTCTAGATTTACAACTCATTTTCGCATGACTACTTTTTGTTCACATCGTTAACTTTCACAAAAAATCGTTGAGAAAAGAAACAATTCAATTCCTTGTTTTAAAACATTACGTCTTGGCGGACTGCGATAACCGGTATCTTAAAGTTAGTTCAATTATTTTAAACAAAATTTTAAAAATTGAAGAATTCGTGCAGCGGAGCTGATGTAATGGAAATAAAATACTGAAGTTTTCATTCACAAATTTTATTATTATAGGCAAAATGAGATTATTTTCTGTATGTTTTGGACGCCATAACGTTCATCTTCAGGGGATAGTAGAAAAAATTATACATCGGTAAAATAAACGACCAGTTTTAATTAAAATGTGACTTACCCAAAATCGAGTGAAATTTTACTCCAATTGATGAGCATAGGTATTTTATGTTTATTGGAGGAGTAGTTCTTTTAGTATCCCGTGATGATGGACGGTATAGCGTCCAAAACATGAAGGAAATAATCTTACTTTGCCTTTAATAATAAACTTTGTGGAGGAACACTTCAATTCCTCATTTGAAGTAAAAAGAAAAGATAACAAAACAGGGACTTTTGAATTAACTGCACGGATTTGAAAAAAATATCGAATCAAAGTAAACTTTTTGTATTTTGTGAAAAACAAAAATACATGTTATATATTTGGTATTAAAAGTAATTCATGTGAATTTAAACATCAACAAAAAATTATTTTCATTTCCTTGATCGATTTGAAATGAGCTCAGTCTGCATTATTTTATCTTTGATATTTTATTTTTGTTAAAAAACTTGATTTACAGTGTGGATGAGTGTAATGTCTATACGAAGTCAATTAATACAGCATAAAAAATAGTTATTTACGATATAAGTGTTGTAAAGATTCATATTACAACACGAGATGTTAAAGTTGTTAAACGAGGCGTCAGCCGAGTTTAATCAAACATCGAGTGTAGTTATATGAATTTACAACAAGAATATTGTACAAAATTTTATCTACTTTCATCTATGAATAAAAATATTTGGCAAAAGGCTTTTTTAAAAATAAAAATAAAAATAAAAATGCACCTGCTATTAAAAATCGTTTTGTAAGGGCATCTATTACAGCACTAGTGCTGTAATGGCATCTATTACAGCACTAGTGCTGTAATAGATGCCATTACAAAACGATTTACAGAACTGTAAAATTCATATTACTAAATGAAAGTGGATAAAATATGTTACACCATCCGTTTGTCCAATTTTTTATAAATAAAACCGCAACCAAGTGAACCATTTCTCAAAGTACCTAATGATTAATAGTTATAATGTGGATAGTCCCTTAACTTATCCTGAAGCATCTCTAATGTTGGCACCTTATTTTCGTGATAAAATTCATACACAACTCGACGAATACACTTAAGTTTTGCTCCATCCCTTTCCGTTTAATAGAATGATCGATTATATCTGCAGCTCTTATAACCCTAGAAATTGATGCACGGCTAACTTGGGTCAGTTCATAAATCCTACTCACAATATTGTTTTCTGAAGAACTACTATTTTCACTTTTAAGACAGAAATAAATATTTAAAATGATCCGTTGCGTTTTAACATCAAAGTCTTTATTTACAAATTCCGCTTGAATTGACTCTAAATTAGCACTAAAATCGTCCGTTTCGTTGTCACTAGTATCGAAAGGTCGCCAAAATAACATATTTTTTCGAATTATTAACTAAAACACTAAATAAAATTAAACAAGAGATTTTATAAATAGCCACTTAAAATAATTTCTGACGCTGTCCGGCTGTAATGCACCTGCCTCGAATTTATTTAAACATACGATTTAAAAAATATCAGCTCCAAATTTAGAATAAAAGACTATGGAAAATCAAAACTGGTCAGGCAAATGAAACGCGCTCGACGTTTAATCCCGCCCATATTTCTCTATAGCAACCGCTTTCAGTCCACGTTGACTGTCTACGAGGAGTACCTAATCCATATACAATTTATTTACTTCTGTGATGTGAAAACAAGTAACTTTATAGTTACTTAATATAATAATTTAACTTCATGCTGTCTCAACTGAGATCGTATAAACTTTACCAATTGCGCATTATTGCGTCTGTTTTTCATAAATAATTTTGATACTTATAATCATTTGTAGCTTATTCTATCTTGCGTGTGGTCTACAAGAGGACACAGTTTCAAAATTAAATAAAACCCACAACTTAAAAATGTACACTTTAGCTTGTGCATAATTTTGTATTCTCAATTCTCTATATCCCGGATTAAATATAACGGAAAAATCAAGTCCCACTTCAGAACTGAAATATAATTTTTTAACCCTTTTTTTAAAGATTCGTTAATTTCGGTTTTTCTCTTGATTTATATTTTGGCTCCTGAAGAATATTATTTTTTACTCTTCTAGTCTTTTCACTATTTTTTATGCTTGTTGGACACATGCTTATTTCGAGGCGGGTTCCTCAATTTAGCTTATCTGAATTTAAGAGACTGAACACTTAAGCCGATATATTTCATAAAAAAATAATATCTGCCATATCTCACTCTAACTGATATCTTTTAGTGAAAGTCAGTTTATGTAAAAAATTCTTACTAAAATATCAGTTAAAGGAGTTTTTGCTCACTGGTAATCACGTATCACTAATCATTAAGTTATATTTAAATCTTTAAACTTACTCCTGTGTTAGAGGATTACTGGCGAGTTCATGGTTTCTGATAGTTTCATAAATAGGTCCCAAAACCCGATTTTCTGATTCTGTTATCAGTGGAGTCATTGTTACCCCAGGGCACACTCCCACCACTCTCACTTTAGTTCTTTTATAATGAACTGGAAGACCCCAAGATATCGTTATACCATGAACTGCAAACTTGGTTCCAATATAAACAGGCAAGGAAGCAAATGACGCAACACCTGCTATTGACGATACGTTAACTATAACAGCCTCAGGGCCAGACCTGTACTTGGGCAAGTAATCATCTAATCCAAGTAAAACTCCATGGATTGTTCCATTCTTAAACAAAAAGAATTATGTAAATCTTAAATATTTATGTATATAAATGCTACTGATAGTAGGTATCAAATATATTGACGTTTGAAGTAACCCGCATATAGGGATGATTTTTTTTTTAATTTTATAAGGGACATAATTTAAAAATATAGCATTATACTAAAAATGTATTTACAAATTTTAGATCACTCGGATAGCAGAAACCCGCACCGTAATCGGGCTATAAATAATATCTTATCAAAAAATACCGAAACATTGCTGTGTTTCGTAAAGTTTCGTGATCGATTAAACAGAAAATTTATTTTACACTAATTAGGGCATTTTTTTAAAATTCTTTTAGGTAAACTTCAATATTTTTTATTATTTTTTAATAGTTTGCATTCTGAATTTTTGTTCAGGCTTCCTCTAACTAACCTACCACATTGATGGCAATTTCCTTCTGCCAAACCGCATCGTTCATTATTCCTGCATTGTTTATTAAAATATCAACGTTTTTAAAATGGTCCACTGTTTTCTTAAAGGCATCTAAAATTAAATTTTTATAGTTATTTAACATTTATTAAAATTTCTAAAGTTAACCTAGAAAAGCATTTTATGACAGAAATATTTTAAATTTTTCTTCGGCTTATTTGCCATAAAAGTAAGGCGAACAAAAACTCAGTTTCCTCGAACCAATGTAAGAAAAAGTATATTATTTATAGTGAAGAAACTAGGGTTAATAGGACTGATAAAAGGTTAACTATATTGACTAACCTAAACAATGTATTAGTGTTCCTAGCTTTTCAACTAATTTTCTTAAATCTTATATAAAAATATTTATTTTGTCATTACAAAATCATTATAATAGTAATGTAGCCTTTAGAATAATCTCTGGATCTTTGTTTGTGATTTGATATTATATAAGATGTTTAGGGATGTGGATAAATTGTCCATTTTTAAGAAAACCAGACCCGGTTTAACCGGAAGTAAACATTAACTTTGCAATTTTAAATTTAACTATGCTATTTTTGTTCGATTTTTAAATTCTGCAGGAAATATCATAGATAAACAATTTTGTTCCGCCCATCTAAATTTTTTAAAAAAAATTAAGTCGTGAATTGAGTGTAAGCCTTTGAAACATTAAAATGATTCGTTTAAGATGGTATCAGGTAAACCTGATGCAAGATCATATACCTATATATATACAGCGTGTAACAGAAGTATGGAACGCTTTAAATATCTTTAAGTATAAAAGTATTTAAAACATTAGAAAGAATATCTGTTTCTTCGATTCGTCGGCACTTAACTTCAATTCTTTGTTTTAGGTCTTCTATATCATGTGGCTTTGCCTTGTAGACCACATTTTTTAAATGTCCCCACAAGAAATAATCGAGTGGAGTCAGACCTGGTGACCGAGCTGGCCACTCAATTGTACCCTGTCTCCCTATCCATCTTTCAAAAAATACTTCATTTAGATACTCCCGTACTTGTCTGGCGTAATGTGGTGGTGCACCGTCTTGTCAGCCATACTTCGTTATTTAATCCCGCAACGTTGTCTAAAATTTTGTTTATTATCAGTTTTAATTAACTTTAATGAAACTAACTTACGAGGATTTAGAAATAGGATCGCAAGAGCACGAACAATTTCATTTCTTAAGAGCTGCAAATATCTATCGCCATTGAAATTATAATCCATAAACAATGGACTATTTATCCTTTGTCCTATAATGCCTGCCCAAACATTAATTTTTTGCGGAAATTGGGTGTGCTGTTCTCGAATCCAATGAGGATTTTCTTTGGACCAATAACGAATATTATGCCGGTTAACATTTCCATTAAGACAGAACGTCGACTCATCGGAAAACATTATTTTATTAATAAAATTTGGATTAGCATTACACAAATCCATCTTTTGCTCACTGAATTCTAAACGCCTGTCAAAGTAATCCTCAGAGAGTTCTTGAACCAGGTGAATTTTGTATGGGTGGAACTTCTCACACTTTAATACGCGATCTACCGACATGTGCGATGTGTTGTAATCAAGGCCAATAATTCGAGTAGAAAGGTGTGGATTTTCCTCTATGCTAAGCAAAATATCTAAAGCTTTATCGCCGCTTGTCGCAGTTTTTGGACGCCCAGATTTTGAAATGTCTTTTACATGGCCAGTTTCGTTATATTTCTTTAAAATTTTGCTTACTGTGGACCGTGCTGTTGGATTTCGGTTGAGATACTTATCATTAAAAATCTTAGCAACCTCCTGCTGTGTTCGCCTTCGAACCCCGTAACCCAATATCATTACTATTTCTATTCGCAGTGTTTCCGTTAGTAAATCCATTTTAAGAATTATTAAAACTGATAAATTATAAAGCACAAATACCTTCTGAAAAGTTTGTCAATGTCGCTGTCAGAATTTAATGGTCTTACAAATTTCCAAGACCTACTTATTACTTATATCTCTATCAGTTTTCTTGGTTGAAGTTCTTGTGATATTTAAACCCCAATATCAAAAAAATGGCTAGATCTAGACATTAAGTAACTGATACAAAAGTTATTTAGAATTTGTTGCGGAATCATTTTTTTGAATAATATATAGGGTGTTCCATTACAAAAAAAAAATTATTTTAAATTGCTAACAAATTGTAAATTTGGCAACATTGCAAATGTCACTAGCAGCTGCGCGATAATCTCTTATATACGGATACCGAATTTTAGCTAAATCGGACAAACGGTATTAAAAATATTTAAAGCGTTCCATACTTCTGTTACACGCTGTATATATATAAATATACAGGGTGACGCGGATCTAAATGAACATACTTCAACACAAGACAAAGAATACCTTGGGGGTTCTTAATCACCCATCTTTGATAGTTCAATTGTCGATAGTTAATAAGATACAGGGTCTTTTATGAACTTCAGCAATTTTTTGTTCTTGTCATATTTTTTAATGCACTCCGTATAAAATTTTCATATTGGGTCAACATCTGTAACCTATCTGTCGCTTAAAATTGCAGTATCAGAAAATTTTAAATTCCAGGCCCGTATTAGAAAAAGTTGACATTTTCAATTTTTACATTTTTAACACCCTGTAGATCAATTTTTTCAAAATATTATTTTTTTATTGGAAAGAGCATAAAGAATTGACCCTAACGGCATAATTTTCAAAGTTCCCGCACCCATCACTTAATTAGAATAAATGGTTGTTTTGTAAAAAATTTGAAAAAGGTGCATATTTGGAAATTAGAAATTAAGAAAATAACAATAAAAAAGCAAAAACTGCTTCCGAAGTAAAAAAATAAATGTACTAAACGTTTAATAGTTTTAACGAGACTAAATTTTAGGGAACAACACAACAACAAATAACAAAGTAATAATAATAATAACAAAACTGCAAGTTAAAATCGACTGCTTAAAATCTAATACGTAGAAAAAGTTTTAGCAAGAATTAATTTTAAGAGCTTACTTTAGCAGAACACTGTTATTTAAGAAGCTGTTCAAAATGCCCTCCATTGGCTTGTTCACATCTTCGTCTTCTGATGTTTAAATTTGACACTGCTTTTCTAATTGCGTCTGGGTTATTTTTTATTTCCTGAAAAGCATTAATAATTCGTTGCAAAAGCTGCTCCCGCGTGTTGATTTCTTCTGAATAAACCAAATTTTTCATATTCCCCCAGAAAAAAAAAATCCAAAGGATTAAAGTCCGGCGACCTGGCTGGCCATAAATGGGGCCCTCCACGGCCTATCCATCTGTTAGGAAACGTAATATTTAAAAATTCAGATACAACCCTTGCAAAATGTGGTGGGGCCCCATCATGTTGAAAAAAGAGCCCTCTCACGTTAGCATTTTCATTCTGCATAAGTCCTGGCAAAATGTTTTGTAAAAAATTTAAATATTGATTTCCATCTAATCTTTCAGCAAAAAAGTGCGGCCCAATTAATTTATTATTTATTATACCTGCCCAAACGTTTATGGAAAATTTGTGCTGCGAATGCGATTGTCTGATGGCATGTGGATTTTCTAACGACCATACATGGGAATTCCTTGAATTATTTACACCATCTCTGGCAAATTGTGCTTCATCGGTCCAGAAGATTCGATAAAGACTCCTTTGGTGTCTACTGAGCCACTGGCAAAAGAGTAACCGGTTTGCATAATCGCCAGGTTCCAATCTTTGAACTTCTTGAACATGAAACGGATGCAAGCCTTCCTTTTGCAGTGTTACATTAACTCTTTTTTGCGGGATTCCTAGACGTGTCGCAATTTTTCGAGTAGATGTTTTGGGATTATCTTCAACAAGATTTAAGATATCTTCTTCCTCCTGAACTGGATGTCGTATTGGTTGATCAATATTATTGTCGGTGGGAAAATGTCCATGTTCTCCAGCAAATAAAAATACATTTGCAAATGTTTTGTGATATGGACATCTTCTACCCGGAAATCGCCTACGATATTCCCGAACAGCAGCTCTTCCATTACCGTTACAAAAACCGTATACAAAAATAATGTCGGCATATTCGGCATTTGAAAATTGGTAAGGCATCTTCAACAGAAAATTGCAATAATTGTTAACCGAATACTAACAAAGGTCAGACAACTCTCACATATCTGATAGTGACTTGAATTGTTGCTATGGAACAGTAACTCGATAGTCTTTGGTTTGTTTTTAAATGAGGCAAAGCCTACTTTACAAAGTTTGAAATTTCTGACTGTAATTTACGATTTTTTGTCGATGTGTAAAAAGCAATCATTATCTTGCAGTTTTGTTATTATTATTATTACTTTGTTATTTGTTGTTGTGTTGTTCCCTAAAATTTAGTCTCGTTAAAACTATTAAACGTTTAGTACATTTATTTTTTTACTTCGGAAGCAGTTTTTGCTTTTTTATTGTTATTTTCTTAATTTCTAATTTCCAAATATGCACCATTTTGAAATTTTTTACAAAACAACCATTTATTCTAATCAAGTGATGGGTGCGGGAACTTTGAAAATTATGCCGCTAGGGTCAATTCTTTATGCTCTTTCCAATAAAAAAATAATATTTTGAAAAAATTGATCTACAGGGTGTTAAAAATGTAAAAATTGAAAATGTCAACTTTTTCTAATACGGGCCTGGAATTTAAAATTTTCTGATACTGCAATTTTAAGCGACAGATAGGTTACAGATGTTGACCCAATATGAAAATTTTATACGGAGTGCATTAAAAAATATGACAAGAACAATAAATTGCTGAAGTCCATAAAAGACCCTGTATCTTATTAACTATCGACAATTGAACTATCAAAGATGGGTGATTAAGAACCCCCAAGGTATTCTTTGTCTTGTGTTGAAGTATGTTCATTTAGATCCGCGTCACCCTGTATAGGGCGAAATAATGTATGGTGCTTATTTTTCAAAAAGTAATGCGAATTTATGCATTTTTCTTCGTACTTAGCTTATCAGGTGTTATAAAGCAATTATCTAAGTTTATTCATTAGAACTTAAGTTTAATAACAAAGAATAAAAGAAGCAATTCAAAATTACTATTATCATTATTATTAAAAAAAATGACCAAATTTGATTGTAATATTGGAAATTAAATTCCACAGAGATCCAAATATCATGCCAATATGGATTTGATACCGTAAGCTTGATATTGCTTTTGGTTAAACTAGAAGGTATTTGAAAGGTTTAAGCTTTTTTTTTTTTAATTACGATTTATCCACTGATCTGAAATACTCAAAAAAAAGTGGGCCTTGAATGTTAATATCTTCTCGAATATTTCAACCCATCTGCCGATTTACCTATCCTGAATTGCTTTTGGTCTGGCCAGCCCTAAAATATTGCGTAAAATACATCTGGTGTAACATATAATTTAAATGTATAATACACTCACCAAATTAATCAAAAGCTCTCTACATAAAATATTTACCTTCATATTCTTCAGGGTTAGTGACATCAGTTCTAACAAAAATAGCCTTATTTTTACCGTACTTGCTTTCAATATTTTTAATAGATTGACTTCCCACTTCTAGATCAATATCTGCCAAAGTAATACCCTAAAAAACAAAGTTTTAGCCATTTAATACAGCAGTAGTTAATTCACCTTTAACAGAAGTATCCAGGTTTTCGAAGACAGGGATCTTATCGAATAAAGTATAAAATGAAATCCGATTTTTTTTTGTTGGCTTTATGGCTCTGGTAATACCAACTTGCCAGCATCTGAAATCCGAATTAAAAACAGATCAAAATAACAAGGTTACCATACCGTAAATTTTCACATCAAAGCGTTTGCCAATAGGGGCACAAACAAGAGAAAAAAAGCTACTTACTTAACTAGCTAGATGCAATCGGATTCCCTCTGCGACCAAACATGGAGTGCATTTAAAAAATCGAATAAAATAAAGATTGTTAATTTAATAAATAAAATAAAATTAATTCAATTAATATGAATACCTATTTTGTTTTTTGCTTACTCATGCGACACCTGCGGCCACGCACAGCTTGAATATATAATTATTGAAAGTATAGACGTCTATTATTCACTTAATTATTATTTTAAGCATTATAATTATTTAACTATATATTTTTTAAGAATAATTTGATACAAGGTTTTTCATTTCGTGAATAACGTATATGATTTTCATCTATAAGAGCGAGAGAGAATGTTTCTATCTATACCCAATTGCAATTTTTTTTAGGGTGAGATATCATTTTTGTACAAAGTATTGGATAAACAATAAATCCTAGTTAGGTACCAGAAATCTATCACGTTACCTGAACAAACCCGAAATAATCAAAATTTACTATGACAAGCTCTTAAATTTTTTTATTTCCAAAAATACAATAAAAGTTAATTATCGAATACTAATTATAAAATAATTGTATACAAAAGAAATGCATCGGAACGAGAACTTTCTTTAAACAAATCAGGCAGCCGCTACAAGGTACTAAAAATGAATTGCAAGATCCTAATGCAACAGCTTCATAACCAAATTATGACTCACGCAACTTCCAAAGATGAAAGCTACCTACAAAATCATTAGGATAAAAAAGGAAAAGTCAGGAGAGCATGGAGCAGTCACATGACAAAATCAAGGAATGCGCAATCGCTCCCAGTAATAGCCTCCCCACAATAAAACTTCCCATTTTTAGTGGTAACTACGAAGATTGCCCAACATTCTGTGATCTGTTCTCAAAGATCATTCACAAAACCAGACAATCAGCGACCCGGAAAAACTGCAGTTGCAGAGAAAAACACTGACGCCAACAAAGCACTGTATGGCAATTGTTAAGAATAGATAAGTAGTAATAGTTGGGGGGTTCTGCGCCATAGGGCCCTTTAATGTTAATTTCGGAAGGATTTTTTATGAGTCATATCTCCGGAACCAATGAGCCTAGGATATTGCGCATACGTAGCTGGGGTCTATAAAATGGGAACTTGCGCATGACTCGAAAATGATACTTGTCACCTGTCAATTAAAAACTGTCACCTGTCAAATGTCAAAATTGACAGCTGATGTATGTCACGTGTTTAGGGTGACGTTATAAGTTGTTTACAAAAAGAACGGGGTTGATCGGGCCAATAGGGCCAAACTTAGTATAGCTACTGCCCTAACGGCAGGGGGTGAAAGATTGCAAATACATGTCGCGTGTTTAGGGTGACGTCATGAGTCGTTTAAAAAATGAACGGGGTTGATTGGACCAATAGGGACAAAGTTAGCAGTCCGCATGCGCGGAAAAAAAAAAATTTGTTTCGCGGATATGGGTTATACCGGGTGTTGCATCGTCGAGCGGGACATAGGAAATCCCATGTAATTTTAAATGGGGTCAATTATTGGCTTTCATAATTATTTTAGAGAAAAATTCTATTTAGGTTTATTAAAGAGCACTAAAACCCACATTTAAAATAATAACTTTAGATATTTTTGATGAGCCCGTTTACGGGTTATCGCCGATTTCTTTTTAACTATTTCTTCGTTTTATGGCCCCGTATTTGCGGGCACCAGTCAAGGTAAAAGATGACTGTCAAATAAAGTTGTCATTTTGAGGAATATTTGAACATCTTCTTAAATCCTAAAGTTCTAACAATATAATAGTACCTACCTATTAATTAGTAAAATATTGAAACATGTAAAATGTCATAATTAACCTTGTAATTGGATACTTTATTTTAGTTTTATTCAGATTAATTTGTACTCATAAATACACCTTTAATATTTTCGATGTACGAGTTTTTATAACAATAAAGCACACATTTCAAAATGACAACTTTATTTGACAGTCATCTTTTACCTTGACTGGTGCCCGCAAATACGGGGCCATAAAAAGGAGAAATAGTTAAAAAGAAATCGGCGATAACCCGTAAACGGGCTCATCAAAAATATCTAAAGTTATTCTTTTGAATGTGGGTTTTAGTGCTCTTTAATAAACCTAAATAGAATTTTTCTCTAAAATAATTAGGGAAGCCAATAATTGACCCCATTTAAAATTACATGGGATTTCCGATGTCCCGCTCGACGATGCAACACCCGGTATATTAAATAAAAGAAAAGACATCAAAATTATAGAAAATTATTTATTTATCTATACCTTGACTTAATAAAGGTATGCAATAGATTAATTAGTAAAATGGTACAAGATACACATATAAATACAATTAAACTAAGCACACCATGTGTTTTAGCATATCCATCCACTATTGGAGAATTGTGAGAAGCATTTTGGTTTATTAGCGTCCTCCACTCGGTTTCGCCAAAAGTCAGGTCTCTAAACTAAAACCTAACCTTATATCGTAAATCACCAACTGTTGAAGCGTTTGATTTAAAAACAGCCATATGTCCATTATCAATTTGTTCATATGTCATTTGAAACCATGTGTTGTTTGTAGAAAAGGGCGGGGTTCCCAACATTACCGATGCATTCAATACATTATACGGAGCGTAAACGTAAAACACATTTTGTACTAAGGCAGTCAAGAGAATATAGGATGAACTTAACGCCGCCATGACTGTAGGCACAATGACCTAAATTCCATTCCCTAAAACCTTTATTGCTTCACGAGATTGGTACCAGACGCCTATAAAAATTATAAATATTACCAGCATACAGTGGCATATGAGAAACTCTTATTTTTCTTCTCTTTTATACACTTTATCGGTTTATTTTTTCTCATTTTGCGAATCTGTGCAGTGGCCCCCCTCTGCAAGATGTATTAAAACTGTTATTACATCTGGATTTCGCATCTTAAAAAATCGCGTACTTACTACCAAATTTCGTGCAAATTAGATTAATATTTGTCAAAAAGTTGGAAAACATAATATTTAACTTTGGGCCGAAAAAAAGTTAAAAAAAAATCTTTGGCGCTCTCTATTTCAAAAACTATCAGCTATTGGACTATGGTAAGTTGGGCTAGATCGTTTTGAAATGTGTGTTATCATTTTGCGTCAGAATAATATAATAACTACTTAGATACATATTTAGTAGTTGTAAGCCATAATAGAATCAGATGTTTTAAACGAATTTTTATCATTAGGCCGGCAACATACCTGCGACGAAGTCGCGCAGCGTGGTAGCGGCGGCGGCCCCGCGTTTCATGTAACCAATGAATTCAAATCTCTAACGCAACTGAAACTAGCGGCACCGACGCGACTCGCCGCAACATATTGCGTCTGCCTCCATGCCACCCAAACGCCCTCGCTATAATTGGTTTACCGCATCGATGAGACCTTGCAGCTTGTCCGCTTGTTATTACAGACATACAAATTCTTGTGCGATGTCGCCTCTGCGATCACGCCGCGCCTCTTCGCCGCAGGTATGTCGCTGCCCTACCGATGATATGATTTTGAAAGCAATTTTGAATGGGGTCATTTAGCATTTTCTTTTTATTACATTATCTGAAATAGTCGAATATTCGAATAGTCAAATATTCGAATTTCGAATAGTCGAATATTTGAATTAGTAGTGGAAAAAATATTATATTAACCACGGTTTAGACAGCTTATTGGAACCTGTTTAAATGCGAGAATTTAGGTCAATATTCAGACATTTATTTAAAATCCGACGTGTTACTGCTAGCAGATATTTACGAAAATTTCAGAAATGTTTGTATGAATGTCTATAAGCTCGATCCTGCGCAGTATTTCACAAGTCCCGGTCTTTCGTGGGATGCGGCTGCGCTCTCTGGAAAAACCCAGATTACCCTGCTTACAGACATTGATATGATACATCTTCTGAAACGCGGTATTCGCGGTGGAGTCAGTCAGTGTAGCGTTAGGAAAGGTATCGCGAACAACAAATTTATCCCGCATTATGACGCTTCTAAACCTACCTCTTATATCATGTACTTGGACGCTACCAATTTATATGGGGCGGCCATGTCTCAATATTTACCAACTGGTAATTTTAAGTGGTTAGAGGAGGCTGAAATTCAAAATCTAGATTACATGAACATTGCAAACGATTCAAATACCGGATACATTTTGGAAGTGGATTTAGAATATCCTGAAAATTTACATTATCTTCACGAGCTATCCTTTGGCCCAGAATCCATCGAGCCACCAAAGACAAATTCAAAAATTTCCAAATTAATTCCAAATTTTAATAAAAAAGAAAAATACGTTATTCATTATCAAAATTTGCGACAATCACTAAATCACGGCCTCAAATTAACCAAAATTCACCGCGTCCTTTCTTTTGATCAATCACCCTGGCTAAAAAAATATATAGACATGAACACGGCATTACGAAACAAAGCTCAAAATAAGTTTGAAAAAGACTTTCTTAAACTTATGAATAATGCCGTGTTTGGTAAAACGATGGAGAACGTGGAGAAAAGGGTAGATGTTAGACTTGTTACCCACTGGGAAAATATTGGTAAGAGACTGGGAGCAGAAGCGTTAACTATGAAACCGCATTTCAAAAATCGAACAATATTTTCCGAGAATCTGGTTGCTGTACAGATGCAGAGACAGAAAGTCGTATATAATAAACCTATTTACGCAGGGTTTGCCATTTTGGAAATCTCCAAGACAATTATGTATTATGAGATTGTACGATATGAAATTTATTGGTGGAGATTCTTCACTTTGGAAATAAAATAACGCTTTGTAATTTAGATAACCCCTTTTATTTAGACTTAACTAACAAACAACATAGCAACATACTTTAGACTCAGCTAACTGACATAAAACAATATACTTTTACACGTTAAAAAAAATTAAACAAATATTTAAATTTACACTGAAACTATTCGGATTAAATAATAGCAAAAAATTAAACCATCAAGCCACGCTCTTCTTCATTTGCTTCGCATATTAACGGAACGTCAGTATCTTCTTCTTGACTTCCTCCTTCCATCACAAACTTATAAAATTTTAATCTAGGGTCACTTTTCCACTGTTCTCCATAATGTGAAATAAGAAGATTGTTGACATCAACTTTTTTGTTTTCAGCTACTGCATTCTTCTTGCTACCTATGGCTGGATCTATATTCGAGATGCTTTTACCTTTCTTTGTAATGGATTTTCCCATCCCTGCATCTGTTCTATAGTTATTTTCTCCCCGGACTATTACTACTCCACTTGAATTCTTTGTCAGTATCATTCGTTTCATCTTAGAAAAAGCAAAATGCCACTGGCCTGGCGACTTAATGAATTTACTTGTTTCTTCCTTCCATTTTTTAATTTCGACGTTTTCTCCTACCTTGAGCACAGTTGCATACCGCGAGAACAAATTTATATATTTCTCTGGTTCTAAAATTATCTCTTTTTTGCGAATATCTCGTTCAATATGACCGAACACTCTGTCAGGGGGTATAAATGAATGCCCCCTCACGGGAAAAATAACTTCAAAGGTCACAATTAGGTTTTGCTTCTCGAGCCAGTTACAACACATTGTAATAAGGGTTGTATTTTTATTTTGACCCCCGCATCCATCGCACATTAGTCTAACTGTGTGAATATCGGTAAAGTCAGAGGTGTTCAAGATGTGATGAATGCAGGAGGCAATCTCATTACATCCCTTGCTGTATTCATTTTCGATCCAACAAAAACTTGTAACTGTGGAACTATTCAATTTAGTTTTCGAGGTGCCTCTAACAACAGTAAAGTTGTAAATATAAAACTGTCTAGAGTAGTATGCTTGTTGATCTGGAACTCTAGGCAGCACCTGGTTCTTTTGACAGTCAAAAGAGTAAATAGCCACGTCATCCTCTGCTTCTCTTAGAATGCTAAAATATGCTTGAACCCTCATTTTGTGTACTCTCTTCTCTGTCATTACGTTAGTCTTAACACTTTCGGCACAGCAGCTTTTAATATTTTCTGTTAATTGTAGACACGTAGAACATACATCAGTGCGTGGAGTTCCAAAACTCAAATTATATTGTGTATTAAATATATGTCTAAAGTAACTATTTTCACGGGTTGCTCCTTGTTAGCATTTGGGTACATGATCCACATTTTTGTAATATTTAAAAAAGAATCTAGGTACAACCTTTCACTTTCTCCTCTGCAATAATGGCCTTCAATAACCTTAAATTTGTTAATGAAATTCATGACCGATTGTTTTTTGTTTTGATATTTCTTTAACTTCGTATCGCCACCACGATTCTCCTGTGGTGGTAACGAAGTTCTATAATAAAAATACAATCAATAAAAATAACCTTTCTCTTGAATGTAAATCAGAAGACTGAGGAAAATAAAATTATTTAGAGTTATAACTCGTCAAAACGATACATAAACAGTTGATTTTAGCGCGAAAGAAATATTGCTCACTTTGAAAGTTAGTGCCTAATAATGGATTAACATGCATTGGAGATTGTACGTTTTGCTTTAACCGCCGATTTAGGAGATTTTACAGTTCGAAACTAAATTAATATTGGAGATTGTAAGGTATGGAACTAAGCCTTATTTTCTAAAGCAAAAATAGACTGGAGATTAACCGTTTTGGTACAAATTGATGGATTATTTCAATCCAGCGCTAAAGAATCTATCTGAAACGCCATCTATCTCATTTTTGTTGAAAATTGGAGATTGTACACTTTGGAACTATACCCCTCAGTTATACTTTAATATATTTATTGATTTTAGCTGTTCTTGTTGCGTTTGTAATAAACATGCTTTGTTTTTAAATCATAGTTTCATTTCTTACAAAATAAGACTCAAGTATATTAATCTTTAAAAGCAAACACAATTTATCTTATATAAATTCTCAATGTGTTTAGAGAATAAATCTATAAGACTTTCATCCCAGCAAAACAAGTATTGTTCATTTTCTTCAAATGTTAAACATCGGCTGCCGAGGTATTTATGGAAACGCAAATTGTAGTTGTCAATTATAATAGTAGTTTCAGGCCAGTATTCATGAACACCGCTGTAGGTAGTTATAAACTCCTCAAAATCATAATTGCAAAAATATAGCTCTCCTTCAGCAATCTCAACGATAACTCGCTTGTCTGCAGTAGAAAATGTTACTGTAACTTCATCCCCAACTTCATATCTGATTTGAGCACTCATCTTGAGTATTAAGTCTTGACAGTAACTTAACCAAAGATTTTCGGTCTTCGTAAAGCTTTATACGTTTCTTCAGCGTACGAATATTACTTAAATGATCTTGGATCTTCTCTTCAACTACCTTCGTCATAGGTTCGAGAGCAACTGATAGTTTCGAAACAGAGCCTAATTCTAAATAGATCCGTTGTGAACGGACTCTGTTAAACAGACTCTGTTGAATAAACCCTGTTGACCTGTTAAACAGACTCTGTTGAACGGACCCTGATCAACTGACCCTGATCAACTAAACAGACCCTGTTCAACAGACCTTGTTAAACAGACCCTGTTGACCTGTTGACCTGTTGAATAAGTCCATTGAACGGACCCTGTTGAATGAATCTGTTGTAAACAAAATCGTTTGAGCTACGTGGGGAATAAATAAAAGTTGGCTTCTTGAAAAATTTTAATATTTATTAAGGTAAAAGACTATAAATATATCGATACAACACTTTGGCATTTCTATTTATTTATTTATTTATTTATTTATTTATTTATTTATTTATTCATTTATTTATTCATTTATTCATTTATTTATTTATTTATTTATTTATTTATTTATTTATTTATTTATTTATTTACACTGTTTTACAGTTTGGGGTTACAAAACAGGTACAAAACAATTTATTGCAATATTATAAACTTAATAATTAATGTATTTAATCTGAATTCTTACATTACACAATATACATGTCAATAAAGTTAATAATAAGTAATATAGAAATAACAATCAACAAAAAAAGAAAAATGGCGGCAGAAGGCCTACACAGGGGGTGGCTGTAAAAATGTTTCTTAATCGTGCCCGGGCTGCAGTTGAAAATATCATATGCTATGTTTTCATTGTAACGAGTGATTTTTAATTATTTTGCTCAAGGGAGGCCATGCATTTTAAAAGCATCATGGCCGTACTGCGTAGATAAGATGACATGATTGTTTTATGACATTTACGTCTTATTTGAATTTGTGTATTTGTAAAGTTTAAAAATTGGAGAAATTTTGTAATTTTTGCAGTTATTTGAAGGTAGGTTACTATTGCTTTAACTAATATTTCTCCGGGGAGTCGTCTTTTGACTATTATAAAGTGCTATTTGCAGGATATGATTTAATTTTTTATTTTTTTTTTAATTTTTCAGCGTATCAAGTTTTGGTGAAGCTTTGTTGCCGGATTGAAAGTTCCACAGTAAAAATGTTTAGTGAAACACAAAAAATTTTTATTGTTGAAAGTTTTTTTAGAAATGGAAACAAAATAGGCGGTGTGTGGAATTACTCTATGCATGACTGCTTTGATGAATTTCGAACCGAGTTTCCTGATGTTGCGGTGACCTTTCATAATTTTCGTACTGGGTCACAATACCTAATTGATAAATTTCGTCAGACTGGTTCTGTTCAACATAAAAAAGGGGCTGAAAGACCAACGAAACGATCGAATGAGGTTATTGAAGAAGCGCGACAAATTATGGAAAATAATCCTTCAACTTCTATTAGGCATTTATCTCAACAAATTCAGCAAACGGATTTATGCTACAGTACATGTCAAACACTTTTGAAAAAGGATCTGCATCTATACCCTTATCGTGTTACGGCTATTCATGAACTCCTTCCCAATGACGTTCCCCAAAGACTTAATTTTTGTGAATGGTTTTTAAACAATTTTCAAGAAGAAAATAGTGGTGCTTTTGAAAAAACATTTTTTACCGATGAGGCTTATTTTTATTTATCAGGCTGTTGTTAATTCACAAAATATGCGAATGTGGAATACGCAAAATCCGCATGTTTTTGTAGAAAGACCTCTTCATCCTCAAAAAGTTGGTGTGTGGGCAGCAATTAGTTCTAGAAGAATAGTAGGCACAATTTACTTTGATGGCACAATTACAGCTGAGAGATATCGGATCGAAATTCTGACAACATTTATTAATGAGCTTCACGATGATGAATTGCGGGAAGGTTACTTCCAACAAGATGGCGCTACACCTCGTGTAACCAGAGAAAATTTAAATTTTTTAAGTGAATTTTTTGAAAACAGAGTTATAAGCCGAAATACGCAACAAATATGGCCACCTCGTTCCTGCAATTTAACACCCTGCGATTTCTTCTTGTGGCCTTTTATAAAAAACTCCATTTATCGAACACCAATTGAGGATATAAATGATCTTAAACGAAAGATTTCAGAAAAAATTGCCGAAATTAATAATTCTCCAAACGTATTGGTTAATGTGTCTCTGAGGGTAAGAAGAAACATCAGAAGGTGTCTAGAAGCAGGAGGCGGCCATATAAAGTAGGCTTTCAAAGTAAGATAGCTCAGGATTTTATATTACATACCGTCAAAAAACATTATTTTAGGTTTTCAACGTGACAACGCTGCTTTCTTGCAAATTCGCCCTATGATTTAATCTACGCGCTACTGCTACACTATGTATACTGGGTCACAGCCGCCCTTGAGCAAAATAATTAATAATCACTCGTTACAAGCTACATATTCTATTGAGAGGCGCATATTTAAATACATTTGTTCGAAAGTTAGGTAGGTAAAATGTGTCAGCATACCGCGAATTCAGGGATGGAATTCTAATGTTTAGTCTGTGTAGTAGCTCTTCACAGATTAGTCGATTATTAATTAACTTGTATAAAAACAACTGGCCGAAACATCTGCGCCTGTCAGACAGGTTGACGAGCGAAAACTTCTGCAACAGCCGATCATGTGGAAAGCCCCTAAAGGGGTAGACCCCATCCGATCTGAACCACAAAGCCTTCGCGAATCGTCTCTGAACGGATTCAATATTATCTATATGTGCTTTATGATAGGGAGACCAAACCACCGATGCGTATTCCAATTTAGATACAACAAAAGAGAAAAATAAAGTTTTTAACGGAACATCACTCTGAAACTCCTTTGTGGCCCTCAAGACAAAACCAAGTAATTTATACGAGGCAGACACAGTGTCTTCGATATGAGGAACAAAGGACAGTCCCTTATCAAAAGTTACTCCTAGATCTTTGAACACCTCAGGTCGTTGCAGATTGACGCCATTTATGTTATAATTGAAATGAATGATCGTGTTTTTATTAGTGTAGGTCATAATATTACATTTCGAAACGTTCAATCTATTCTTTACACACCAATCATGCAAAACATCCAAGTTATGTTGCAGATCCAAGCAATCACCATCACTAGAAATTGTTGAAAATAATTTTAGGTCATCAGCATAGAGCAAACAGCGGACTGAGAGATCAGCAACAATATCATTAATAAATAACGTAAATAGCAACGGACCAAGGATGGAACCCTGGGGAACTTCAGATGTGGCAAAATACTCCGTCGATCTGACCCCGTCATAAGCCACGAACTGGCTTCTATTCTTTAAATAGGAATCAAAGAACAACATCAACCGATCGGAGAATCCGAAGTACCTCAATTTCTGCAGTAAAATGGCGTGGTCAAGCCGATCAAAGGCCTTAGAAAGTCCGTATAAATCATATCTGTCTGCTTACGCTGATCAATACCTTCAGTCAAACATTGGGTAATGCACACTAGGTTTGTAATGGTTGAACGACCCTTGACAAATCCATGTTGCTCCAGAATAATAACGTTCTTAACCCTAGAGAAAATTATATTATGTAATAAAATTTCAAAAACCTTGGAGAAGTTACAAATTATTGATATCGGTCTATAATTAGATATATCCAATATGTCACCCTTCTTAAAAACAGGGCACACCTTAGAAGATTTCCAAATATTTGGCATCATGCCGACGTCGAGACATTTATTAAACAATACGGACAGAGGATGCGCAAAGACACCAGCACAATCTCTGACAATAAACGCTGGAATGCTATTTGGTCCTGTAGTTAATTTAGGTTTAATCTGCTTAATTGCATTAAAGACATCCTCCCTACTGAAACTGGCAATATTTATATTTAAACTTGACAACTGATCAAAGTTTGCGGTTGAATTAGACGCTGTTAAATAAGAACCACTAAAAAAATTGGCAAAAGCGTTGACAATATCATCAGCACTAGAAAAAGTAGTGTCATCAAGATGCATATTGCGAGCAATAGAATTTGATCCTCTTTTGGAGTTTATAAAAGACCAAAATTTGTTAGGGTCGAGACTAATACAGCTTTCGATCTGCCGCATGTAATGCCTAAAACAGTTATTTATTTCAGCTTTTACTTCGCGCCTTAATGCAGAAAAGTTGTCATAATCAGATCTGTTTCCAGTACGCTTATATTTCCGCCAATGTATGGCTTTAAGTCGAATATTATACTTGATGTTAGCAGTGAACCAAGGCGGGTAACTGCGACGATTGAATAATCCAAACCTCGGCACACAATCATCAAAAACAGTGTAGATCTTATCATAAAGCATTCTGCAACATTCCTCCAAGTTGTCCGACAGGTCAAGAAATGTCCAATCTAAGTTAAGAAACATATTATACATAGAGGTAAAGTCAGCCTTTCTGAAATTATATTGCCCGGTTTGTCGGTTAGGGATATGACGATTTAGGTTAATACTATTATTGTATGAAAATGAAACAGATAACGCGGGATGGTATTCATCAACTCGGGTTAGGAGCACTTCTGAGTTATTGACATCGCAATGCCGGTTAAAAATGATGAGATCCAGCAATCTGTTATCAGTGTTAATGATTGAGTTGAGCTGGTGCAATCCAGTTACCTATATTTAAAAAATTAAGTAGGGCAATTACATAATTGTCTGGCCTTCCATTTATTAAGAAAAAGTCCGCATAATTGGGTATATTGAAATCACCCAGAATGAGCACATCAGATCTATTTAGAAATTCTAAGGATGACAGATGATCTAGAAACGTTTGATATTCCTCGACGCTTAACCGCGGAGGTATGTAAAATAGCAGAATATAAAGCGTGCCCCTCTCAGACGATAACTCAACAGCAACGGCATCAATAAGTCTAGAAATATTCGCACTCACCAATCCCAGATCGAGCGCCTCACATGAAAAACGATCACAAATGGCAAGCGCAACCCCACCCCCCCTACGACGACCAGTCGCCGCAAAATTCCGGTCACAACGAAATAAATTAAATTCGCAAGGGCATACTTCTATGTCGTTCACCGCAGAATCAAGCCAAGTTTCAGTTAAAGCGACAATATCATACTCAAAATGTGTTAATGAATTATAAATATCAGTAGCGCAATTTTTCATCGGATTGAACAGACGCCAGGGACGCCACGGAGGATTGGGCCCCCGATTGCTGTCACTGCTACCGATCGGCAAGGACGTCCGACCGAAGCCGATCACAAGCTTGTTTATACGCAGTACACTTATTCACATCCCAAGCGGCATGTATCGCATCAACCGCTCCGGTAAGTTTTGCGTTAAGCTTCACGCAATTCGAACATTTCAGCGAATTGGACTTGCAGTCTTGAACTTTATAATTTCCACCACAACGAGGACACGTTACAGAATTTTTGCAATTGTTCGAAGAGTGATGAAACTTATTACAATTGTAGCACCGAGAAACATCAATAGCATTAAATACTTTGCAACAATCAAACTCAACAAAAATATTACCAAAAGCCAAGGCACTCTCAAAGGTACATTTATCCACCTGCAAGGTAGCCTGATAGACATTTTGATTTTTCTTAATATGACAGAACTTAATTAAGGAAGTAGTTGAAGAGAAAATATACCGCGATTACATTTTTTAATTAGATCAAGCAATCTGGCATTGTCATACTTCTCGGTTATACCAACTATGCGAATTCTAGGATTAATTCCACGAACCTCCAATACTTCATATTTATCGGACATCTTCTGCTGAACAATCCTCTTCAGTTTGTTGTTATCATCAGCGCTCCTACACCCCAACAACAAGCCCCCATCCTTAACAGCTTTAACCTTGGCAAACTGAATATTCGAGTCGGCTGGACATATATTTACCATCATGTCCGCCTTAGTGATAGAACATTCCTGATGTGATTTAGGCCTAACTATTACTGCTGGTTGGGCCTTATTACGAAATTTCGTTTCACATTAATGACTCTCTGATAACTCGATGTTATCAACTCCGCACTAACTGATCTTTACGCAACGCGCACTGAATAGGTGTCACTCACCACGTGATGCTACACTAGCTAGCCTAATACATCATAAGATTGTACATTAATTGAACCTTAAAATTAACATTTTACATCCAGTATATTCAGATGCCAGAGCACAGACTGCGTAATTTTTCATATGTAACCCGATCATAAGATTGAATTTATATTTAGCCGTTTTTCTGAACAGACGCAGAATTGTGCCGTACTTTTTGATCATAGTTTGCTCATTGTCACATTGTTGCTGAGAGACAAGAACAACAGATAATTGGAAAGTTGACAAAGTATTACTTTTTTAGCTCCCCTTAAAACCAATATTTTTATTTCCCCGTAACATGAAAATTCCATTTAGACTCAAGTAACAATCAGTATAGATTGAACACACACACCATAATACAGCTCCCCGAGCTGAGAAGACGCAGTTCAGCTCCCTAAGCTGAAAAGGTCGAAAACGAAAATCAGTGTAAACGGACCATACACACCAAAGCTACAACTTCCTGTAGGCTAAAAACGCAGTTCAGCTCCCCAAGCTGAAAAGGTACAAGATTGGCGCTCGGTTGAGGCACCCTACAATAGCTCCCTGGCGAGCAGAATAAAACCACATGTCAGCTCCCTAAGCTGAGAAAACGCAGTTCAGCTCCCTAAGCTGAAAAGGTACAAGATTGGCGCTCGGTTGAGGCACCCTACAATAGCTCCCTGGCGAGCAGAATAAAACCACATGTCAGCTCCCTAAGCTAAGAAGACGCAGTTCAGCTCCCTAAGCTGAAAAGGTACGAGATTGGCGCTCGGTTGAGGCACCCTACAATAGCTCCCTGGCGAGCAGAATAAAACCACATGTCAGCTCCCTAAGCTGAGAAAACGCAGTTCGTAGGGAATGTCGAGAGTATCTACATCGATCGGTATCTGAGGAAGTTTATATGTTATGTTTTCTAGAATTATGCACGATGGAACCGCGTGACAAATATCCTGTCGCTTCGAGTATATATTTACGTTTGTCATTCTATTTGACATAAAACTATTTTGCGATACGCTGGAAATATTTAAACTATGTTTGTATACGTCACAACCGAGCTTGTCTACTAAAGCCTGAGTAATAAAAGAGCTTTGGCTACCACTGTCCAAAAGTACCTTCGCTGATATAATCTGGCCATTTTTGCCTGCAACATTTACCTGTGCAGTAGCTAATAACACATTTGACTGTTTTGTGGCCACTGCTGAAAGCGATACCGTTTGATTCCGATTGTGTTGGACCGTTCCATCACTTTAGAAGGCTGTTCCGTAGAATTTCTCGAAAGATTGGTGTCTGTACGCGTATTTGACACTGGCATATTATTTGCTCGATTACCAGACTCGTAGCACCTTGTGGCTCTCTGTGGAGGCGCGTGATTAGTCGACACGTGTCCGAACGCTTGCCGCGAATTGTTATTGTGAAATCCGTTATTGTATCTTCCCTCTCCGTTTTGTGAATAACGGCCATGTTGAACAGTACCCAAAGCTGAACGTTGTGAATAACTACCATGTTGTGCATTATTCGTACTTAAATTTGAACCAGCACCTGCTGCAGTTCGATGCAAAGTAGAGTGACGAGACGAGTTACAATGTCGGCATTTGCTAGTCGATGGACACTGTGCAGCAGTATGCGTACCCAAACAATTATAGCACAGTCGGTGAGACTGTGCAAGACTGTACCTTTTATTAACAGATAGCTCTAAATATCTTTGACATGAGTTAGTTCTATGCTCCGAACTACTGCACACTGCACAATTATAACTATTATTTTGCTGCTGACCGGCAAATAAAGACACTCTATTATTTATATTCTTGGCAGGCGTCAGGTGCTGTTCATTATTGCTCGAGAGATTTTCGAAAACAATGCACCTACGCTGTAAAAAATCAAAAAAGTCATCCAACTGTGGCAATTCATTCAAATTTCTGTTAAGCTCGAACGCTCTCTTTGTAGAAAAATCCAATTTATTTCCCATAATGTAAATTAACAAATATTCGAGAATTTGTGTCTGTGATAGTGGTAGCTGTTTTAGCGATTCAATCGGTTTAGTATTACTTGCAATAAACTCCCGCAGATTATGTGCATTTGACTTGGTCAACGCAGGCATACTTATAATGCTATTTAAGTAGCTTTTCACCACACATGTCAAGTTCTCGAATCTTGTTCGCAGAATATCAAAAGCTATGTGAAAATTTGACCCTAGTAGTTCAAGTGAATCTATAAATTTTAATGCCTCACCCTTGAGGGCAGTTTTTAAGTACATCAGCCTCTGTACGTCTGTTAGATTTTTATTTTCCAGGATTAACGCCCTGAAACCCCCCATGTACACTATTTAACTCACAGTCTGTGCTTTGTACCTTCTTAAACTCAACCCACAACTTATAGTACTTGCTTTCGACCTCATCTCTATCCGAGCCGTTTTGATCTATTCCCTCGATTTTGTCTTGCAGTTCAGAATACTTTTGAAAAGCCTTTTTTAGTGCCTCCTCTCTTGCTGGAATTTGTTCCAATTCGCTCTCATTTTTTTTGTTATTATTGTACCACGTTTGTATTCGCGTAATGGCAGACTTTGCCACACCGCGATCTCTTTTTAACTCACTTAGAGTCGCCGACTCTATTTCAGCATTTGCCATGATTGTAAATTAAAACTAACTCTCTTAAACGACTCATCTAGGTAAACTCGAGAACAGTACCAAAAATATCTTCAAATTTCTTCGCAAGTGCGAACGTAAACAAACTAATTTTGCCCCAAAACAAATCACAAATCTACAATTTAATTCTCTAACTGTCAAGCAATGTTGCAAACATAAATATTTTTACTAACAAATATCAACAAACCATGTTTACCTCAACAAATGTCAAAAATCAAAATACAATTTTATTTTTCTTTGTTTAGCAATTTATAACCTGAGTTATAAACAATACCTGAATTTTTTCACAAATTTCTACAATTTTTATGAAATAAAAATCACTTACAGATGCTGTGCTGACTGCTGGACTGGTCAACTACCCAAATGCTGCTCCTGGCTACTTTGATAGGCTATCAAAGCCCTGGACTAGATGCTGCTACTTTTTTGTAGCTCCTTTATGGCGACACAACACTCACTTATTTTTCTTGTTACGCTTGGACGCAATTTCACCCACGAATTTTATTAAATCAACAATCCGGCTCGAAGAACCATGTTATAAAGTCAACTATGGTTCAGCCTTTACACTTATTTTATTTTTACTGTGTATCCATAGCTGGCTCGTGTGTAGATCTGTTGATTTAATAAAACACTGTATTTAATTCCAACAGCGTTTTATTCGTAAGATAGCACTAACATTTTATTTACAATATTCACTTTACGACTTCCCATTATCTGAGAGTACACTACATCAAATTACTATTTACACTCTAAGTTGTATTTACACGTACGTTTCCATATTACTCAATACTTTTACATTGTATTAACTTATTAAACCTTGTTTTGGTTAACTTCGGTTACATAGTGCAAGAAATGTGGACACTTTCCACCCAGGTGACGTGCTCTACATTTTAGAACAATCGTGACATACCACCGAACTCTCGGTGAACAGTGTAAAAGTTAAAACTATTTTTAATGCGTTTAGCCAAACTCCCCTCAGCGACCGTCTGGAGGCTCTGTTGCCTCATCCTCTCTCGCGTCCTTCTCCCTTTCTCACGCAGCTTGTGGTTATTTTTGGTGAAGCGCCTAATTACATATGACAACAATGCCGCGCTGTTACCATGCAGGTTTTATGGTAAATCTTGGATATTTACTTACACGTGAGAAAAAGAGACGAACTAATAAAGACGCAGACAGCACAGGGTTTGTCATTGCCTCATGCGGTAGCTGCATAAGCCTTATGTATGTACACTATATGCATCAATTAGACTTCCAAGAATGCCATCAGTGGCGTACTTTGCTTTAACATTCGGCGTATTCTCAACATTACTCTTGTTTTTGCCGTTGTTGACTATAGGAGTAAAATATGAACATAGGGATATGCCCTTTTTAGACTTATATACCCTCACTTACAATCCTTGTTCCTTAGTCAGAGTAAAGTGCAAAACGATAGAAATTGTCACTCAGAAAATTGTATAAAGCCAAGGAAGCTGGCAACAGCTTAAACGAAGAATATTGTTTCTTGTCTTGCGCAGTGAACATATACCATGCATGATTGCCTCGTGCAAAGTTCAAGTGCTTTCCGGTCATACTTTACTACAAACGTACCAACAAATAGATTTATTATACAAACCCATATACAACAAGGCTCCAACTCCCAAAGAAGCGAGAAAATGAAAGCGAAAAATGAATAGAGAAAAACTACACGGCAGCGAAATCGAGAACAAAAACAAAAGATTTCAAGTCAACCAGAAAAAGTTTAAGATCTTACAATAGAGAAACACAAAGAACAACAGCAATAAAAGTTTTTTAACTGACATAATAAACAAACACCTACAAACATGAAATCCATTACAACGGTACTAACCTTAGCACATTGGAGTCGATAAAATCTGAAGTACCCTGAAAGTTTATTATCAAAACCAACACATCTGCATCCCAGCAATTTAACAAGAACCTTGCAAATGCCATCTTACCCAGCACCTTTTCCCCTTGTCATGCATCACTCGAGTCAAACCCAAGCCGTTCCACCGCATCACAAGTCTCTCTCATTACGCTTCACATGTCGACAATCAGATGGGATTTGGATGGAGCAGGGTATGTTTAATAAAGAGAAGACCATAGTACCCAGTCCGCAAAACCACAAGGAAACGTCTCGATGTCGAACATCAGGGGCGACGGCGACGTGTGCAAATCCACGCAAAGTGTCTCGAGGTCCTATATCATCCAAGCCATTATTGTCGATGGCTCCACACAAAATCCTACTAATGATGCATTATTTACACTACCAACTAAAGCTGTCGATGCCAAAAATGATGTTAGCGTTTTGGAAACCTCGGAGGTGAGCCCCAGATAAAATCAGTCTGGTTTTATCTGGGGCGCCGCATGCACTGTCATAAACATCCCCATTCTTGGAAAATGCTGGAATTATAGGTACCAGCCTATTGTCTTTTTACCATTCTCTTTATGGCGGCAGAGTTTTGGATGTTTCTTGTTGTGTTTTCGTATTTTCTAGCTGTTTGTAGTGAACTTTATTGTTTCATGCCCACAGAATGTAGGTAGAATGTGTATTCCTGGTAGCACTTCAAACTATCAAAGTGCTTTAAAAGCAGGCGGGGAAAATGTATCTGTTTCTGATTCCCAAAAAATGAGAATCTGAAAGTGAAATGGCTGAAAGCTATTCCAAGAGCTGATTGTTCGCCCACACAATATTCTGTTGTTTGTCACGAGTGACATTATTTGTGAAGATATTTTTCTTTTACCTGATGACACCACATAAAAAATCCCACTAAATTTACCAGCATTACCGTGCATTTTTCCCAATTTGCCTGCTTATTTGTCAAAAACTGTCCCCATTCTCAGAAAAAGTACAGCAGAGAGAAACAAGGAGCACCATGAGCGTACCACTGAACTTAACCAACTTTCGAACCATCAGATTTTATTAAAAGTTGTGAGGATCTCAGAAATTATTTACAGAAAATTAGAAGAGTTATGGGAAATAAGAATTTTAAGTGGCTCAAAAATATATTTTTATAGTTTAGGTATGACCAATGACTGTATAAATATTGTTAATCAGGTTTTAGTGGACAGTGATATGAAGGTAAAATTTTCTTTAAAAGGTAGTGAATTGTCTTAAAATGATTTGAGATGGATTTTACCTTTTGAAATGAAACTAAGTAAGTGGTCGCAGCTTAAAAACTTACTGTCTCGATATAAATTCATAAAATATGAAAGTAGCGGGTCAGTAACCCAGACATTTCGTAATGTTCTTAAGGCAAGCGTAGATTTCTTAAGCCAAGCCCTAAATTTACTAAATTTTGAGGCTTCAGACTCAATCAATCAATCAAAAATATACTTTATTGTCAAAGAACATAAAATAATCCTTGTTGACAAAGTGTTTCTTAGCCTAATGAAAGATATGAATATAATGTATATGAGACAAGCATTAATAAACCAACTAAACAACAAAACTACAGAAACAGTGAAACAACATAATCAAGAAGTCGGAGTCCATGTTACATATAAAAGCTAAAACAAACCTAAACTAAAAATGTATCGTAATAATATTTAGCCAGAGTGTAATAGGCCTTACCAACTAATAGCGATTTTGACCTCCTACGGAACAATCCGATAGACGTTTCTCCTTTAATACCCGCAGGTAGATAGTTCAAATATTTTTTGCTTTCATAAATAATTGATCTTCTTGTTAACGCAAATGTCGGTATTGGGAGAGGAATATCCGGACTTTGTCAAGTAATATAATGGGGACTTGGGTCCACAAACCATTCCCTATATTTAAAAATCAGACTAACGGTCTCCAATATAAAAAGAGACACCAGTGTAAGAATCCCCTTCGAAGCAAATAATGGCTTACATGATTCACGATGTCCTATGTGATAGAGAGACCGAAGGGCCCGTGTTTGTAATACAAATACAGTATCAAACAGACCCTGACCACACATTCCCCAGAAGGCAATGCCGTAGCGAAGGTGGGCCTCAATAAGAGCATAATATACGCTCCTAGCCGTGTTGACGCCCAACTCCGTCACAACCCTCCTCACTGCATAGCAGCCCGAGGCAATCTTCCTGTTTAATGCAGCTATGTGTGTGCCAAACTGTAAGTCACGGTCTATGTTAAGACCCAAAAACCTTGCACTAGACAGGTCCAGCAGTGAGCAATCTCCAGTGCTCATTCCAATGACATTACACTTAAAATCCACAATGTTAGTTTTGTTAGCATTCAAAGTTAGTTCATTACAGTCGAACCATTCTTTCACCTTTGGTAAATCAGACGACACCATCTCCACCAACGAGTGAGTATTGTTAGTATGCCACAGAATCGTAGTATCGTCCGCAAACAGTGTAAATTTGCCCCTTATGTCCACAAGAGCCAGGTCGTTAATATATTCCAGGAACAACACTGGCCCCAGCACCGAACCCTGCGGAACACCACACTTTATCATTCCACTGCCAGATTCAAATGGTCCAATTAAAACTTTTTGAGTCCTATTCTCCAGGTAGGATCGAAACCACTTTAATACGCTCCCCCTAAATCCGTATTTCAGCAGGAGTATCCGGTGACTCACGCAGTCAAATGCTTTTGACAAGTCACAGAATACAGCAGCGGAAACGCCACCCCGATCAATGCCCCCATAGGCCCCCTCCAAGAAGCTTAACATGGCATCGTTAGTACATTTGTTACTTTGAAAACCAAACTGGTTTTGATTAATTATATTGTGGTGTTCAAAAAACGAGATGATTCTGCTCTTAGTAAGCTTTTCAATAATTTTAGAGAGGGTTGAAAGCAATGAGATTGGTCTATAGTTAGATATATTCTCTGGATTACCCCTCTTAAATAAAGGAAATAACCCTGGCCGCTTTAAGGCTAGCTGGAAAAGTGCCGTAATTCCATAAATAATTAATAGCCTCGCCAAGGACGGTCAGAACAGAATCAGGCATGTTCTGGAATATTTTAATTGATATTTCGTCTTCCCCAGATAAATTTTTGTTTCTAATTGTTGAAGAATACCCTCTTAAGTTCATTAATATCAGTCGGAAAGAAAGAAAAGGAGTTAGGAGCTGATATATTATTGAGATAGTTTATTGGGTCACTACCAGGATTATTTCTATCAGTTAATCTTTGGGCCACTGTACAATAATAATCATTAAACTCATTTGGGTCCAAATCAGACTCCACACTGGATCCACCCTTTCCTCGCTGTAGACTGTTGACAATACGCCAGCTTCTTTTTTGCTTATTACCGGACCTTTCAAGTCTGTCAGAGTAATACATCTGTTTTGAAAGTTTAACTACTTTTCGATAAATAGTTCTGTACCTACCAAAATAAATGCTAAAAGGTTGATGACAAAAAATCTTTATTATCAAATGAAGCGAGCGTAAGTTCGCTGCTGATACTTTTAATCCCTTAGTAAACCAGGGCTTTCTACATTTATGTTTTATGGGTCGGAGGGGAAAGACTGCATTAAACACCTCGGCGAGTTTAACATGAAAAGTCTGCAGAGGATCCCCCTCTCCAAAACAAAGTTCCAGTCAATCTCAGAGCATAGTTGGTAAAACCTATTATAAATGGCGGCACTAAAAATTCTACCCAGCTTCACTGTACCCTGTCCACAATAGAAATCGTGAGACAATCTACACAATACAGCCTCATGGTCCGAAAGACCAGCATTCAGAACAGAACACGATACTTCATGTGAATTAAAGTTTGAACAGACATAATCAATCACTGTAGAAGAGTACCGTGAGAATCTAGTAGGAGACTTCACATTCATAACCAGCCCAAATGATTCCAACAGATTGCGCAAATGTACACAACAACTGAGTTATTATCTTCAAAGTTAATGTTAAAGTCTCCGGCTGGAACAATATTAGAGTAAGGGGGCAACTGTGATAAGAGTTGCTCGAGACCATATAATAAATGCCGAACATCTGACGACGGAGACCGATAAATACGTATGACATACACATTGTAACTTTTAGAGCGTACAATAGAAAATTCAAAAGTGTGCTCAATACATAATTTATCATACTTGAGCTCAGGTACAAAAACGTTATTTACCAAGAAGTCTTGCCTTATACAAATTAGTGTCCCTCCATGGATTGACTCACTTCTACAATAACTTGAGACAACCACATAATCAGACAAACAAACGCATTCATTTTCTCTAAGCCAGTGTTCAGTGAGTAAAACAATATCTGGATAATTCTGATTCTCTAAAAAAATATGCAGTTCATCACATTTATTTCTTAAAGACTGAATGTTTATAACACTGACAAGGAAGAATGAGATTCAGAGTTAATAGTAATGTTACTTTCGACAGCAGTATTATGGGGTACCAGAAAGTTGTCACTCATTTCACATTCGGAACTTAAGTTTCTGTATTGAGGATTGGGCATACTGCTAAACTAATTTTTACTAACTAAGTCCTCACCCTCCTCGATGGGATTGTTCATATGTTCTACACTATCATAAATATTCTCTACCCTCACCTGCGCATTCGAAGCTTCACCATCCCTACAACATTCGCTCTTCTCCTCAAACAAGGTTTGTACAGCCTATTCTAGATTTATTATTCACAATATCCAAAAATTGACTGCACAACGCCAAATTACTAAGTCGAGTGCCTTATTCGGAATTAATCTATCATACACACAATACTCTGAGACACCCTATTAATCCTATATTAAAAATCTCTTAGTCTAACATTATAATTGTAAATTTATATTAATAATTTTATAATTATTTTGGTAAATGAAACAGAAAGTAATATAATATTAGTAAATGCACAAGTGCGGACTACATTGAGCAACATTTTAAAAGACGGGTACCTCTTATTTAAAACATCATTGATACCACCTTCGACAATCAAGTAGTCGTTGAAATTATAGTCTTTATTAAGTTCATTAATATTTAAACAAATATTATTAAGGCCTGCCCCAGGTTTCTATATACTTTCAACCTTCACACTTCATCCTTGTGAGAGTAAGCGTTTCTTCATGGATAAGGGTAGGTGTTTTCCCATTTCGTCAGTTACGAAGAAGAATTTTTGATCAGCAGTTTCCATATTGCTTTGAATAAGGGGATTGCTCGAAGGATGTGTCAGTTTCAAGCAACTTTATTGTAGTATTTAGGGCTCAGAAGCCAATCAATGTAAGTCACTTTGTTGTGAAAATCGAGTTAGGTATCAAAGAATTCTCTTTAAAGTTGAAACTTTCAGCAGGCAAACCGCCTAAGTCGATACTTTCACAGTAAAGCCAACAGATGGCAGCACTTGATTTGGTCTCCGAATATAATAAGAAAATAGCCGAAGTCAGTCTGTGTAAGTCATCTCGACGTGTCAAAACGTGGTTGCAGTTATTATTAAGCACCGTAAAACGAAAATCATGCTTTTCTATCTGCAGTAATGAGTGAAAATACACTTGATTTACCATTAGAACTGGAAGAAAATGACCCTTACTCTGATAGTGGATCGGAATATGTGCCTAACAGTGAAAATAATTCATCTGATTCAGGTAAGTAATTGCTAACCTAAAAATTCACGAAAATATTTTTTTAAGAAAAAGTGTTGTATGCTTTTCCTGTTAATAATAGAGTAAAGTTGTAAAAAATGATTGAAAGTAAAGACAAACATTTCATTTTTATGATGTATTGCAACTGAAATTACCACACCTGTATTTTTTTTTTACTTACACTGTTTGAGCACCGAAATTTGTTTCAGATATTTCCAATAATTTGCTTGTAGATGATCTTATGGCAGAAAGTAATGTCGTTGAGAATAAAGATGGCGATACAATAGAATCTTCGACAAGAGGAAGAAAGCGCAAAAGGAATCCGACAAAATGGAAACGGGCAGACAACGCAGTTCGAAGGTATAGTGGAAAAGCCTATGTGAACAGATGCGGGAAGAACGTGCCTGGCAAGACGTTTAAAAATGTTGATTGTAAATGTGCGCGGCGCTGTTTCGCCAATGTAACACCTGAAGAACGACAACTAATTTTTGACTCCTTTTACAAGTTAGCAGACAACACTCTACAAAACATTTATCTTCGTGGGCTTATTCAGAATAGCCCTGTTAAACAGCGTCGTGCCAGAAATGCATCAAAAGCGCCAAAATTAAAATCAATAAAGTACTTCTTGACTACTACAGACAAGTCCATTCGTGTGTGTAAGAAATTTTTCCTGGATACATTTCAAGTGAGTGATGGGTGTCTCTATAAACTGTCTTGTAGAACAGAGCCATCCTCTTGCATAGATAAAAGGGGTCACAAAGAACCAACTAATAAAATAGACGTCACCAAAGTCAAGGAACATATTGCATCATTTCCTTGGTATAAGAGCCACTATACACTTTGTGATGCTCCAGACAGGAGATATTTAAATATTAGAAAGATGTTTCAGCTGTATAGGGAGAAATGCGAACAGGAAGGCTCAGACGCAGTGAAAGAAAAAATGTACTATCATGTTTTTTCTACACATTTTAATCTTCACTTCAAGCCCCCATCTAAAGATACCTGCCAACTTTGCGACTCTTTGCAAAATATCATCACGTTTGGAAAGAACGACAAAGAGGTAGAGAAAGCAAAAACAGATAAGGAAATTCATCTCAGAAAAGCAAAACTAGCAAGAGATACGCTTAACAAAGATAAAAATTCAGCTGATGAAAACACTTATGTTCTTACATTCGACCTACAAAAAGCTCTAGCCTTTCCCAAACTGAGCACATCTGTTGCTTATTATAAAATGAACTTATACATTTACAATCTGGGAGTTCATAGTTTTAACGACAATAACGGGTACATGTTTATGTGGGACGAAATAGAGGGGTCTCGAGGTTCACAAGAAGTTGCTACTTGCCTGATAAAACATCTGAAAAAGAATGCAACGAATTGTGATAATATCATTTTGTACTCTGACTGTTGTACAGGTCAAAACTGTTATAGTAAACTAAGCCTATCACTGCTAAAACTTGTCCAAGATCCAGAAATGACTGCTTCTTCCATCAACCATAAATTTCTCGTGTCAGGTCATTTTGGAGTCATTGAGTCAAAGGCAAAGAAAAAGCAATTCATTTATGGTCCTGGAGATTGGATCAATTTAGTTGCCACTGCTAAAAAAACGAATCCGTTTAAAGTAATAGAAATGAACCGGGAAGAATGTATATCTACGAAAATGTGAGAAGACAGCATCGTGAATAGAAAAATCAATACTGAAGGTGCAAAAGGTAATTGGCTAAACATAAAGTGGATTGGGTATTCTAAAAATAAACCGCAATCTATTTTCTATAAAGAAACTCTACAGGATGATTTCCCCTTTAGTGAGATTAATATTGCGAAATCTTTGGGAAAGGGAAGACGACCAAATTTGTGTAATATTGTTCAGGAGCCCCTCTACCCCAATCGCAGACCTGTCAAAGAACAAAAAAAGAAGCACATGTTTGATTTGCTGCCTTACATTCCGCCACACTATCACACATTTTATAAATATTTACCAGTAATAAATGTGAACACTAGAGCTTCAACTTCAAAGGTCACTCAACTTGACATGGGTGGCAGTGACGATTCGGATAATTTCATAGACTAATTTTTTAATTTATTTTTTGTTATTTCAGTGGACATTTAGCATAAGTCATTTTTTTCAGTTTAAATGTGTAAAAAAGAAAACCACTTTCCATTATTACTAACTTGTGTTATATTTAAGTTTATCAATATGTTATATCTTGATTAAAATAGTTATTGGTGTCTTTACGGGTATCTTTATTTTTCTAAGAACAAGTTTTGGAGAAACCTAATTTTGTCATTTAATATATTTAGTGACTCACACTGATTGGCTTCTGAGCCCTCCTATAGGTTCTAGTTTTCTTCCTTCTCTTTCGGTGTTTAGAACCTCTGGTATAAACTGTCCATTGACAATTGTATTAGCAGTAAGACGACTATTTTTACTATTCATTGCCAATAACTGTGACTTTAAGTCCTCCATAACGCCATGGCAACGTTTATTTTCGCTTTCTAATACTCGTATAGAGGCAATCATATTTTTGTTAAGATCATTCAGTTATTTTATGTCTTCCCTTAATGAATTAATTTCTTCCTTGTAGGCGGCAATCCCTTTATCAAGTGAACATTTTTCTTTTATTAAATCAGCTATATCCTGCTTCAGCTTTTTAATTTCATCTTTCTTCAGGTTAAGATTATCGACCAACTTCTTTTGTGTTTCACACACATCCTCTTCAAATTCCTGTGTTTTCTTTCTTATTCTTAGGTATTGCGCTTCTTGTGCTTTATTATGGTTTATTTGCCTGGTCAACTCTTTATGTAGCACCTCTGTATCTTTATCTTTTAATATTTCGAGATTCTCCTTTTGCTGCCTCATCTCATTAACTGCATCCTTTAAAAGGCGATTTTCTCTTTCCAGCACTGTCAAGCGCTAAAACGCCTCCTGTAATTGAAAGTTGCCATCTGAAATGTTGGCTTTGCATTCCTTAGAACAGTGTATTTTGTGTTCTCCCATTTTTATGTGATGTTTCCAATTTCCTCCTAAGCAACTAGGGTGAAACGAACTGAGACACACCATACAAATGTAGTTTGTGGAAGTTTTGTTTGCACAACATTTAAATTTAAATTTAGATTCCATGACAAGTATTTACTAAGCAATTGTACCGGGAGTCCCCCTAAGAATGGCTGTCGGCCGTATCTCAGAAAGTGTTAGTCGTATGGCTTGCGGAAAAAAAATATATTAGGTAAAGTGGCCATGAGAAATTGCTGGAAATTATTTTTAAGTTTCTCAGACTGGCGCTAGAGGGCGCAACAGTAACGGTAAATATCAATCACGAAGTTTCCTCCAAAGTCGCCTAGTTAAGGTATCCCGAAAATAACATTTTTGTATATTTCGAAGATTTATTAATAAAATTCACCTATAGAACGTGTTCGTCACTTTTCAAATAAAGTGGTGGGGGAAGGTTGAACATTATTTGTAATAAATGCTGATAACTCCGGTCTGGCTTAACATCATTTAGTAAACTTAGTTTTGTTAAAAAGGGCTTTCTCACTCTATATAATATCATCTTATGAACTACGGCAATATGTGTTTTACACTAGGCACTAGGGAGCGCTGTCTTACAACTTCAGAAACATTGCGCGTTTTTTTCATAATTGTAAATATAATAGTATATTCAATTTTACCTGATTACAAGGATGATTAAAATCTAAGAAGTCAGCGAAAACCGCAAGTTAATATCTATTTTCAATCCTGAGATATCAACAACAATAATCATAATTACGGAACATTTTTTTTTTCAAGTTGCCATTGTAAAGGATTTTTTAAGAGTCAAATAGCCTTGGAAAAACAAAATATGAAGGTACGTATGTTTGAAGCAAATATATCGTTACGACAATAATTCTCAGTGACGCCCTAAATGTTCAAATTGTCGCCCATCGTTCTGTATACACGACTCCAATCTCTCCCTGGTTGATAATACGGCAGTTTCCACCTCTGCCATATGGATACGGCGGCTGCTGTCCATTATCCTTTCTATCTTGTGGTGGGTCTGGTAACGAAAACAAGATCCTTCAATCTCCCCCATGAATAAAAATCTAGGCATGTTAAGTCAGATGATCTAGAATAGAAATTACCACTTTCATTAACAGTATCACAATATATCCTATAATATTACCTGGCAGGCCACGGAAATATACTCTCTCTTCCTATCCACCTTACAGGAAATGTGTCGTCAAGAAATTGACGAACGTTTGCCGCCAAATGTGCAGGACATCCATCGTGTTGGAAAACCATAGTTCTGCGAATATCCAAGAGCACATCTTCGAGAAGAATTGGGAGTTCGTAATTTAAAAAATGTAAATATCTTTGCCCAGTAAGCGACTCATTAAATACAAACGGTCCAATTATTCTGCCACCCAAAATGCCGCACCAGACATTGACACTCCATCTTCCTTGATGCTGCACCTCCCGCATCCAATGGGGATTATCCCGCGACCAATAATGCATATTATGGCGGTTTACTTCTCCATTACTATGGAAAGTAGCTTTATCAGTCCACAGAATTCTTAAGAGGAGATTTCTATCTTCCAATATCGTATTGAGCAACCAAGAGCAATAATCCAATCTTTTATCATAATCTTGCGGGGTCAAAGCCTGGTGGAGCACAATATGGTAGGGATGTAGCCTAAAGAAAAACAAAATACTTATTACATTGACTTGAATACTATTAAGAGAAATATTGGCATTATTCTAAACTATTTAAGAGTTATAGCATATAGATAATATAGTTACTTACCTTTCTTCTTATAAAATCCTATGCACAGTAGTCTCTAACAATTAATCTAATACTAATTTGTGGATTAAATTCCACATATGCCAAAACATTTACAATGTTTTCCTCGGTTCGACCTCGGCGGCGTCTGCAATATACAGGGCGACGAATACTTCCAGTAGTACGAAAACGGCTAGCTAAACGATTAAACATTCTACTGTCGCATCGACGCCTTTGAGGGTATCGAACTGCGTAAACCCGTTCAGCAATTGTTGCATTTCCCAAACGTTCAAAATACACCGCTTCTTCAAGTAACAGAGGCATTTTGAAAATCAAATACGACACAACACTGTTGGCACGACAAAAATTTTGACGTAATAATGAAAGGTGACACGCGTGCACAGTTTCAATTCATATTTTGTTTTTCAAATGCCTATTTGACTCTCTCTTAAAAAAACCTTTACAATGGCAACTTGAAAATAAAATCATAATGTTTCGTAATTATGATTATTGTTGTTGATATCTCCGGATTGAAAATAGATATTAACTTGCGGTTTTGGCTGACTTCTTAGACTTTTAATCATCCTTGTAATCAGGTTAAATTGAATATACTAATATATTTACAATTATGAAAAAACGCGCAATGTTTGTGAAGTTGTAAGACAGCGCCCCCTAGCGCCTAGTGTAAAACACATATTGCCGTAGTTCATAAGATGATATATAGAGTGAGAAAAGCCCTTTTTACCCCACCACTTTATTTGAAAAGTGACGAACACGTTCTTTAGGTGTATTTTATTAATAAATCTTCGAAATATACAAAAATGTTATTTTCGGGATACCTTAACTAGGCGACTTTTGAGCAAACTTCGTGATTTATATTTACCGTTACTGTTGCGCCCTCTAGCGCCAGTCTGAGAAACTTGAAAATAATTTCCAGCAATTTTTCATGACCACTTTACCTAATATATTTTTTTCCGCAAGCCATACGACTAACACTTTCTGAGATACGGCCGACCGCCATTCTTAGTGGAACACCCGGTATACAAAATCATATACTCACATATTCTTCAAAAATGTCAAAGTCCGGCCCTGTCCAATTCCAATTTATTCGCGAGTCAGTATCGGAAACCCAGAACCATAACAAATTTTGTTTTTATTTATTTTATTTTCAATACTGTAAACAAACTCCCGATAAGCAATGGAATTACCGTTAACAAAGGTTACATTAATAACAGTATAATATAGATAGCTGCTAAACTTTTCCAATTTTCTCTCGTTTTCGGCAAATTACACCAATTGTTCAATCACCATTGGAAACTAGAGTTCTTCCCGAATACAACAGTAGGGGAGAGTGCTGTACCTTGGAACAGCACCGATTTCAAGACATATAGCGCCACCTCGTGATTTTTATCATCATATATCTGTGAAGTCGGCCCTAAAGAATACTGTACTCTGTCATACAGTATTTTACATCATCGTTTTATTTCTCAGTCAAACAATTGTGTTTATCGTCTAAGAAAGTAAAAATAAAGGCAGCTGTTAATTTGGGTTTTACTTCAAAAGGTAGGAATCGATCAATTTACTACTTGGTTATTATTATTCTGCATGTATTGTAGTACGTTATGGCTATATTGCATTTCAAGGAGATTAACCTGCAAAATGCTGTAGTGACTTTCTTTACAAAATGGCTCATTCTTGTACCTTGGAACATGCTTGCTGCTGTGCCTTGGAACAGCAACGAAAATGTTATAAGGTACACAACATCAGCAATGTATATTTTATACAAAAATTGTGGAAATTATTCGATATCGAGATGGTACAATAATTTGAAATATTCTTTTATAGAAATTTGAAAATGCCAAGAAGTAAGGAAGGGAAGAAAAGACATAAAGTTTCGAAAGATGATTTGGAAAAAGCTGTAGAGGCAGTAAAAAATGGCGATATGTCATTTCGTGAAGCATCTAGGGTTTACAAACTTAAATTATCAACTCTTCACCGTCATGTAAAATTGCACAATCAAACTGGACAACAACAATATGAATACGCTCCCAATATTGCTGTAAAACAAGTTTTTTCGAGCCAAATGGAGCTAGAATTGTTGAGCTATGTGAAGCAGGCAGCTCGAATGCATTATGGAATGAACAAAAAGGAAATGCGAAAACTTGCTTATCAATTTGCCAAAGGAAACAATCTGAAATATCCTCAGAAGTGGAATGAAAACCAAATTGCTGGATTCGCATGGCTGCGAGGGTTCCTCAAGAAGTACTCAAATGATCTTTCTTTGCGAAAACCAGAAGCCACATCTCTTGCGCGGTCAACAAGTTTCAATCGAGTAAACGTGCAAACGTTTTTCGGCAATTTGAAGAGAGTTTATGCGAGATATGGTCCATTTGAACCACATCAGATATATAACGTTGATGAGACGGGCATGTCTACAGTCCATGTTCCCCCCATAATATTGGCTCCAAAAGGTATCAAACAGCTTGGTAGCGTAACATCAGGTGAGAGAGGCTCGAATGTCACCTTGATTGCGGGGATTAATGCTATTGGAAACCATTTACCACCGATGTTTGTATTCCCAAGAGTACATTTTAAGGAATTTATGTTGAAAGGTGCACCCGTTGGGAGTAAAGGAGGTGCAAATCAATCTGGATGGTCCAACGAAAAGTTATTTCTCGACTGGCTGGATTTTTTTATAGAGCATGTGAGACCAAGCAAAGATCAGCCCGTTTTATTGATCTTGGATAATCATGAAAGCCACGTCAGCGTAGCGGTGATCAAAAAAGCTCGTGCGTCTGGTGTCAAGATGCTCACTTTTCCGCCCCATACTTCGCATAGGCTTTAGCCACTTGACTTTGGTTCCTTCAAATGTCACTACAACCGAGCAGTGAATGATTGGATGTCATGTAACCCAGGGAAAGCGCTGTCCATTTACGAAGTTGCAGAGATGGTGGGAAGAGCATTTCCTCTTGCATTCACTAGCAAAAACATTACAAGCGGCTTTACTGCCAGCGGAATTTGTCCTATAAACGAAGATATTTTCACGGACGATGATTTCCTCTCGTCCTATGTCACTGATCGTCCAAATCCAAACGGCGACAATAATGCGACTGAAATGGTGAATGACAAACCAGAAATTCCTATTTCACCGCCTCAAGCCCCTTCTACCAGCTGCCAGACCAAGGTGACTCCCGAAAGCATCAGGCCGTTTCCTAAAGCAGGGCCTCGGCAGGCAATAATAAAAGGCAGAAAAAAAGGAAAATCCACAACATTGACGGAGACTCCAGAAAAGTTTGAAGTAGAGGTCGGTTCAGTTTTACACTTGTCAAAATTTGACAAATGTAAAGCCAAGAAAGTGAATGTAGTTGGGAGAGCGTTGCAACTGGAAGAGAGCGATGAATAAAATGGTGAAGAAATATCTGTAAGAGGATCTTCTGATGACGATGATATTATGGCGGAGTTTCAAGAGGACGAGATTGAACAAGAATTCATAGACTACGCCACGGGAAAAAAAAATGTCGTAGATATTTTGGGTCTCCCAAATGTAATCAAGGAGATTGGCCAATAAGTGGCATTTGTATACCAAAGGCAAGTCTATCCTGGGAAGATTGTAGCTTTTAATGACGAAGGGGCGACCATTTCTTCCATGATAAAGTCCATTAAGTCGTGGAAATGGCCAGAAAAGGCAGATTTGTTACACTATCCGTGGGTAGATGTCATTGGCTTAATCATGCCTTCCAAGCAGGTTTCCAAAAGAGGGTTTTATGTCGTTCCTGAACTGTTAAAACTGGAATAAATTGCATAGTTTTTGAATTTTTGTATCTCATTTTCAGGAATGTTAATTGTTTTTCTGTGAATTTTAGTTTTTTTTTTATTTAGTAAGTATTTTTGATATGTAATTGATATGATTTTATAAGAAAAACATGTTCAGTATTTTAATAGTTGTTATGTTCCAAGGTACATGATATACTGTTCCAAGGTACCTGACGGTGCTGTACCTTGAAACGTTTCTAGCCTGAGTCAAGCACGTATCAAGGGGGGGGGGGCCGAGGGGCCCGGGCCCCCCCCGAAATTTGAAAATAATTATTTAAATTTTAATGTGTGATTCGCTTTGCTCTGAATTAATTGAAATAAGTCCACATTTTTGAATGATTTTCGTCCTTGAGCCCCCCCCCCCCCCCGAAACGAATTTGTAGATACGGGCCTGGCCTGAGTAATAAAAAATTAGTAAGTACCGACATGTTTATTTACACGTTCTGAAAAGCATTCGAAGGCAAGAGCAAAAGATAGGGCTATATGACAAAATAATTTTCCACCCGATGGAGACAAAAACTTTAAAAAAATTAAATAAAAACCAAAAACTGTTCCAAGGTACAGCACTCTCCCCTACTTAACACACAAATTAACTCAAACCATGAACGTCAATAATAGGAATGAAATTACGGATCTCAACCGACACGAAACACGAACAACTCTCATGTTCAACATCAAATAGTTTAAATGCAGAAGATAATAATTTGTATAATAGAATATTACTTTTGAACGATCAAATAAATCTATTTCTAACGAAACAATAACATTACTTATACCATCAACAATAGTAATGTCTTTTATGTTGTATTCGCTTTCTCATTGTAGTCATGATCTGATAAGATAATCCTGAAAAAGAGGCGAATAAAAACAAATACGCACTGCACGCCTGGAAAGAATTTTCTGCGGGGTTGATTTTGGCACGGACTGAACGAACATCTAGCAACTAGATATGTTGACGTTTTACAACAGTTTGTCAACTTCTAGTACATTGCTCAACTGTTGTTCAACAATGTTTGCTTAGTCTGTTCCCGGTTTTACATTTATCATTCATTCGTGCGGCCACCGCTCATCTAGTTATATTATGTCGCATCTAATCAGTAAAATTATGGGCTAGCTGATAGTCGAAGAGAAAGCAGCGCATGCTTCTGATTGATTGTAATATCCATTTGGCAAAGCTGTGTACAGGGCTTTATGGGAATGGTGGTTTCACTTGGCGATTCTGGGGTGGTTTTGGGACACATTTTTATTCTTGTATAACATATTTAGTTTTGACGGTTCTTGAGGTGTAAATGTCTTAGATTTAGGCTTCATTAAATAGTGAATTTGTAGATAAATCTTGTTTTTTAACAGCATAGTTTTTATAATATATTTTTTAGTTGTAAATAGTGGATTTATAACATTGACAACTATAATTGATATGTTACAACTTGTCTATTTATAGTATTGACAATAATTAATTGATATGTTACAACTTGTCTCACTTCATAGAATTTATACATAGGACTTATTAATTTTTTTATTTATGTGCTCGCCATAATTATGTCATGTAATTAATCAAAAAGACTCCTGGATATTTTATATTTTCTTTCCTTAGTATTTTTACTGCACAGTGTATAATATTCCATTGTCATTCAAGTTTATGTATTGTTATACTTTTTCTCGTAGATAATCAAACTTCTAGAAATCATTTAGGATGTCCGGAAGTACCTTTTACTAGCGTTTAGTGTTAGTAGGTTGTAGCCTAGCTAATATTTGACCCTGGGATTTGGTACTTACCCTGGCTCCTTTTTCCAATAGTCCGAGGGCATAGTGGTATCCTAATCCGGAAGCTCCGCCGGTTATAATGGCTACTTTATTTTTAATTTCAAATTCTACCATCTTATAATCTCTGTATTCGCAAATGGAAACCGTTGAGTTATTGTTGCATATCACTTAATTAACTTTGCAATAACTAAATAAAAATTTATTATATGTTTACTGTATATTTTAAATGTTTACTTTGGTTATCACAAAATAAAGATTATTTTACTAACTTGATAGCCAAATACTTATACACAACAAGTTACATGAAACATTGTTATGAGGGGATGTCGTAAAAAAATATAGTTTCGTTATACGTAAATGATTTAAGAAAAATAAGACTACAATAACATAGTTCTTATACTTTAATCCTCTCCCATGAAAGCTGTTGGCCAGACGAAACGCATACTAGAAATTTTTAAATAAATATCGAACTAAAATATTTTTTCATATTAACCCATTAGCGCTCGCGGAGGGTTTTGCGTAGAACTCCGCAAATTTCTTGAAGCCAGGATGTCCAGCCAATCAGTGCAATGTCACCTAACAGAAGAGAGTGTACTTGAAACCACGGTACAGGTCTGTGTTTTACAAAAATATTTTTTTTAATCCGAAGGAATAGCGGAAATGGTGACCAGATCTTATTATTCTGCTAGGAAACATAGAAACATTAAATATTCCGCACGAGAGATTCCTCCTTACAAACAAAGTAATATAAAATATTTAAAATAAAAGAACATTGCACTTACATTAGCCTTTCCTGTATCAGTTTGTAGTAGATTTATCATTAGTGAAGCACTCGATAAGAATTATGGAATAATATATTCAATTAGATAATATCAAAATATCAATTATCCTTCCGAGAAAAATTAAATACCTGGAAAAATATTGAAGCACCATTTGTCATACAGATGCAAAAACTTACGAAAACGATGGAAACCGGCCGGGTTTATCGACACGCCTCCTGGTTGGTGGCGGGCCACCACCCGATATAGTATGCGGTTCAATTGATGGCAATTCATTGTTAGTGTGGTATTGGCTGAAGTCTATTCAGAGTTAAGTGCGGGCTCTTAGGCCATTTAGTGGACCAGTGAATAAAAAATTTTTTGTTTATTATTATTTTACTTGTGTATTTTTGTATTTTGAAAATGCCTGGATACAAATGTGTTTATATGTACTGCCCTGAAAGAAGTTGTGGGAAGGTATCGCTAATAGATATCCAAAGGACTCCATAATGCTGTATTATTTTTTTTCATATATTATAAATTGTATGTAAATATTAATGTGTGTGGGTTTAAGCTTATGGCACTGATTAAAACCAAATGGCCAATATCCCCTTCTTGTTACAACTTATAATAATTTTTGTTTCTTTCAATTATCATTTTTGCCTACATGAAGTTTATCAGCTGTGGTCTTTTACAATTTATAATATACTTACTCTATATAACAATATTGAGCTTACTTAGTAAACTATGCTTTTTCTTTTTTTAAAGTTTTTTTTGCCTTTTTTTTCTTACTTTGTGTGTGTGTGTGTGCGCGTGTGATGGTGTGTGGGTGTGTGTGTGTGTGTTTTATTTATAGTTATGGTTACTTTATTAACTTGAACTAACAATTTTAATATTTAACAAATCTTTACATTTTAATTTACTCCTGTATTATGGATTTTTGTATAAGGTATAATATATTTTTACATTATTTAGAGTGATTATGTGCTCAAGGTTAAATGGTTGTTTAACTAAACCATTCAAAACATTAAGTAGCGTAATCCAATGATTAATTAATCCGGAGCACGTTAAAATATGGTGCTCCATATTACCCACTTCACCACATTCATACTCACAATTTTCGTGGTTGAGCAAACCTATTTTCCTTTTATATCTATCATTGCTTTTTATTTTAAAAATTATTCCTATAAAACTTCTATATGTTACGGTGTAAAACCATGGTTTTAAGTTTATCGTAGAGAACATTTCTTTATAAAATAAGCCCTTTTCTGAATTATCATGTTGCGTCAACCGACTACTTTTGATTTTTTCTTTTGCTTGTCTTAGCATGCCTGAATGTGGTATTTTAATGTGGCATTTAGATGTTACTATTGATGTTGCTTCTTTGGCCAGTTTATTGCGATCTCATTTTCCACAATTTCTATGTATGCTCTCACCCACACAAGAACAATGTTTTATTTGAGTTTATCAAAAGATGGTAAGTACTTAGGATGTCTTTGACTAGATAATTGGCAGGCGGAATATTTAAAAAGTTTGCTATTTTGCTTAGCGCGCTCTCACTATCCAAAAATATTACAAAACGATTAGTTTCTGTATGTTCTAAGGAGTATTTAAGTGCCTCGAGGATAGCCCAAAGTTCGGCAGTGTATATTGAAGTGCTGTTGCATGGGTAATCTGTATTTTCTGGATAATTGTTTACCTGCATGATAGAAAGCACACCCTGTTCTATTGTCTAGTACTGAGCCGTCTGTAAAAATATGTTCATAATTTGGCCATTTCGTGTTTAAAGTTTCTAAGAAATTACTTTTCATGATGCTAGGATTATCCTGGGTGAGTTCTGATAAAACTGTTTATTTAAGCGTAAGCAAGCTGAAAAAAAGGCAGAGAAATAAATATTATCTTTAATTTGGCCTATCCACAAGTAACTCTCTACAAGTAAAGGGAGTTTTTTAACTCTCCAAAAAGGGTGTGTAAGACTAAGTATGGTGAGTTCATTTATTTTGCTAATTAATATATGTTTAAATATTAATTTCAATAGAAACTTGTCGCTAATTAAGTTTAGTCTTAGAGTTAGAGGGGTTCGTTGGTTTCTGCTTCATGGAGATTTATCGGAGTATTTTTAGGGAGGCCAACACTTTGCCTTAAACACTTGTTTTTAATTTGTTCCAGTAGGTCTCAGCAGCCGATCCATAAAGAATCCCTGAGTAATCTAGAATTGATCTAACATGCATGCATGCACAGATATGCATTTAGATCCGCCCCCCATTTTTGATGGCTAAAGGTTCTTATAATATTAAGGCTTTAAGGTTTTCTGTTCTTTTAAGTAGATATTGAATATTGTCTTTCCGAAACAACTTTCTGTACAAATATACACTCAAGTACGTTACAGTTGACTTACATAGTATAGCATATTTCCAAGGGTGACAGAGTTTGTTAGTCGAGCTCTATTTCTAGAAAAGTGGCAGATGGTCGATTTTTGAGGAGAGATTTTTAATCCATTATCTTTGAGCCACCTTAATATTTCTGCAAATTTTCTACCTAGCTTTCCATTGCATTCGTTCATAGATTTATCTGTTACGTACACGCATATGTCGTCTGCAAGCTGAAGGATACGGACGTCTTCTTCAAATAATTTTTCCAGTTCATGGGTAAATTTGACACACAGTATCGGGCTTAAAACGCTTTTCTTTCTGGATCTCTCTCTCTCTCTCTTTCAAGTCAGGCATTGCCTTTAACATTTATTAGTCATTGGGACCTTTGCTGGCCAAACTTGAAATAAGGAAATGGAGTTAAGCGAAGCCCTGTACCGTTTAAGCAGGGGGTATGAGCGTCTTTTTGGACTTATTCTTCTAAAGTATCGGGCTTAAAATGCTCTTCTGGGGTAGTCCGATTGTGGTTAGTTCTATATTTGGTAATCACGTCATCTCCTCTAATAAACAGTTGACGGTAGTGGTATAATTGGTGAATGTTACGTGAGGAGCAGACTTCCAAAAGGCATCAAGTCCATTTTTTTAAATTTTCGCGAAAACCATCAAAATACGCTCTATTATTCTATCTTAATAAACTGATCAATATTTGGTCTTCCAAAAAGAATTTAAAACCATATGAAATGTATTGCAATTTACCTCTAGACATTCAAATAGCCTTTAGTCCATCCGCGTCGGACAAACAAAAGGTGTTAGGTGCTGTCAGCCGTCACTTACAGCTGTTTAACCATCAAAAACTGCCAGTCTTGTCTCTGCATTGTCTTGTGAAGGTTAGTGGTGTATTTTGTTCTAATAACGGTATTAAAAAGAAGATAAAGTTTTAAATGGACGAAGAACATATTGTTGGAGACACAGATAGGGGTACAAGAGAAAGAAAAAAAAATACTACAGCTAAGGAACTAGGAAAAAGAGTAAGGTGTGAGAACTTTTGTTAAAAACTCGGAATTATAGGTAAATAATATTACGGTTTTGTAAATTTTAGATATGGTAATCAAGACCCCGACCTAAAAAGTTTCAGGGTTCCTTGCAAGCATAATGCAAATACAATATTTAAATGTAGCTCTATAACTAAAAATAATATTCAGTTGTGCCGCAAAAAGTTTTACAAGCATCCAAATAAAATTAATCAGGACACTATTCTGTCGCATTTAATGATAATTACAAAACCAAAACGAAAAAAGAATAGACAAAATGGTACCAAAATGGCGCGAAAGGTTGTAGTGAATTACAAACTTAATACAGAGACTGGAAATGCGGATGTCTGTCAAGAAATGTGGCTTAAGATATTTAGTATAAGTCAAAAAGGGACCCAAAATATAGTAAAACAAGTAAGAAGTGGCAACGGTATATCAGAAAATCGAGGAGGCGAATCAAGATCAGAAAAGTTTCTTTCTAAAAAGCTTAAGGTTCGTTCGTTTATAAGTCAGTTAAGACGAACCGAAAGTCATTATGTCCGAGCAAAATCTAAAAGGATTTACTTATCTTCCGAAGTAAATGTAACAGTTTTACACAAACTTTACAATGATTCGGTGGATGAAAAGTATAAAGTTAACTATAAGTATTTCAGCCGTGTATTTAACAAGGAATTCAATATTGGTTTTGGTAGTCCAGCTACTGATGTATGCAGTTTTTGCGTAAGGCATCAAGGACATATAGCTCTTGAAAATAACCAGGAAGAAAAGCAAGCCCTTATAGCAAATTTAAGAGTCCACAAACTAAGATTACAAGAGTTTTATCAGTTTTCCAAGGAAAGTCTTGATAATACAGTGTTTTGATTTACAACAGGTTCAGGTATTACCAAAAGTTCCTATTGGAGAAGCATTTTACGCACAACAGTCATCCCTACATGCCAGCAGAGTCTTTGGCAGAGTCGAAAAACTCATTAGAGCTCATAGCATCTTAAAGTCACCGTTTCAGTACTATGGGCTGTATTCAAAAGTCGGTATTGTTCGCAAGTTGGGTTGTGATTAGAAAATTTACAACATTAAGGAAGCCGTAAGCGCTATGAACAAACTTCAGGGAACTTCGGAAGCCAAGCGCATGTTAATCAAACGAGCAACAGGCAACAAATCTCATGTTAAAAAGGAAATTTTCTATAGAAATGATGATCCTACCCAAAAGTTTCAAACATTGTTAAAGAACGGCAAAAAGGCTAAAGAAATCGTATTTCCCGAAATACCCCTTGTTGGACAAACGATCATCCAAATGTATTGAAAATAATATAATTAAATGCATCAAATGTTTTTAGAATCAATACTACTGTTAAACATCTGATTTCAATATTATTTTAGTAGTGAAGGAGCAAAATGTATCAATGTCTGTGGAACGAATAGTGGTATCACCGGGATAAGCATAAAACTTGCAAATATCATCTTTTAAAACACATATAATATTTACTAAATACGAAGCGGCGAGTCGACAGTTATTCCAGGAAAAAGCCATATTCTATAGTTAGATGTTAAGAGTATATCTGTCCGAAAAGCCTTTGACGGCATTTCATTCGGTTAAAAGAAAACATGGCCACTTATTAGAACGCATTTGTTAGTTGGTTGTCATGACAGCGGGGGCGTAACCTTGCTGTCAGATGATACAGTTTTCCATGTATAGGGACTGCACTTCTAGCTGTAAAAGAGTAAAGTTGCATGTCAACAAACACACGTGGTTTCATTCCGTCGGGTTGAAACAAATTAGCATTGCCTAAAAAGGGCACCCAGCAAATATACTAAATAAATGTAGTTACTAGTTATTTAATTATAAATCAGTAGTGTTGTTGTGTTATAGTATGTTATTGTGAATTCATGTACTAAAGAAGTTTTGTGTGATTTGGAGAAATAAACGCCAAATTATAATAGTGAAAAGCTCGTTTAATTCCTTCACTCAGTACATAAAAGAATCAGTGAAATTAAGCTACAATCGAGGAACATAAAAGCTTCATGAACTGTTGACGCAAGTTAAATAATAACACTTGGCTCGCTCAACACTCCTAGTTCAGGAAATTAAGCCAAAAAAACTAGCGAGTTTACAGAAATTACTAGTTCAGTTTGGAACTGCACATTGGCGTCAAGATCCTGAGCTGAAGTGGTTAAGTTCAATCATCCCACTTGAGCAGACAAACAACATAATGATTGAAAACCATAAGCGTCCTGAAGACATCGAGTATGTTTGTCAGTGTAAAAATGATGACGGTTGAATTAAATTGTAATTAGATTGTATTACTATTAAATTGCACTATTAATTATATATATGCAGTTGTTTTTTATGTACCACATTAATTTTTCATTGATTTTTTTTATGCCCATCTAGATTCCTCAAAACTACTTATAGTCTTTTATTTTGTACTATTGCCTTATGTAAAAATCTGTATCCTACTTACTAGTAAGGTAGACAGTTTTTGACAATCAAAAAGAGTTAATTGCTTCTTTGGACAATCAAAAAGGGTATGTCATTAAATGACTTTCAAATGGCGTTTATTAATGTTTCTTTCTAGGCAAAAAGGACCAAAAATACTGACCTACATTTTTTTAAAACCCATAAGGCATACAAATAAATGAATTTTAACAATTTGAAACAACAATACAATCAGTAGAATAATTACTTTTCATGCACCAGTTTTTCGCAATTTTCCAGAATTTTCTCTATAGGACTTAACGCCTTTTGGAAGTCTGCTCCTCACGTATTAATCATTCTGGTACGCCTAGTTGGTACATCTTGTCAACCAAAATGTCGTACTTAACGTCGTCGTAGGCACCCTCTATGTCTAGTAATAAAGGTGAGGTAACCTGGTTCTTAGCAAATCCTAGTTGAATATCCGTGACAAAGTTGGTAGTAGAGGTCGTCCTACGAAACCCAAATTGGAAATTCCAGACCACTTTTTATTGTTCCTTCGTATGTTTTTAAAATACATGATGCTAGTAGTAGCTATAGGACGGAGGCAGACCTGAAGGCTTTTTAAGTTTTAATATAGGTATGATAATATGTTGGTTCCAGTCGTTTGGAATTGGACATTGGCCAGAACAAATGTTATTGTAAGAGGCTAGCAATGTCCTCTTAATTTTTTCTGGCAGATTAAACAGCGTGGAGTAGAGCACGTTATCTTTCCCAGGCGCTGATATGTTGTTCTTTAGGGCTTTTCCAAATTCTTTTATACTAAAGATCTGGGTATAACATATGGAGGTGATATATAGTTTGCGGTGGAATTCATCTATCCATGGGTCTTTAATAATAAGTTTATTATTGGTAATTATTTATTATGGATTTTCAAAAGATAACGCCCCTTCAAAAAAGTATTTTTATATTTTAAAGCATATAATTATGAAAGTGATATTAAAGGTAATTCATAATCGCCAAATGAAAGACTTGTATACTCTATTTATTAATTAGAAAACATATTTTTATCATTACTTGATGAACTTTGTACTAAAGAAGGAATATCACGGACATTCTTTAAGAAAGTTACAATTGTAGAATGTGTGCACCCTTGCGATAAGTTTCCTCGATTGTAAGATGTAATGAAATTATTTAGAAGATTTCGCTTTCGCTTTCCATGCTACAGGTACCTGGTTCAAGCCCGGGCTGGCCCAGCGCCTAGCAGACTTTTTTCAGTTTGCAGGGCCTAGGTCACCATACTACGTAGTGTTGCGTATGCAACACACACCGACAAATTCTCAACGGCACTTCAGTCTAGTAGGTACTCTACAAAAGGAATGTTGTCGAAGGAGGGACCCTTGAGCCAAATGAAGGATGATCGGTGGGGCGGATGGTGCATGTCGGACACTGCCTGATATTCGTATGGTTGAGGTAAGAACGTTGACCAGAGAATTGGCAGGGGAGTCTCGAGTGCACGGGTATGATGCTGTTCCGGAAGGTTCGAGGGTCCCCGCGACATACATAACTCTCTTAGCTGCACACAAGGACGTTTAAGGGCCGGCTCGTCGAGGTTTGTGGTGAGCAAAGAGACGCTAATAATAACAAGACCGTAAAAACACTGTGCCGAGAATAACATCTGTCGATTATATTGTGGTTCGGAACCCACGTTAAACTGTAGGTCCCGTCTGGCTGACATTACCCAGACGTTAAAACGGGGTTGGCAAAAAGGGTCAAAACTGGCCTACTTGCTTGGCGTCAAAGCCTCCCCGTCCACTACTACTACTACTACTACTAGAAGATTAAAAATATTTTATAATATAAAGTTTGTTAACCGAGATGTATCTAGTTTTAAGAAGACAGACAAAGAGATCGGAAAATTCTCATGGTCATCGATCAAGCAAATGGCTCTTATTTGAATGAAATTTAGCAATCTCAGGGTATGTTTAGGAGCAGAGCCCCAAATATGCGAACAGTACTCCAGCGATGGTCGAATTTGGGCTTTATAGAGCATCAGAAGTTGTTGGGGTGTATAGGGGTTCTTAGTGTGAAAAAGTACTCCAAGCTTCTGCGAGGCTGCCTTAGCAAAGGCCGCAACGTGACTATGCCAAGACATATGACTATCCAAATTGACGCCCAATAAATGAATTGATGAAGCCAAGGGAATCGAATGTCCCGTCATGACTATATCCGGTTCTTCGACATTATCTTTTTTAGAGAAAACTGCCGCCTGTGTTTTTTTAGCGTTAACTGCTACTTGGTTACTGTCACTCCAAGACAGAATTTTTTCCAGGTCTTTGTTGAGTTGTGAGACCTCTTGCTGCCCATAGGGATGTGCATTGACAGCCGATGTCTGAGCATCTAAAGTAAAAGATGAAACAAGTGTGCTGTCATCAGCAAAGCTATATATAGGATTTTTAGTTTTTTCGAGAAGATCGTGTTACAGTTTGAAAATTGCATTTTATAAGTTTGATTATCTCTGTTAAGTTTTCGGTTTTAAATTGTTAAAATACATATGTAGACTCTCACCTTAAACATTAATTGTTAATTAAGTTACCTGTAATAGCCCAAAATTTTCATTATGTTTAATTTCAAACCTTTGTTGTTGTTTAAATTTCAGGAATGTTTTGTATCTTGTACGACATAGCTAAATGGATTGATTTCCTCTGTTCATCGTTTAATACTACTTGCAGATAGGTTTGATTTCAAATCTTTCTTTTAGTTAATTGGTAATTTATAACTGTTTAACCTAGTATAAAAGTTGTAGGTTAATCGTCTCGAATGTTGTAAGTCAGCTGTGTTTTAAGAAAATCGATAAGAGGTCAGTGTCAGACTGACAGTTTCTGTGCGTTTTCACAGCGACTTCTGGTTAATTTTTACTTGGTCGCGTGGGTCGACTTCGGTCGCCATGAGTTTTCTGTGTTGTTGAAAGAGCTTAGTTTACATAGATAGGGTGACTAATTTTTGATTGTTTTGTTTCGGTAACTATATACGTTGGAGAAAAATAAGAATCAGCCCTTTCGACCATGGACACTGGAAGTTAGAGCACGTTTGTGGAAGTAGCTCCCCAAGTTTAGTTTTTTTGGGCCATGCAGGCTAATGTAATGCCGATATAGCATCCACAAATGCATTAAAAAGGGTATGGCTTTGTAGTTGCTTATTCCTTTGGGCGGAATGCCGATTTAAAATGCTTTAATGAACTTCAACAGCGGTCATAGACGCCATCTGGTAAATTGGGAACGTTCGTTAGTTATTTGAGGGTTTTTTTTTGGTAGGGGCTAAAAGTCCGAGTACAAAGTGATGTACTAGTTTATTTTTTTTTGGAATTACCTGGACGCGGGACGTGCCAGTTGCCGTGTACTATGGGATTTCTTGGAGACTAGCTGTGTAGCAGTTTCCACGCTAGCTGTTTCAGAGACCATGTGTGAGTGTGTGTGAAGATTGAGTCTTCATGAACCATGGGTAGCACGTAAGGTTTTAGCTAAGTACCATTTTTCCTGAGTATGTTGTAACATAGTAACAACTTAAAATATCAATATTTTGCATTTGCATATTATTCACCATACAGTGTTTTGGTAAAGTTTTGCACCCATGTTATGTACAGAGCTTGTGCAATGTAAACGTGTAGCGTATGTCGACATAGCGTTAAGACGTCACAAGAGTCTCTAGTATTTCAGAGCGTTAGGTAGTCTGTTACAGCTACTTTTGTTGAAAATATAGTTACAATTTATGATTATAAAGTAAGTATTTTTGTTTCCCGGCTAAAGGCCATTTGATTCTTCTGAATTTAACACTTGTAACTTATTTAATTTCATTAATTAACATTTAAACTTATCTATGGCCGAGTGGCTAGTAGGTATGCTTATTGAGTAACCACAGGTACTCGTAAGATATTGTAATATACTCTAATAGAGATTTTATGGTAAATTTAGTTAGTTGTGAGAGGTTCTTGCACAGACCTTGCGGAAATTCCTTTTCTGAGGCAATGTCCTGGATGTAGGTCTATGTGGCTGCCAGATCAGGCAGAACAGTAATTTTTTTACAGTGTAGGTCTGACAGTTGCCGTCTTGTGCAAGACCCTGTCAAACAGGGTTTGACTTTTTGCTTTCTTTTATCGATAAACTTATAAATGTAAACCTTCAGAAATTTCATTGTCAAACCTAGTACTATCACTTTAATATTTCATTCCACTTATTTATCTTTTAACTTTAAGTATCTATTGTCCACCAAAGTAAGAGGAGCTTGCATTTATAAAACCAAGTAACCAAGGGCTTAACAACACCTTAAGAATAAATATTTGTATTGGCCTCTGCGAAAATTTGGCTTTTACTTTAAATAGAGTGACATTGAGGACTTGAGTGAATGAGAGCTTATAATAAGCTAGGGTATACCGATTGTGACATAAGTGTTTTTTTTCCTAGTTTGTTTTAATCTGAGGCCAAACACTAGAACATTTAAAGCAGCCATGTTAAACTCAAAATCACTGGTTGGCCAAAAGCATGAAGACCATAGACTAGGTGGGCCGCAAAACCTAATCTTAAAGAAGACAAACTACTGAAAATCTTAACGAAAAAAAGTACTATTATGTTAGATTAGAAGTATATTTATTAAATTTCCAATAAAAAGGACATTACAAAAACTTACAAACATTAACTTCTTTTGCCAGATATTTGACATCTTTTGTCTTTAATTAAGTTGTCTATTTGTGGCGTGAATTTATCGGCGGAAATAACTTTTAAAACTGCGTCCAAGTGTGCGTCCGTCAATCGCGATCTTGCGGGAGATTTGTTTCCTTTCATCAAAGAAAATAATTGTTCACACTTATAGGTACTTCCAAACATTGACAGGATTTTACAGGCAAATTTTCTCATTTCTTGGTATTGAAAAGGCAAGTACTTATAAAATTCGAATGTACCAACACTATCAAATTTTTCTTTTAAATGGGTTTGACACTGAATCTCAATCACTTCCATCTGCAAGTGAGGGGGAACTTTATCAATATCGATAGTGAAAAGACCAGTAAATAAAGAAAAATTGTTTTCTTGGGACTTAAAATCCTGAAAACGCTTTTCAAATTCTGACAGAAGGCTTCCCATTTTCTCTGTATACATTTTGTATGATATTGGGCCACTTGTACTTTCCTGATACGCCTTGCAAGTCGGAAAATGTGACAGATTATCCACCGCTAACTGGTTTTTCCACAGCATCATCTTACACTTGAAAGCTTTAACATGATCATGCATATCTGTTATAACTTGACGTGGTCCTTGCAATTTCGTATTTAAGTCCGACAAGTGTTTTGTGATGTCTACCATAAATGAAAGATCTTGTAAAAAAGGTACGTCGGATAATAAGCTGACATCTTGTTCTTTCACTTCCATGAAAAGGCGTATTTCTTCTTTGAGTTTCCAAAACCGATCGAGAACCATAGAACACGAAAGCCATCGCACTTCTGCATAATAAGGTAAACCAGTGTACTCACTTTCTAAATCACGTAAAAACGCAGAAAACTGTCGCTGATTCAAGCCACGTGACCTTATGAAGTTTATCATTTTTTTCACTGACTTTAAAACGCTTTCCAACTTGATCACTTTTGAGCATAAAACTTCTTGGTGGATTATGCAATGAACATGATGAAAATCTGGTTTGTCACTGCCCGTTTCTCTGATCTTTGTTTGTAATATTTTAATGAAGCCATTATTTACTCCAGTCATTGAAGGAGCTCCGTCTGTTGCAACGGAACACAGTTTTGACAAATCTAAATTGTACTTTTGCAGAAGTCCATAAACAGCATTGAAAATATCCTCCCCAGTTGTTGTATCATGCAATGGTACTAATTCCAGTAATTCTTCATAAACGTTGATATCTCTATCAACAGCACCAATCGTAACAGTACTTTATTTTCGGTTTTTAACAGGCTCGCGGGCCGCATTACATGGCTGTTTTCAAAATTGATTCGGGGCCGCATGCGGCCCGCGGGCCGCATGTTTGACATGGCTGATTTAAAGGCTTTTAAGTAAAATAAAACTAAGGTGGCGCCTTCAGGATTTGACTATAACTTACTTATAAGAGTGCTAAACCTCTCAAACTAGAAACAAAATAGCGAACCTACCCTGAGTTGAGCTAGCTAAGGGGTGTCTGGAGAACATCCTCCAGGGCGTAATTTGGATTTTGTTTAACACACTTAAATTGTTTGTTGTGGGTTTAATTATTTTTTTTTTATAACAATCGTTAATGTATAGTAAAAAGAGGGTGGGCGACAATATAGAACCCTGAGGGACTCCGGCGTTGATGTTAAATGTGTCTGAAAGAAATCAGTCTATCGCCACTCACAGAGAACGGTCTTTAAGGAAGCTCGACAGCCATAAACAAAATTGAACCGGCGTTCCGTATGCTCTCACTTTAATTAGGAGCCCCTCATGTCATACTCGGTAAAGGCCTTGGAAATGTCCAGTGCTACCGCCCGGGGCTCCCCATGATGTTCAATTGCGTTGTTTCGAACGTGAGTAACATAAGCGAGAAGGTATTCTGTTGATCTAGACTTACGGAACCCATACTGGCGGTCACTAATAATGTTGAAGCCTTCCAGGTACTTTAATAATTTTTCGTTGATAGCCTTCTCCATAACCTTTGATACAACCGAAAGCAATGCGACTGGACGATAGTTGTTTGGCAAGGTCTTCTTGCCTATTTTGAGTATGGGCTGAACTCGCGCAGTTTATAAGCAAGAAGGAAATATTCCTAGGATGTTTTTAGGAAATAATGTAAAATACTATTTACATACTTTTCTCCAGTATTTATTAATATGATTATATATTAATGTGACATGTTTCGCTACATTGTAGCTTTATCAAACGAATGCAAATCAAAAGAGGCTTGTGGACCTTTTTATATGTACAATCTTAACACCATCTTACATTAATGGGTTTTCCTAAATATATATAATATACAGATTACGGTCTTAATTTGAAAATGTGTTATTATAACAAATAATGATGAGGTTTATTGTGGGTATAAATATTTAAAACATATTCAATAAGGGTGAGTTATTAAGGTCTATCTGATCATTAAGTAATTGTTGGGAATTTTTAGGTTTGTTTATTTCTAAAGACTCAAGCAAATTTAATTTTAAACCTTTCTTTTCTGTATGTAATACTTTGAAATTTTCATTAAATTGGTGATTATATTCTATTAAATGGTTGGCATAATTTGAATCGGGTTTTCCGTTAATAAAGCTGCACTGGTGTTCTTTTATTCTTTTACCAAAATTTCTACCTGTTTGTCCTATGTATGAATTAGGACAATCTTTGCAAATGAGTTTGTAGACTCCTGATTTTTTATTTTTTTCCGATTTTGTTTTATTATTTTTTATTAATTTACCTAAAGAATTGTTTGTTTTGTACGCTACATTGAAATCTAAGTTATTTAAAAAAGTACCTATTTTATCACTAGCCTCACCAATATACGAGATTAATTTGTAATTTTTTGATTTATCTTTAATAATTGGATAAACCATTTCGATTGCTTTTTTATATGTTTTCTTACGTAGAATTTGGTCTATTATATTCGGCGTGTAGCCATTGTTTATTGCTATTTGTTTTATGATATTTAATTTAGTTTCAAAATCTTCTTGATTTAGTGTGGTAGTGTTATTAATCTATGTAACATACTATGGAATGCTGCTAATTTATGTTGTAAGGGATGGCATGAACTTTTATGTATCGTTGTATCAGTGTGTGATGGTTTATGAAAGACTGAAAAAACGTGTTTATTGTTTTCTTTTTTTATAGTTAAATCAAGAAAATTAATACTATCATTGATTTCTTTCTCAATAGTGAATTTATTGTTATTATGTAAACTGTTTATATGTAGTCTAGAAATTGTTTTAGTTGTCTATCAGTTCCTGTAAAACAAGCTAGGATATCATCCACATATCTATACCAATAAATAAATTGACTAAAAACTGGATGATTTGAAATTTGATGTTCTAACGAATTCATAAATATTTCAGCTAGTAACGGGCTAAGGTGGTTACCCATGATTAAACCTTCGCTACTTGTGTAAATATTATTATTGAATTCAAAATAATTTTGTTCCAAGCATATAGTAAGTAAGTTAATAATTTCATTTTTTATCACAATATTTACATGTTTTACAGAAAGGAGTTTTTCAACTAATATTATGGTGTCTTTAATAGGTATGCTAGGAAATAAATTAGCAACATCTAACGAAATTAATTTAGCATTTTGAGGTAATTTAATATTTTCTGTTTTTTTGACTAAATCATATGAATTTTTGATCATATATTTAGCAGATAATCCAGTGTGTTCTTTGATTAAATCTATGAGTCTTTTTGATATTTTATATGATGGAGCCGAAACAAAAAAAACAACAGGTCTAATAGGTAATCCCAATTTATGCAACTTTACTAAAGAGTATAATTTTGGTGGTTGAGGATTCATGATAGTAAGTCTGCCTAAGTCCTTATCAGTAAACAAACCTTTACAATCTTTTATAATAGTCTTAACATTTTTTTGGTAGTTATCAGTAGGATCAGATTTTAATATTTTATATTTAGATGGGGTTAAGAATTCGGTTGTTTTTTCTATATAGTCTTTTTTGTCAATAGCGATAACAGTATTGCTTTTATCTGCTTTAGTAAAGATAATGTCATTTTTATTAGTCTTATCCTTAATATATTTTAGAGTATTAGTTTCTTGGTTTGGGCAGGAATCTTTGAGGAATTGTTTTTTAATTAAGTTTGCTGCTTGGTACTTTTTACTAATGTTACATGGATAATCTTTTAAAGCTATTTCTGTATCTATTCCTAAAATTTCGAGATTTTTAATAGATGTATTTTCATGTAAATTGTGTTTGAACCCTTTTTTTTAATAAATCCGTTTCTTGTCTAGAGAATTTTGTTTTTGTTAGGTTTTTAAACTTATCAAAAAACTTATGATTAGATTCAATAAAATAGAAATATTCCTATTTTATAAGATAAGTTAAAAAGCCTACAAAATACCGGTGTCAATTCATTAGCGCATGTTTTAATTAAGATCACTGGAATTTCGTCAGGACCAGAAGCTTTCTTGGTGTCAAGACTCCTCAGGATTCGTTTAACATGGCGATGCCGACAAACAATCTCCGGCATTCTCGATTCTACAGGGGGAACGTTCGGTGGAGTTATTTTCTGCAAATTAACCTATGTATGTGAAGAGAATAGTTTCGCTAGTAAGTTTGCTTTTTCTAGTGCTTTCGTTGCAATGGTGCCATCAGAACGTATTAGAGGTGGAATGGTTGACTTGGTAAAGTTCTGTCTGACGGCCTTAGTTACCGACCAAAATGATCTTGAGCCATTAGGACATTCAAGAAGTGTGTATTTGATCCTCTGGTTGTGTGCTTCTTTGCTTTGGTTTATCGTTTGCTTGCATTGGTTTCGAGCGTTAACAAAGGCGGTACGATTTTTGGCGGAAGGATTTTTATGTCATTGTCGGTGGAAGTAATTTTTTGATTTAAGAGCTCGTTTGTAATTTTTGGTAAACCAAGGCTTGCCGTTAGAAGAGCACTTTTTTGAGAAAGGGATAAAAGCTTCCATGCCAGTAAGGGTAACCTCCGATACTTCTGTTGCACAGATGGATGGATCATCAGAGGTAAAACAAACGTTCCGCCAAGAAAAGGTTCGAAAATGGTCCTTTAGGTCATCCCACTTAGCTGATCTATAATGGCAGACCTTGCGTGGTTTAGGAGGCTGTTCGGCACTAATTGGTAGTTTGTTCAGTGCCGAAATAAGGTTGTGGTTCGACGTTCTTAACGGCGGCTTCACGGTAACAGTGTCCAAGTCGGGGTTTGAAGTTAAGAAAAGATCCGACAAACTAACAAAATCTCCATCTCGCTCTGGAATCCGAGTTGATTCGCCGACGAGCTGGGTGAGACCAGAGCTAATGACAAAGCATTCGGCTTCGCTCGTCGATCATATTTGAGTTCTTGAGCCAGTTGACATTATGAATGTTGAAGTCGCCAAGGATGACAATTTCGGAATTGGGATGGTGGGCTTGCAAAAAGTCGATAGTATTAGCAAGAGAGGAGAACAAGTCTCTGTAAGGGGTATCGCTTGGCGGCCGGTAGAGGCAGCAGATGAATTTAGTAATTCTCTGCGTTGATATTTTAAGCCACATTACATCAAAGTCGTTAGGCTCGAGCGTCTCCTCTCGTTGACAAGAAATATCACTTCAGACAAATAGTCAAAGACCAAAATTGCGCCTAAATCGGTGGTGGAAGTCCTATCCAGGATATAAATAGCTGACCGGACTAATCGATGATCTGACCTCTGTTTCGGTCAATTTGGAAGCTGCTAATCTCGGGTCTTTTAACAACTCCAGTTTTTACACCATTTCCATTTAGAATATTGTTCGAAGGACCCGCATGGCTCCTGGAGATGGTGGATGATTGGATAATTTCGCTTGATAAGGCGCCAGGACCCGCCCCCACTCGAGGATTCGATCGGGGGGCGATTTTAACTCCGGAACATCTTGATCTTGGAACCATCATCATAACATTTTTTATATATTTCCCACCCTGGAAGCCGGAGACATCGGTATTATGTTATTTATAAAACCAGCAGTTTTGTCGTATAATCGGTAGTAATTGTATATAATAGTAGTAGTAAACAATATTGGATATTATAAAGGTGTAGAGTAGAGATGCTAGTTGTTAGCCCTCAATAATCCAAAAGTTTTGAAAAATCATCCGTTTCCTGTCTGATATGCATTTTAGTGATAAACATGTGATATCATTTTTAAAATATATTCCATTCAACAAATATTTTAATAGCTATTAGGTATTTTATTGCCATAATTTAGTGTCAAATATTACCTTCAAATCAAGGAAAAGCCTTGCTTGTTTCTGAAATGACTCTAATAGATGTGAAACAATATTATAGAAGAAAAAAAAGATTTTTCTCTTTCCCTTAGCAGAATTACATTCAGGGACAACATGAATTATTTCCCGCGTACACGCACCGCTTGAGGAGCAGAGCATCATAAAAAGTTTGTCCTGCAGTGCTGTGCCCGATCATAAAAAGCAACCTAAATACTACGTTTTAAGAGTTGATTTTTGACTCAGTTTTCAAAGATGGGGACAAGGGGCGCCATTTTAAATAAATCTTTTAACGTACTAATTTCAGCAGATTTTTAAATCAGTAAGAATATATACGGAATTTCTTTTGACGAAATCTACTTTAGGACATTTTTTCAAGTAACCAAAGTACCTGTACTTTTATACCACCCTGTACATTGAAGCCAAGATGTACCTTCCTGTAACTATGGCCTCTCAAAGCCTTTTCAGCCGTTTCAAATATCAAAGTGACAACTACTTTCTAGTAGAAGCGGCAGCACTGCTTGTCAAAAATATTTTAGATAAGTAGAGCATGCGCGTTTATGCAAAAAAAAACAATTTTAAATCGTCCCGTTGACTGGTTCCACATAAACGTCTAATATTTCATCCACCGTGAATCACCCTATAAACATTTTCTCCGTTATAAAAATTTGAATCTGATTTGGGTTAATAAGGTATCTATCTAAGTAAAAAATGTGTAGTAACAAAATTTTTGGTTTTACTTCTTTAATCTTACCAAATAATCTATGTAACCAACAGAATACTCATGTAGAATTTGTTGGCTATAACAATGACCAAGTTATAATACATATTCATACATAAAAACAATATCATTTGTAAACTAATAACGTTCAATCTTTAGTCACCAATAATAATTTATTGAAGATGTACTTTTGAAATTTCAAAACGATTTGGCATTTCATATTGATATGGGGATTCACCGCCTTCCACAACCCACATTGTTCCCGATGGTGCTTTTTCAATAACTTCCAATACACCTGGTACCACTTGCTCACGTCTGAAATTAAGTAAACAAAATATATTAAAATATGAACCAAAAAATTGCTCGTAAAGGAATCTGACTGTCAAAATTTGCAATTTTCAAGAACAGCTGTTTTACGTGGCTTTGAGATTAGAAGCTATTTGTTTACACTTTTTTAGCTTAGTAACAACCGTATAATTTTTGAAGAATATAAAATATATTTATATTCTATAGGTATCCTTTTTGAATTAATATATTAACAAAATTATTCAGAAAATTGGTAAATACCCTTTTCCGTTCTTTAAAGAAACTAAACATATTACGATTATTATTTCCTTCAACTTAAAAATCGTAAGAAAATCTAAAGAGCAACCATAATTTATATAATATTTTAACTAGTGGCAATAAATTAGAAAATAATGTATTTTAAAATGACTATGCCCAAAGTCCACAAATTCTCTCAGTGACTCATTAAATATCAATCACCAAATATAGGAAGCGGTAGAATAAAAATATTGGACAAGTAAATGTTTTTAATGCATATAATAAACTTTGCCGCTACAATTACAGTAAACTTAATAGGCAACGTTGTCATATAAGCCGCAATCAGGCAAGTGCACTTAAAATAGCACGGCGATTCTGTACGCGGAGAAAATAAATGCGGCAACATACAGAGACTGAATTCACAACCGCAAAGATTTGAAAATAATTGTGCCGGCAGGGTTTTCGCACTGCTTGATTACAGACTACCTACTACTAGTTTCGTAGCGTCTTCTGCGTAACCAATGCCAATATTTGATCGCGTTATATTTGTTGGAGTATTTTTTTATGTTTTATTTTTCAATTTTATTAATATCCGTAAAAGTAATTTAATAGTTTCGTTGCTAACAGTCATCTAGTTGATACTTCATATAGTTCAAGTCTTAACCCTTTGGAGCTCAGTGGTTACTACGTGGAACCACCCATTGGCGAATTTATTCCTAGCTGCCTAGTAATCGTTTGGCGGGACCACCTTTGCAATTCGCTTACTCAACAAACATGTTTCAGCGTATCATGAGCAATAATTGTTTCATGTGTTCTTTCGCTGCGTTAGAAGGCAGTCAATTTTGCTGTTAATGCTATATAGAAAGTGAGGTTATTTTTATTTTATAAACCCGGTATTATGTGCAAAAATTTGGTAAGTATTTTTGGATATGATACTTATTACTATAAAGTTTTAATTTTTCTATTTATAAGTACGAAATATTTTGTGTACGCACAAGTATTTTGTGTTTTATAAAGTGGTTCCGAATAGAATCACCAGGCCTAAATGTTCTTTTTTGTTTTAGGTTGGAATATGGACAAGAAAATTAATATAAGTAAGCTAACCAGTAATGATGCTTATGAAATGTTGGACGATATCCCCTCTGATGGAACTAATGGATATCGATATGGAAGATAATTTATACCAGGAAGAAGCTAGTTTGGAAACAGATATTGAGGACTGGGATAGCGAAGATGAAATACCATTGTCATTATTTCTTCCAGAAGATAAAGTACACTGGACAAGTAACCCTAATTACGCTATGACAATAGCTCCATTTGTGGAGCTCTTTGGACCAAACGTGCCAGATAATTTGGAAAGGCCCGTTGATTTCTTCTTGCATTTATTTTCGGAAGATTTGTTAAACAAAATTGTATTTGAAAGTAACCTATATGCGGTACAAAAACACGGCCGAATAACTAAACCTACAAATCTGGGGGAAGTTAAGTGCTTTATAGCTCTAAACCTTCAAGAGTAGAAGTTGCTTACGCCAATATATGCCTATGAAACCTATCAAAAGGGGCTACAAGGCTTGGGTACGGGCCGATTCTACGGGATATGTTTCGCAATTTCAAATTTACACCGAGAAAGTAAAAGACGTCAGGGAACAGAACTTAGGCCGAAGAGTAATAGAGAATTAGACAAGGGACCTAGTTGGAAAGTATTATGAAGTATATTTTGATAAATTTTTTTAATTCATTGGAATTACAAAATGACTTATTGAAAGATGGAATCTATGGATGTGGAACGGCAAGAAAGGACCGGAAGGGTTTACCAAATGATTTCAAGGACAAAAAAAAGTTAAAAAGAGGCGATTCCGATTGGAGGCTGAGCAAAGAAGGAGTTTGTGTACTTTAATGGATGGATAAAAAACCTATAGTTTTTCTAAGCAACTTTCACAATCCACAAGAGGAGGACTTTGATCGCAGAAAACAAAAAGATGGAAGATCGGAAGAGGTAAAATGCAAGAAGCTAGTAAAAAACTAATATATGCACATGGGTTATGTGAATAAGTCAGATATGCTAAAGTCTTGTTATGAACTAGACGGGAAATCGAGAAAGTGGTGGCATCGAATTTTTTGGCAATTTGCAGATCTAAGTGTAGTGAATGCATTTCCCTGTTCAAAGCTCGAACTACCGGGGCTGAAATTTCTCTAAAAGAATTTAAAGCTGCTGTGGTGTCTGGACTAATTGGTGCTGATCCAAAAATTTCGCAAATTGGGAAAAAACCCGATGAAAGTACCTCCAAATTTAAACTTCAAGTTCCATTGGAAACAAGATTTGATTAAGTAGCTCATTTGCCTCAACATGGGACAAAAGTAAGGTGTGCCAATTGCATCACCAAGGCTGAACCACATCGGACCCGTTGGCATTGCATCTCCTGCAAAGTTGGTCTTTGCCTTTCAGAATAACGAAATTGTTTCATACCATTCCATACAAAATATTTTTTTGTATTCTGGTCTACTGGTTCCACTGTAGAACCACCATTTTTTGCTACAACTAACAATAAAAATATGTTTTTTATAAAAATATATGTCTTATAATCCCATTCCTTATAATATATATACATATAAATATGTAGAATATTGGGGTGTGCAGCAATATGAAAGGATACTCTTTAAAGTTTTATTCCAAGCTTTCGGAATTATTTATTATCAATTCCATCTTCAGGGAGACTACAAAATGAGGAAAAAAGTAACAGTGAGGCTGCTATACAATTATATAGTGTTAACTACTTACACTTTGTTGAGGGTGATCATATGGATCTTAGAAATTCGTAATTGGAGCATCAAAATAGCAGTAAAACTCGTTAAAGACAAAAAACCAAAGGTTCATTTAAGTTAGGTAGGTTTTAAAATTGTATAAAGACGAAACACGAACATGAAACTGGAAAACTTAGTTACATTCACATACTTAATAAGAATTTTATTATTTAATTGATTAAGTTAGCTTAGCCAACTTTAAAAGGTATGTCAGTCATTTGGCGCGAATGAACAGACAAAACGTGCAAACCACCGTGATAAAGACAGGTTATGAATCTCCGTCAGATTTCATTTTTGAAAAAATTGACAGTTGATGTCTGTCATTTCATGTGACTTCTTTGAGACAAGCCATTAACAATTTAGAGAGGGAAAAAAAGAAGAAGACGAAGAAAGTGGAATCCAATCACCATGGTGTGCAAGATTGTCATTTATATTTATATATACAGTAAACTATTGACATCGTTTGATTTAATTTTAATTTTATGTAGATGAATTATTTAAATTGTTTTGAGCCGAGTTATTATTCTTATATTTGTCTAAGAAAAGGAGGTATGAGTAAATCTCACTGAGGTGTTGAATATCTGTTCTTTTGTTTATGCACTGTGGTTCCTGTGCGATAAAAGCCATCTCAAGGAAGAGTCTTTTCGTTTGATTTGATTGAATCGTTAAAATTTTAGCTGAGTTATAGTCTATGTTATGTGAGAATTTGTTGGCATGTTCTGCAAGTGCACATCTCTCAGGGTGAAGTCTACAGTCACTTCTGTGATTAGTGATTCTGCCAGATAACGGTCTGGAAGTTTGACCTATGTATATTTTATCACAATCAGCACACGGAATACTGTAAACCACATCTGATAGTTGTTTTGAGTCAGTTTTATCTTTTGTTTTTGAGTAAATTGATCTTATTGTGAGGGCAGATTTGTTAGCAATTCTTATGTTGTCAATTTGATTGAAAATTCTAGAGAGTTCAGGGGTGATGACCCTAATGAAAGGTAGTGAGGTATACTTACAAAGCTGTGTCGCCCCAGTTGCAACTGTGTTATTATTATTTATACTTGCTTCAACAGTAGGAGGATTATTAATGTGGTCTGACGACGTATTGAACAAAATCTTGTGTAGAAGTTTTTTTGGGTAAGAGTTATCTATGAAAAGTTTGAGAAGTATATGCAGATTTTTGTTGAGTAAGGATGGATGTGAAATTTTCGAAACTCTCATTTTCATTTGTTTGACTAAATTCTTTTTTGTACTATGTTTGTGATAGGACCAATAGTTTAAGAATCTACCCGAACTACAGGGTTTCCTGTACCAGTCTATGGTGATTTTGTTGTTATCATCACGTATAAACTTAGTATCTAGGAAAGGGACAGAGTGAAATTCATCTTCTGTCTCTATTGTGAACTGTATGTAAGGGTCATAGTCGTTAAGAGTATCTACTATTTCTGTTATACCATCCTGTGGTAATGCAATGATGATATCATCTACATATTTTTTTATAAAGTGTGGCTTGAAGGAAAGGACAGGGATGACTACATCCAACAGGTCGTCCATGACATAATTGGCCAAAATAGGTGACATTGAAGCTCCCATGGGGGTGCCAAAAGTTTGTTTGTAATACTTTTTGTTGAAGGAAAAATATGTATTATCAAAGAGGAAGGTTATGATTTCTAGAAATGTTTCTTGGTTTATGTTACAGTTTGCACTAATGCGATCCCAACTTTTATAAACCGCTCTATGGGTAGCGTCCAAATAAACATTACTAAAAAGGGAAACCACATCCAAACTGGCCAGAACATAGTTAGGTGGTAGTTGCATATTATTAAATGTATTGGAAATTTCAAAAAAGTCCTTGATGTAATAAGTATTTTCGTAATCATAAGATTTGGTGAGAATTTCCGTGACAAAACTTGCTAAAAAATCTGTGGGAGCATTAATACATGCTACAATTGGTCTTACTGACAAAGTGGGTTTATGTATTTTAGGTAAAGAATAAAACTTTGGTGATGTACCTTTATAATTTGTTAGTTTCTTCTTTGTTTTCAAATCTATTTGGTTAGTTGTGTGTAATTTTTTTACAAGGTTATTGCATTTGGTTTGGATAGATGACGTAGGGTCAGTACGTAATTCGACATATGAGGTGTCATTGTTAATTATGTCATTGGAGAGGTCTAAATATTGTTGTTTATACATAATGACCGATACGTTACCCTTGTCCGAGTTAGTTAATATGATGTTAGGATTATCTTTGAGGAATTTTTTTGATCTAATGTATAGATTGTGAAAGAAAGAGGAACTATGATTATTGTTAGATTTGATGTGGTTTGTGATGATGTTAGTTGCACGTGCTATTGCGATATTTCTAGAAGGTAGGTCTACAATAGATGAGGTGATACCTACCTTCTAGAAATATCGCAATAGCACGTGCAACTAACATCATCACAAACCACATCAAATCTAACAATAATCATAGTTCCTCTTTCTTTCACAATCTATACATTAGATCAAAAAAATTCCTCAAAGATAATCCTAACATCATATTAACTAACTCGGACAAGGGTAACGTATCGGTCATTATGTATAAACAACAATATTTAGACCTCTCCAATGACATAATTAACAATGACACCTCATATGTCGAATTACGTACTGACCCTACGTCATCTATCCAAACCAAATGCAATAACCTTGTAAAAAAATTACACACAACTAACCAAATAGATTTGAAAACAAAGAAGAAACTAACAAATTATAAAGGTACATCACCAAAGTTTTATTCTTTACCTAAAATACATAAACCCACTTTGTCAGTAAGACCAATTGTAGCATGTATTAATGCTCCCACAGATTTTTTAGCAAGTTTTGTCACGGAAATTCTCACCAAATCTTATGATTACGAAAATACTTATTACATCAAGGACTCTTTTGAAATTTCCAATACATTTAATAATATGCAACTACCACCTAACTATGTTCTGGCCAGTTTGGATGTGGTTTCCCTTTTTAGTAATGTTTATTTGGACGCTACCCATAGAGCGGTTTATAAAAGTTGGGATCGCATTAGTGCAAACTGTAACATAAACCAAGAAACATTTCTAGAAATCATAACCTTCCTCTTTGATAATACATATTTTTCCTTCGACAAAAAGTATTACAAACAAACTTTTGGCACCCCCATGGGAGCTTCAATGTCACCTATTTTGGCCAATTATGTCATGGACGACCTGTTGGATGTAGTCATCCCTGTCCTTTCCTTCAAGCCACACTTTATAAAAAAATATGTAGATGATATCATCATTGCATTACCACAGGATGGTATAACAGAAATAGTAGATACTCTTAACGACTATGACCCTTACATACAGTTCACAATAGAGACAGAAGATGAATTTCACTCTGTCCCTTTCCTAGATACTAAGTTTATACGTGATGATAACAACAAAATCACCATAGACTGGTACAGGAAACCCTGTAGTTCGGGTAGATTCTTAAACTATTGGTCCTATCACAAACATAGTACAAAAAAGAATTTAGTCAAACAAATGAAAATGAGAGTTTCGAAAATTTCACATCCATCCTTACTCAACAAAAATCTACATATACTTCTCAAACTTTTCATAGATAACTCTTACCCAAAAAAACTTCTACACAAGATTTTGTTCAATACGTCGTCAGACCACATTAATAATCCTCCTACTGTTGAAGCAAGTATAAATAATAATAACACAGTTGCAACTGGGGCGACACAGCTTTGTAAGTATACCTCACTACCTTTCATTAGGGACATCACCCCTGAACTCTCTAGAATTTTCAATCAAATTGACAACATAAGAATTGCTAACAAATCTGCCCTCACAATAAGATCAATTTACTCAAAAACAAAAGATAAAACTGACTCAAAACAACTATCAGATGTGGTTTACAGTATTCCGTGTGCTGATTGTGATAAAATATACATAGGTCAAACTTCCAGACCGTTATCTGGCAGAATCACTAATCACAGAAGTGACTGTAGACTTCACCCTGAGAGATGTGCACTTGCAGAACATGCCAACAAATTCTCACATAACATAGACTATAACTCAGCTAAAATTTTAACGATTCAATCAAATCAAACGAAAAGACTCTTCCTTGAGATGGCTTTTATCGCACAGGAACCACAGTGCATAAACAAAAGAACAGATATTCAACACCTCAGTGAGATTTACTCATACCTCCTTTTCTTAGACAAATATAAGAATAATAACTCGGCTCAAAACAATTTAAATAATTCATCTACATAAAATTAAAATTAAATCAAACGATGTCAATAGTTTACTGTATAATTAAATATAAATGACAATCTTGCACACCATGGTGATTGGATTCCACTTTCTTCGTCTTCTTCTTTTTTTCCCTCTCTAAATTGTTAATGGCTTGTCTCAAAGAAGTCACATGAAATGACAGACATCAACTGTCAATTTTTTCAAAAATGAAATCTGACGGAGATTCATAACCTGTCTTTATCACGGTGGTTTGCACGTTTTGTCTGTTCATTCGCGCCAAATGACTGACATACCTTTTAAAGTTGGCTAAGCTAACTTAATCAATTAAATAATAAAATTCTTATTAAGTATGTGAATGTAACTAAGTTTTCCAGTTTCATGTTCGTGTTTCGTCTTTATACAATTTTAAAACCTACCTAACTTAAATGAACCTTTGGTTTTTTGTCTTTAACGAGTTTTACTGCTATTTTGATGCTCCAATTACGAATTTCTAAGATCCATATGATCACCCTCAACAAAGTGTAAGTAGTTAACACTATATAATTGTATAGCAGCCTCACTGTTACTTTTTTCCTCATTTTGTAGTCTCCCTGAAGATGGAATTGATAATAAATAATTCCGAAAGCTTGGAATAAAACTTTAAAGAGTATCCTTTCATATTGCTGCACACCCCAATATTCTACTAGTTTGTTCTCTAACTAGTCAGCAAAGACTACCCTCTCAAACATATAAATATGTATGCTCTTTGATAAAAAAAAAGTGTCTCGCCCTCAAAGGGTTAAGAGTATCTTTCTTTTGATTAGTTTTTTTACATGTTTACAGCCAATGCATTATTTTATTTAAATCTAATTTTCTATCAGTTATTGCTTTTAGTAGGGGTAGGACAGCCAGTCTTTCATAATTAACATAATCCATATACTCTACGTCACCAAACTCTTAATCATTAAGCAAAAACGTATGGTCTAGTTTCAGAAATCTTATGATGCTTCTTTCTAATCTATCGAGGTGTAATAAATCATGTAAATTATTAGGTAATACCATCTTTGTACTGCGATTTTATCCACCGCATAAGTCTATTTAAAGTAATAAATGTTTTATACCTAGTTGGTTTTAACTCTTATTATAATTCAAGTTTTCTTATGTAGGGCCTCACTTCTTGAGTCCCTCGGCCACCCTCAGATAGAAAAAAGCTTTGTCATCACTTTCACAATAATTAATACCGGGACTAAAAAACTAATTTGACGTTTATAATAAGCACACCTGTCGGAATAGAAAGTACATTGTAAGATTTTGTAGATCGAATGTTAAGATATCTATATCTATTTCGGAGATATTCTTTGCCTGTCGTTGATCTCCGTTCTTTTTATTTCTTATAGTCACAGCTTGGTCTAACTAAGCTTGTAATCTAATTCTACCTTTGGGAGCTATTGGCCACTGATACCTTGTTTGAGAGTTAGGTAACGTAGACCCGTATCTTTATAAAGCTTTTTGAAATGCAAGTTAAATTTAAATTGTGCGCCTTATAGGAACAATTAAAACAGTCCGTGATAATATTATCAATTTTAATGCTTCTAATACAGGAATATTAAATAAATCATCACGTGCACCGGCCTGTGCACTTGTGCAGCCGTCTCGTTGTCTGTAATGCGCCTTTAAGTATCAAGAGTATTCTAGTAATATCGTCTCGCAGTAACGTGGAATTATTTAGTAATTATATACGAAGCCGGTTTGTTACAGTATTGACGAAATATTAATTACCCACAAAAGTATTTTGCATTAGTATAACAAGATCCCTCGAAATACGGTTTATAAGATACTTCATACCTTGTAGAACTACAAATAATATTTTTTCGTCATGAATAATTTATAAATCTTAAGTTTATAACCTACCGACTAACTAATTAATTTAAAATCCCATTTTTCGTAAAATTATACACTGATGCAGAACATGATCCATATAATTAGTACCTACTGATTAAAAAAAAAGTTTTGTTTATTTAAGTAAAAAAATTACAATTTACCAGCAAATTCAAGTGAAGAGTTGCTACACCGAATATTTTAAACATTTTAAGATATTATAATAAAATTAATTGAGGACCGTTCATTCAAAAAGGGACACGTCCCAATTTTTTTGAAATACTTTTTATTTTATTTATATCAATTCTCGGCTCATTTCTATCGACCCACCTCTTCACATCGTTTCAAAACAGTGCACATCCTAGGTAAATTCCCATATGAAAGTAAAATATTCGATCAAAACAAGACACGTCCCCAGTACATTTAAATCAAGTTTGATTGAAAGAAAATTGGGCAAGCCTAGCAGTATTACTACTTATGGGTATTAACCAGTACATTTCAAAATGAGACAAGTCCACTACTTCTGCAACTTTTATGTTTTACTTCTTTTTGGATGTCTGACTACTACTACTACTAACTATTCAATTAAAACCTGATTAAAATAACAAGGAGTTGATATTACATTTCCCTGTCAGAGGCCATTCGTATCTACCGGCCGACCAAGTGTTTGGTCGCGTCGAAAAAATATTAAAAAATAAGGTTGTTATTGCTTATTAGCCGATTGGCGTTTGTATAACATAAAAAGCCTTTAACAAACTTACAACAGGGTAATCGAAATAAAAGAGTTCAAGAAATTTTCAATTAAGAAATTTTAATCGAAAAGGAACTGTGCAGTTAAACATAATTCTTATTAAAAAATAACAGACTGGAAAAAACATAAAATTGGAACAAATCTAGATAGAAGGATTAGATAGAAAATCCAAACACTCCGATGATACGCGGTCCCGTCCAGACTGGGCGAGCCAAGCCTCTTGGCATCCCTTTGATGTGACGCCAAGAACCGACAAGACATGAAACGGACTGAGAAATTGAAATTACTTAATAGCTTGAAAGCGGAAACAGACAGGTATATAGAAAAATTAAAAGGAAAGTTGTTAGGAACGCTAATATAGATTCCAAAAAGAAATTTATTTATATGTTTTGTTTTTATAATATTACAGTTAATACTACTTTCCAGTAGAGGCGGTAACACCGCATTCTCGAAAATATTTTGGTTAGGTGTAACATCATCTGTTTGAAGTGGGCAATTAACTGATTCGCCATAGATATACAAACTTCCATCCGCTGCTGTAAATCACCATGTATCCAAAATAAATATACCACGATATTATTGTCGTAATCTAGAAAATACTTTACAGAAATCTTGATTGCGTAGCGTGGGGCTCAACTTTTTTAGCTCTGAGCAAAATTGACTGTAAAAGCCGTAGGCGGCGGGTAAAAGTCGGAGATACCTATTCCAATGGCGAAATAACCTCTTTACAAAATGTAGCCACAGTGGCTTATAGAACGACACAAAAACGACTTACCGTGGTCTTGGCGAATCTTCCAGGTTGGCGGGGCTTCGCAAGGTACCTTTGGGACCGCAAACCAATGGGGTCGACGTCCACTTGGATAGCAACGAGAAAGGACTAACAAACACACGGAGCCACTGGGGCGAACGTTAGTGACGTTCGAGGTGGAAACAAAAAAAACTAAAAATGCGCGAGTAGATACTTCTGTGAGATCAAGATTCGTACTACTTTTCGAGACGGAGATGGATACCCTTTTTTGGTCGCTTTTGTGTCTTTTTTATTTTACATTAAAAATAGAGACCTTCCGCAATTGGAATAAGTCGTACCATAACTGAACAAATCTCTTCAAATAATTTTAGCGATAACATGATTATGGCAGGTCGGAGAGAGTAGAGTATAATTCTTGGTATCATTCTTTATTACTGATTGTGTAATCTATGGTTTTGGTACGTCATTATCTTAGAGTTCTTAGTGTCGACTGAGTCGCCCTAATAAGTCGAACACTGAATTTTGGCAACGACAGGGGTAACAAAAGATTCTTCAGTGTATAAAAAGCTTTTTTACCATTCTGTTATAACATACGTTATGTATACCAAAATTTCCTTAATCCTTATATAATATAATACAATAATTATTATTGTAAACAGATTCTTTTGTCTATAATTTTTGGTATTTAGGATCTTGTAAGCATGCCAATATTTTTATTGTAGACTTGAAAAATACCCCAAAAATATTTTTTTTTTATGTCGAATGTAGAAAGAATAAACTTATCGTCACTTTCCTGCCATTCCAATTTTTTAGGGCAGTTCGAGGTGTCAAATATGGCTTACATTCAAAAAATGGAATGTTGGCTGCCTACTTGAACTTAATTTTATTCAAAATATTTTTTTATACTAGAACTCTAAGGGCTTTTGCCTTATCTCGTTGTCTGACGTTGCTATGTCTCTAGAAGATTTTGCTGGCAATAAAGAGATTATTTATTTATTTATTTATTTATTTAAACGTGAGTTCAGTTTTTGCTAATAACTCGATCAGTTTTTGCCGTTACAATAAAGAGATCAAATAAGTTTTGGCGGAATGAAGTTCTCTATAAATCACTAATTTGTAGTGTTAATTGGTTATTGAGTTAAAGTTCGATTAAACTATATAGTGAAGGGTTCAAATAATATTTGTGCAGTGCCAGCAAGGCATCCAAAGTGAGATAAAAAAAATCTAATCTGAATAGCGAAAGATCCGAAGTATCGAGCAAAACTGTTGTTTTTTTAATTGTAATTCTTGAAAAATCCAAATACCAACCATTTTTGTTGCGGTGTATATTAGGAGCACGTGCTTGAAAACCATTTAAAAATCTCTTGAAGGGCCCTTCTAATTTTCTAATTTTTGTTTATAAAGAGTTAGAAAATATTTTTGGATGAATGATACGGAAAATTATAAAGGGTGTCTTAAAAATGAAGCCAATGTGACTAAATTTATCGTACACATGGTAGGGGTGAGCAAGAGGTTTTATGTTTTCGGATTGACAGGTTTTCAAAAATATCTAGTGCAGTAGTCAGGTTAGTTCCAGTTAGCTTTTTAGTTGTGATTTTAGAAAAAGCCCGAATCTTTCCAATAGTTTTCCAAGTTTTATCGACGATGTCATTTTAAAATATTGTATAGGTTGGGCCGAATTGACAATAAGTGTTCTGGAGCTAAAACTATTCGTAAAAGAACAAACTTGCCCTTCAATGGAAAATGGCTGATAGAAGCACACTTTTTTAGCATTGTTTAAATTAATTGACACCCCAATTGCCCTAAAAAAAAATATTTAGAATATGTATATTTCCGCAAATCTTAAGATAACTGTCTGTATTATTCGGCAAGTGTACGATGGCAGATAAACGATGCTTAAATTAAAAACTGTTAAATCTATCGCAATTTCGCCGGCTTTAAAATGTAGACATTGTAAAGTGTGTAATAATAATATGTTAGTTAAATCACCATACGTTAATAATAACAGTGAGTTTTTTAAAGTTTTACAAGGTGACATTTTAAAAACGGTTTGAAATATTTTTGGAATTTTATAATGTTAATGTACTCTTGTTTCTAAAATTCGTATGTTTAAATAAAATTTTTTGCTTTGCTTTTCTGACTACGGCGTTATAATTTGGGAGCTTCCAATAAATTTAGAACCATACTTTTATAGGGAGTATCACACGTTATAAGGCTTCTTGAAATGGATGAACATAGTGACCGATTCCACATGTATTTCCGAATGAACAAGGAGCAGTTTGAAAGCTTACATTTATTAGTGGAATTGAATAATAAAAAGATTGGTACAACTTTCCGGAAGGCCATATCAACCAAGGAGCGACTTCCAGTCAATTTATTGGTATCGTCCACGTGTACACTGTTCAGCCTAGGCACCACGCCACAACATCCGACGCGACGCGATGTGACAAGGTTCAGGCAAGTCGGGATTCGTACCATGTCGGATTGCGTCCCGTGGTATGAAATATAGTATTGCATCAGAACAGTATGCCCACAATAATACACGGCGTCAGATCCTTCTGACGTTGCGTCGGATGGCAATGATGGCATGTTATCGTATCAGAACAGTGTGTCTCCGCCTTTGGCGTGTGCAGCGGCGAGTAATTCTTCTGGTCTTAGCTCTCAATCTGTGGTATAGCTAGTGCTATAAAACGCCAACTGTCATATTGTGGGTCTCAAACTCGTAATTACGTCTTTAGATTGCCTTGATGGGTACTTGCACCAACTTTCTCTTAACTGAAGTTTAACTAAACGTGGTGTTAATCATAAACGTTAGTTACATTTGCTTTTATTGTACCGCTTGCAGTAAAACCACAAAATTTATGGTTTTCCGTATTGTTACTAATTCTCGTGCAGTTAAAGGTTAGGACTCATTTTGTTTTTGGTGTTGTAGTTCCGCGTTTTTTACTTGCAGTCTTTTACTTTTTAAAGAAAGGCATTTGATAATATGGAATCGGAAAGTAAAAGAAAAGATCTTAAAATTTTACAAGTAACGATAAATCCCTATTAATAAATATTTAGGCGAAGTACACACATGTAATTGAAAATAAAAACAACGCAGATGCAAAAGAAATATGTGAGTACTGGGAATAAATCGCTTTGGAATTTGGCAGTTGTGGCCCTTCCTGTCCCAGAGATATAGACTGCCTAAAAAGGTGTTATATGCTCTCCAGCGTCATTAAAACAGTAAACGAAATTTATCATCCATTTTTTCAAAATAATTTTGGCGTTGAAATACGCGCCTCGGAAAATCCTGTTCCTCTAAGATTTCCAAATCATCGTCGAATATACAGTTGATGTAAAACAAAAACCGATGCACGTCATCAATCAGATGATAATTGTAAGTCGGTGAGAAAACACGAGGAAATTAAATTTGGGCAAAAAGTATTAAAACTTGCGATATTAAGTTTAACACAAACTTAAAGTATTTCTTCTTTGATATATAGAATTAATATAATTTGAATTTTATTGGCCGATAGTTGGCAACACAACTGTAAACAGTGCGGTGATGCCAGCTCGTTCGTTGGCTTTGTTTGACGTTTGATGGAAGACAAACCTTAATTCAAGAAGTAGTCCATTTTCTGTGGCGAGATTATGAAAGAAAACAAGGTCTGTCTATACCACCAAAATATTTTGGTGGTATAGACAGACCTTGTTTGCTTTCAAACCTTAATTGTTTTGTGCTTCTGTGTCGCTGTGCCGTCTATTTTTTAACAAACAGATCTTTCTCTGATAGCCGGTGCAAAGAGCTTATAGGATCTTTAATAAGCTATTTTCAGGAAGAACTTAACAATAATGACCCATTGTTATCGGTGACAGCAGTTAGAGAAGTAAATTTAAAGAGTGTATTAAGGTCTATCTATTTTATATCTACTTTACTAATTTTTAGCGTATAGCAGCTGCCCTACATTTGAATTTGTCTACTGTAAGCGCAGTTTCAACAACAGTTAAGCAAAATAAATTATTGGTGTCACCTAAAAGGAAACGTTCTTATTTAAAGAGAGTTGTAAATGTGTCAAGATTGGATATAAATTCTATCCATGACACTATTTATGGAATGTACGAAACAAGTAAGTTGTATAATTCAAAAACTAATATTTTACATTGGTTATAACTTTTTTTAGAACATCATGTAACTTTGATAACTTTAAGTAAGAAACTAAAAGACAGACAACTGTTTGATGGTTGTCTTAACTCTTTAAGAAGTCTCTTAAAGGAAATAGGCTTCGGATGGAAGGATGGAGGGCTTATGGAACTTTCTCATGTAGCTTTCAAACGATTGGTATTTTTGGAAGAATATATTAAAGAAAGAGAAACAATTGTATCTTTAATCAATTCGTTTCCTTGGATGAAACATGGATTTTTCAGAATGGTAGGTACCATTGGTCGATCTTGGCAAGGTGAAAATAAAAGAAGTGTGAGATCTACTAAAATTGATGGTAAAAGGTATTATGCAGTAAAAAAATATATAAACTATGGGAAATTTTTGTATATTTTTCTTGTTTTTATGAAAAAAAAAACTGTAATTCCCTCAGTCGGATTATATATTCAACAATATTCGTTATGTTAAATATTAATTGAGTTCACAAAAGCAAAACTAAAAAAAAAAAAGTTATGAAACACTAATTGTGGATTTTAAACAAGGTTTAAAACCCTGATATTTGAAGTTAACCCATCAACTATGGGATTTAAGTTAGTCCAGAATTAAATCGAAATATACTAAGTTTAAACAGTGGTGCAATTCTCTAAGTTAAACTGAGTTTAGTCTTAAACTTAGGTTAAATAAGCTTGGTGCAACTACCCATTAGTACAACTTCTGGTTTCCAGACTTTTAATTGCCAAGTGAGATTTCGTTTTATTATGAATCCGTTACGCCCACATCACTGCACTCTGTACTTTTTTCTGCACTATACCAAAATTAACTAAAAATCAACTTACGCATTAAAATTCGTTTCAATGATTAATTGAGCAATACACCGAGAAATAATCGTTTAAACGTCAAATTCCTCAGAACTCGCGTAAGTAAAAATATCGTATTTCCATGGAAACGAATAATAGACCATTTAAGAACATATGATTTTGACAAAAAGTATAACCTAAACTTGTGACTTTGCCCCCCAGCAAATATAGCCGTTGTCAAATATGTAATGGTAATTTTATGGCTTCGACATAAACTTTAACCTAAATTTGTCAAATTTGCCCCCCAGCGACGTCATCCTTAAATGGTCAATATATAATAATAATTCAGAAATAAATGAACATGATTTATGATTAAAATGTATTTATATTTTTAATTAAATTTAAACAATAATTCGTTATTTCGCTTTCTATATGTAGGAATTTGTCTATAACCGAAGGGTAAAGTTCCCGGTAATATCAATATATTCGGTGGTCTAGGTAACAGTTTAAAAAAATATATCCGTCAAGAGTAAAAACATGCAAATTGCAAAAGTTAAGTCATTGAGCTAGTTTTGCTTTTAGCTCTTGACATTATCTAAATAAGAAATAATGTTCTATGAAATTCGTGCTATTTTACATAAGAAAGTGATTATAATTCTAATAAGACTAAATCTGTGAGGCCCCAAGAGTGTATTTTTCAGGCAGCGTTATATGAGAAGTCACATGGAGATAATAACATTTTTGTGAGACGCGGAATTTATAAATAGGTGTTAGATTTCTAATGGACTGGCAGCGCAAATGCTATATAATTGGTATTCATAGAATACTGTGCAGTCAGTTAGCCCTCTTGTAGCCAAGTGCATCGACTGGCTATAAATCTAGTAATACATAACTCGAGGGTTAAACTTAACTCGTGATTAATTTTAATTCCAGTGCATTGCGCTAAGGTTACCTAATTCGAGATTAATATAATTTTATCATGACAACATCGCAAAATTTAGGGAAATTTCTGGTTTAGTGTAGTACGAACACTTTACCTAACCTATATTACAGCCTTTCGAAAAATTACCATAAAAAGATGAGATAGATCTATTACATCAATACAAAAATATAAATTTAAGACTGAAGACATACAATATGGTATTTAAGGTAAACTAATATAAACTTTATACTACCTATACTATAATATTGCAACTACAATTAAAATATCTGTTAAAAGTATGAGACAGGTTAGTTATTAAAAACTTCCTTATCATATCGTTGAATTGCTTTCGTGCGTAGAGGGCCCGTAGAGTAATGGATAATACATTAAAAATCTTAGCGGCCTGGTATCTGAAGCCATCTTGACACCTTTTGAGCCTGCAGCGACTTTAATAAGGTCATTTCGATCACAGCATCATAAGAGTGAGCTTCGCCATTGGTTAATTGGACTAACGCTGTAATTTCTAAAAATGAATGGGTACCTACCTTTCCAATGGAGGTATAATTTTCAGATATTGTTCTAACTTGCACATTGTTAGGATGTTCTATGTCATCCTCAATTACTGTTAAAATATTGTAAACAAGTAAACAGAATTTTGTCTTCGTTGAACAGAAGCTTAATACAGTGAATCCGCTTGGAGAAGGTGAGATCATCCAACGTCTGGAAATAATTTGAAAGTTACTCAGACTTTTTGGGGAAAACCAAAGTCTATCAGTTGTAAAATTTCCTTGTCTGCTTCAAAAATGTCTTCTTCCTCTTCGATCTGCAGCAAATTGTTTGAGTACCTTCTCGATTTATATTTGTTTATAAATAACGGTATGTTGATCCAATATCTGTTAAACATAGCCGCAATGCAGCAGACGATTTATTAACTCGCTTTTTACTCGTCGTTTTTGATGAGTTAAATTAAATCCCGTGTTACGGTTTTAACCCAGAGATTAAGACGCGGTGCAATAGAAACTTATATTTAATTTTTAAATTAGCTTTAATCCTGGGTTAGAAACGTTGGTATACTTGACTATTGGCAGCGTTGTTAAATATTATTGAATTAGGCATTTATATTGATTAGCTGAAAAGTATAAATAAGGAACGATTTCAAATACAATGGTTGAAATCTAGTTAAATCTTAATAATTAACCAGGACCTACTCTATAAAACAAAATAGATGGATTATCAAATTTATAAATAAAACTTACTCTTGCGTGACAAGGTCCTGACCAACTTCGGCAATTCTTATATTTTCATAAATTGGTCCCAAATTTCTATTTGCCATATCAGTTATCAATGGAGTCATCGTTACACCAGGGCATACACCTACTACTCTAACTTTGGTTCTCTCATAGTGGGTAGGCAAACCCCAGGATATTGTCATACCGTACACTGCAAACTTCGTCCCTGTATATATTGGAATTGAACCAAAAGGGGAAATCCCTGCTACTGAAGATATGTTGACTATTAGGGCCTCAGGGCCAGATTTGTACTTAGGTAAGTAGTTCTCTAACCCCAAAAGAACCCCGTGAATTGTTCCATTCTAAAATGATAATAAATTAACAAATTGTTAGTTATCTTGTATGCTGGCTACAATTTTACAAAAAAAGATGTTAAGTAAGTAATCGAGATAAGTTTAAGGTAGCGTTCTCGGACTCTCCTTCCCAGCTTAAAAATTATTAATATTTAATTAATAAGACAAAACCGGATTTTTGAAAATGAAAGAAATTTCTAATTTTTTCAAAATGTGTTTTAAACAGCAAGCGCTCCTTTTGCCAACTAGCGACAATGAGTTGTTTTAAAACTGGATTTTTTTTAAGTTCACGTTTATTTTAGATATATTTTATGTGTCCATTTGGAACAGCCATATAATATATTTAAAATAGAAATACAGATATTTTGGATAAAGTATTCCTAAAATAAACATATATATATATATATATATATATGTATAACCCCTACGTTCTTCCCTCCAAACTACAAATATATCATTCGTAGTTCCCTCATATATGACCAAGTTCCCTCCGATTGTGGAGGGAACTACGTTTTGCCTTGAATTTCACTTTGAACCATTGTCCAAGCTTCCTCCTAGCAACTGACGAAAAATTGCCTGGAGGGTAATTTGTGCATATTTATCTTGACAATGGATGGTTTAGTTCGACGTATTGCCGGCGGCGCTGTAATCGTGTTTGTAGGTTACATATTTCGTTCTAAGTTCCCTCCAGAATGTTATAGAAGATTTCAATTTAATTAGTCGATTTAGTTCCCTCCGAAATCCGACAACAATGTTTTACATGTGTTTTTAACATTGTTCCGCAAAAATGATGATCGAATATTAGATGCGAGTGGGGAATACCTAATTATTTATCGACTAGAAATTTATTGACCGAGGGTTTAAAAAGGGTCACTCCGAACCAATCTTAGCGCATTTATTGCAGGCAGTAAGCTTTATGGTTTGCTAAAATTTCAGCTCTTCAACCCCTTAAATAAGGCTACGTTACCCTTAATATTTTTCACAAAAAAACATTGACCTAGTGTTGAAAAACGGCCAATCTGAACAAAAGTCGAAACAGTTATTGTAGCTAGTTAGCTTTATCATCTAAGAAAATTTCAACTAGCCTAACCCTTTTATCAGGGTATTTTATCCTTGATATGTTTCACAAAAGAACATTGATCAGGGAATTAAAAAGGAACAATTCAAACTAAAATTGACACATTTATTGTAGACAGTAAGCTTTATCGGTTGCTAAAATTTTAGGTTGCCAACCTCTCAAATAAGGGAACCTCACCTTTGATATTTTTTACAAAAAACCATTGACACAAGGTTTAAAAACGGCAGATCCTAACCAAACGTGGCACATCTATTCTAGATAATACGCTTTATCGTTTGCTATAGTTTTAACTCACTAACCCTTTAAACAGTAGTACGTTACCCATGATACTTTTTACAAAAAACCATTGACCAATGATATGAAAACGGCCGATCCAAACCAAACTTGGTACATTTATTATAGACAGCACGCTTGATCGTTTAGGAGCAGAGCCCCAAATATGAGAACAGTACCCCAACGATGCTCTAACTTGAGCTTGATAGAGCATCAATAGTTGTTGAAGTGTATAGAGGTTCTTAGTTCGGAAAAGTATCCCAAGCGTCGGCAAGGCTGCCCTTGCAATAGCCGCAACGTGACTATGCCAAGACATATATCTTCTTCTTAGGACGCCGTCTTCCTACGAAGGTAGGCGATCCAACTGGCTATAATGGTGCGTGAAACCGCGCCTCTGAAAATCTCTATAGATGTCCGTCCGAACCATCGACGCAGATCCTTCAGCCATGAGTTCTGTCGTCTGTCTTTCCTTCGATGATGAGTCGGAGAAACTCGTACCGTTCCCACCTCATAACATGACCGATGTACTGGAGCTTTCGTTCTTTGATAGTTGTCAGCAGTTCTCTGTCTTTACCCATTCTCCTTAACACTTCCTCGTTGGTTATCCTGTCCACCCAGCATATACGCAGTATACGGCGATACAAGTATATCTCGAAGGTGTCGATGCGGTTCTCCATTGATTGGCAGAGTGTCCAGCTCTCGGAGCCATATAGTAGTACTGGGAAGATGTAACATCGCAATATACGTACGAGGAGCTGCAGATCTAGGTCTCTACTGGTGAAGAGGTTTTTCATGGAGATGAAAGTCCTTCTGGCCTGTTCTATTCTTGCTCTGATTTCCATTTTAGGGTCACTATTCTCGTTGACGAGGGCTCCAAGATATTTAATGGACGGCACTTGTTCCACGACCTGATTGTTAATTTGAAGAATCGTCTGTCTTGGTGCCTTGGAGAATACAACCAGCTTGGTCTTGGCGACGTTTATGTGTAGACCATACTGTATGCTGTATTCAACGATGAGATCCATCATATTCTGGAGGTGCGGGAGGCTGTCGGCTACCACGACCGTGTCGTCGGCGAATCGTATGTTATTAATAAGGGTGCCGTTGATTTTAATGCCCTCTTTCGCATTCTCTAGTGCCTCCCGGAACACTGCCTCCGAGTATATATTAAAAAGAAGAGGAGACAGGACACACCACTGTCTAACACCCCTTCTGATTTCTGTTTCTTCGGATGTTATGCCCTCTATCCTAATCTCTGCAGTTTGATGCCATTATAGCTGTGTGATGATGTTCAGAACTCCCGCATCGACTCCGGTGTGTTTTAGGATCTCAATGAGTTTCTGGTGCGAGACACAGTCGAAAGCTTTTCTGTAGTCAATAAAGCAGGCGTAGATATCGACGTTCATATCTCTGCATCGCTGTGTGAGTACGTTCAGAGAGAAGAGAGCCTCGCGCGTGCCCACTCCGTTCTTGAATCCAAATTGTGTTTCCCCAGCCTGTTCTTCACATATGGCGTATATGCGAGTGTGTACGATGCGGAGAAATACCTTAAGGGCGTGAGACATCAGGCTTATCATTCAGTGGTCGTCGCACTGAGAAGCGTTCGGTTTTTTTGGTAGAGCGATGAACGTCGACCTCAACCAGTCCGTTGGTATTTTCCCAGTTTCATATATTGAGTTGAACAACGATGGAAGGAGTTTAAGGCCTCTATCCTCTGCATTGACAATCAATTTCAAGGTTTCCGCGTGAATATTGTCTGGTCCTACAGCCTTGTCGTTTTTCTGTAGTTTTATGGCGCGTCTTACTTCCCCTGTCGTGATGACGTTGATATCATCATAGTCTCTAGGTGGTTGGTGGGGTCGTGTGTCGTGGAAGAGGGCCTCGACGTACTCCTTCCATCTTTTAAGCTTCTCTTCAACGCTCGTTAAGATCTTGTTGTTAGTGTCTTTCAAAATGCCGTGGATCTGCTTGCGTTGTGTGTTTGTAAATTCCTTGATCTTTTTGTGGAGATTAAATAAGTCGTGTTTTTTTTCTAGTTTTTTCACTGCATTTTTCAGCTAGCCATCCTTCCTTTGCTTTTCTGCATTCTGATCTCACTGTCCTGTAGACATATATATGACTATCCAAATTGACGCCCAATAAATGAATTGATAAAGCCAAGGGAATCGAGTGTCCCGCCATGACTATATCCGGTTTTTCAACATTTTTTTTTTTTAGAAAAGACTACCGCCTGGGTTTTTTAGCGTTAAGTTCTACTTGGTCACTGTCACCCTCAGACAGAATTTATTTCAGGTCTTTGCTGAGATGTGAGACCGCTTGCTGCCTATAGAGATGGGCATTGGCAGCCGATGTCCGAGCATTCAAAGTAAAAGATGAAACAAGTGTTTTTTTTTTGTTTTTTTCTGGTAAGGCACAGCACTGCAGGATAAATCCTTTATGGCGCTCTGGAAGCGGTGCGTGTGCGCAGGAAACGATTCACGTTGGTCTTGAATCTTTTGAGATTATACTTGTTGGGGAACGCGATCTCAGGGAGGTCGTTCCAGAGTGATGACGTTCTCAGATGAAAGAATTTTGAAACAGTGCCGTTCGAGGGACACTAAGCTGAACCACGTACTGGTGGGCTGCAGTGGCTCGTCGTGTATTTCTACCATGCACCGCTCTGGGTGGTATCAAGCGGGCAACCTCAGTTGAACACTTGCCATGAAAATATTTGTAAAATAGACTCAAGTCGCCAACCTGCCTTCGATGTTCAAGGCTTTCCAGATTGTTTGTCAGACTATGGTCACCGATCAAGCGAATGGCTCTTCTTTGAATGGAATCTAGCAATCCCAGGGTATGTTTAGGAGCAGAGCCCCAAATATGCGAACAGTACTCCAGTGATGGTCGAATTTGGGCTTTATAGAGCATCAAAAGTTGCTGGGGTGTATAGAGGTTCTTTGTTCGGACAAGTATTCCAAGCTTCTGCGAGGCTGCCCTAGCAATGGCCGCAACGTGTTTAGTTAGAAGCCCCTCATGCCATACTCGGTCAAAGGCCTTGGAAATGTCCAGTGCTACCGCCCAGGACTCCCCATGATGTTCTATTGCGTTGTTCCAAACGCGAGTAACATAAGCGAGAAGGTCTCCTGTTGATCTAATCTAGACTATCCATACTGGCGGTCACTAATAATGTTGAAGCCTTCTAGGTATTTTAATAGTTTTTCGTTGATAGCCTTCTCCATAACTTTTGATATAACCGAAAGCAATGCGACTGGACGATAGTTGTTTGGCAAGGTATTCTTGCCTTTGTTAGGTATGGGTTGGACTCGCGCAGTTTTTCAGCAGGAGGAAATATTCCTTTTTTGTAAAATAAGTAAAGAAGTCTACAAAATACCGGTGTCAGTTCGTCAGCGCATGTCTTAATTACAATGACTGGAATATCGTTAGGACCAGAAGCCTTTTTAGTGTCAAGACTTCTCAAGATTCGTTTAACATAGCGGTGCAGGAAAACAATTTAGGGCATTCCCGATTCTACAGGGGGAGTGTTCGGTGGAGCTTTTCCCTGAAAATTATCCGTTGAATGTGAAGAGTATAGTTCCGCCAGTAAGTTTGCTTTTTTCTGTGCTTTGGTCGCAATGGTGCCATCAGAACATGTCAAAGGTGGAATGGTTGACTTGGTAAAGTTCTGACTGACGGTCTTAGCTACCGACCAAAATGATCTTGAGCCGTTAGGACCTTTAAGAAGTTTGTCTTTGATTCTCTGGTTGTGTGCTTTCTTGCTTTGGTTTATCGTTTGCTTGCAATGGCTTGCATTAGTTTTAAGCGTTAACAAAGATGGTATGATTTTCGGAGGTAAGGTTTTGACGCCATTGTCGGTTGAAATAATTTGGTAATTTAACAGCTCGTTCGCAATTTTTGGTAAACCAAGGCTTGTTGTTAGAATGGCACTTTCTTAAGAAAGGGATGGGTAGATCATCAGAGGTAAAACAAACTTTATGCCAAGGAAAGGTTCAAAAATGGTCCTTTAAGTCATCCCATATAGCTAATGTATAATGCCAGATCTTGCGTAGTTTAGAAGGCTGTTCGGCACTAATTGGTAGTTTGTTCAGTGCCGAAATGAGGTTGTGGTCAGACATTCCTAGCGAAGGCCTCACGGTGGCAGTGTAAAACTCGCGGTTTGAAGTTAAGAAAAGATCCAGCAAACTAGCAACATCGCCATCTCGGCCTGAAATCCGAGTTGGTTCACTTACGAGTTGGATGAGGTTAGAGCTGATGACTTCGTGACATTACTTGTCGGTTGCGTTTGAGTATTTGAGCCAGTTAATATTACGAACGTTAAAGTCGCCAAAAATGACAACTTCGGAATTGGGATGGTGGGTTTGCAAGAAGTCGACTTAGCAGGAGAGGAGAACAAGTCTCTGTAATGGGTATCGCTTAAAGTAAGTAAAGGCAGCAGATGAATTTTTAGTAATTCCCTGCATTAATATTTTAAAGCACATTACATCAAAGTCATTAGGGTCGAGTGTCTTCTCCCGTCGACAAGAAATATCACTGCGGACAAAGAGACAAAGGCTAAAATGGCGCCTAAATCGGTGATGAAAGTCGTATCCAGGATATAAATAGCTAACCGTACTAAATGATGATCTGACCTTTGTTTCGGTTAGTGCAAGTACATGAGGTTTGGTAGATTGTTGATATTGATGGACTGCATTGATGTTCGAGCTCAGTCCTCTTAAATTGCAGAAGTCAATTTGGAAGCTGGTAATCTCGGGTCTTTTAATAACTTAAGTTGTCACACCATTTTCATTTTGAATGCTGTTCGAAGAACCCGCCTATTGGACATGGTGGATGTTTGGATAATTTCGCTTGAGATCGATCGGGGGGGGGGGGGGGGGGGATTTTAACTCCGGAACATTTTGGTCTTGGAACCATCATCATAACATTTAGTGTGGTCTTCCCGAAAAAATTCTTTAATTTTTATTATCCTAATACCTTTAATTATTGTGTTTCTTAAAACACAAAAAGAAAGTTGACTCGTCGCTAAAGCAAAACATTATTTTATTAAGGTGGGGTCTTCGTCAATCCTTTGGCATATTAATTCACAAAATTTGGTCCTTCTATCGTAATCGTCTTCGTCGAGTTCGTGTAAAATTTGTATTTTGTGAGGAAAGAATTTATTCTTCTTAAAATTTTTGTGCATAGAACCAGTAGAAATATACATCAGCTAGGCGACTATCGGAATAGAAGCAGAAAATGGATCTACAGCGAATCGGCCGACTAGCTCAATCTGGCAAGCTATCCAAATCAGTTTTTGATATTTTTTACTCTTACTTATCATGGATAGGTTCCGTTTATCCATAACAATATTTTCATTACAGTGATAACGATATAGTATTTATGTCCTATAACAAAACATAACCACTGTAAGACTTTGGTGTTATATTAAGAAGGCAATAAATTATATCTGGACAGCATTACTATAGTGCCTCAAAATAAATCGAATTGTATTGTTTATTTCCAGTTTATGCGGCATACAATATTTTTTATAAAAAAAACCTTTACCGTTGAAGATTGGAAATTATACATTTCAAAAGAGGTACACAAACAATACAACTCTTATGACTGGGGTTTGTACGTCTATATATTTGCCGCAATCATAGCTATGGGGCAAATCAGTATTCTAGACCATCACTACAATTATACCCTTTCTACCTGCAGAGTACAGATTAAAAATAAAATTGAATATGCGTAGAAAAATCCAAATAGCGCCAAAAGGTCGGATACTTATTTCTGTAATGTAAAAAATGTCAAAGGAGAAGTATCCTTATTTAAGGGGTTGGCGAGTTGAAATTTTGGTAATTGATAAAGCTTACTGTCAACAATCAATTATTCAGGATTGGTACAAATCGGCCGCATTAAACCAGTTAGCGAATTGTGATAAGAGGTGATGGATAAAAAAGTTTATTATAATCAAAAACTTTAACATAATGGTCCAGTTAAGTCAAAAATTCAATAAATATTAAGATAAAAGAATAAATAAATATGTTTGTCTTAGAAACTTCAACACTTTTATTTTTTTTTCGCGCCAGCTAAACCTTCACCAATACCCTATTTCATTACACCTTTAAAGAATATAAGGACACAATAATAATAACACGTAGCGCCCTCCACAATATGGCAACTGCGCTGGAGGGAACTACGAGTAATTACCATAATTAAAATATATAAATTCAGAGGGCACTAATACTACATTTTAACTTGGAAATATATATAATTTTTTTTGGTACAATTCTTTACCCCTCTCTTGAAAGACGTAATAAGGCTCCTCCCCCAAATCTATATATACAAACATTACGTTGTAACTGTAATAGAAATACCGGAGGTCGGTCCGCCTGGTGTTTATCATGGAGGGAACAACGATGGACCGATACATATATATATGTATATATTAAATCTAAAAATACAGGTATTCTGGAATAAGAATAAAATTCAATACCTACATGTATATTTATCGTAAACATATTATATTTATAGTCCATGGTAACTATATATTAAACTGCACAATAAATGATTTTTAAATTAACTATACTGTATTCTTAACAAACATATATAGTATCAAAAATAAATTTCATATTTGTAATAATTATTTAAAACGAGAATGTTGTACAAAATGTTGCTACTATGCTGGTTGATGGCGGTGCAGATATGCAGATGTTAAAGTGCCGTGGGGCCTGGAAATCTTTTTCTACCGCAGAAGGCTTGTTGAGAATTCTATGAGAAAGGTAGCAAACATTTCATGGGTCAAGCATAGGTAGCTCCATCACATCCACTGACCCACAAATTGTAAAAAGTGTATTGTTATTGTTTATAATAAATCGTAGGTTTTATAATTTTTCCATTATTAATAGATCATCTCGCTAAAAGATAGGGTTTTATGTGTCAAAAAATGTTTTGAAAATTAAAAAAAAAATAATAATTACGGCGCTATAGTGCGTTGTAATGATCTTATTACAGCACTATGGCTGTAGTAGATGTCCTTACGAAGCTAATTTTAGAAGTATGAAATTCATATTACTAAATGTAAGTTGATAAAAATACTCATGGAACAATAATAAATTAATGTTTTACTAATATTATAAGACCAACAAAATCAAATGTATTTTATTTAAAACAGCAAAGAACCCTGGCGTAAATTTATATCTGCTTACAAGGGAACTGCTTCAATAAATCGGATAAAACTGCAATAACTTTTATAGGTTAGTTCGAATCAGTTTGGGTTAGTTTAGGTTTAACTTGCCTTAAAATTTATTTTTTAAAACACCCCTTTCCAGAAGTGACGAAACTTTTCCTCAAAATGATTACTTATAATACTCATTCTTTAAATCTCACAAGTTATACCTAGCTCGCAGACTCGCAGGAATTATGTTTTGCACCATACGGCGCAGCGCGAAACAACGTTCACCGATGACCGCTGATAGTTAAATGAAGGGACATGTTTTGTTTCCTACTTATTGAATATCTTGTTTTAATATACAGTATTTTAAAATATTAATATACAATATTATATAAATTGTTTCTTTAATATTTTATATATTAAATTTAAATATAAATATTTTATAAATTAACAGATAGGTGTGTTATTCTGTATGTTATATATTTAACTGATGCCATTTAAAATATGATATACCAAATAAACACATGCTAAATGTTTTAAATATATCACTAGCAAAAAGGCTATATATATTGGTATTTTAGTTCTAAGCATACAGTATCATATATTAAGATATAAACTATGTGTAACTTTAATATATTTTTTTAAATATATATTATACAGGGTGTTTCCTAACCTCTCTAAAAAAATTAAGGAGGTGAATCCTCACCTTATTTTAAGACGAAAGTGTGGTATAAAAGTTTTTCGCATGTCGCTTCTTTTTCGAAATACAGGGTGTTAAAAAAAATTGGTAAAGCAATAATAATCATTTTAATAATTGATTTTAAAAACTTTTAATAATGAACTCACATGAAGAAAAGTCAAATAAATTACTGAAAATGTCCTCCATGAGCCAGTAAACACCCATGTACACGACGTGCTAAATTGTCTCTTACGTGTTGGAAAATTTCGGGACTGGCGCGAATCGTATTAAAACCATCAATAATACGCAGTCGAAGGTCTTCTTCAGTTTCACTAGAAGTAGTATAAACGAGTTGTTTAAGGTGATCCCAGAAATAAAAATCCAATGGATTCAGATCCGGCGAACGGGGTGGCCATGGGTGAGATCCTCCTCTACCTATCCAACGAGCAGGATATTGTTGATCTAAATAGTTTCTAACACGTACTGCAAAGTGAGGGGGAGCGCCGTCATGCATGAACCACATTAAAGTTCTCGTTCTTAATTGCACTGCTTTCATCAATTCTGGCAATTCCTCTCTAAAAAAGTTGTAATAGACATCACCAGTAAGTCGATTTGGAAAAAAATACGGTCCAACTAAGCTATCTCCAATAATCCCTGCCCAAATATTAAAAGAAAATGTATACTGGTGATGTCCTTCGATGATAGTATGAGGATTATCTTCCGCCCAAATATGGTTGTTGTGAAAATTTATGATGCCTTGTCTGGAAAAATTTGCTTCATCTGTAAATAGTATTTTTGCCGAAAAATGTGGGACCCTTAAAGAATTTTCTTGAAACCAGTTACAAAAATTAACTCGAGCTGGAAAGTCTCTAGGCAACAAAGCTTGCACTCTTTGTACGTAATAAGGATAAAGTAAATAGTCCTTTCAGATACACCATACTGTTTTGTAACTCACATTTAAGTTGTTCCCGATTTTCCTCGTACTAGTACCTGGAGATTCTTTTACCATGTTTAAGACATCTTCCTCAAGTTGTACGGTTCTAACTGTAAGTGGTCGGCCGCCTATTTTGCTTTTTGCAAAGCTACCTGTTTCCTCTGACCTGAGGTGCAATCTTGTAAATGTTTCCGAACACGGTACTCGTCTATTAGGAAGACGTTGTGCATATAAACGTCTCGCCTCTAGCGCATTTCCATTTGCCAAACCGTACAGGGTGTCCCAACGATAGAGTAAAGTAAGTTTTCGCTTAACTGATAATCTTTGTGACAAAATCGTATCCGCCATAAGGTAAGGTAGAAAAATGCGCACTTTTTAAAAATATTGGAAATTATACAGGGTGTGCCACAAAAGTAGGACAGCAAAAAGTAAGATTTTTTTAAATGGAACACCCTATATTTGCTTGTATTTTTGGGTTCTATGTATTAATCCAAACGTTTTTGGTCATATATGACATGAGCTGAAATTTGATAGTTTTTGAGAAATTTCGAACTAACGATGAAAATTAGAATTATCATGGTGTTGATAAATGGACAGTTTCTCCGTCAATTCATAATTGCAAACTTCAATATTTGGTAGGAGGAAGGACTGGTTACTATATTAATATTTAGTATGCCCAATATTTGCATTTGTTCTACAGGGTGTTTATTATAAGCGTCCAAATTCGCACATCTTCAAACTAGGAAATCTCAATTTTTTTAAATGGAACACCCCGTATATTTTAATTTCGTTTTATTCAGATTTAAACAGCCTTTCATTTTTGCTAAATATGTCCTATGCCTATCTTTAATAGTTATCGAGAAATTTCGATTTTTTCAAATTGCTACACGTTATATTCTATACCAGAGCATTGTTGGATCGCGATAGCCATGAAAAACAATAGCTAAGGTAAACAATTCATGTGCCAAAATGAAACGCTTAATAATAATTGTCGTGAATTAAAACCTTGTCTTGCTTTTTTCGTCTTCATTTCGTTAATTTTCTATTGAGCATGGATTATCCTGTAAATGAGTTGATTGATATGATCTATGTGTTAGGCGAAGCTGAGAGAAACCCTTTGTTGGCTCAGCGAATTTACAGAGTGAAATATCCTGAACGTCGGATGCCCACTGCTAACGGTTTTCGAAATGTGATGGAGAGATTTGATTCCAGCGGTAGTGTTAAATACTCTAAACGTGTAGTTGTTAACAAAAACGCAGCCAACGTAGAAAAATAATTAGAAATATTATTGAATATTCAAGAAAATCCTCAGGTGAGTAGTAGGACGTTAGCGACATTATGTGATTCCTCCAAATCAACTGTGAACCGAACAACAAACAAGTATAAATATCATCCATACCACATAGAGCTTCATCAAGAATTGCGAGAAGGAGATTTTGAAACACGAATTCAATTTTGTTATATTATTCAACAACTGCAGTTAAATAACAATTTTTTGACCAATGTTTTGTTTTCTGATGGGGCGACGTTTAGAAGTAATGGAGCTGTAAATCGGCATAATATGCATTATTATGCCACTGAAAATCCATTCTGGCTACGGGAAGTTCAAAATCAAGGTCACTGGTCAATAAATGTATGGTGTGGTATCCTTCATAACCAAATTATTGGTCCCCATTTTTTTAATGAACCTTTATCGGGCCGCACCTACTTACTTTTCTTACGTGAAAAATTGCCTCAGTTACTTGAGGATGTTAATTTAGGCGTACGGCAAAATATGTGGCTGCAACATGATGGTGCACCTCCACATTTCCGTCGTGAAGTCCGGGATTTCTTGAACAGACAATACCCAGAAAAATGGATTGGGCGTGGAGGCTTTATTTCGTGGCCACCACGGTCATGTGATTTAACACCGTTAGACTTCTTCCTATGGGGTTACATAAAAGATCGGCTATATGTCAATAAACCAACCACCAGGGAAGATATGAAGAACAGAATTAGAGAAGTTTGTCGAACAGTGACACCTCCTATGTTGTCGGAAGTGAGACACAACCTACAAAAAAGATTAAATACGTGTATTCAACACGAAGGCCATATTTTTGAACATTTATTGAGACGTAATGTTGAATAAAAATTTAAAATTCTGGACTATAAGCATTTTATTTTGGCACATGAATAATTGTTTTTCATGGCTATCGCGATCCAACAATGCTCTGGTATAGAATATAACGTGTACCAATTTGAAAAAATCGAAATTTCTCGATAACTATTAAAGATAGGCATAGGACATATTTAGCAAAAATGAAAGGCTGTTTAAATCTGAATAAAACGAAATTAAAATATACGGGGTGTTCTATTTAAAAAAATTGAGATTTCCTAGTCTGAAGATGTGCGAATTTGGACGCTTATAATAAACACCCTGTAGAACAAATGCAAATATTGCGCATACTAAATATTAATATAGTAACCAGTCCTTCCTCCTACCAAATATTGAAGTTTGCAATTATGAATTGACGGAGAAACTGTCCATTTATCAACACCATGATAATTCTAATTTTCATCGTTATTTCGAAATTTCTCAAAAGCTATCAAATTTCAGCTCATGTCATATATGACCAAAAACGTTTGGATTAATACATAGAACCCAAAAATACAAGCAAATATAGGGTGTTCCATTTAAAAAAATCTTACTTTTTGCTGTCCTACTTTTGTGGCACACCCTGTATAATTTCCAATATTTTTAAAATGTGCGCATTTTTCTACCTTACCTTATGGCGGATACGATTTTGTCACAAAGATTATCAGTTAAGCGAAAACTTACTTTACTCTATCGTTGGGACACCCTGTACATAAAATGAATTTGAGCCATTTCTTTATTGGTAAACTCAGCTATTATGAAAAGTATGTCAATGTAGTACAAATAAATTTGAAAACAATTCAAAAGGACATTATTTGAAAGATGTTAAACAGGAGACCAATGTTACGGAGAAAACAAATGTGGTTGCCATGAAACGAAGCAAAGCCTACTCGTATCATTTGACGCAACCTAATGATAAAAATACGAAAAATAACTAAAAAATTAAAGTGCTCTTTTACCCAGATCCCCGCCAATGAACTAATTGTAAAATTTAAAATTGACCCAAAGTAAAGTGCTCTAATCCCTTATGTTTAACAAATATCATTAGAATATCGTTTGGCATTAATTAATAAGATGAAAAAAAAAATACAACATTTTTTTTAACACCCTGTATTTCGAAAACCAAGCGACATGCGAAATGCTTTAATACCACATTTTCGTCTTAAAATAAGGTGAGGATTCACCTCCTTCATTTTTTCAGATAGGTTAGGAAACACCCTGTATACGATACAACATTCTCAGTGTAGGTATTCGCAGTGTCGTTACATTTTTTGTATAAAAATATGAACTTGGACATAACCTATCAGTACTCAAAATGTATTTTTTTATCGAAAAAACATAATAACATCGGCTCTTTAGGCAGTAGTTTCGTGCTCACCCGGTTTTCATACTTACTATATTTATAGCAATTTCCTTTTGCCAAACGGCGTCATTTAGTATTCCAGCGTTGTTTAATAAGATGTCAATATTTGTGAAATTTTCCACTGTTTTCTTGAAGGCCTCTAAAAGTTAATTAACTTTTTATTATAAGCTTTATAACCCTTATATTTTTAGCTTATAAAATTCAGAAATGAAAACAAGAGCTGTTTGGGTGCTTTTTAAGTGACTTACACACTAAGCTACTTAACATTAAAGGTGGCGCTATATAATAGCATGAGTATTTTATTATGTTGGTTTATTTCTGATATTAAAATTTTTGTTTCTTTCTTGTTAGTGTAGGTACTCAAATAGGGCGATTTTCAGTCAATATTTTGCGTGCATAACCTTGTTACCCAGCAAGAAATCCTCTATCTAATTTATATCCAATATCAGTGATGGGGCAACATAATCGTGTGTCCTAAGTTGGTCATGAATATTGAAAAAATATCAAAAAAATTGAGAACTGGTTAAATTTTTTGATAAGTTTACTACTTCTGAAATAAAATTTTAGCTTTTGAGTTGCTTTTTTAAAATACTAATGGCTCATAATCCCATGCCTTCTATTCTCGAATTAGTGAAATGATCATAATATCAAGAGAAGTGAGCCTGTCAATTATGTCTCTATGTGGAAATGACTATTCACCTCTATGAAGAATTAGAAAAAAGCGTTATATCGGAATTTTTTAAGAATAAGCGGGACCATATTATGACAATTATTCGTGATTAGTTGAAAAACATACGTGACTATATGTTGTAAATAGTCACTTCTCGCCAGGAAGCATTCCCTTCTCTTGCAGGATTTTAATAAAAAATCTGGTAATTATCTCCATCTTATAAATTATATTTTTTTAGAAATTACAATTTTCCCACACTATTCCACAGGCTGAGATCGGCGAAACAACTCAGGCTGTCGGTGTACTGAAGCATAGTTCTTAAAAATATCGATGTCGTCGAAAGACGGCATCCGCCTTAAAACATGAGTTATTAGCAGCGAAAGAGATTAGCATTTCCATTAAAAGAATGGTGATCAGCTACACTCGCTCTTTATGTTTATTACGATTTTTTTTATGCCAAAGCTAACATAGTATGAAACAACTTTTAGTAGTGATTTTTAAACTAATTTTTCGCGAAGTAGGTTGATGTTGGAGCTTTGTATCAAGAGTATCGTTATTGCGTAAAAGAGTGCAGAGAATAATCGGCTAGTATTAAAATAGGAAGTGACTACGCCGAAACAATCTGAATTCATGTTAAGCTAGTGCCAACAGTGCCAACAGTAAACATGTATTTAAACATTATAAGAACTGCTAACAAACCGTAACAGAAAACAGATAATAATATTATATCAGGAAGCATGTTAAGCTGCTAGATGATAAGTTTAAAAATTGCGTAATAATTTTATTTTTACATTTTATTCTTGTTTCTACGCTTTAATCCATTCAGTGTAATACCACGTCCCTTGGGTTTTCCATGCTTTTTTATTTTATGTTACCTCTTTGTGTACTGAAGTTGTACTACTATTGGCTCAATCCGAGTTTTTCCTGCTACAGTAAGAAGAATCATAATAACTAAATCAAATAAGTACCTATTTATTATGAGGCAACAATTAAATAAATAAGTAGAAATTAAAATTACTTGTTAAGGTCCACAGTTTTAATCTTCAGTTACATGACACACGTATTTCGGCCCTTTCAGGTAATTTTGTACGGTACTATATACAGTAAAGATATGTATTTTTATTATAAATTGAAAATAATATATACGTTTAAAGTTCAACTTTACAAAAAGTAGTCTGCACTTACCCCACTTCGCCTTACCTATTTATTATAAAGCAACAATTAAATAAATAAGTAGAAATTAAAATTACTTGTTAAGGTGCACAGTTTTAATCTTCAGTTACATGACACACGTGTTTCGGCCCTTTCAGGTAATTTTTACAGTACAGTATTTTTGGAGTACAAAGTTTTGTAAGGGTCGAAAACACGCGTGTCAGGTAAAGTGTATTCACAAATATAAGAAATTGACCAAATGACTCTTATTTATTTCTACCTAAATAGGGGTATTGACACTGAAATTTCCCACTGCCATTCTTGAAGACGCATGGACTCCATCAAAACCTGCTTTATATTAATCCTTTTGAATTTAAAGCCCATGTGTTGAAGGCGCTTCTACAATGTCGTTCTTGAGCATTTAATTTCGGTTTCATCTGTGGTCAGCATTTTCATTAAATTGTCCAGCGTTGGTATAATTTGCTCTACATACATTTTATAAATTTTTCGTCGTATAAGTTCCTCGTCCCCTTGGTCCAACGTTCTTGATTTTCCAATATCACTTCTTTTTCTGCGTTCCAAAATTGGCCCTTGTGTAATTTTAGAAACTGTGGAAAAGGATTTTTTTGTAAGTAAAGCCGTTTCCTTTACAACTACTTTAGGGCACAAATTTCCGCGCGATTAATGTCAAAAACACATTCTTTATAATCTGTTTGGCATGGCTGTTGATAAATGCACTCTGTTATTTACTTCAGTTTCATTGCTTTCACAAATCTCACTAGAACACCAAGGATGAAACATTTTCAAAAAACAAACTAAACTTCGTTTTATCCGCATTTTTATTTACCTGAGTATGGTACTTGACATTTATTAGGCCCATATTATTATAATTTTACAGAACTGGTTTATTGTTGTTTATTATATTTTGAATACCGTAATAATTGCAGTCATTTAGGTCGGTCTCTTATATTTGTGAACACACTTTAACTAAAGATTAAAATTGTGAACCTTAACAAGTAATTTTTATTTCTACCCATAATGAATATACGGTTTCACCAAGAATGTAACCCCACACAAGTGAATTATAAATAAATAAGCTTTAAGTCTACTTCTAAAAACTTACATCCAATATTAATTACTTCTAAATTAGAAATATGGTTATCTTTTTGCTTATTTCCTTTATTCTTAAATTCACAGATTATATTTAATTTAGGGGCATTACTTCTTGATTAAGTATCTGTGTGGATATTCCTAGAAACCATTTCCTCATCATATTTTTCATGTAGAGTACCTACTAGTAAGTCAACACTGTTGATATTTACAGTTAGTTCATTAATTTCTGAGCCAGCATCTGTGTGTCTAGAGATGCCTTCTTCATCAGATTAGAAATATTTCAGTGATTCATTCATATTTTCGACAGTGTTTTGGTTTCAACCCCGTTAATTTTCGATTGTCCTATTGTCACGCCACCAAAATGCATTGCTTGTGTTTTGTTTATAAATAGTCTAAGCATCCTGGAATACCTTATAGCAATTAAAGTTGTCACCCACTAGTATTTTAAGTCTTTTCGCCGACAATACACAATAAATATCACATATGCAAAAAACAACAACCTGTTCTAGTGAAACAGATCAATAGCACAATACGTGAGTGCAGTTGGGTTAGCTTCGCTGGTTCTTTTAAACTATTTTATGGCAGCCAGCGCCGGCACCCGTAGTGCAATTATTTGGGATCCAGCGCCGGCAGCGGAGTCACTTCCATTAAAATATCCTAAAATTGGCTAATTTTTCTTTACAAATATGGTCGCATGTCACTGGTTGTAACCTAAAGTGACCATAACTTTCAAATAATAGTGTTTCTTAGTGATAACTTACACCCAAAATTCATTCATCTCCTCATAGTAAGAGTATATAAAAGTAGTTATTAAATTCATTCCTTTAAAGTCATCTTCAAAGACGCCTAGCTCCTTAGGGTGCCTCGCGAACCTATATTTATGTGAAATTTTTGTCTTGTTAAGTACTGCAATTTTCTAACATATTGTATAGGTTCGATAAACCTATGCGGTTAAGGCATATTCGTACATATTGGACTCTCAGTCTGTCGTAGAAACGCGGGTAGATCGAAGAAATGACGGAAAGGCTAAATTTTTGGTTATTCCTTTTTGGCAAGGCATATTCGTATAAGTTGAACTGTCACTCTGTCGTAAAAACGGGGATAGATCGAAGAAATTGCGGGAAGGCTAAATTTTTGATAATAGCTTTTTCTCCTAAGTTGGCGTATCCCCTCCTGTTACGGAATCGCCGCCAACTTAAAAAAAATTTGGTAATCAATTAGGTACTTCCAAATACGCCAAACCTGATTTTTGAGAATTTTGACTTTCTCTATCTTTTTGGGCACCAACTACAGAGTTCGGTCTGAGGCACAAAAATATGCAAATTTCGAACTCTACAGTTTTTGTCCTTACACTTTTTTCCGACCAACAGGCAACCATGCAAATCGATTCCAAAATATTTTTGAAGAAGGCGAAAATTCCGAAACTAGTTAGTTCAGAGGATATGCCAACTTGGGATTCGACTTTACTGATCAATAGAATAACATATCAAAAATCCAGTACCCGCAATTTTTTTTTATCTAATTTTGAATGAGAATACAAAAGTCAAACAATGGACAATCTATCTTAAAATTTTTAAAATAATTTAGTAAATACTTATTAACTGTTACTCAGGCATAATTCTAATTACCTTCATATTGTTCATAATTGGTGACATCAGTCTTTACAAAAATAACTTTGTTTTTACCATACTTGTTTTCTATTTCTTTTACAGCTTGACTACCTACTTTCGGATCAATATCTGCCAAAGTAACAGCCTACAAAAGAAGAAAAATTATCACTAATGTACCTGTTTACTAAAGAATAAACTGCTGGCCATTACAAATGGCTTGTGATGTTAATTTTTAGTTACTATAGTTTACTTTAAAATTAGATTATTTCTTTAATAGTTATTTATGGTGTGTTATGTTATATATACGTCACGATGGGAAACGTTTAGCCCTTGAGGCCGTAGGCCGAGAGGGCTAATTCCCACGTGACTTATATGACACGAGTGACATACAAAATTGTATCCAACACTTGATAGATATTAATAAAAAATAGAAAATTACATTGTTTCAATGTAAACTGGAAAACCCTGTATAATATTTTAATTGACACATTTTTGAATGACAAAGTTGACACGTAAAAGTAGGCTAGGTTGATTTTTGTTGTTATGGAATTAATTAATAACAAAAATTTTAAGACAATAAATAAAATTATTATTTTTGGGATTTTCTAGGGTAGTTTTTCAAAATATGAAAGACACTCCAGTCGAAATTCAAAAAGAAGCGGACCTGGCGTATTGATTTATTATTCCCCACAAGTCAAGAGTTAGTTATGATTGGGTCTGAAAATAACTTACATCAATGTTCGAATTTGGTTCAAATCACTAATATGAATAAATCTTTAAGGGTGAATGATGACTACTTGACTTCCCTTAAGATAATACCTACACAATACTACACATGTTAAATCCTTATATTGTAATATTAAAGCTTTGTTACTTTCGTTTCCGTGAGTATGATTTTCGTAATAAATGTAAATATTTTAACACAGCCCACTAGTAAATTATGGTTATACCCCAGGTATGAGTTATAAGCTACTTTATTAGTCTAAAATCGAACTAATAATGTTAATTTTAAATGTAAGTCTTAAGACTTATAATAAAATTTGTTGTACCTAATAAAATATTTTTAAAATTTGCTAATTTTTACCACCTGTATCCTAAATACTAATAAAATCATTTTAATTAAGCCTTATCTCTAAGTTCATAACTATTTGATAAATTTGTATTTGTTTTTGGGTGGAACCATTTTTATGGGTAGTTTGAAACATAGTTGGGAAAAAATTATAATTTTTATTTGAATAGTAATCTAATAACAATTTAATCAATTAACTGCAATTAAATTTATTTGCAATTATTACTTTTAACCATATTGCAATTACGCATTAATTTTTTAATCAGAAATATAATTATAATATAATTGTAATTAAGTACTTATAACTTTTTTAAGGTTATAATAATTAATTGTATAGAATTTTTAATCATATCTTTTTATTTGAAATAAAAAAATGGCTGATTAATCTGCTATAAAATGATAGAGCACAATAATTATCTACAAATATTTTTGCATTATGCGCACCCTCCTGAGAGAAGTTATCCTCTATTTGGAAACAATATGTGTCCCCATGTTTAACTAAATAAAATTATAATTATTTGTATCGCATCTTGTTCGTATAATTTTGCACAGTTTTAAACTTATTTAAAATTTTTCACAGGGTGAAGGAACTTATCTCCTCCTCCTAAAGAAATCATAGCTTCCTCTCTCCATAGTTTACCTATCGTAGTTGCTTTACTATGATTGGAGTTAAAAGTAAAGAATTACAATTGTTGAATTCAATGCGCTCTCGTACAACAATTTTAATGCCTACATGCTATATGGATACCTATATGCATGCAATAATACGGCAAATAAAACTTTCATTGTACGACCATTTTCCAACTAATTTTATAAGTAGGTACCTATATAAAATATAGGTAATGCAGATAAATATCAACTTATTTATAAGACGCAAGCAAGAAAGTTAATATAATATAACTGTTACGTCTAAGAGAAATCTATTTCAGCCAAATTATTTATGTTCCTTTTTGGTTCGACCTGTATAGGTTAAGATTACTTAACTATCTTAGATTACCAAAGATATTTGTCATATATAATCAATATCTCAATATCAAATTTGATTAAAAATTTTCTTTTCCGTTTTTTTTTTGCTGATGAATATACATTACACAAAAGCTCTGCACACTCTATAACAGACGCACAATTTTCGCCATTGTTACGGGTATTGGAGTTATTATCAAAAATAGAGCGTTGCGGTTTTCACTTTAGTTTGCTAGTTTTTAACGCAACAAAGGATTCTGGTGATAAATTGATATTTGCTTTTGGGCACACCTCGTATTTCGTTTATCAGCTAACGTATAAAAGAGGTAATTACTGAATGTTGTATGCAAAGTTTAGTAGCGTAACTAGTTTTTTTTTATTAATTAGATTTTTAGAACTAACCTAAACCAAACCTATGATTTTAAAATTCGGGCACCCTATTATACCGACTAAGCATAATTTCGGGATTTCATTTATAATTTTTGTTTATATTTATTTAGGAAAGTAAGCTCAAGGTTTAATATTTCTAAATAGGTATTTCCTTTATTTGGAACCGAAGGCGAAGACCAAATGCAAGATTTTTAGAATAATAGTAATTACTCGACTTAAATAGCTACAAAGTATATTTTAATTATTTCCTATATTTTCAATTAAGTAAAGCCACTTAATTATCAGATATTACATTTTTTACTTTAAACAACACTATTAGATTTAACAAAAAACAAGTATTAAAATTTGATTACAAACAAACAAGACAAACATTATTACATAAAACTAAAGCAAGGAAAAAATTCAGAATAAACACAATCATGAGTTGCAATATTCAAACATTTTTGTTATTCTTCTAATTGCATTTAATGGAATCATAGGGATATATTATAAAGAGCTTGACAAGAAAAACAAATTGCTAACTTTAATAATGTTATTTAAATCAAAAAATGTAATAATAATTAAGGATGAATAGACAATTGAAAATATAGAAATATATTGAATGTTATTTGATTAGGTATTAAATTTTTTGTGTATAATTTATTATGAGTGTTTTGTACTTGTTTCACATATATTGACCATGACCTAAAGTAGAAAGTAGGTAGAGTAGAGTGGGGCATAAGTACGCATCGGGTAAAAGTACGCAGTCGGCTTATTACGGCAACTAGCAACAACGAAACACTTCCGGCCTAACGTACCTTTAGTTACATCCTTATTGAATATTGTTGTGTAGTTTGATCCAGATATTCCACCACAAAGCCATAGAAATGAGGTAAGTTATTTTATTTAATCATTTGATGTTATTATCACGTAACATATTTTAGTATGTATGTGGTAACCACTCTAAATTTAAACAAATATCTAAGTAAACATTAATAATGTCAATACATAACCTCAAAAATATGTAGAGGACGCGGGCGTTGTAAATTCAGGTTTCGCTTAACAATGTTGTCAAATTAAAAATGCTATTTGGGGCAAAAGTGCGCATTATGTTATGGGGCAAAAGTTCGCTGCGTACTTTTGCCCCATATTATTTATGTGGGTTTCTGAAGGCGTGTAAGGACCAAATTATCTTATTAACTCTGTTTTTTTTTTAATTTTTAGAAATTATAAACGCAAATCCGAACGTAAGCCAATTACCCCTGAACTTTTCGAAAGAGCTAAAATTTTATTACAAACTGGTTTATACAAGAAGAAATGGAACCGGAAGATACAGCTCCCATTCCTTCTAAGAAGCTTAGAATTAACACGAGTGCGCCAGAAGAAGTTACTCTTACCAAGCCATTTAAAAATCCTCCTGCTAAAATAGGAGCAGCCTCTGTAATGTCCATTGCTTCCACTAGTAAACTTTCCACTGAACCCTCTAAAAGTGACTCTAGTGCTTCCACTAGCAGACTTCCAGTTGAACCTTCTACAAGTGGTTTTGAAAGAGTTCCTGAATCGAGCAACACCACACTCATTGCATTAACGAATAGCTCGACACCTATTTCAGTGCAGCAGATCCTGCCGCTTCCAAAGAAGAAAGATAAAGTGTTGAGGCAAGGAAATAGGAAGGGCAAAAAATCCGTCGTGTTAACCAACACTCCTGTAAAAGACGAGCTAGAAAAAGCAGAGAAATCCAAAGAAGAAAACAATAATAAAGGAAAGAAGAATGTGTTTGGTTCCGAGGCAAATATTCTAACAGTTAAAGAAACGTCATTTGACCGAAAGTTAAAAACAAAAAAGAAATTAGAAACCTCCGAAGATGTCACAATTTGCCCTGGTTGCGGAGAGTCCTTCTCTGAAACTCGCAACGATGACTGGGTCCAATGCAATTACTGTCAGGAATGGTGGCACGAGACATGTTCATTATTTGAAGGAAAAGGAGCATTTAGGTGCGATTACTGCTAACCTGTTATTGACTTGTTCGTACTTGTTTATTTTTACTTTAATAAATGTATTGGTTTTCTATTTTTTGCATTTTGTTTAAATGCGATCTTTTACCCCATATCGATCGTACTTTTGCCCCACTAGTGGGGCAAAAGTACGAATTTGTGTTTTCACCCAATTTTGTTGCAAATAACAGTTCATAATCGTTCCTTGATATTTTATTGCATTTTTTGTGATAGTCCATACATTTATCTACTGGATATTCCGGACTACACCAATAGAATTATATTTGTTTCAGAAATGCTACGCAATAAATATAAAGTGCGTAATTTTGCCCCACTCTACTCTATGGTATATAATTAAAAATATCGGATTTTCAGCTCGTTATTGAAAATAAATATAAACAACTATAATATATATATATTTGGAAAGACAAAATTATGCTTAGTTTATATAGTATAGTATAGTATATCAGGGTATAAAGTGTCGCGTTTCAAAAATCATAGGGTCGGTTAATACCTCAAAACTTATTGACAACTGCCTGCGTTACTAAAGTTTACGCTAGAAGTTTTATCCATATTGGGTTATACCTTTTTCGTAAGTTAGATCATCACGGAAATTTGAGGTATGCCTAAAAAGCGAAGATTTCCGAATTCACCCCAAACACTGAGCAAATTATATCCGAAATTAAAAAATAATTATATTTATTTTGGATATATTTTATGCGTCCATTTGGGACAGCCATACAATATATTAAATAAAATTAAATTTTAAAATAACAATACATATATTTTAGATAGTATTCCTAAATTTAGAATATTGTATATTAAAATGTTAAGCATAAAAAATGTTGTAGGTTTATATGAAAATTGGGAAAATACGAAATGTTAGTTTGCTTTAAAGTGCCATGAAAATTGAAATAAAGGTATACAATGTTGTAATTAAAATAACTAACTTATAGAGTTTTTCCTTTCATAGATATCTAGAGACAAGGCGACCCAATCCAATAACATTTCAAGTTTAAAAATTGATTTCATTAATACTGGATCATTTTAAAGCCAACACATAAATCAAATTATATAATAAAGATAATCGCAAAAGGGTCGAACGTTATGGCTTTTGTAGAGGCATTAGAAGTTCGTGCATAGTCATAGAAAAAGATCTCGGAGTGATAAAATCTAGTTGGCCAGGAAGCGGCTTCTACAGCATATGAAGCAGAAGAGGAAGCGGCACGCTGAACATGCCATGGGGTGAGAATTTGTTGTTTTGTTCGTGAACTAAATGCAATTAAATATTTTATTGGTACTAAAAAGAATAAGCAGTGGCCTATCCTACCACCCATGAAGATCGACTAACCTGAACTAACCTGTATCGAGAAACCTACAAACCAGCTGGTTTGTAATCTAGTACTCCCAACACTGCCGCAAAGAAAGTATCAGTTGGGTTAAGCTATTTACGTAAACAGGACGATTTTCTATTATAGGAAACCCCGAGAGCCAACGCAGACCTTTTAAATATACTAGTTTGAAAGATTGATAACAAGTTTAACTATTTAAGCAAATCCATCGAAGATAATACTGCAAATATTAATGGAGAATTAATGCTTGCTACAAAAACTATACCAAAATTAAAAGGAACAACCAGAACTTAAGGGAGAAGGTGAATAATCCGGAGAACAAAATTAGTAAAAATAATTTAGGTGTATTTGGACTTGAACCTGATAAAAGCAAATAATATACTGGCCTCAGAATGATTCATCAAATACTCCTGTTATAATCGAACTCATTACAAATTTATAAAAACGGGAAGTATTTAGGAAAATAAAGTAAAACTTGGTCTCCCTAAAAGAAGCCAAATTATTTAAACTAACGATCTTTCTTATCAAGAGAGGCAGGTTAGAAAATTCCTAAAAGAAAAGCAAATAGAAAAGAGGGACAACAAACGTGCAATAATTACTGGACTAATCAGAGAGTGATTTAGATTCAGTTGGTGAATACGGAAATTGCGAATGATGAGAGTACTACCGATTTAAAGAAGAGAAAAATTGTTTATAGTCCATTGCATCGTGTGACTTGGTATAACAAGAAGAAGAAATATTACTGCAATACACATAGTTGATGTGGTTTTCTCACTTTTGACAGACTATGAATTGTTGTATTTTTCTTCGTTTTTCTTTTCTCTTCTCTCTTGCAAACCAGGTATATTATTGTGATTGACAGCAATATGGTTGTTTAATAATATTAATGATTGAATGTGGATAACAATGATTATACATTTTACGGATATTGTTGATAATAATGATAGTGAATTCAGAAATTTTTCTTTTCCCTTTTAAAACCTAAATGCTTTTACTGCGAATATGGATAATGATATGTCAGTTTTTTCAGTAGGACATATTAATGTGCGGTGGTCGTTGATTTCAAACTTTAACCGGCTAATTGACTAGGTAGCAGGTGCAAACTATGACGTTCTTGGCATTTCTGAATCTGAGATAGTTAAGTTGGACGGTTACTCGTTTGTGATATGCGACCGCACAGGAAGAAGGAGGTGAGGGGTTTGCATTTTTATTAGGAACGGTATTGAATTTGATGTCTTAAGTGCTGAATGCTCTCTGACTGCCTTGAATATATTCGGCTTAAAATACAGTTAAATAAAGAAACTACATTATAGGAAATTTATACAGGCCTCCTAATACAAACAGTATGATGTTTTTGAATGAAATGAAAAACATTCTAATTAATTTTTATTCACAAAACGATAATATTTTGTGCATGGGGGATTTTCATATAAATATTTTGGACGCGGACCTGCCTCTTGTTCGAAATCTCTTTTCTGCCTTTAATGCCTTTAATCTTGAACAAATAATAAGTACTCCAACACGAATTACTCATCAGAGTATAACTCTGATTGATCGGTGTTGTCGATGCAGGTGTGTCTGATAATTTCCTCGTTCATTGTGGAATACAGCTAGATAGAGACAGGATTATTCAGAGTTCTATATATGCGTGGGAGTAAGAGAGTATAGATATCGAGAAGTTTAACCAAATACTTCTACAGGTGCCGTGGGATAATATATATGACATTGAAGATATTGATCGTAAGGTTGATTTTTTAAATAAATATAAATTGAATATTGTAAATATGCATGCACCTGTCAAAGAATTTATACCAAGGAAAAAAGAAGCATATACTCCTTGGGTGACAGATAATATAAACTCTTACAAAAATTACGCAATAAAGCCCTACAGAGAATGAAAAGAACGAAACGCGTTGGACACTGGCAACGAAAGTACAGATCATCCGCTAGAAAAAGAGAAAAATCAGCATATTTGTCACAAAGATTCTCAAGCGGTAAATCAAGGGATAACTGGAAGGAATTGAGAAAGCTAAGTATTGTATCTTCTAAGAAAATGTCGATACTCGATGATTTGAGCAACATGAATGATATCAATAACTATTTTATAAACGCCTGTCAAACAAATTTCATACCTAAAGATGAAATCTTAACATTTTATGAAAATAATCGTAAAGAGGAGGTTACTGACACATTAAATTTCAATCAGGTTACAGAGTACGGCATTATTAATATAAATCAGAATATAAAGTCTATGGCAATTGGCTCTGATCAGTTTAACATCGACATTATAATTTTGTTCTATGTCCACTTATTATGCCTCATATAACACATATAATTAATGAATGTATATTTAGGTCCATTCTTCCAAAAGCATGGAAACATGCACTTGTAATTCCTTTACCAAAAGGTTAATCGGCCAATTGAATACAAACACCTGAGATCAATAAGCATATCTAGGTTCTCAAAAGTTTTAGAAAGGATTGCAAGTAAGGATAGTAAATAGATTAAATATTCTACCTTTAAAACAATCCGGATTTAGGTCGGGGTTTTTGTATTTCACTGCTATGACAGCAGTAATCGACGATATTCTAAAAGCATTGGATAACAGATATTCCACCGTTCTCATCCTACTAGATTACACTAAGGCCTTTGATCTATTAAATTATAAAATTTTAATTTCAATTCTTGATTTCATCGGAGTAAGTGATATTTTTAAACAACTATTCGCTTCCTTTCTATCAGACAGGTATCAGCAGGTAAGATTGAACAACTACATATTAAATAAATTAGTATTAAATCAGGGTGTTCCACAGGGAGTATCTTGGGTCCATTACTATTACACAATATACACATGCAACTTTCATTCATTTCTCAAAAACTACAGTTATTACGTGTATGCCGATGACACGCAGCCATACTATTCATTTAGTCCCACTAACAGTAATAATGCTGTAAATAACATTAATGTAGATTTGATAACATATCAAAAGACCATGTCTTAAAAATTAATGGTAGTAAATCGGTTGCTGTTCTATTTGGTGACGAAGACATTCGTCAATAATATTCCTCATTAGGGAACACATCCCTATAAAAGATAAATGTAAAAATCTTGGTTCATTGCTGGACAATCAATTGCGCTTTAAGGAGAATGTAGCGTCGCTTCTACAGAAAACATATCCATCCCAGAAATTAATTTATGGTCAACAACACTGTTTAAATAAGAAGATCAAAGCAATGTTGCGTGAATCAGTGGTATTGTCTAACTTTAATTATGTGTATGAATGTGACTGTGTGTATGAACCTTGCCTAGACAATGTGAATAGATCTAGGGTGCAAAAGGTACAAAACAGTTGTTTGCGCTTAATATTTAATTAATTAATTATTTTTAATATTTGCCATCTGCATAGGCTTAAGGATATCAATTGGCTAAATGTTCTATCGACGAAAACTGCAACAAGGATGTTTTTTTTACAAAATACAAAAAATTTAAAACGCCTGAATACTTTTATAACAGACTTGTATTTCGAACTGACATAATTTGAATTTGAGACACAAGAATATTCTTACTATACCTAAACATAACAAAGAAATAATTATACGATCCTTTTCATACAATATTGCAACGTTTAATGATATAATATATTATGATCCAAATTTTGTATCATCGTGTCTTTCTTCTTTCTTTCTTAATTAGGACTGATATACTTTGTGTGGTACTTTTTTTTTGTATATATAGATATAAATAGTACATGTGTGCTTTTAAAATTTGGATACATTAAGCCATGCTATTGGTTTTTTGATGATTTTTTTCTATTTCTTTTTGGCAATCATATTATCATGTATAATTCAGCGTTAATTGGTGTTAAGAAGCTCCTGGCTGTTGAGAAAGAATCGGTACCCTGTTACCTATCAACAGACCTTTATTTACTATATTGTTGCCGTATTATATTGTTAATTGTAACACTGTCATGGTAAATAAAAATTGTTTATCATTATTATTATTATTATAAAATCTTGCGTCTAAAAAATTATTAAATAAATATAACTTTAAACCCTATAAATAAAGATTGTGCACAATTTACGTAAGTGGGAATGCTGTGCGACGACTTATTCTTGGAAACTGTATCTAGATCATATACGAGTCGATAGGCAGTTTGTTACAAAAGTAATATGGTCTGACGAATCTTATTTTATGAACTCAATGATTTCATGACCTAGGTACTACCCTTATGTTCTAAATCTTTCGATTTGTGTGTTTATTATTGATAGTAACTATCAACCATTATATAATTTTGGAAAGCTTAAAAATATCCCAATCAAATAAGAAAAAAATATGCAGGGTGTCTCAGAAAAAAATAAGTACGCCACTGAATTCTACTTAAAAAGTTCTGTTAGGAAAAATTTTCAATTATTTAATAAGTTAAAGAAAAACTGACACACAGGGGATGGTCAAAAAGCAAACAACATTTTGGAAAACACCCTGTACCTTAAAAAACTAAGGAAGCTATGACAATTGTTTGTGGCATCTTTTGTTTCAGGAAAAATTAGCGCAGTAATGTAAAAACCGCAAGTCTCTTCATCTTTACCCTGCAATTACATCGAAAAATGGACACCCTGTACTCGGTAACACTAGGTATATCACTTACCTTTGCTCCTCTTTCTAATAAACCGAGAGCATATTGGAATCCCAAACCAGAAGCACCGCCAGTTATAAGTGCAACTTTGTCTTTAATTTGAAATGCCACCATAGTAATTACTATAATAACGTACAAAGATCAAAAATACTGTCTAACTTATTATTTACAATACTGCCGCAGCACGTAGTTATTTATTCGTTTTGTGCAGAGAACGTTAGAAACAGAGCTCTTTTGTTTACAATTTTTGTTAAACAATATTTATCTTTGTTATCATTACCAGAGATTGGGTGCATAGAATAATAACTTTTAGTAAATAAATCATTTATGACCAAGTGAGATCAACAAAGCAAGCGTATCTCTCGCAATACTGGTGTGTGATGAAATTAAGGCTGGCATTCTCCTTCAAAAGAAATTTATGTACAGGGTGTTTCACTATAAATGGAGCCCCCCTTCAGCTTTTATATTCGATAGTATAAGCAAAAATAGTAAATGCCAAAGTTGTAGGGTACAATGTAAGTTTTCTAATAAATAGATTTAATATATACAGGGTCTTGCAAAAGGTGTAGTAAACAAAAAGGTATTTTTTTCTTATGGAACACCCTAGACTATTTTTGAATTCTACGTGAAATTACAATTATTTTTTTATGAATGCATTATAAGTCTAAACTTAATAGATTCCGAGATATCGACTTTTAAAAAATTACATTTTTAAACTTTTACAGCGTCTAGCTTTCTAACGGTAGGTCTTAGAGCAAAGCGGCTTAGATGTCCCTATCTTACTTTTTTATTACCTTCCCAAAAGTGTCAACTTCCCGTTAAACCGGATGTAACTGGAAAACAGGAAATAAAGTACTTACGATTAAACTCAAAGTTGATGTTTTTAGAAAGATAATAAAAAAGTAAAGTAGGGACATGTAAGTCGTTTCGCTCTATGGCGTACCGTTAGAAAGCTAGAAGCTGTCAAAGTTCAAAAATGTTATTTTTCAAAAGTCGATATCTCGGAAACTACTAAGTTTATTCTTATAATTCACTTCTTAACACGCTTATTAATAAAGCTCGGATTAAAAGCAAATTACCTTTTTTGCCTATTTTGCCTATTCTATGTTGTTTTTTGCATATTTTGCCTTTTTTCGTAAATTCCGTCTTTTTGTGCCTTTTTTGAAATTTTGTGCTACCTGTTCATGATATTATTCATATTACTATTACTAAACTTTTCTATAATACAATTTTGGGCTAGTAATAGAATATTATTGGTTTGTTTGTTAATGGTTCTCTAGTAAAATTTACCTGCTTGAGGATTAAGAGGCTTAACTATTGGGAAATCCCTAAATCTTTGACCACCTTTTATAATAAACAATAATTATCAATTATCACTATTATCAGTTGTACAGATGGTTACTGTATCAGAGTTTAGTTTTGTTGCGTATGCCGAAAAGTAAAGAACACACATTTTAAAAAGTTTTAGACGTTTGGTGAGTTTGTTTAGAAAGATTACTTATAAGTTAAGTGCATGGATCCGACTATTTTTGATTTAGTTGGGCCCAAGGCCCAAGCAGAACTTCGGGCCCCCAATATCTTATATAACTTTCCAATAAGAATTTTTCTGCTTACCTTTGGCACCTTCACTTTTTTGTTAAAATTCATAATAAAAAAAAATTGTATAGTTAAAATTTAATTTTCAATTAATTAATTAAAAAATTGCTTTTACTAAAAAAATAAAATAGTTTTATTTCACAACAACATAAATAAGATACAAAAGACTAATTATATCTAAGCGGTCCTTAAACAAAATTTCCAATTGGAAATTAGCATCACAACAAAAAATAAATAAAAAAGCTTTTGCTTCTGAAGAACAACGAACAAACTAAAGAGTTAATAGTAAACAGAAACATCTAATTAATTCTTTTTTTACGTACTTTCATTTCAGAAAACTTATCTATGATACTATTTATTTCTAATTTATCGAGAATATCGCTTTCTACGTTTAGAATTGCCAAAGATGAAACATTTTCTTCATTCAATGAGTTTCTTAAATAGGATTTTACCCGTTTTAACGCAGAAAATGATCTCTCGCCGGATGCGTTACTGATAGGAATAGTTAAATATATTCTCAACAATACCTCAACGTTAGAGAAGGTCGACAAAATATTGTTGTCAATTAAAAATTTTAATATTTCCTGGGGGTCTTTGGAGGAAATATCATTTCATTTACAAAGTGCCTTAAATTGTATAATTTCATCCACTAAATCTTCAGTAGCATCCACATCCATATTGTAATATTTTTAAATATTTTTTATACTTACATTAAATCTTTCATCCACGGGTTCGAAGAAAAATACACCAAGAACTTCATTTACACAATCATAAGCTTGCATTCTCATTTTTAATTCAGAAATTAATTTGTCACATATAGAAAAAAATGTATTTATTTTAAAGTTCTTAGCACCGCTTAAAGTAATGTCTTCTGCAGGGCCTTCATCAAAACACTGTTTCCTTTTACGAACTCTTGAAATCTCATCCTTGTAAACAATATTATTAGGCTAAATTTTTTTGGCTTTCTCTTCAATTTCATCAAATTGCTCTCTAAAAGTCTTGAGAAATTCAATCAATCCGTTATATAGTGTACAAGCCGCAGTTAGATTGGCTTGATTATCTTGTAGAGATTTACTGGTGGAGTTTATTATGTCTAGGATTCTTTTCCAAATTGCTGTCATCAAGGCAAATTCAAATGTATTTAATTTATGAAGTAAATCTCCAGCCTCTGTTCTGGTGGACTTCTTTTGGTTTGCATCGTCATTTAGCTCTATTAACGCTGTTCTTATTTCACTAAACCCAAGCGCAACAGATTTGATAGCATCAGCTCATGCCGGCCATCTTGTATCACATACTTTCTTAACTAATGGTAATTTAGTTTTTAAAACCGATAGACATTTTTGAAGTACGCTCCATCTATGTGTTGACGCAGAAAAGAAGTTATATAAGCATTGTACATTTTCAAAGTATCTGGAAGCTTCTGAACAACTTTTGGCAGCACTATTACCGACCAAGTTTAAAGAATGACTGCAACATGGTACAAAATGTGCATTTTTTGTCTTTTCTTTTATTTTTGCCTGCAATCCGTTATACTTCCCGAACATATTGGATGCGTTCTCATAACTTTGGCCTCTGCAGTAATAAATATCGATATTAAGGTCACTTAATGTGGATTGTAAAACATTTGATAGACTTTCTGCAGTATGAGAGGATATTGCCACAAAACCCAAAAACCTTTCTACTGATTGACCAGTAGGTAAAACATATCTTATAATGATAGTTAGTTGATCGATATGAGAAATATCGGGCGTAGAATCGACGATAATGGAAAAGTATTTTGCCACTTGCAATTCTGCGATAATAACATTTTTTACCTCACTTGCAATAAGGTGGATAAATTCATTGCAAATGGTTGAAGAAAGATTGTTAACATGACCACTTCCAATGTTACTATATTTCTGGAGGTGTCCAGCTAAAAACGGGTCAAACTCACTAAGAAATTTCAACGAGCCTAAATAATTACCATTTCCTTTTGTAAAAAGTTTAGTCGTGGAACCATAAAATGGTAAACCATTTTTTGCTCGAAACTTAATGGTTGCAAGCACTCTTAATAAAACAGTTTTCCAGTAGTTTTTTTCCTGCAAGTAACTTTTTTCGATTTCTGTATCTATCCTGCCCTCTATTCGACTTCTATTAATCATTGTACTGAATGAAGTTATGTGTTCGGAAGACCTTTCGTGGTTTTTCAAGTACTGAGTCACATTTTTCCAGTCAGTGTAGCCATCGGCACTAAGCTTGACATCTTTCTTCGAAAAAAGTTTGCAAACATAACAGTACACACAGCATGATTTGGGACTGTAAACCAACCACTCACTAAGGACTTTTTCGCCATTTTCTTTAAATTTATAAAATGTTGAACTTTGTAAGCATCTAGATTTTTTTCCGTCCAATTGTTTTAGGCACCCACTAATTTTGTCAATATTTTGTTTAGGTCTGTTTCTAAGAACAAATTCTTGAAATTCCAAGGTTATAATTAAAAATTAAGTTAAACACCTGCAGTGGCATATTTATAAATAGAAAAAAAAATTATTTCATTTTCATTATCACACGGCTTTTTTTTTCTTGGTGTTTAAATTTAAATTGGAATGGTTTATAATTATATGTTTTTATCCTCTTTCGGGGGGTCCAGCGGGCCCCACAATCCACCGGGCCCAAGGCCCGGGCCTTATGTGCCTTATGGTAAAATAGGCCCTGGATCCGACCATGTCCGGAACTTTCTCTAGAAGAAGATGGAGCATTTTGTAACCGTGCGGCAAATCGGTCAATTTTATTTTTTCTTTCTCTCACTCACCGCATAACTAAATTCCAGAGTGGTATTAAAATTCTAATTATTGTTATTTTTTAAAATTCTCAGGATTTCAAGTACTAAAAAGTACTTTATTGACCAGCATTGTGGAACTTCACTTCACAAACGGAATTTGGAGAAATTAAATTCCTCTAAGTTAGTCCAAACATCTATGCGGGCTAGTTTAAGCAGTTCAAAAAAAAAGGAGGACACATTTAAATTTTATTTATGTCAGATGATGATTGCATCCAACATTCCTCTGTATAAAGTTAATCATTCTAGTTTTAAGTTATATTTTGAAAAACATTTTAATACATTTTTACCGGAGGAGAGTACGTTGAGAAAACAAACTATGGACAAATGGTATGTGGAATGTATTTCAAAAATTAAACGGGAGTTAGAGGGCAATCTCTTGTATATTATCGTGGGTGAAACGACAGATGTATGCGGCAGATATATAGCTAATTTGATGATTGGAATTTTGAACGAAAACTTTCCAAGCAAACCTTATTTAGTTGGCGTTAAAAAATTAGAAAAACAAACAATTTAACTATAGGTAGATTTATACAAGATAGTTTAACAAATCTCTTCTTACCCAATGCTATACCAGTCAATAAAATAGTTCTAATGCGTTCAGATGCTGCGGTATATATGTTAAAAGCTGCTGTTAAGATTTAGAAATGGTTGTAGAATACAAAAATATTTTAAGATATAGGATGTTCCATTAAAAAAAAAAGTAACTTTGTATTTCTACGGCTTTCTGACTCATCCTGTATACTTATTTTTTTTTAATTCTGACAGACTTTAAGCAATCCTAAAACTTTTGTCTTGGATATTTTTTGCTAGCTGTTTTATTTTAAGGAATAATCGACCGTTTCCATACATACCTACTAACGACACTGTATAGGCACTACTGCGTGCGAGAAAAACAGGGACACGCAATTTTACTTTCATCTCCCAGTAATAACAATAATAATACAGAATTTAAAATGCCTACGTTAAGCCTAGAACAAAAGCTATTGTACAGGGTGTTTCAGTAAGAGCGGCTAGCGGTCTTATATCTCGAAAAATATTGGTCATAAATTTCAGAAATATTTTCTATAAATAAAGAAAAAATAGGTAAATCGGCATGCAAAAAAAAACAGATTTTTTTAAAGTTATACCATTGCCGCTAGTGTTTAGATAAAATTAGAAATTTAAATTATTCAAAAAATTGCCCTATTGGTGGATAATGTGAATGGAAACTTATCTATTTCTGCGTCAGTTTGGTCAATTCGTCACTTTTTTTGTATCTCCCATAATAAGGGTGGAGGTAGCTGCTGAACACCTTAACTTTAATAGTACTGTATATTTTACACTTTGTGTAATAAACCACTGTTTTAGCCAAAACTGCGTTTTCAAACAATTGAAAATAAATGGCTAACATATTATGGGCTTCTCCATTTGTGAAAGCATTTTTCCTTTAAAAAAATATAACTTGTCGGGCAAAAATAGACAATAACAGAAACTGTCAGATGTGGAGGCCAAAAATAATAGAATTGGTGTACCATGTAGGTTATGGCAATCTGACGAGTGGTAATAGCCACGAAATAGCTGTCATTGTGTACCGGACTCCGAGGTTGTCTATTATTCTTGGGCTCCTCGTATTCTGCAATGCGAAAGAAGACGTTCATACTACTACTTTTCACCACGACCTTTTTTGTCATATTTTGCACGGACGCGAAACCTTTTGTGTATACTATTTGGATTATTCTTACAATGTTTTCATAAATCGCTAAAATTAAAAACAAAATAACAAAATTTAAATTAATAAAAAAAAATTTAAACCAAAAAAAAAATAAAATAAAAACCAAAAAAGCTCTTTATGTAGGATTTCATGTAAAAAAAAAGCAAAACTTTGGTAAAAGTCAATATGAACTAATTTCGTTTTGTGAAGACGCGGATTTCGCCAGAATATAACTATTTTCATGCTTTTCGAAACAATTATACATTTAAGAAAATTGACAAAAAGTGGAACTTTAATATAAAGCGTGACCTGGGAAACAAGATACGAATTAGCGATCATCAACAAAATCAATTTTTAAATAAGCGCGGATTCTCTTTCCAACCAGCCTAATTTTATTAAAGTCTGATACAAGTTGTAAGTATAAACAGAACCTGCTTTTAAAATTCACTTTAATATAAAGCGCGAACTGGGAAACAATATACGAATTAGCGATCATCAACAAAATCAATTTTTAAATAAGCGCGGATTCTCTTTCCAACCAGCCTAATTTTATTAAAGTCTGATACAAGTTGTAAGTATAAACAGAACCTGCTTTTAAAATTCACCAGTTTCCCCCACCCTATTATCGAAGATACGAAAAAAAACGGATTACCAAACTACAACTTTAAAATTAATTTCCAGCATTATCTCGTCGATTTACTTATAAAAAAAAAATACCGAAAATTTATTACTAATACTTTTTGAGATATAATTGCCCCCACCCTTACTTGATAACCCTGTATATAGGTACGCAAGTAAAAGATCATGTTGACTGCTTACCGTTGCCGAAGGATTAAATATCGGGTCAAGACACCGATAGTTGACCTTTTAACAAAGTTTTATTGTACAAAAATGCTTGTAACTTTAAATTATTAATTTTTCGAGAAAACTAAAAATACATATTATAAGCATAATATTTTGTGATCCCAAACATTAGAAGCAATCTTAAAAGAAAGTTTTTCATTTTAGTAGAAAAAAACATCTTTAAAAAACAAATCACCACTGATTGACTATTTTTTTTTAATCCCTATGGCACTGACTAAGATCAAATGGCCAGCATCTACTTGACCACAAATTTTAGCCTGTGGTTGACCACTTGATTAAAGAAACCAACGCAAGTTTCGAAGCAAAACCATATATTTAAAACAAAAATAACAATCGTTTTTAATTAAAAACCTAAAAAAACATATTTCTTTAAAATATTTCATTCAAAATAAGATTTTTTTTCAAAAATATTTAAATAACGTCGTTAGAGAACTAAAATTGAGTACGGTTTCCTGTTGTACTAATAATACTCGGTTGTTCTAATTTTTTAACGATTTGCTCAGTATTTACAACATCAATACAGCTAACACAACACAACAATCATTTTCAATGACTTTGAAAAACGATTTACTTCCTTCTGGTGGTGTAAATGCCCGTACTTCAACCTCACATGTGCCATAAATATTTTGTACAAAGCAAACATATCTATATGATAGGATTTTCCCCGGGAAAAGCAAACAAATAGAAATCACAGAGTGAAATGTCTTTCTTCAGTTTTTTCGATATACTGACCAATGGTTCATTTTCAGTATCACTACTAAAATGTTCTGATATATCTTCGAGACTTATGTCACTCTCCTGCCATTGCTCATATTCGCTTTCCGAACTATCTAGTTTATTACTTTTTTTGATTTTTGAGCTTTTGCTTTTTTTACCGAATTTTTATTTTCGATTCCTTTTAACCTTTCCTTTTGTTTATTTTGTCTCAAGAAAGCCTTCTCTTGCTTTGTTCTCTCTTTTTCGGTTTTGACTCTCTCCTTCTCTTCATGTTGATGCAGCCAATTTAATAAAGTAGTTGCAGAGGGCAGTTTATCCTCTCTCGTGTATTCTTTCTTCTCATGCGACTCCTCTGGACAAAGAATATAATCCAGGAAGGCAGCACTAACATTTCTTTTTTGTGACTGCTGTAACGGCACTCGAGTTACAGGTTTTTTTATACATATGTCGCTTAAAATATTTTCACGTTCTCCTTCTCTACTGCATTTTTTTAAATAAACTTTCGAGCCTGTAATTTGATCTGCTCCTGTTTCTTTTATAATCGAACCTGTAACTTGATCTGCTCCTGCTGCTTTCAAAAAAATTTTTATTTTTCAGTTGATGTTTCAGTCTTGCTCTCAGTGTCCTCTTCGGCATTTACATTATTATCAGTTTTGTCATTTAACTCAATTTTAGTGTGGTATTAACATATTTTGTTCAATTTTTTTCAATTTTCTCCAAACATGGAATAATTCCTTCGCTGACTCATCGCCAACCCAATCTCCCATTTCTGCTTTTTTTAAATTCCTCCCGTCTTTTACTGGAATAAGTAATAATCGAAATACAGAAAATGTGGTACGTCAAAGGTAGTCGGCTTAGATTTTTCAATTCCGTCTTGTCCTCCTGAAGTGTGCGAAGCGTCGTGCATGCACTTCGTAAAATCTACCGCCTCGACATCAAACGGATACAGTCCGCACTTTTTAAACTATTAGAAGCATATGTTAATAACTTAAGGGCAAACACTGAAAAAGAATAAATATGTTTACTCACCTACTACAACAGAATAACAAGCCTGATAGGTGATATTGTATGTATATATTTGATTCAGAATCAAAAGCAGAAAGAAACAGTAAATTATAATTGATTATAAAGAGCAGCCGCCACATAGAGATATACTTCCTAATTTTACATGCTACAGTTGTCTAAATCCTGACTTAGGCAAACCAAATGTATCTTCGATTAAAATATGAGAGTGACTCAGTTTATAATTGAAATATTTTTTTCAGTGTCTGTTAAGTTTCCAGTATCTCGAGAGGGTGTTAACATACATGAATAAGCACTATCAGCCAAAATAAACTTGTCTTGACATTTTTCTGCCAATTAACTGTATAAAATATAGTTGGCAAAAACTCTGGCATCATGCACTGATCCTGGCCACCCAATAAAAACATCTATAATTTTCTTTTTCGTATCACAAATGGCTTGAAACTAAAAACATTATATTATTGAGTTATCAGGTACTTAAAGTAAATAAAGCTAATAAATGTAAAATAAAATTAATTCTCGGATTAATTGCTTTTATATTCAATTTTTAGTCCTCATTAATATGTGATGTGGAAAAAAAATAGGTAAGAAATAAAAACTATAATAAAAAAATAAACCTGCACGAAATAATATTTTTTTTTTATTTAAATAACATTTCTTAATTAAAATTTAATTAAAAGGTTTCTTGTGTTCCCTCAACAAGCATGCATTTTTCTGCTGGAACACGCTCAAACCCAGTATTCTTTGTTGGATAATAAACGCTATTTTAATATTCTGCCACTAAATTACTGACAATTTCTCGTGGCATCTTAGAATGTTCAATAAACTGATTATCTGTCTATAGAGGTACAATATTCTCGGAACATAATTCATTTTTTTGACGATGGCTAAGAATTTCTTGTAAAATCAATCGAAAAACATGTTCGTCTTAAGTAGATGATCTTGAATCAGAGCTTAAAAGGCATTCCTACAGAAAAAAGTAATATAAATATAAACAGAACAACTTTCTTTTCAAAATAATTAAAATTTGAATGGTCTCAAGATTAACAAAAGTAGTTTCGTTTAATAAAAAACTTACCAATACAACAGGATTGTCATCCGTATTAATAGTCACACCAAACCAACTACCAGTGGAATCCGGGATATAATAAACCCGTTTATAGTGAATTTCCGGCTGTAGTGAACGCTACTTTAGGTACCCTAATTTTTTATCCGGTCATAATGAACCCGCTTATAATAAATTTCTGGATAAAGTAAAACCCCCAAGTGAACCGAATTTTATTAACGTAAGGTAAAATTTCCGTGTATAGTAAACTTTTCGGGGGTTCACCTGGTAATTCCCCGATTTAAACTTAGGATGTGGAGTATGTATGAAGTTTAAAAAAATTTGGAATCGTTTTTGTGATCTTGAAAGCCATATTTTAACTGTTATAAGTAACATTGGTTTTTCTAGCGTTCATGTATGGGTAAACTAAAATATCCGACTATCGAAGTAGTTTTTATACATCATATATTTTTATCATAGAATTTTTCGCTCATTTTTTTATAGGCTAATTTAAGCTGATCATGAACCTGTTATTTTTTTTGTCGCAAAAAAAAATATTTCGAAATTTTTTTTTTTTATTTCGCCGTTTCCGCTAAAATATCACATAATCCTTCCCAAAAAACGCCCTATTTGGTTTAAGAAATCTTTGGGGCAGGATAATGATTTGTAGAAATGATATTTTAGTGGAAATGGAAAGATTTGGCTAAAAATTTTCTCAAAAATTTTGTTCGTTTACAACAAAAAAAAAATTTGAATTCATTGGAGATCAGCGACCTCGAAGTAGCCTATAAAAAAAATTAGCGAAAAATTAGCTGTATGCTCTAATCAGAATAATTGCCCTTTTTTAAATAATTTATAAATGTTTTTTGAAAATAAACCTATTTCATAATCTTTTTAATATAACCGTTGAAAATATATAGATATACTTAATGCAAAACAAAACCGATGCACGTCATACCCTTCGAGTGACGTCAGATATCGACAGTGTTGCCAGCTTGTAACCAAAGTATCCGAATGAGGGAATTACACAGTTTTTTTTTTGATCAAAACAAGATAAATATAATAAAATTTCCCATAGTATATATATTTGTTTACTGCATAATAACTTTTACCATCAACTTTAGTAGATCTAACACTTCTTTTATTTTCATCTTGCCAAGATCGACCAATGGTACCATTCTAAAAAATCCATGTTTCATCCAAGAAAACGAATTGGTACAAGGATGTTTCTTTTTTTTTAATATTTTCTTTTAAAAACACCAATCGTTTGAAAGCTACATGGGAAAGTTCCATTAGCCCTTGCCTCGGTTCATCTTTTTTCCATCCGACGCCTATTTCCTTTAAGAGGCTACTTAAAGAATTAAGACAACCATGAAACAGTTGTCTGTCTTTTAATTTCTTAATTAAAGTTACCAAAGTTACATGATGTTCTAAAAAATGTTACAGCTTAAGCATAACCAATGTAAAATATTAGTTTTTGAATAATACAACTTACTTGTTTCATACATTCCATAAATAGTGTCACGGATAGAACTTATATCCAATCTTGACACATTTACAACTCTCTTTAAATAAAAACGTTTCCTTTTAGGTGACTCAAATAATTTATTTTGCTTAACTGTTGTTGAAACTGCGCTTACAGTAGACATATTCAAATTTAGGGCAGCTGCTACACGCTAAAATTTAGTAAAGTAGATATAAAATAGATAGACCTTAACATACTCTTTAAATTTACTTCTCTAACTGCTGTCAACGGTAACAATGGGCCATTGTTGTTAAGTTCTTCCTGAAAATAGCTTATTAGAGAAGCTATAAGCTCTTTGCACCGGCTATTTAAATGCTTTAGCATTTTTCACAAATAGTAAACAACGTAATCGACAGAGATATACATGTGCACCTTTGTTGTTCTTAAAAGAACAGTTTTTTAATGCTATTTATGAAAAGATCTGGAGTTTTTGGTAAAAAATAGACGGCACAGCAACACAGAAGCACAAAACAATTAAGGTTAGTTTCCATGGACCGTCAAACAAAACCAACGAACGATCTGGCGCCACCGCACCGTTTACAGTTGTTTTGCCAACTATCGGCCAATAAAATTCAAATTATATTAATTTTTACAAGCTTAAATACACAAAATATTTAATTTGAAGAAATAGTCCATACTCAAAATGGAGTTGAAATATAGGGAAAGGAAAGAAAGTCAAAGGAGAAAGAATTTTTGACTTTCTTTCCTTTCCCTACACAAAATATTTGCTATAAGTGAATTTGTATCAAAGAAGAATACTTTAAGTTTGTACTAAACTTAATATCGCATGAAGTTTTAATACTTTTTGTCCAAATTTAATTTCCTCGTGTTTTCTCACGTACTTACAATTATCAGCTGATTGATGGCGTGCATCGGTTTTTGTTTTGCATTAACTGTATATGATGCTATACTTATACATAATAAACATAAGACATTTTTTTTTATAGTGATCCTCGGATATAGTGAACCAGTTTTTAGGTTTTTTTGAAGTTCACTATATCCGGAATTTTCGTTCAGTATCGTTCTCAACTGTAGTAACCTCAAATCTCAAATTATTTGAGTTTACTTTTCTTTTCTATTTTCTAGGTTTAGTTTCGACTTTCGACTGCGCATGATCTATAATATGTTAGTTCATAAGTATTAAGAAATAGTAATCATGGTTTATTCTGGGAACCACAGAGAGCTAAATGAATTTGTTTTTTCTTTTTTTTGAAATTTTTTGTTTAATCTCTGATTTGACTTTTATCTTACTTGAGGGGTGGGCTTTGAACTTAGAGACACGTATATTATAACATGTCTAGTTGTTTGCTGTCAAGTTTTATCTTAGTAAACACTAGATATGAGCTGATTTTTTTGTAGTATTGTAAAGAACGAAAACGAAGAAGCCTTGATTAATATTTATTTGTATATAATGTTATGGTATTTTCTTTATTTTTATTCCATTTTTTTTTGTAAACGTTGGCAAATAAATATTTAAAAACAAAAACAAAATAACCAGTTTATTTGAAAAGTACGAACCGCCATTACTGTTGTAGAAGCGGAGGGAAAATGAATATGACACAATTAATATTTGTTTTTTTTTGTTTGGTTGGAAAAAATGGTAAAAGCCATTCGGATATGCAGCGTATCTTAAGTTTGTATGTCAGTACGTCAGCCCTATATCATTTTAAAAAATAAAAGTGACACCGCGTCAGCGTATATTTATTCTGGGTATCTATAAACCATTCCAAATTTGAAATTCATCGGACTATAAATAAAGTTACAGTTAATTTTCTGCTGCGTACCGTCCTTTACAGGACAGTGACTTTAATAAATTGACTAAAAACACTCAATGCTCATTTTTTCTTTTTCCTTCTCGGTCAGTCATTGCTCCCAACCCAATAGCTACAGTAGGGTCGCAAGTCACGATTTTGCACTGTTATATTAAAATAAAAAGTCGACAGCTCTGTGGAATGTGTATTGATCGTATCGTTATAGGCCATACATTCTATAAATAAACAAATGCAACGCAGGGGTGTTTATCATTAATAGCTATTTGATAGTTTCATTGCATCAAGTCACTATGTCTTGCATTATCGCATTATCCTAACAGCATTTCGACGTTTGAAAGAGGTTAGCCGCCTTGCTCTATTTATTACTTGCATGCTTTCATCGCTGCTTTGCTCACCGCTTAACCTGAGTGTTTAACTTTAAGCAGCGATAAATGCGGAGAGCGCCAATGCATATAATAGAAAGAGTGTGACGCATGACGGTGAGCTGCACTCTTTTTATTACATGCATTGACATTAACGCCAGTATATATCACGGCTCTGATCGTTTACCGCAGCTTCAACATAAATATATTCTTTTCTAACTTAAAATCAATTAAATTTGAATAATAGTATTTTTATTTAGTAATCTGTTATGATAATACTTAGTCCCTAGTATCAGCAAGTCATCTTTTTTTTACTGGAGTTGTACTTTAGATATTTGATTTCGATCTGGCATTTGAAAACGATATGGAAGTTTGCCTCCTTCAATAATCCACATTGTACCAGAAGGTGCCTTTTCAATAACTTGCATTACACCTGGTGCTACTTGTTCAGGCCTAAAAATAATATTTTGTATACTTAATATGAAACAAAGTGCAGATTGTTTGCAAATTAATTTCAAAATTGTAAAAAAACTGCTATAATGTGTCACTAGTTCGTTACTATCATTATTATACCATGATTAATGTTAATATTAAAATTATGATTTGCAAAAGCCTAGCCCACTGCGTCTTTTATAAAAAATAATTTGAAACTTGAAAAAAAGTTAGATATTAAGTCCTTCGTCCGTACTTCTTTTTATTTTTAGTTTGTTCGTTCTAATACCCAGAACCATAGATTAACGGTTGCAAAAGTGTGCGTTGCTGATTCTTAGAATTATTATATATATATATATATAGAATATATTGTACGTCTGCGCAAATAACTATACAGAGTGATGAAAATTAAGAAAAAAAACGGGTTTCCCATAATATTTTTGAGGCCGTTTTAGATGTCATTTTGAATTTCAGTGGGCAATAACTAGGCATAAAAGCACATTTATTTCATAAAAAAGATTTGCCAGTGGCGTCCGCGCTAACATATATTTTGATATTTTTCGCGAGAAGATTAATACGCCACCGTTTTTCTTCAAAATAAATATTATTTTTAAAATTGCGCTTTATCACTTAACAAAAATTGTTCCTAGATTTTTCTTCGTGTGACCAACAGTTTTTGATTAAGAAAATAAATGGCATCTATTCAAATATCGCTATGCCCAAAATTGCCCATATCAGAGTTCGATAAAATTGCATTTATCTCCTCCTATCAAATTATTATCAAAATGTACTTCGCATCAGACAGTAAACTGCCTACATATGTATTTTTTGTTGCGCTTAAAAATTCTAACAGCCTATATCTCAAAAATAAAGTGGCTGCGGACCTAGGACTTTTTTTTCTTATTTTTTTTTATTAAAAAATCATCACTTAAAGTTTGTCAAGAGAGTTTCTGGACAACCCGTATATTAACGGGTTCTCCCTTGTCAGTCAAACCAGAAAGACGAGTGGTCAAACTTTGATATATTTTCTGAATATTCTGAATTTTTTCAATTTTAACTATTTATGAATGATAATAGCAGCGGGAAGGACCCACCTGACCATAACTTGGCCAAAGATCAAGGTAAGGACAGGCCTCTTAGACAAAGTGCGGAACCATAATTGTGGCTAAAAAGCCTGCAGCCGTACCAGACCCGTATAATTGTTATATCCGTCAGTCAATTTGACGGAAAATGTTTAGACGGGGTTTTTAACATCAATGATAATACAATACTAGGGGGAAACCTTAATAAGCTTAGAATTTTAGACTGTCAGCGTTTTATATTTTTAATATTTTAAAAACCACTCGAATTTAGTGTCACAGCCAATAGTGATCTGCGATCCCACATTAGGTCACTTAGCATGATTATTTACCTCATCCATTATAAAAGCGGGTTGATTTTCACCTGATTATTCAGCGATAATCTACCGCTCTCCGGTGAAAATCACCCTTGTCAAAAGTGAAAGTCTCACCCGTCAGAAATCGTTAGTTTTTTATTTGGTAAATAATCTTCAAAATACATTTCGGGATTGGGAAATAATCAGAAAATCATTCTCAGATTTTTTGCCATTAGGAAATCGCTCTCGGGCAAGCCCTCGAGCGATTTCCACGGCAAAAAATCTTCGGAATGATTTTCGATAATTTTCCTATCCCTTAATATATTACTACAGAAGTAGATAAAGCTATAAGAGTTCTGGCCCAAAAACCCATAAGAAATAACATGGAACCTAAAACCTGCATTTTTATCGCCATTTTAGGTTAGTTTAATTAAATTTAATCTGCAGGAGAAGGGGCAGGGGTTCCATTCTACGACAAATGTCCATCGGCCTTTATATAGGCGAATTTTAGAAAACCTTGAACCACTGCCTCCAATCTAAATGGAACTCGATATCGATGCATCTGGTCGATAGAATAACCAAAACCATGAATACAAACATGATCGATACTTCTAATACAAAAATTTACAGGTTCTCAAGTCAAACACAAGAATCGCCTTATCAATTCAGCATATAAAACTGGAGACGCTGCCTTAAAGCTGAAGCGGGCAATGCAGTTCTCCAAGTTTTTAGGCTAATATAAAAATCTTTGTCGGAAAATAGAATTAAGTAATATGAGAATAGATTACAGGAACATACAGGGTGTCCGCATAAGGATACGGAGCGGCCATATCTCGAAAATGATACGTGTCACAAATTTGGAAAAAAAACTACCACTATAAAAATTGACAAGAGAAATCTTGGAAATTGCCGCAAGAGGGCGTATCGGCTCATTTCTTTTTAAAAGTTCATTTTACAGCTAAAAATGCCACTTAACCGAAGGGAAAAACAAATAAATAATTAAAATCAGTAGATCGTTCACTACAACTTTTATTATTGGAATTTTTTCGAATCTCACCTAATAAAGGGATGGGATAAGCTTTTAGGACATTTTAAATAAACGGATTTTCGTAAACTTAAAGTTGTTTAAAATGTATTTTCTTGGAGTTTAAATAAACGATTCAGAAATTGTCACAAGTTTTCTACTACAATGTTAAGAAGGCGCTGTTATTCAATCTAACTTATTTTTTGATTTTTCTCGGTATTTTTAAATTAGATGGTATACTTTTTTTTTGTATAGGACACAATTTGCATCGAATCATCTCGTCTGAACTGCAAATCATCACCAATGGTTTAAGAGTTATTTTGATTTTTCTTTAAAAAAATAATTCAGATCTCGTTTACCGGTACCTATACCTAGTATACTCGCAATAAGCAAGATAACAATTAATTTCATAACCTGCTATGTAATAAACTATAAAAGGTTTAATTTAAGGCCAATGGGCCAAATAATCATCAATAACAGTGAATAAAACATGAATATGAAAACATGCAAAAGCCTTAAGCCCCCCACAGACTACGAGCATTTTCGACTGATTTCGTCGACGGGACTATATATGACGACCAGTTCGCACATTAGTTTTGAACACAGTCTAGTCGGATCCTCTCTAGTACTCAGCGCGATGAATCGGTTCCAGCTGTTGGCAGTCGCAGCAGCAGCAGCTGCTGTTTTAAGCAAAAACAAAAAAGGCGTTCAACCTGTGCCAAAAAATGACTACTAAGAAGGAAAACTTTTTCCCATATTACTTTATTGGCTGAGTTAAAACTTGAACCATGGGACTGGTTCGATTATTTAAGAATGGACGAAGACACATATTGTGAGCTACCACCTAAGATACGTTATTTCTCCTCGCGAGAGATAAACTTTTACTGTCCGATTCTTAGCAACTGGAGGGACCTGAAATGTTCGGCAGTAATTTCCGCATAATTTATTTATATCCCTATATTCTTCGGATTTTGTTTTCCATAAACATGAAAGTCTCCGATAATTTTCTAAAAATTCAATAACAAATTGTTTGTTTAAGCTCAGGATGGTTGTCGTTATTATAAAATATATTTATTATAGCGGTGGCACTGAAATATCTAACGGATTTCGTAGCCAATCTCCACAGACTGCGTTTCTGCACGACATCAAGCGGCTCGTCGTGCAGAATATCAGACGGCAACAGATATTTTGTTTGGCGATTCGGCACGACGGATTAAGGCCACACACTACGATTTGGCGCGACGAACTTGAACGCGGCGACGTGAAATCAGTCAAAAATGCCCGTATTCTGTGGAGGGCTATAGAACTAGTAATAGTGAGCAATATAGCGGGAAAGAAATCACAATCAATTTTGTTTCCCTTGCCTGCTTGTTCACCGGATCTAACATGTATGAATTTTTACTTATGGGGCAGGTTAGCAGATCTGCTTTACCAAGAAAGAGACCAATCAGGGAAAATATGATCGAGAGGATAAGAAATGCCTTAGAACCTTATCCACGACTGTAAAGTCGTAAACAGTCTTCGTCGGGTGTTTGGAAATAGTGATAAATAATAGTCGAGTTGTTACCGTTCAGTGAAAACAAAAAAAAACACCAACTCTTACGGTATAAAACAATTTAGCTTATCCTACATCACCTAAAAATTAATGAAACAAACTGAGTTTCATATTAATTTAAGCATCTATAAATTTATTATCTCCATTAAAAAACATCGACTTTTTTGTTAATATGTTTGGTATCCCAATTTCAGTGTAGCGGATATTACCGGCTATTTTGTTGAGTGACGGGCAGCTATGCTATAATGCAGAACATTCAGCCTTCAATCTGATCTTTTTGATCTAAATTTCAACTTGCCTAAATGACGAATTGCTGTGTGTGTCCTTTCTGCGATGGCGATATTAAACCGAATCAATACTCACTAGAATGCAAAACCTGCTGGTACTGGATACACAAGAGTTGCTTAGGACACTACTGAGTTTAACAAAATGTGACAACAATTTGAAAAATGCATGGGATTCAGCATGATTGGGAATGCAAAAATTGTAAGGCAAGCGGAGTAAAGCGAGTTTCCATGGGCCATGCTTCTAATAGTAATGGCCAGTCGAAAGCCTTGACTAACACAAAAATAGCGCCCGCAAATCTCCTGCTACGGAGGAATATATTCCTTCCAACACGGAAATTAAAAATCAGGTCACCACTCTCCAAAGTTAAAGCAATGCAAGTATTAAAAATGTTATTTTCTTGATTTCCAAAACGTAATCCATCATGGTAAATCAGAGAAGTCAAATGCGCGATACTTTGCAGTAACTTCCTGAGTTGTCTAGAGACAAAAGTAACATAATCAACAGATTAGAAAATGGAGTTGCTATTCTGAAATATACCGTTGAATTACTCCGACAGCCCGTTGTAGAAATAAATGTTGGAGTACCTGGAGAGACAGCCTACGATAACATCCTCGAGGAGATGTAAGATCGAAAGCGCCGTAATAAAAATACATGTTTTATAACATCGCAGAATCTACATTCGATGACCTTAAATTACATCGAACATGACTTTGCAAAAGTAAGGGAAGTTCTTCAAGATATAGTAGATGATGGCGCAGTGGTCAAAATTATACGGGTTGGGAAGTGCGGAGAGAAGGCCTGTCAAAGCTATTATGACAAGTAATTAGGTTGTAATAAAAGTCCTAAAAAAAGATTTTATAGTGTTGTATTTATTAGGGGTGATTAGGTGTAATATTTTGTCACTTAAAGTTATTACGTAAATAACCCACAGGGTCGAGTTCTTGAAACACATTAACAATGATACTTGAGACGACAACAGACGCGATAAGCGTGTGACCCTGGACCCTCTTTAAAGTGGTGAACAGTTCGATTTTAGTTTCGGAGAGAATAAGATTTTTACTATGCTTTTAAATGTCATCAGCAACGCGTCGATATAGGCAAACACTCGCCCACCATTTTATTTAAAACTAAATAAAATTATTACACTCGTACAGAGTTTTAAATTTATTTTCAAAAGTAACGCGATCTGTTTGGATCCACTACATAACATAGATCTAAAATTACCCATCAAGAAGTAAAAATTGTCCCTGATCAGACATATTCCCAAAGGCAGCATCTCAAAAACTTGCAAGCTAAGTTGCAGAACCGACTTAATTATGGTGAAAATAATTTTACTATCAAATACCTTAAGCGTGCACCAAGAAATGTCTCTTCTTCTTCAGTTCGGATTGAAGAAATAAACTAGGTTCGACGAGTAAAGTTAATATGAACATATATTATCAGAACGTAAGAGGAATTAGAACAAAACTAAGGGAAATACAGACTGTGACTATGATATCGCAGTATCCTCAGAGACCTACTTAAATCAAGTTATACACTATGCTAAAATTGGTATGAATTATTATGTTGTATATAGAAAGGATAAACCACAGTTGACTAGCCTTAAGTATTGGGGTGGCGGTGTGTTGATTGCAGTGCGAAGTTATTTACAATCGTTCCTAATCGATGATGAGCAAAATAGGGCAATTATTTGTTTTTGTTTGCAACGATTCAGAAAAGTTAATTATAGGGGCAGTTAATCTACCTCAACCTTTGTCCGTCGATAGTATCCAGCCTCATTGTTTCACTATTTGTGATTTGCACTTGAATTTCGTTTTAGTCACTTTGGGAGAGATCTTTGAGGGTATTCTAAATCTGAATTAAAATTAAGGGCCCAGCCCTGATAGCATATCTCCAGGATTTTTGGTCAACTGTGTTTATTCTCTGTCTAAGCCTTTATATTTGCTTTTTAGGCTTTCACTTGAGAGTGGTGTTTTTCCTGAGCAGTGCAAGTACGCTTCTGTTACTCCTATATTTAAGTATGGTAACCAATCAGATGCAAAAAGTTACAGACCAATTCTTGATTTGAGTACAATTCCTAAACTTTTTGGGAAGATAGTGTGTAATCATATTGGGAGTTCGGTGATGTCTTCTATTGCTCGGAAACAGCACGGCTTCTGTAGGGTAGATACAAGGCTACAAATATGGTGATTTTTGTTCAAACGGTGTTGGATTCCTTAGAGAGTGGATACCAGGTTGACGTTGTCTATTCGGATTTTAGCAAGGCCTTTGACAATGTAAATCATCATATTCTGACACATAAACTGGAGTGCTTTGATTTTCATGAAGCCTTACTTAAGTTTGTTAAAGTAAAGGGATTTGTTTCACAGGAGATATCCGTTACATCTGGTGGGCCACAGGGCAGCCATTTGGGTCCCCACTTATTTATAATCGTTAATGAAGACATTAACGATTTAAAGTTGGAAATCTTATTTTCACAGACCTTGTTTTTTGCTGATGACTTAAAATTATTTGCGATTGTTGAGTCCGTTATGATGCTTTAAAAATCCAGGGGAAATTAAACAGAGTGTATGAGTGGTGTGTCAGAAACAAAATGGACCTAAACATTAAAAAATGCAAAATAATTACTTTTAACTATGACTATAAATTAAATGATTGTATTTTAGATAGAGCTATGTGGGACTTAGGCGTTTACTTGGATGTTGAATTGGCTTTCCTATTCACTATGAGTACATTGTCAACAAATCCTTAATTATTGGGATTTACATATGTGCAGAAATACTAGAGATTTTCAGAATATTAACCTCTTGAGTACGATATACAAAACACTTGTTAGGCCATGTTTGGAATACCTTTTGTATGCTTGTCACCAGCATACTTAAAATATAATCAAAATATCAAAAAGTTACAAAAAAAATTGTTGGATATATTTCATACATATTTAGGTTGCCTGTTCTATGATGGTCTGGGGCGGAGACTGAAATTGTACTCGCTCTCTGAACGTAGAATCAAATTTAATATACCGGGTGACCATGAGATCACTTTCCGGCTGCCATTTATTTAGATTTTAATTGAACAAGATAAAACTTGGCAGGAGTTATAAAATATTAAAAAGATACTTTTTAAGGTACTTGTCAAATTTTAGGGACTTCCGGTTTAGCCGGAAGTAACCTCAACTTTGGATTATCGAATAAGACACGCTGTATATTTTTAGACTTTTGAAATCTAGAGATCAGTTTACGTACAACTGTACTATTTTTATTAATTTTTGTGTCAATTTTACATTTTTAAAATTAATTTTATTTTTTCATCCAGCGTGCCATGGCCCATCTTATATCGTTCTAATATACACTTGTACAGAAATACCTATATCTACTATAATAATAATAACTATTTAGATTTGATCGATAATAATTTTAAACAAGCAATAATATTTAATAAAAATTACAAGTAAATACCATAACAACTAACAGTTTTAAATCATAACTTAGTGACCAATAAGATTTTTAAAATATCCACCTTGAGCATATCTGCATAGTCTTACCCGGTAAACGTTCTCTTCTTCTACGTTTCTGAGCACTTCTGGGTTGATATTTGCAAAAGCTTCTCGTATCCTGTTTTATAAAATTTCCAGTGTTGCTGGGGGCGCAATGTAGACTGGGTTTTTAATATGACCTAATAAAAAGAAATCAAGTGGGGTTAGGTCTGTACTAACCCAAATCTCTCCTCTAAATAATTTCTTACTATATGAGCATTATGGGGTGGAGCTCCATCTTGCTGAAAACACATTTGCTGTGTTACCTCCAGGGGTAGGTCGTCCAAATACTCTTCAATTTCGTTTTCTAAGAATCCCAAACATCTCTCACCGGTTAAACGTCCTTCAAAGAATAGCGGTCCAATTATTCTATTGAAAATTATTGCAGCCCAAACATTGATTCCAAATTGCTCTTGTAGATTTTCCTAAATCATCAAATGTTGGTTTTCCGACGACCGATATCTTGTATTTTGTCTGTTGAACATACCATTATTGGTAAACCTGGATTCATCCGAGTGCATTATTGAAGAAGCTAAATCATTGTTATTATTGTTGTTATATAAAAACCAATTGCAATATTTCAATCAAAATCGTTTCGGTACAAATGCTGATGCAATAGGTATTTGTAAAAACGATAACCATGCTCCTTTAATATTTTGCGAACGGATTCGCGGCCTCTATTTAATTCTTTGCCTACTTCCCTTCTAGAAATAGTCGAATGTTGGTCTACCAAAACCAAAACATTTATTCTCCCTTATTATAAATTCATGAGTAACAGCGGGCTCACGCAGCATTTTTCTAATTAAATAAATGACGTATTGCGTACTTGTGTGGTTAATCCGTTCAGGATACATTCTCTCAGCTTCGGCCGCTCTTTTCCCGCATTGTCTGTAAATAATTAAAATATCTACTTGTTCGCTTTTGGTAAACATACTTTTAATTTAGTTTTACCCAAAATAGTTAGCACAAATCAATAGCAAAAAATAATGGCATTTCGCCTGCGACGAGTTTTTCACTTATGCTTATTACTTTTCAAAACATGATGTATGATTTGTGCGTTTTTATATGTGGCAGAGAAACCAATAACAGCTCGTTATTCGATTCTTGAATCCAAATTTAAAACATTTAAAGGAAAACGCTAAACTAATCTAAACTTCATATAATAAGCCGTAAGGTAAGTTTTTTTTTTGATATTTAAAAAACATTAGAAATGACTTGCATTTTTTCCTTATTAAAAAGCAAGAAATATAAATAAAGAGGGTCAGGCACCCAAAATCGTAGATATTGAAGAAGGTAAAGTATTTTACGAATAATTCAGGCAAAAAAGGCTTCAAAATAAAAGCGAAAAACTTGCCTGACAATGTTATTGCGGATGTAGTAAACATAACTCGGGCAATAATCGCAAAGGAAACCCGACCAAACAACTCAAACAGAATAGTTTTTCGAAAAGTCCCAGATTAGTGCTCACGCTATATTTGGATCTCTGATTTGACAAGATGATGACTTAGAAAGACGACATTGAGCAGCACTTAAAAAAAACTTTATGCCATCTTTTCTCTTACCAACAGGAAAAGCCGAATAGACATTCTCGAGCACAGATAAACCTATGTATACAAGACATTAATTAGACTTGTAATGGCATATTATGGGGTACCAACATAGAGCGTAAAACCCATTTTAGAAAACTTCAAATATTTCAAAATAAAGTGCACCAAATTATATATGACTTATGTACTTCACAATGATCCATGATTGTCGACTCTAATAGAACATTTTCACAGTATAATTACAGGCTATTACAGATAGACAGACGTCTCTAAAAAAATCTTAAGTACTTTTTTTTATTTACTATTTTTTACGGTCGTCGGCGTATCAGAGGCCATCTTGAACCGGTCATCGACCGTACGGTTTTTAATCGTGCGGTCTACCGACTGGGGAGTGTGAAACGGCACCTTTATCCTACGAGATATCCGATCTCATCCGGCCTGTCCGGCGTGAATAGGATGGTTTTGATGTAGATTCATTTTACACTCTTCCCTAAGACAAGAGCACGCGGTGTTTCCTAAGCGGTCACCCATCCAAGTACTAGCCGCGCTCGACACCGCTTAACTTCGGTGATCTGACGGGAACCGGTGCTTTAAGTGTCGCTAGGCCCTTGCCTAAATCTTAAGTATACAAACCCACAATTACTTACACTCCAACAGCTCATAAAAATTTCCCAGGTAATCGATCTTACCTGGACCGTAGTAAAATTACACAAAAACCTGATTTAAGCGAATAAACAAATACCAAGAATAAGGAGACAATCCTAATCTCGTCCTAAGAAAAATCGGCCCAACATTAAAGAATAGAATTGAAAGGCATAAAATATTATCCAACTTGAAAATTACACATGCAATCCAAGATGCAGGGTGTTCTTAAATGAAGAGGCAAATTTCAAGATATATACAAAAAATGTATGCATCCATACGCTACAGGTTCGGGAAGATGGTGTTATCAAAACGTTTTTAATTAAATATATTTTCCCAAACACATTAAAAAACACTTTTCATAATACAGCAATATTTGATCAAATTAATAATTACTACTACTAATACATAAATCCTATTATGGGTGTGCTACGTCAAGTAGCTAATATTGATTTGACAAATAACATAATCTTAAGAGTTGTTTATACTTCTTCGGTATTTTTATAAGTTTTGTTGCGTTTTGCTTTGTTAATCAGTAAACCTGCCGCCTTAAAGAAAATGTACCTAAATAAAATAAAAAACGTAGTTATCACTACTTAGCCTCGCCCAATCCTTTTAACTGATTTAATAAAAATGAACAAGGAATGAATAATATATAAAAACAGTAGTAGTGATCAGTTTTTCGTGATTTCCATTATAGTAAAAACTTTTACATTTTGTTCATTTTAATTGAACAAGTAATCCGGGCTAATTATTTTCAAACAGTTTTTGGAAAGGTGAAAGGGCAGCTTTTCACATAATACGGAAATTACATAAGTATGTGCCTAAAGTTTTTGAAAAAAATAAAATACTTACTTTTTAATAATAAATACTTGATATTAAGCTTGTACGACATCTTAATAAATCGTGTTAGTCAAAACTGACATTTAAATATATACTTCGGTTTCCAACAGCAACATCCAACATTGTCTGCGATAAATAAATTAAAATAGAAATTTTTCGAAATTTTTAGGGACATACGTTATATTATCACAATAGTAGAAGAAAGAAGTCGCTGAATCGAAACTGAATGGCCAGAACCCTCCTTTCGATAATTTAACTTTAACTTGTCGTAAAAAAAACTCACGTTTGCAATGGTATGTTATCAATTTCAATTTCTCTAATTTTGTTATAGGCAGGTCCAAGTGTTCCGTTAGATAGTTCCTTAAGCAGTGGTGTTATTGTTACCCCAGGGCAAACCCCTACTACTCTAACTTTGGTCCTTTCGTAATGTGCTGGTAGACCCCAGGATAACGTCATGCCGTGAACTGCAAACTTCGTCCCTGTATAAATAGGCATTGTCCCAAATGGACAAATGCCAGCTATGGAGGATATATTAACTATAACACTTTCAGTGCTTGACTTGTATTTCGGCAAATAATTTTCCAATCCGAGAAGAACTCCATGAATTGTACCGTTCTAAAATCAAATGTAATTATTACTAATCAAATCAAAGTATTACCTTGACACAGAACCTGTCGCTGGATTCAAAAAACCCCTAGTATAATCTACGAACCTATATATCGTACTAAATAATTTATTTGTTTATGAAAACCGATCAGCTGATCTGTCTAGTGGTTTGGGATTTTAACTTAAAATCAGATATCATACATTTGTCCGTGTGACCCTTTTTATTGTAGTATTTGTATATTTTTAATGAAGGACTCTGAAAAGTAGTAGTAGTAGCGGACGGAGAGGCGTTGATGCCAAGCAAGTAGGCCAGTTTTGATCCTTCTTGCCGACCTCGTTTTAACGTCTGGGTAATGTCAGCCAGCAGGACCTACAGTTTAACGTGGGTTTCGAACCACAATATAACCGACAGGTGTTATTCTCGGCACAGTATTTTTACGATCTTGTTATTATTAACGTCTCTTTGTCACCACACACTTCGACGAGCCAGTCCTTATAAGTCCTTGTGTACAGCTAAGAGAGTTATGTATGTCGCGGGGACCCTCGAACCATCCGGAACAGCATCAGACCCGTACACTCGAGACTCCGTCGCCAATTCTCTGGTCAAGGTTTTTAACTCAAACATCCGAGATACACGATCCACTGATCATTCTTTATTTGGCTCAAGGACCCCTCCCTCGACAACATACCGAGTACTAGACTAGAGTGCCGTTGAGAATTTGCTGGTGTGTGTTGCATACGCAACATTACGTAGTATGGGGATCTCTCTAGATCATGCAAACTGAAAAAGTCTGCTTGGTCAGGTTGAACCAGGTACCTGTAGCATGGGAAGTGAGAATGCTGCCACGCGAGCAGGTCGTCACCTAGGATTCTGAGAGAGAAATATGACTTATTTTCTCTACAAAAGAGAATTAGTATTAAACACAAGATAGGTACCGTCAACCGGGGCTAGTTTGTCATCCCGGGGTAACTTTGTCACCTCGGGCGCAATTCTTTTGTTTTTTGCTTATTTTTTTGGGGGGCAATGTTGACATTACTTTATCGACGATTCTCAATTATTAAAGGTACTAACTAAATTAAAATGGTAAGAAATTATGAAAAAACACCGGTGTCCAGGATTTATCAGAATTATACTAAAGAGGACCTCCAAAAAGCGGTGAATGCTGTCAAAAATGGCATGTCCAAGAAGCACGTAGGTGAAGCGTTTAAAATTCCACAGGGTAGAAGATATAACAAACAATACGGTCACCCCACTATCTTGTCTCAGCATGAGCAGCAGGTTATCGCAGATACGCTGGGGCAAGTGACCAACTACGGCTTTACGTTGACTAAGATGGACATTCGCTATATATACTTGGATACACAGTGTAGATAGATAAAGTGTAGATAAAGACGATATGCTAAAAAAAATTCCTGGGGCTTTGCATACCAGCCTCGGTTGACGGTACAAGGAAATGTCAATCTGGAATATCAGTTTTTTCTAATGAAAATAAAAATGTGAATACTAGTATATTACTAACCGATTTCCAGAGATTACGAAATTTATCTCGAGAGGGAATGAAACATTTCACTGAGGTTTGTATAGGATACTATTTTTTCTGCAACCATTACTTTTTTAGAAAATTTGTGAAAATTAAAAAAATAATATTTAGAAGCGTGATATCAGTTTACTGAATCCAGTAGCAAAAAATATACAGGGATTGTAAACTAACCCAAACCCTACAACTTTTGTAAGTAACTTCTTTTGTATTGTTTGTAATTTCGTGTTATCGCAGACTTTTTTAAGTAATTTTTTCGCGCGGCAGAAGTTACCAAGTGTGAGAATCTAAAAATTAAAAAATTAAATACCATTTCTGCAATGACTATTATAATCTAATTAAAACAAAAAACTGTACTATATCATTTGTTCGTTAATATGACATGCTATTCATACAATTGCAGAAATGTATGTCTATGTATAAATTAATAATTTATTTCTTTTATCAATTTTTGATAATACCAACAATGACATGATTTTGTGTTCTTCGATCAAGAATTAAGTTAAAAATTGTTGGCACTTTGGTCGGTTGGTTTTATCAAAAACCGAATGTCATGTTACTAGCAGCGACATACTTTATATACCCATATTGCCATCACCTTCTTATCTCTAAGTGCCGAATGTAGAGTTAAAATGAATATTCATGGTAGCCGTTATTTTTTTGTTTATAGTTTTTGCAAACGTGAAATTTATAAACAAATATATTATAGTTCTGAAGATGGTTTAATATTAATAAGCCGCAACGTAAACATCTTAAAAGATTTCTTATTTTTTTAATTGACTGCAAGTTCATGAAAACCAAAAATATGTAAATTAATAGATATTTTCGGTATTCCGTCCCGAAAGTGAATTTGTCAATATAGTATTTCTGGTTCTGGTACTAATTACGAATTACTTTACAACTTTTATAGTAAAAGTGCCGGCGGCTCATCTTTGAAGTTACCTCTCATATACGTCTATGAAAACAATGTGTTCACATACTTATTTGGCGTATAATGGGATTTTTCCGTGTGCCCGCACAGAACGACACTTCGTAAGCACTAATGATATTAGCTGCTGTCTTACAAAGTGCTAAAAATTATAGCAAGTACTCGTCGGTACACGATAACTTATACTCTCCATAAGAATTTACAAATACCGACAATTACGAAATACATGGAGAGTTTAATAACCGACCACTACAGACGGACAGACGTGCCACAGTACAAACTTATCACTGTATCCCAAATCCATTCAACTCAACAAAAATCACACAGATTACCCTGAGACAAGGGATTTGTGAGGCATATTTTCTTTCTACATAATATGGGGCTTTTATTAAAAAAGAATGCAAAATAGAAAAAAATGGTTTGAGTATGTTATATTACAATGTTTTATAAGGCCCTTGGCGCACTTATCTCGTTAGAAAATACCTCACAAGTGGTAAAATATAACTTAATTTATAAAACTCGTACTTGTACTATCAGAATGTGTTCGCCAGAAGAAGAAATAAAATAATTTAAAGCGGTAAAATTGTGTTACTGCTGAGAGTGCTGAGGAAGTCTTGTAAAAGATGCGAAAATGAGTAGATACCGTCAATTTTGCAAGTGGCGACGGAAAAAGGCGTTAACAAGGTAAATAATGACACTCTTTCGGTTTATTTGTCCAAACCAGCCCAATCAATGAAAGCTTTAACGTTAGTAGATTTACGATATTAAAAAGTTGTCTGGCAGTAAAAGAAAATATGAATGTTGGTAATTTGTCAAAAACTACTGCAGTTCTCAAACGATAAAGTGTTGGTTACACACCGAAAAATTTAAAGTATTAATTGCAGACCGAGCCGCCAAATTCAAACTAAAATCACCAGATTACTACATTCAAGTTGGTTGCCCTTGACTCAGGCTACATCGCAGAATCGGTAAGCAGAAAGAAAGAAGCTTCTCCTGAATTATTCAGTCATTCAAGTATAGGAAGCATAACGTCAACACCAGAAAACGTTGTAACTGGAGAAGACCAAGAAAATTTTTTTAAAGTATTACCTTCGACCTCATTAACTACAATTCAATAAAATGAAGTGCTTGCAAAAGGATTGTATATTTACAATACCACAAAATATAACATAAATATTTCATTTAGTAAAAATTTAGATATACTTTTTTTCTTCGTTTATGTACAAAAATAAAGTTTTAAAAAAATTTGTCTGTGCCACTTTCGTTTTCAGAAGCGTATAACGAAAAATATCGTTCTTACATAACCCTAAAAGCTTTTGGCATGCTTTCATGACTTCTCATATTCGGCTACGCCTCACACGGGAGCTTGTCACACACGCACGGAAAAATGCCTAATAAAACATACTGCTGTTTTTCAGTAAAATGCCACTTTCAGGACTTGCTACGTAAATATCTATTAATTAAATAAGTATATGCAATAGGTATTTGTTTTTCTCTCCGGTTTTAATACACCTATATCCTAGATTCAATTCAGTAAAAGAAATTTTAATGTAGAAGGAAATATTTCTATTTCATACGAGTCACTAAATAATGTATTCAGTCAGTATTTTTTTAAATTCATGTTTAGAGAATAGTTGAACGTTAAAAGTATACATATGGGCTTATAAAAAAAATAGATAAAGAAAAATTAAACAGCTGAGATAAGAAGCAGAATAAGATTAACCTAGATTGCCTTTGGCCAATTCAACCATATCCTTAGAAGTCGCGACATACAGATAAACGTTAAAAGAAAAGTCTTCGACACGTGCGTAATACCAGGAGCGACATATGACTTGGCGACTATGTCAATGGCGGAGAAGGGTGCTGGCCATCTAAGGATAATGCAGAGAGCCATGGAACGTGCTATGCTTGGAGTAAGCTTGAGAGATAGAAGATTAGAAATGAAGAAATCCGGCTGAAAACTAAGGTAGAAGATGTAATAAAACGTATTGCAGAGTTTAAATGGCAACGGGTGTGTCCAGGCAGGATCAAGACAGATAGACATTGAGAAAAGCTTACTGGCGACCATGATAAACAAAGCGTAGTGCAGGCAGACCACAGAAAGGATGGCTTAATGATGTCAAGAAACAAGCCGGAAAGAAGTGGTTTCAGGTGGCACAAGGAAGGGACGCATTGAAGCATATGAAAAAGGTCTACGTCCAGGAGTGGACAGCTCAAGGCTGAGAAGCAAGAAGAAGAAGAAATTGTTAAATACTTTTTTTTCATCGGTTTTTTTTTAATACATTTTTAGAATTCTTAATTAATTTTAAGATAATTTACTTTACCATATCAGATGGTCAATTTACGTAGCAAGTTAGAAAGTGATATTTTACGGGATGTGTAGTGAGTATCCTGCGAGTCCCGTAAAATCACTTTTGGATCGTGTTACGTACAATATTTTTTCGGTAGCCGTTTTGTATGTTAAAAAGGATATCGATGAATAATAACGTATGAACTTTATATAGACAATACATATAACAATCACTCTTATGAATTCATTACTAATGAATATTTATGACACAATTATGACAATTACCTGTATTAATATCATTAGGGATATTAACGGAAGTAGCAGCGTTGAAATTAGAATTAGACGCATCAGTACTTGTACTAGTTTTCGAGATATTAATTTCGTTACGGCCCGTTTCAATCTGTGAAGCTATGTGAATTTTGTTTCTTAAAGAATTTTCTATGTATCCCTCTGCTACATTGGTTGATGTTACATGACAAGCAATGTCATAATACAATACAAAGTTCATGTTATTGTCAAAGCCGCCTACATAGATACCCAAATCGTCCCGAAAGTAACAAGAATTGTCCCGAAAGTAAAGAAATCGTTGCGAAAGTGAAAAAAATCGTCCCGAAAATAGCTACATTCGGTACCATTTGTGTTAAGTGGTACTTTCGATTTAATAAATCATACCGAAAACTTTATTTTCGAGATGGCTGCAAAAAAATTATTTTTGAGCTATTAACAATTAGGTTGTACAGACCGACACTAATAAATTATATTCAGGTTATGGAATAAAATTATTTAGCACGGACTAAAGCATATTTATCTTAAGAATAAAAATAGCTATTATTAGAGCCTTTTAAAAGTACTTCCTAAATATAACAAGTTTAAAAATAGAAAAAAGTCTAAAAGTGTCTATTATTTTAAATACTAGCAATATAATTTTTATGCTAAATCGAAAGGCATTTTTAATACAATTTTAGTTATACTAGGGTTTCCTATACCTGTCTTATGTTTTCTTCTAAATTCGCTATTTCTCCCTTTACCATATAAACTTAATGCTAATTTTCTCAATAGGGTGCCTTGGACGTCGCACCGTGTCTGTACAACGCTTTTTTATCGAGTGTCATGGACGCCCGATAGTTAATTTTATTAATCTTCGTCATTCCAAGTGACAATATAGGATTTGGTAAATTAAACAATTACTTTTAATTAGGAATAAGTTAAAGAAGGAGAAGCTTGAACAATAAATTATCATTGCCATAGGTTTGGCACGTAACAAATGCATTTAGACACAATGCGGCGTCCAAAGCACTCTATTTAGAAAATTGGCATTGTAGCACCCCTTAGTTCCGCCGCGCTCCGCACTACCGCTCTCGATGGCGCCACCCGTATTCATCGCCGAGTGCCGCGCCGTACTACCCTTAGCAGCTTCACCCCCACCTGTGACGTCAGCCGCCAGCGCCTTGATAAGCAGCCACCAGCCCTAAAAAGATCCAGAGACCCGAGAACTTGTATTTGACACACGCGACAAAGTCGAAATGTTTGCAGACTGCTTCGAAAAACAATTCCAGTCCTGCCAGTCGGCAGATCCTCCAAAAGACGCGAGGATCTCCAGAGTGGTCTCAATCTACAAATCAATACCATACTTCGACAGAGACATCCAGAACATAACTCTGGAAGAAACAAAAAACATCATTAAAAATCTCAGTATAAAGAAAGCGCCAGGTTTCGACGGAGTACGTAACATAGCTATTAAAAAACTCCCTGACACTGCAATCATGGATATAGTAAACATAGCCCAGGCAATCATCGAAAAAGGTCGCTTCCCCGCTGTATGGAAACATGCAAAGATTATTTTAATCCCAAAAAAAGGCCAGGACCGTACTTCTGCCACGAGCTACAGGCCCATTAGCCTATTGTCCAGCCTCGGCAAGATTGTGGAAAAACTAATGCTAGATCGTCTTAACGATTTCGCATTAATCCACAATCTAATACCACCAGAGCAGTTCGGATTTAGAGCTGCTCATTGCACGGTGCGCCAGGCGACAAGACTCACAGCAGACATCACCACAGGTCTAAACAAAAGACATGGGATCGGAGCGATCTTTTTCGATATCAGCAAAGCGTTTGACGGGGTCTGGCATGACGGACTAATCATAAAGCTCATCAGAGCCAGCGTTCCACCTTATCTCCTTAAGACCATAATCTCATATCTGGAAAACAGAACTTTTGCCGTGTCATCAGAAAATACCACATCAACAATAAGAAACATCAGGGCCGGAGTTCCGCAGGGCTCTCCCCTGGCTCCGACCCTGTACAGTATTTACACCTCAGACATTCCGAAAACAAGGGACACTAAACTATACCTATTTGCTGATGACACGGCAATCACTGCCTCATCCAGAAGACCAGAAATGGTCACCCGTGCTCTTCAGGGCCATGTGGGCAAAATTGAAAGTTGGATGCGCGCCTGGAGAATCAGGCCCAACGAAAACAAAACAAAAGCCATCTTCTTCTCGAAATAGAGGGTCAAATTCCCCCAAACACGTATCAAAGTAAACAACACCCCAATTGAATGGGCCGAAAAAATAGAATACCTGGGCCTCGATTTCGACAAGAGGATGAGCTGGAAAACAAACACTGCCACAAGACTGAAAAAAGCAAACCAACAACTACACGCCATATATTCACTCCTTGGTAAATCCAGCCATATAAATCTCACCACCAAAACAAACCTATACAAAATCATGATCAGGCCCGTACTCCTGTATGGGGCCCCCACCTGGTGCACCCTGACAAAAACTAGACTTAAAAAAATCCAACTCTTCCAAAACAAAATCCTAAGAATTATTACAAACGCCCCAAGATATACACCAACAATAGTACTACACACTGAACTAAAAATAGACACCATCTCAGACCACATGACAAAAATTACCAAAAATTACTACAAAAAAACAGACACATCAACAAACCCTCTAATCATCCAAACACATAGACGCTCCCCCCGCCCCCGCACCTACAAACTCCCAAGAGACTGGTTACCACCTTAAAATAAAAAACATAACCACTTAAGCAAGTCTTCTCAAAAAATCAAAAATCAAAAATCAAAAACAACAACCAAAAACGCGCCCCGCAAAATAAAAAAAAATACAAGGAAAAAACAAATCAAAAAACATAATCGGCCACAAAGCCTAAAAACCCAAACCAAGTTTCAAAATGTTTAGCGAAAGCACCACTACCAAAAAAAAGGAGTAAAAGGCAGTGCCTAACTTGAATTGTTCAAATCGTTTTCTTGTTAGGACGGCAGTTATTCTCGAGCTCGCTCTCTCGCCTCTACCTTGGCATCCTGGTTGGGATCCTTGACGTGCAGAAGCTACGCTTGAAAGACAACGCGACGCTGCTACTCGAGCGCTCTAGGTGTGAGCCTTGATAGTGGTACTCTGACGGATTATAGACATTCGTGCGGAAATTCTCAACAGTGCTATTTACTTGTTATCATACCTTTGTACATATATTCTTGTTTTAATAAACTATTAAAACCAATCCGTGTCTTAAATAAAATACATAACACTCCCATCGGTGTTAAAGCATTAAATTTATATGATATTGGAACAATAACTAGTTTTGAAAAAACCATAAAGGATATTATGTAATATAGGTATAGAAAATTTTAATAAAATTAAAATTGCATTAAAAATGGTTTTTGATTAGGCATACAAGAAATGATTTTTTAAGTTTTTAAAATTGTTACATTTAGAAAGTTATTTTAAAATGCTACAATAATTATTTATATTTTTTTAAAGACGCATCAGTCACTACTATAGAATCATATTTCACAACCTAAATTGCATGTATTAATGTCTGTCTGTATCTACTACCGAGAGATGCATGTTTATCAAGTATTGCAAAATACCAAATTTTTAAAAAATCGGCCATAACTCAAATTAGTTAACTATTAATTTTAGATATAGGATATGTTGTTCAGAATACTCTCAGAATTAGTCAAGCAATCCCAAAATATCATAATATATAGTATTTTTCATGAAAAAAAGTACGTTTGATAAGTTGTAACTATTTTTGGCACCCTGTATAGAAACAAATAATTTTAATTTGTACACCTAATGCCTATCTATAACTCTCTTTTCGAAAATTATTAAAAAGTTTAATGATATAGAATCATGCGTTGACGGTAGCTACCCCATGTACAGCAGAGTTAAACACATTTTAGGTCAGATAGGTAATTATTTACATTTGATAAATTATCACCTGTATTAGACTGGAAGATAAAAGGTATTTTCTGTACTTCTTAAAATTAATATTTTGATAAGGAAGAAATTTTTAAACTACGATATTTGGTTTTAACCAAACCATCTACATAATATATCCATATTAAAATTCTTTATAAGGATCTGTACCTTTACTTAATTTTTTAAATTGCTTTTAAAAATTCGCAAATAATAAATATGAAAGCAGTGTACCTTAAAAGAATGTGACAACAAAGTAGTTCAAAACTTTATAACGGGATTAAAATATATTTAATTAACTTTTATAATACTTATCTTGTACATACGTAGAGAGCATCCACAATCGTTTTTATTTTTACGACATCTTCAAAAGTAGTTATTATCATTCCTTTTTTATCTTTACTACCTATATACCTTACGATACATGACAATATAATGACAAGAGTCAAATTTATTCTACCCTAAATAAATTAACTTTTGGATTTATTCAAGAAATATTTATTTAGTGTTGTAGTTTTAGGGATCGAGTTTTAATGTGAAGTTCACATACTAAGCAATTCAATTTAGCATGTAAATATGTATTTTGTGAATGCCTTAATAATATTATATTGACTTTCAGATATAACTATCATGTATCATGCGCATTCATAACATATTTGTTCTACATTTATTTATTTCGTCTTGTATATCTGATATGCATCTATTTTTCCCAAAATCTTATCAGTTAAAATTGTCTTGGTAACAATGATTACACAACATGCATTATTAAAAAAATTTTCTTTAATTTGCCTATTGTCGTTAAATCAGTGTTTCTTTAAATAAACTTTGAATGGAATTAATGATGTTACGTCCATATCTCGTGTAACTCACCAAATTTAAAGCAGTTGCCTTTTGCCATGCTGCATCGTTCATTATTCCAGCATTGTTGATTAAAATATCGACATTCTGAAACATTTCAACTGTTTTCTTGAAGGCATCTACAAAAAGAAAATATAGACGTTTTGAAACACTTTAGCTATTTCATTAAGAGCAACTTCCTACATAAATAATAACACAGTTACATAAATAAAGTGTGCGGTACCAAAACAGCTACCTATTTAGTTTATATTTTTGGCATGTCACAAAAATCACTGTTTTAAAAGTCATGATTCTTATTGGAATTATTAAAGAAAAATTAATAAATGTGTTGGAACAGTAATAGTTATGTACGTAACAAGTACAGGAAGTGCTGGACGATAAGGCCAATTAAGCTTTCAAATTCTGCAAAATCACTTTCGGAGAGTGTTATACTATTTTTTTTATGTAACCATCGTCGACTAACTTTGTACGAGCCTTAAATAGTATATTAAAGTACATGTTTTATAAAGCATCATCTTATAGCACGCGTCCATGTTAAAAAACGAGCCGCTTGCGGCGAGTTTTTTAACGGGACAAGTGCTCTAACTGCTTTATAAAACACGTACTTTATACTATTTTTTCTATTTTGTATTTTTTTCAATAAGAAAATACATATTTAAAAAGAAAATCAACCCTTCAAATTTTGTAAATTTGTGTGTCTAAATTCTATGTTGGTAATACTCTAAATTTCTTTTTATCATAGTAGCCTTGACAATAAATAATATTTTCTTTGTGTCATTGTCACGAAATTTGTGATTTAATATTTCATAGAGTTGTTCATAATTATAATTAAAAAAATATGGAGCATGATAATCTAAGTTTAACTCCCCCTGAGTTAAGGGATATTGCTAATAAAACGATAAATCAACTTTTACCAGAGAAATCCCGAAAACTTTCTTTTCTCATGGATAACAATAACAGGAAACGTCAGACGTCAACAGAATAAAACATTTAAATATAACCAATGCCAACTTTTAAAAAATAAAATTCGGAGTTCGAAATGGATATATTTCGAACTCGCTAGCGCGTTCGAAATATCTATTTTTCGAGACAAAATTAGAAAAATTATTTTTATATGTTTAATGGCCAAACAGCATTAGTACTCATATTCTAAGTAACATATTGATAGTGACAGACTAAGTTTCTACATGAAATATCAAAATAACTATTGATTAAAATATGTAGCTCAATGAAAATCGATACTTCTCACTATCGGCGATCCTTCTTGAAAGTAAAGCTATAGCACGAAATGACTGCCCGTCAAGAATCGAGTAGTTATTTTGAAAAAAAAGGCACTACCATTTATTTCGTCAAAATAATTTAATTTTTTGGTATCACGCACGCCACTAGTGGATGGTCAAAATCTTCGAAATCGAGAAAACGTCCGGTAATTTTTGCAGATATTAAAAAACAATGATTTAAAAAATGTTTTTAAGGCTGTAAGTATCTCAGAGAAAGCATTTCCGGAACCATGTCTTATATGAATGTTTTCCTTTCCTGCCGAAACACCTTGTGTATTGGATTGGGATAAAGAAACGGATTAGCCTTATGAATGGGGTAGGTACCCTATTTGATCAAAAATTGCACGATCGCACCAATCTTAATTGGTATATAAGGAAAAGTTATTTAAAATATAATTTTTAAAAGGCCCGTAAAAAATACTAATATAAATTACCAAGGCTAGCCCAACTAACATTAAACCAAAATTGCTATTTTTTGAAATACATGGCGTCAAAGTTCGAATTCATAAACAGAAGTTAGGAAGCTTGGACAAGCCCTAAACCTAGATAAGTTGTTTAAAAAGGCAACGACAAGTTTCAGTATCCAATAAAACATTTAAAGTCAGTTATCTCAGAATTGGTTGCTCGAGGTACACTTTTAAATAAAAAGATAAAAGTATACATTGCGTAAGTAACTTATTTTAACAATGTATTTTACAATATTATATTAGATCTGATTAAATTGTTAGTAGTGAAACTTGTACGCAGAAAATTATAATGAAATTCTTAATTATTAATTATAATATACTGATTAGGAAAATATTTCCTAGCCATCTGATGTAAAAACCTTATACTATAAGGCCGTATTTGGCTAACACCGTCAGATGGCTAGGAAATATTTTCCTAATTAGTATATTATATTTATTCTACTCCATCTGACAAGTAAGGATTTTTAAAGATTTTTAATTATTAATTATCTCTAAAACTAAATTTAAAATTTGAAGCATGCCCTTTCAGTAATAAATTACATAATACTTACAACTGTAATATTCTTTATGAAGAGAATATAAATCTAAATATAACACAGTCGTAAGAAAACAAAAGCATAATCAGTCTATTATTTGGTATAGTCGCAATAATTTATCCTCCAGCCGAGAACAGTAAAGTTTTTAATCCAGGATTAACTTAAAATGTTTAGTACACCCTGGGAAAATTGGACTCGACTTTTACTTTTGGGTGTAACATTTTTCTACTATATTGGCAGAATCTATGAATTCTGAGGTCCAAGGGGGGGAGAAGATTTCCCTACTTCCCCCCCCCCCCCCCTCGTGGATCAGCTACTGACCCAAATCCAAATAATCTTTTTTACTTACTTTACTTTACATTTTGTTTACGTGTCGCCTATATCGCGCCGCAAAAATAGAACACGCTGTATTCTTGCACTCTGTGGCTTTACTGCTGATACACTACAGAAGTATCGCGCCACAAATGTTAAGCCAATATACGTGGTGATATTCAAATATAAACGAGCATTAAATTAATGTGTCACACCTGCGGCACCTAGTGGCATGCATCTTTGGTGTACAACCTCATTTGGTACATCGTGATTTTATTTAGCAGATATTTACCCAACATAACGTTATTTATAAATAATTATAAATCGAGAATTAAAAGTATTTAAACAATATCCTGCAAATCGAAGAAGAAGAGGACATTTTTGAGGATGATATGAAATATGATATGAAATTTTAGATTAAATTGATTTCGGTTTTCCCTGAAAAGTCTGGACGTTTAAATTATTTCCAGATGTTGGAGATTTTACCTTCGTCAAGCGGTGTCGACTATATGTATAAAACTTCCGTTAAACGAAGACAAACTTTTATTTACTTATTTACAATATTTTAACAGTAATTGAGGATGGCGTAAAACAATATGTAAGATATATCAATATTTAAAAATTTTATTTCCATAGTTAGACCTTTAATAAAAAAATAGAGTATATCTAACAAAAAAATAGTTATCCTATATTTTTAACATTAACTAAAGATAATCGACAGTCCATTGCGTTCCTTTCTTGTCCGTTGAAAGTTATTTTTAAATACTGAATATCACCACCAAATTTAGTTAATATATCATGTATTTTTATTAAGCTGTGTTTAGCCGTATTATTTAAAATATTAATTTGGCCATAGCCCTCTATTAAAAGTCTGCTTAATAAATTGTAAAAAAAATTCCTACACCCTCAAAATAAAGTGCGACTATAGAGAGTTGTGCCCAAAAATAAATGATGACAGGAAGTTCTTAAAACTGATCGAATATTACGAAATTGTGTTTTGGAAGATACTATGAAAAATTCTACTGTCGAAATTTTCAATACAATTCGTGCAAATATTGCAGAATGCTGTAAATGATGGTATTATACAAGTTTAAATCGCCCGATTTTAGACATATGAAAGCTGATTAAAATGAACCTACTTTTTTTGAAATATTAATATTCTGGGTGCTTACTTCAAAAAATTGAGAAACCGTATGATTGTATAAAAGAAAATTATTTGGAAACAAAACTTGTATCGTTATGAACTACAACATCCAAACAAAATTATTATAAGCCTTTTGTTTATTTGCTTTTAGGTCTTCCAAAAATGTCATGGAATACAGGACGTTTTTCAAAAGAAGACAAACAAGAAAGCTCATTTTGCCCAAAAACTGTTAACTTCTGATCCTTATAACCTAATATTAAAGTGACCTGGATGATGGAGACTAATTGAAAATCATAAAATATAGGGTGTACCAATTAAAAAAAAAATATAGGTATCATAAAAACTTTTTGGGCCGCATAATGTAAAATATTTTTAAAACTTACGTCTGGTTCACCCCAATCATAATACGTTCTTTAGTTTTGTATAGCTTTAGATTTATGCGTAGTGCTGTAGGTGGCGCAAAATCTAACGTACATCAAAACTGTTATCAGTTCTGGATTTCGCATCCTAAAAAACCCCTTACTAGCGAACTTGCAATTGTGTAAATTCTGCTATTATTAAAACAAATTACTTGGAAAAAAGTTTCTAACGAAAATTAATTTTGACGCTCTTTATTTCGCAAACTAACAACTTTTAGACTACGGTAAGTTGGGCTAGATCATCACATTTTAGCCTTAGGTATTTATGTTAGCACAGGCTTTTAGTTGCACCCCGGTATGTTCTATTATAAATACCCAAATCGTCCACCGGTCAATTGACATTGACGTTCTGTATACATTTGGAGAGGGGTAATAGAGTGGCCACCCGATTCTAGCCCACGGGGATATTTACAGATTTAGTTTATAAATCCAACCCCAAGTTAATAAGAGTAATTTCCCAAGTCGTAAAAAATATAAGTTCTTGAGCCGATTGATTTATTGCAGGACAATCGGTGGAGGACATTTTCGAGATCTTATTAGATAATGTTTTCCTTCTTCCCTGTGTGTGTATTTCTTTTTAAAATAAAAATAAAATTCATTAAAGCTCATAATAGCTAAATAGGACAAGTTTTATTTAAAGAAGTCTAGAATTTATTAAAGAAGTTAAAAATATTATAAAATATAATATGTTGTTTCATTAAAAAGGAATAAAACTTGATACACAATTTAACCTGTGTTACTAGCGGGAGTTTTCGCCAAAAGTAAAGGTTTTAACTATTGGAAAGGTATTAAAGCAAATCGAATATGGTGAAATTGATATTCCAAAGAAAAAAGACTGATTTTAGTCATACTAAGTGCTATATCAAATAAACCATATTAAAAATTATTATATCTTTGAAAAAAAAAAGTGGGAAAACCTATGCTTTGTGTTTCGTCTGTGTTAGAATTTGGAAACAAAACTAGTATCTTTATCGAGGTATGCACTACATGCACTACCACAAGGTGACGTCTTATGGGACACCTATATAAAATAGCCTATTTCGTAAAAGTGGCCAGTAAAAGTACTATTTTAATTTTATACATATATCTATTGTATACTAAATCCAAATATGTACTACAATTACAATATGAAAAAGTGTATTATAACAAATAGTTGTTAAAAGAACAACAGTTTTAAAAAATGTTCATATCTAAATATGTAAGCCAACCAAAACTAACTAAAATATATTATTTCTAAGTCATTTGTAAACTAATAAAACACAGAAATAACTATCATCAATCTGATTTGTTTTCGGAACACTAACTATCGATGGTAACTATCAACGTAAACTGTTTATTTACAATCAATACAATGCTAATACAATGTTTAGCACACACCCCTTTATGACAGTGTTCACACCTATTTCGGGCTTTCCTATTTTTTTTTTCGAGGACAAAATTCACATCGTCCTAGGGAATGCGCTGATGGTCTTTCTGTAGTATCTTCTTGTTCTTCGCAATTCAAAATCTTACGAATATTACTTTTCAGTTATCTCAACCAAAGGAGAAAAAGTCGGATCGTTTTTGGAATTTGGTATTATTTAACTTGCATTTATAAATGGTATACTAGGTTAGTCCTGCTTCATCAAGCATGACATAATATAGAATTCGAAGTGGCTATCATAGCTGATCGAACGTGTCAATATCTCCTTTCTTTTGATTATAAAATAAATTTCCGGTTTTTTTGTCTCTTGATCAACATCAGCTTGCAGCACGATGCATGGTAGACAATAATGTAACGGCCTTATTTTTTTTTAGTACAAATGAAACCAAGGTACTGGGCCCATCAAAAACAAATAAAGAAGAACTGACCGGGTTTTCTTCAGTTTCCAGTGTTGTTTTGGAATATCGGATTTATTTTTCCTCATTGTCCCAACCATAGATAATTTTTTCTTTAACAGTTTATCTGCAACCTCGTAAGAACTAAACCAATTAACCATCATGCAGTTTCTGTTTCTCCCATGAATCTCTTCGGTAAGCTCGAGAACATATTATGTATAGGAATGAAATATGAACTTTTTCTATTTTCTTTTCCTATATAAGGTTTTGCAGAACACATGCACTACGATAAATCCCATATTTTGTTAGATCTGTAATCTTCCTAGTTTTGCATTTTGGTTCCGGCAAATGAATACATTTTTTCTTGGTAAGTTCTAGGGTTTCTAGCATGAAGACTATTTAGTTACCATTTATGCTTAGGAGTACATCACACATTTTGTTTGTACAGCTGGATCAAGTAAAATGGCGTGGTCTATATTTGGTATTACATCATCAAACTTATCATCGGTGGTATCATCAGTTCTCGTACAATCTTCGTTTTTACTCTCCTCGTTCACTAATATGTCACAGTCACTTATATCTTCATGCAGGTATTTCAGTAGTTCGAACCTCATAACGGGCGATTTCTTTCATATGTGCGAGAACTTGTTCCGGGATCATCTAATCTAGGTTTTTTAAAATCTATTTTATCGTAAGTAATACTCTAAAATAGAAAAAGAGGCAAAAAAATTTTTAAAGCATGCAATAAATCATAATACATACCTTAGCGATTTTTTAACCATGAAGTGCAAGATGGCGTCGTATGCGACCAGGACGAAATAGCTCAAAATTGTAAAAAACGCATGGTTTATATTTATAAACTACCGCTGACTTTTTATATTTTATTTTTTAATAATACTGCATTCCAATGAAGTATGTTATTAAATTTGTTTTTTAATGTTTCCGAAATCCGTTAGTTGTTTCGAGATGTTATAATGCTTTGCGATATCCTGATATATTCTGTCATTGATGCTATTAGAACACCTTTTATTACAATTTCTTATTTAAGGATTTGGGTATATTGATATATTATTTTTAGGAGAATACATGACCTGCTAAATTTCATGACTAACATTAATTTTTTTAAAAAGTTTATTTAGAAATAACTCGAAAACAAATTAAAACGCTGTTTTCACCAGAATGTAGTTATTTTAATGCATTTCAAAACTTTTCTTTAAAGAACCTCGTACCATTTAGCTGTTTTCAAGAAAATTTTGAAAAACTAATACCTTTCCAAACAGCGACCCCTGGAAGACAAAAAATACGAATTACCGACCTTCACTAAAATCAAGTTTTTTAATATGCATGAAATTCTGTATCAAATGGGCCAATAGTTAATAAAGCCGAAAATGAAGTGTGAAAGATAAAATACTTGTAAGGGTGCACCTTGCCAAGCAGCTTTCCCCACGGTTTAGATGAGACATACGAAAAAAAAACATGACAAATTTTTCAATAATTTGAATTTTTAATTTTATCTCAATAATTATGCCCTCTATGGAAATCTTGTCTATTTACCTTCAAATTGTTCATAGTCGGTTACATCTGTCTTTACAAATATAGCCTTACTTTTACCATATTTGCTTTCAATCTTTTTCATAGCTTGGCTTCCCAATTCTGCATTAATATCTGCCATAGCTATACCCTAAAATTTTTTTAAAAATATATACTTACCTATAGTACCCAAAACCAAACTTTAATCTAAATATTGGACTCAAATATTTAAATGTATTAAAATAATTTTAATAAATCTAACATGAATGAGCTGCCGGCAGTGCGGCGGGGCATAGCCCATTTGAACCAAATTTAAAAATTTACTGTGAAGCCGTTTTAAGTGGCAGACAATCACACATCATTGTGTTTGTGGCAATTATTTTTAATTTTTCATTACAGCATTGAGAAACAAACAACGCACGGTTCAAACTTTAACATAGTGCTAAAATCAAAAGTAACTGAAAGGTATCCGTTATGTCAAAAATATGGATGCATGTACAATTATGACTACCATGATTTGTTTTTCACCGCAAATACTATTAAGTTATAAGGGTTAGCGACATTTGCGATTTACCCGCTAAATTCATATGTCGTCATTAGTTTTTTTTTATAATTAAGTTTCCTATTATACAGGGTGTATATTAAGTACTTGTACAAACTTTAAAGGGTTAATCTTTGACTAATTTTAAGATAAAAAGTTCATAAGAACATGGGTCCACAACGGCTTGGTTCTTGAGATACAGGGCGTCAAAAGAAAATATTTTTTGGCTTTCTGATTATATTTTTGTTCAATAACATGACAATTTTATGATATTCGGGATACTGGGAGTATTAATAATGAGAAATTCAATTATTTACTTAATTTCTCGTTTAATATTAGGTGGCGCCACATACAATGTTGTACCTGGATTTAAATAACTCTAACTTTTTTGCCTCACACTGTATGTCATATTTAACCAGACAGAAAAAAGATATTTGTACTATTTGTCGCTGGAAGAGCAGTTGTTTTGGAAAACGGGTGTAAAGTTAAAACTGCGGTGGAATTTTGTAAGCTGAATTATTAAGAGTTTTTGAAAAGAAGCGAAAAAATACTTATTTAGCGTTATGTGATATGTTTCACTATCACTTTACAAATTACTATAACCAAATTAGTAAAAATTAGATAAAAATAAAAACTCCCAAAAAGCGTGCTGCATCTTACCTCTGCAGAGGCAGTACACAAGAAAACAGGAGGTCCATGCATAGCAAACCTTGCAAAATAATCTAGAGGTTTCCATTGCAACAGAATCAGTCATGATAGTTGATCTAAAAAAACAGACAGTGGTTTTTTGTCATTATTATGTTATAGGTAATAGACAGACATTCATTTCATCTATAGAATGGATCACAGTAATGCACAAGCCGCAAGACGAATGTATCATGCTCAACTTCCTTAACGGGTGGTTTCACACGTCCAAACTTTTATTAATATCTACGCAGTACTTTGCGAAACTGGCAGTTTTAAAAAGACAATAATATCCCAGGAAGGCCTGTGATAGTTCGAACAGTTGAGATTGAAGAAGCTGTGTTGAATAGAATTGAAGGAGACCCGCAAATTAGTACACGGAAAATTTGTCGTGAACTGAATGTTACACACACAATTGTGTGGCAAATTTTAAGGCCTGAACAACTTCATCTTTATCATATGCAACGTGGGCAGGCTCTGTTACCTACAGATTTCCCCCTTAAAGTAAATTTATGCATTTGGTTGCGTAATAGATTATTAATAACCCCGTATTTCTTAAGCCATGTTGCTTTTTACAGATGAAGCTTCGTTTTCTCGAAATGACATCATTAACTTTTACAATTACCATATCTAGGCTGAGGATAATCCCAATACTATGATAGAAAATTATTTGCAAGTTTGACTTTCTCTAAATATTTGAGTTGGAATTATTGGTAATCACCTTATTGGACCTTGATGTGGTTGATGCACGATGGAGCACCGCCACACTTTCGTTTGGTTGCGCGTTAATTTATTATTATTATTATTATTATTATTATTATTATTATTATTATTATTATTATTATTATTATTATTATTATTATTATTATTATTATGATTTTCTGACAGGTCGCGAGACCTGTCATGCACTCCCTCTACGGGGAACATTCACTCATCCCAGATATCACCGATATCAAAAGGATTGAGCTCTGTGGGGGCCCTTTCCGTGTTATTGGGCCCGTGGGGTTCTTCTTTGATTACCCATAAACTTTTTGACTGTTCGGCTTGTTGAAAGTAGCACTGCTTTCTGCATATCCTTGTAGAGATCTTGAGGTAAGTCTAGTGTTCTAAGGTTTTCCAAAAGCTTGTTTGGGATTACTCCTGTTGTTGAAACAATAATCGGCATGGTTTCGATGCTGTCCATATTCCACTATGTTCTTATTTGCTCCTGGAGGTCTCGCGGTCTCTCTTATTATTATTATTATTATTATTATTATTATTATTATTTTTATTATTATTATTATTATTATTATTATTTTTATTATTATTATTATTATTATTATTATTATTATTATTATTATTATTACACATCTTTATTTGCAATATTACAATTGTGATTATAATATAAAAGGCGAAGTTTAACCCATATCGTAGAGTTATTCTAACGCTTAACCCATAGAAGATTTACATACATAAACAAAAATATGAAGTTCAGTGAGAAAATAAAGAAACACACTCAGCTAACAAGTAACAAATCTTAGATAACAATAAGAATGAATATTTATAGGCGTAGTAATTTTTAACATTATTCTGGCATTGTAAATATATAATGTTTTTCATACCTGCCGATCTGAAAAATACTGTTTAGCTCCCTTTTTAAAAGCTTTCACACAACACTCCCTCAAATTAGTCGCCAAAGAATTATAATAATGGACAGCATTATAAGAAAAGCTTCTCTGAAGAAATGTAGTTTTATGACGGGATAAAGACTTACTATTACGAACTGTTCTCTGCTGCTCATCTGTTCTTTAGGACGGTTTATGACCTAAGTAAAGAGGAACATCCAACATAAGCACCCTATGGGTAAAACTATCAAGATGATATTTAAATGTATTCTCCATGTTAAGCCATTTTAAATTTCGAAAGTACAATCCAATGTGATCATACTTTCTAAGACCATATATAAATCTGACACAATTATTTTGTAAAATTTGAAGTCTCTTTCTCATAACCTTGTCCAAGCATGAATAATAAAGTATTGGGCCATAATAAAATAAAGGCAGAAGAATATGTTCACATAGCTTCTTGCGTGTTTTAAAGTTTAGTATAAGTTTATTACTGTAAAGCTTTTTAAATACTAAATATGCCCTTCTAAACCAATTAACATGATCATTAAACCTTAATTCGCTATCAAACACAACCCCCAAATTTCTGGCCTTTTTAACAAGAACTAGTTTTTAATTATCAAGAGTTATGTTGAGGTCGGCAATAAAAGGGTTATAATCTTTTTTAGGACAGAATAACATTAGTTCAGTCTTCTGTGAATTAAACCTAAGGTTGTGACTCTGAAAAAATTTACTTATTCTCTCCAAACTTTGATTTAGGTTAATACTGGCACTGTCGGTATCATCAGGTATAGAACGAAAGTAAACCTGATTATCGTCGGCGTCTTAGTGAATATATATAAATGGATAATATATTGTTTACCTGTATACATGTCCATAGTATATATCAGGAACAAAAGCGGGCCTAAGATTGAGACTTGTGGCACTCCGGAGCTGACCAACTGAAATCCCGACATACCATTACCAACTCTAACACTCTGAGATCGATTATTTAAGTATGTGCCAAAAAATTGAAGCGGAATATCATTCAGACCAAAATATTTTAACTTTGCGATCAACAATTTATATGATTCACAGAATCGAACCCTTTCGACAGATCCAACAAAATAAGCACACTTGCCTTTCTCTTATCCATCGCTCCTATAATATTGTCGCGAGGTACTGTTTTCCCACACGCACGACACTACCTCTGCACGTTCAGAGAGAGCCCATGGCAGGGCGGAAGTGGGGTGCAGCCGTCGTGCGTGTCGACCGGCCAACCGAGTTGGGGGGACTTAGCGAATGAACTTCGAGAAAGACGGAAGACTAAGAGAAAGTCAGCGAGCAACGCCCAAAACTACAACTGAAGCCTTGAGACACTTCCTCCGTGACGGCAAGGAAATCTAAAATAAGGTAGGACAGGGTTAACCTAATAATTCATGTGTTTTTAAGTGATTTCAACAATAATAACAAGCTGCATTAATTATGATGACCATCTCTTAATCAAGCCCCCGGTGCCCCTCGTGACAATATCATCCAGTATTTTTAATGAAGCAGTAGTGGTACTGTGTCCCTTTCGAAAGCCGGATTGATTATTAGGCATTAAGTTGCATGTGTACTACTTTTTCTAAAATTTTACGTAAAACTAGCAACGGACTTATGTGTCTGCAGTCTTTATAGTCCACAGGAGAATTACATTTCGCTACAGGACCCACCACCGCACATCGCCACGCTTTAGGAAAGTAACAACTCTAAACAGCAATTTATTATATGCGTAATATGGTTAAGCAACAACGGGGTGCATAGTGCATAGTCTTACCATTTGCAAGCTTATACCATCATAGCCGGATGTATTGGACTTTATGCTATGTACTTATGTACAGCAACAGGTTCTATGGCTGAAAAGTTAAAACTGTTTTGATGATCGTAAATATTATTGTTATAAAATTCTAAAGTTATTTTATCAGAAGTTATATTATTATTAAACACAAAAGAAAATAATCAATTAACCTCTCTGTGTCGTTTAAAGGTTCAGGCAATTCTGTATGTGAGCTTTGCGTAACGCTTATTTTTCTCAGTTTTTTCCACAAGTCATTGCTCTCCATTTCTCCATTGAACCTCAAGTAAGCTCTCTTTTCCCTCTTAATAGATGCGAGAGTAAAGTTCTGAAGATCTTTATATCGTAGCCAGTTCACACTTGTGCGCATATTCTTTATGCCTATATCAGACATAAGTTTTATAATGGCACAATTCAGTCAACGAGCAGGAGCCAGGAGGAACGGTCCTTATGGGAGCATGAATGTAAATCAGACGTACTAAATCTTGAAAAAACAACATTTTTTCTTCAATATTATTTATATAGAAGATGTCATCCCACGACAAGGTTTATAGATCATTATAGAAGTTTTCCTCATTAAAGCTATGAAAGCGAAAAGTGTACATCCTTTGTGTCCGTTTAGATGTACGCACCGCAAGTTCCACGAAAACAAGCCTGTGATCGGAAATTAAATCTGCATTCATAGTACCACTACCCTTAACAACGTCGGTATCATTTACACAAATCGGAACAATCAACGTTGCTGAGGTTGAGGTAATACGTGTCGGTTCATCAGTTAACCGTTGAAAATTATATTAGTTAAAACAATCTGTCAAGGGTGTCCGGATTGAGCAAGTTAAGATTGATATCACCAAATATGAGTGTCCTATCAAACCGCGGGGCTAAGTCTGACAAAATATTGTCAAAAGATTATATACATTCCAGCAGGTTGTTTTGTGGAGGTCCATATACCACTCCCACACAAATAAATAGATTACATATTTTAATTTTAACAATAACATACTCTAGATTAGTAATCGTACTGTAAGTATCGTTGTTAAAAATTTAAATTTGTTGGAATGAAAACTTATTATTAATATACACAGCGACACCCCCTCCCCTACCAGCAGCTCGATCTTTTCTAATTAAATTAAAACCGGAGATGTTGATAGAGCTCGATGGAATATTTGCATTCAGCCATGACGCCGTCACCGCCATTAAATCAAAGTGATTAACTGCTACCATGTATTAAAACTCTAAAGAAGATGGAAACAGCGATCTAGTATTGAGGTGACCAAATTTTAAACCATTTACGTTTCTATCACGCATTATAATATGTATTTAATACTGATTTAATTTATATTAGAACTACTACTCAATTGTCCAAGTGTTGGAAGCAATATCCAACACCTTTTTTAGATTAAATCTATTTTTAGGTTGGCAATACTGCAGAATTGCCTCCCCATTTTTATACGCATCGGAAGTGTCAAAAATTGTATTGGCACGACTGGTGACGCGATATTACTCTCTCTCGTTCGCGAGGAGGTGTGAGCATGTGCTCAATATTATAATGTTTCCTACCAAGTTATTTTATATAAATATTAAAAAACTAGCTCTGCCTTTTGGGCATCTAAGTGAGCTCTGGTTTCTTACCATCTTACACCCAACCGTTATGTAAATAGTGCTCCTAAACAAGTTGTGTAAATAAAAAGGGTATATACGTTCGAAGATAAGTTTCCATTTTGTTTCCAAATTAGAACATCAGAGTATTCCCGGATTTCAGTCTACCTAAACTTTCAATACAGTCCACTTTGAATATCGAAATGACCCCTTTATGTGTTTCGCACATCAAGCACAAAAATATTTTCCTCTTAACAATTAGTACCAAGCACTCAACAAAGAATAGGATATAAATAAACAATACGAACTTACTAAAAAATCTAGTGGATATGGTCTGTTTATCAACTTTTGGCCTTTTATTGGCACTAGAATGTGTTTGGGGAGCTTTTCCATTGTTATGTTCACGTCATTACAATTTTATTTATGGACGGGAATTACCCTATCCGTTGGACAGGAAGAGCAGGACCGCGAGCCTGGCCACCCAGATCACCGGAGTTGAATCCTTTGGATTATTTTCTGTGGGGTCTCTTGTAGTCACTAGTTTGCAAAACTCCAATCCAAAATAAACAGGATCTAATATATGAATTCTGTGCCATTATTAATCAGAAACCAGGTATATTTGAAAGAGTTGGCCAATCAATGTTAAGGTAAATTGATGCATCCGTTGCAATAGGCGGAAATCACTTTCAGCAATTATTGTAAATGTACATGTTATTAACTTATTTGTAGAACCAAAACGGCTGCTTTCAGTGACAAATAGTAGGTACCTTTTGTATGTAAAATTGAATGGGAAATAGGTCTGTCTAGTTAAAAATGACATACAGTGTGACACAAAAAAGTTATTGTTATTTAAATCCAGGAACAACACTGCATTTGGCGCCGTCTAACTTTAAGCAAAGAACTAAGTAAATAATTAAGTTTGTTATCATCAATACTCCCAGTATCCCGAATTTCATCAAATTGTCATGTTACTGAACCAAAATATAATCGAAAAATGAGATAATGTTTTTTTTGTGACGGCGTATCTCAAGAACCAAGCCGTTGCGGACCCATGTTCATATAAACTTTATATCTTAGAATTAGTCAAAGATTCGCCCTTTAAAGTTTGTACAAGTACTTAATAAGCACCTTGTATATATAGAAAAATAACTTACTCTTGCCCCCTTTTCCAATAGTTCCATAGTATATTGGAATCCTAATCCAGAAGCACCACCAGTAACAAGGCCTACTTTATTTTTAATTTGAAAATCCACCATTTTATCAACTATATTCACTTGTAGAAAATGCAATCTAATACCGTGAGAAATTTTATGCAATATAAGTGAATATTTATAGCCACTGCATAATACAGAAAAAGAATTTTTTTAATGTTATCTATTTATCCTATTGTTATGAGCCTATAAAATAATTTTGGATTAAGTTTCCAAGCGAGAGACGCGACACTTTTATGATATAGGGTGTTCCTTTAAGCTGCAGAAATCAGTAGCGCACTCCAATGAGGCGGGGGCTATAGGATGCATCCCCTCCCCCTAAATCTTGAACTCGTTACTGTATTACGCCAAGGACCATATTTTTTCTTGAGTCTTAAGATTAGACAAGAAGGGCATTTTGACCGCCGGAGATTAAATTATCTAACATAAGATTTCAAATATTTCAACATCATAAAAAATATGTGAATGATAAACGTGTTTTGAACTTCCATTGTTATTATTTATTTTTTTCACAACATTTCAACTGGTAAATACTAAACAAGCTACGAAGATACAAGCAATCTATACTACCTAGGGATTAACAGAGCATGACCGAGATGGGTTCAGTCATGTGTTAGATCCTACCTGCGGTCTTGGAAAAAGGAAACTACCAGAACATCCCAAAGGACCCCACTACTACCATGGAAGGAAGAATATAACGTACACTTAAGAAGCACGAATGATACATTCTAGGTAGAACACCAACGCGCTTAATAGCGCATCACAGCAAACCCCCACATTCATACGGTTTACCAAAAATATACAAACACAACATGGCTTTACGACCCGTTACAAGCTCCAGAAATTCACCAACATACGAACTGTCCAGATTTCTACTCCCAATACTACATACAGCCACTACAAGGACATATCACATCATTTGTGAAAAACTCGCAGCACCTCGATGAAATCATAAGTGGAAATGAAATACGACCAGATGATCGATTTGTCAGCTTTGATGTCGACAGTCTCTACACCAACGTTCCAATTAGGGTACACCTCAGGTCATCTGAAGGACGCTTGGGGAGGACCAAACCCTTGAGGAACGAACATCACTACCCATCAACGCCATAATGGACCTACTGGAATGTTGCCTTAATAATTCCTACCTTCAAGAAAAGGATAGATTCGACCACCAATTGGCCAGACTACCGACTGCGAGTGCAGACAATCCTATGTTGGTGAAACCCTACGACTCCTTAAAACAATGATGAAAGAACAACGAAACCAGATACTAAAGGGAGAGACAAATAGATCCGGTGCAGCAGTTCACGCTTGGACGAACGGCCGCCACTTACAATGATCAGAAGCCAAAATTATACTCGAGGAAATATTGACGAAAGAGGAAACTTAAAGAAGCGGCTATCATATCCCAGAATCCTGACTGGTTCAGTAATCCCTCTTTAGACATAAAGAATATTTGGAAACCCTTGTAGTAAGTAAGTAAATTTAAGCTTAGATTAAGACCATACAGTAGCACATAACTGAACCCATGTAGTAGTACAAATGAGGCACCTAATTCCAAAACTACTTTAATCCATAAAAGATAATAAGTGAATTAGCGGTGGCGCTGCTTTTTTTAAATGGCGTTTATCTATGTCTAAAATATTTTATCAAAACCTCCTAGATCCCAATAAAAATTGTATAAAAAACCTTGTCTATAGTTCCAAAACTATTTTAATCCATCACACGTACTGTTTCAAAACTATCTATATCCAATTATAAAATTTGTTATCAGAACTCTTTATAGTATCCATTACAATTAATTGTTTGTTTTTTTTTTTCGTCTTTTTCAGACCTTGAGCATAGCGCATGTAGCCACAGCAGAATACATTATTATATTAAAGTTAAAATATGATTACTCAAATGTTTATATTGAAATAAAGTAGTTAAGGGAACATGACATATGAATTTGCACGTGGGATTTCAATTGTAATGCGCTGAATTTTGTTCATTATTAAAACTGCTTTTATCCTTTAGAATATTTTGCCGCCCAAACTGTTTAAATGCAGAGACCGAGACTGAGCTAATTATGAGTGCATAAACTAAATTCAAAGGTATTTTATAAAATGCTAAACTAGCAGAAGAAAACGTTATTAAATTTGATTGCCAAAATAATATGGCACTTCCTCGTGTTCCTGACCGGGTAGCATATTACTCAAGGTAGTTACACCTGTACAACTTTACAATTTATTAGGGGCATTCTACTTCTAAACATCAAATAAAAAGTGCCATTACCAGCTATATGTGGACAGAAAGTATAAGATGGAAAGGATCTAATGAAACTTCATCAATGGTCTATGTTCTGACTTCTATAAATCTTCAAAATGGTACAAGCTTAAAAGTTTTTTACGATTGATGTCCTAAGCAAAACGAAAATCTTACTATGATGAGTATGCCTATATTTAAACAACTCAACTGTCAGAGAGATTCATGTAACTTTCCCTATAGCTTGTCATTCATATTTACCGTCTGACAGAATTTCTGGAAAAATTGAAAAGATGGATAGTACGAAAAAAAGAAGTAATAGTTGAACTCAATAAATATAGAGCTATTTTTTTCTGAATATGCAACATTGTTAGATACGCAAAAAGACTTTGTTATTTTCGATTGGAAAAAAGCGGTAGAAACAACTATCAAACTTCCTACTCAATGGCATCCTTTGCATTCATCAACCAATATCCTCTTCCCAAGAAAGTTCCAGTTAAACGAGCAAAACTAAATTATGTAGATAAACTTTTAAAAACACACTTTGGACCTGATTGGAGAAATCCTGGTGACGTGGATTTAATATTCCATAAAAATGTTATTGACAATGCAGGAAATATGGATGATTGCGTTACTGAAACTTTGGATGACGTTTCCAATACCATGACTGTGAAAGAGACGATGTACTTTAAATTTAATTTCAATACAATAAAAAAAATGTTCAAGAATTGCTTTTCTTGAGTTTTATGTTGTACTAAATAATTTCAAATAAAAAAACTTTTCTTTACTCTTTCAAAATTGTTTTAATCCCATTTCGACATATTCAAAACTTTCTTAATTCACTGTGTGGTTACAAAACTGCTTTAATCCATCTTTTTCCCCCTAATATTGAGGTTCTGCTGATGCAGTTTTTTTCTATTAGGTATAAATCAGTGTTGATAGGTGCCACGATAATATATACGAATTTGGAAGTCCATCGGTGAGCTGCGAAACGTCTGAAACTTTTTTGTGTTTTCCTGAAAATTCCCTTATTAAACTAGATTTGGAATTGGGCGCCTCAAATATTTTTGTAGTTTCGTACCTTGTTTAACATTCACCAGAAGACCGCTGGAGATGTTTACCAGTTGAAACATTGCGAGAAAAATAAATAATTACAATGGAAGTCCAAAGCAAGTTTATCATTAATGATACATCAATGTCTCTAACCTTCAAACAAACATCACAAATATATGATTTTAATGTATATAAAAAAATAAAAAAACCTTACACCCTTTTATTAATCTAAATTTTAAGTCTATAAAACGCGTGTACTGTTAACAACTGCTTAACAGAAAGGAGTAAACATGATGGAATATCTTAAAATTCCAGACTATACTGTACCTACCAACAGATTCTAGTCACTTACCATTTACGGTGAAGACGGCGCCCAACATTATCCATCCTCATCCTCTGACGATGAAACTGAAAACTCCGATGCAGCAATCGCCAGAGAAACATTGAACAAAAATGAAAACTAAAATACAGAAACATCAAACAAAACAAATGCAAACTGGAAAAACAAATTTCAGGGAGACCAGCAGTCTTTAAAATGCTCCAAGACCAACTTACCAAAACAATAAAGAAATATTCAACTTAAAATTCGCTAAAGGCACAACCATAATTATTACAATCCAGGACATTAACGAATACAATAAATACATATAGTTAATATAATTATTAAACCTCGACAACAAATACCACACATATTATGCTACAGCCATTAATTTCAAATCACTTCAGAAGACGTAGCAGAAGACTTAGAATCTGATTAAAACTTAAAGTTAAAACTGTTTTCTTGCTCAAAACTGACTTCAGACCCCAGTATATGGTTGTCTGGAACAGCGCCGCAAATTTGAATAAAATACAGCATAACGTTCGCTACTTATTAAACGTACAAGTAACGTGGGAACGACGTCATCAAAGTCTGACAATTATGTAATGCAAATGTTATCAAATGTGTGGATATGCTACCTCGTATTGCTTCAAAGACGCAAATTTTTGTGTAGCAATTCATCTAACAGAGGACTGTACTCCTGAATCCGAGATTAAATGCAATGGGAGCAATCTCGCCAATGATGAACGTTGCCCTGTGTACATATACAAAATCAAGAAAATTACAGAAACCTGACATGAAGCAAACAGACAACATCATTACACACCAGCTTCAATACCAATTACAAATCGTTGGTGAGATGGCCCGAACATCCCCAGGGCAAATGGGGACATCGTATGGCAGGGCAAGTGCCCTAGCATTAGGTCCAGCACAGTTTCCGTCACTCCCGCCAACCAGGAATCAACAACAACTGCAGCAGCCCAGTACTAGTGAAAGTGTCACGTATAATATGCAACGAAATGAGTAAAATGCGTTTTACCCTCAAAGTGAAAGTGTCAGTGCGACAAGACCAGCAGAAGAAATAGGCCAGCCTTTTCATTGTATTGCATTACATGCATATGTCAATTTTAACGAAGTAACTAGATTTCTTGAAGGTTGCGCACAAATATTTAAATTACCCGACAAAAGTAGCAGAGCCTTAACCTTAATAACATTTGCTCAAAATTATGAAAACTATGATATATAAAATGGAAAATTTATTTTTATACTCCTCAAGCGTGTAAATAGCTTCATATTTAGTAACGAGAAATCCATTTGTCTAAATAATTTAATCCCAATCAATGATGGCTATAATTTCTATCTTTCTATTTTTACAGTAAATTTAAATAATAATATTTATGTGTAGAAAACATTAACACTGTCTATTATTTTTGCCCAGTATATACGTAAACAATAATGTAAATAGTTTTTTATCCATGGAAAATGTTCATAATTATGAGACGCGTAATAATATGAACTTTGTTGTACTGGTGCGTAACATCACGTTATTTGAAAGGAGCTCATTCTACACGGAAACAAAACTGTACAATAAGTTGCCTAGTGAAATCGAAAATATAGCGAGCAAACTACTTTCTAAGCAAATCGTATGTAATTTATTAATTTCTCATGTTTTCTACAATGTTCGCGAGTATATGGATTGTCATTTGTTATCTTAACTGTAAGTTAGTTTATATGTTTTGTACATGTAAATGTTGGTCTCTCTTGTAATAAAAATGTATTTATTAATTTTTTATTTAATATAGGCATAAAGGGAAAACCGTAAGACAGAAAAGTTGATGAGGTTTTTTGTCAATTTTTCCCTCAAATATGCAAACCCAAAGGTAACAGGTTCATTCATGTAAGATTTCACCGGAAAGTGGTCATTTATTGTTACATTGTAAATATTCCCTTTTCACGAATATGTAGATAATAACTTGAAAATAATGAAGAAAGTTTAAAAGTAAAACTAAGTGGAGGTATCTGAAATTTGAGTTCCACCCTCCCACCCTCATTCTTTTAACATCTCATAAATTAAGTATTCTTCAGAAAGTTTGATTTGCATTTAAAGTTTGCTAGTGACTGTCGGGAAGCCATGCTACATCCCTAGCTTTAGGTCCACAAACATCTGACGACGCTTCTGTAACTAGTTTTAGACAGCGTTCTACAGCTTATGAATGCCATAGAAGTTTAAAAATATCAATTTTTTGTGTTATATGCTTTACTATTTGTTCTAAATTCTCGGTTGAAAAATATTCCATTACTACACTTTTAAATCCAAAAGAAAATCTAGTAGAAATTCAATTTTCTGAAAATTTCAAAGTAGACCCCATCGATCTAACCGAAATAACCCTCATTGATTACCCATCATATATAGGAACACCATCAAAAGATATTGATAATAAGCTGAAGGCTAACTTAAAAAATATAAATCTTGACCACTGTAATTACGAAGAAAAACAAGCAATACGCAAACTTTGTTATGAATTTCGTGATATTTTCCATATTTCCCTTAAGCTTTACTAATGATATAAAGCGCGAAATAAAATTAACACATGAAACCTCCATCTATACGGAAAGTTATAGATACACCGAAGTACACTGCGAGGAAGTAAAAAGCCAAATTTCAAAATTACTGGCCCAAAATATTATCAAAGACTCTGGTTCACATTAGTCATCACCCATATGGATTGTACCTAAAAAATTAGACCAATCATATTACCGAAATATTAGATAAATTAGGTAAAGCACAATATTTTACGACTCTTGATCTTGTAAATGGATTTTATTAAATAAAAATGGACAAAAACGATATACCTAAAACAGCTTTTAGCACAGATATAGGACATTACGAATTTTTAAGAACACCCTTTAGATTAAAGAATGCTCCTGCAATTTTTCAAAATGTCATGAATAACATTTTACGTGGAGTACAAAATGAAATATGTGTTGTTTACTTAGATGATGTACAAGAACATATTGAAAAATTACGAAAAGTATTTGGAAGGTTAAAAAACTCAAAATTTAAAATTCAACTGGATAAATCAGAATTTTTAAAAAAGGATGTTCATTATTTAGGACACATTGTAACTAAGGATGGAGTGAAACCAAACCCTGAAAAAATTAACACAATTAAAAAATTTCCTATTCCTAAAACCAATAAAGAAATAAAATCATTTTTAGGCTTATTAGACTATTACAGACGATTTATAAAAAATCTTGCAAAGATTACAAAGCCTATGACACGTTGTTAAAAAAATGTAAAAATACAGCATACTCCAGGATTTATTAACTTGAACATTGTAAACAACTTCTAATTAACGTCCATATTTTACAATACCCTGATTTTTCTGAATCATTCATATTAACCACAGACAGCAGCAATTTTAGTTTAGGTGCAATTTTATCTCAATGAACCATTCCTCATGACCTATACCTATAGACTCAACAAAATTGAGACTAAATACTCAACTATAGAAAAAGAATTATTAGCTATAGTTTGGGCATGCAAATATTTTCGACCCTATTTATTTAGACGCAAATTTCAAATATACCCGGTGACCATTAGATCACTTTCCAGCTGCCATTTCGTTAGACTTTAATTGAACAAGATAAAACGTGGCAGGAATCAAATGCTAATAGAAATACACTTTTAAAGGTACCTGTCAAGTTTTAGCGACTTCCAGTTTAGCCGGAAGTAACCTCAACTTTGGTGTTTTAAATGGGACACCCTGAATATTTTTAGATTTTTGGAATCTAGAGATCATTATACATACAACTCTACTATTTTTATTTATTTTTTCATCCAGAGTGCCATGACTCATCTTAAATCGTTCTAATATACGTTAACACGTTTACAAAAATGCATACACAATTTTATCACCTTTTATTTGTCTCACTAGAGTGTTTAAACTTGACTAAACCACATTTTTGATAATAACTTAAAAAAATTAAATACAACTATACCACTTTCATAGTATAATTAGATGTAAGTTTTAAATATAAATCCATTGATGCATCACAACATAATTTTTAACATTGAAAATGTTTATATTATCGCGCGGGCACGTAAGTATGGGTACCGAATTCGAAATTCTTGTGTTGCATTTGTCCCTGACGTCACACCGCATTAAAATGATCGGGATCAGACCAAGTCGGGAGTAAACGTTTGGTTTCGCTGGAGCAGTCAGCGGGTGCGTTTGGCGTTCGCAATCGAGCGTAGAGCGTAGCAGCGCGCTTCAGATCATATTCGTATTTCGTAGTGCAAGCGCTTATGTATGATTTATAATGAACGCTGATAACATTAGTTGCATGCTGTGGTTGGAGGAAGAAGATGAAGAGGAGATGTTAGCCCAAATTCCTCCATTTCGACAAGCGTCATATTAACACTTGAATTTATACTATTCCATATTTAAATAAGAGCTGCAGCATACCTAGTAAACAAATCAATTTGGATAAAACGTCAAAGCATCAAAACATTTTAAAATTGTATCATTAGTTGGTATATCCGGAAAAAATATCAAAATTAGAAAAAAGTCAGTGGCGTACATTTTTTGTCAATAATATCTGTTGAAGTGTTTCCCGGGACGCCACTAGACTTAATAAATTTAATCTAGTTAGGGCTAATTAAGCCTCTTATTTTTATGAATGACGATACCATATTGCAATAAAATTGGGAAAAGCATATTTACAAAAATAATAAAAAAAAAACGATTTTTTTAAAAATCTTACGCACCCTGTACATCAAAAACGGGGCAACTCCGGATACATGTTTAGGTTAGTACTTCTGAAACACCCTGTATACATTCAAATACAACGGTCAAAGACACAAATATTTATATCAAAATATTGACAACAAACAATAACACCAAACGATACAATGCAATAATGCGAAAATCACCGGTAAACTAATTACAACCCTGTCGCCCAGGGCCTTTTGGTTTTATTGCCGCTTAACCAATCGAAATAGAGTTACGGTTGTCATTAAGTACTGATCAATGTGTCCTTCGTATGCATAATGTTGGATTTGAATATGGTATAGGGTAGACGGACGAGTGTAAAACTGGGGTAAGTGGAAAATCAGAGCGCCAATCAGGCAATATTGAAAGTTTACTTGTCTGTGTGGTCCGAGGCAACTAACTATACATTAGCGCTGTTGAATTATCCACTCCCGGCGAGTTACCAGGTGTTTTTTTCTTTCTGAGTAGTCATTTGTAACATAATCTCCGAATCGGTCCGTTGAATAGTGTGTGATATCTCCATAAAAAATTGGTCAAAGGTAAAAGCTTCTAATATACTTTTAGTTTTATTGCATTTTCTTATGTTTAGTCAATTGTTGTAGCTATAAAATCCTATATACCGACCAAATCTAAAAGCGGTTTTTACTCACGAACAGGTTTGCACTTCCCCCATAAAAAACATAATGTGGGGCATGTGTGAAAATTGTAATGGGGCAAGTGTAAAGGTTAGTTTACACTTGCCCCATTTTCCTGGGAATGCTAAAGTTCGTTGGCACTGACACTTAAAGCTTTTATTCTTTACAGCGAGTTGGCGTCATGGTACGAAATTATAAAAGAAAGTCCGATAGGGCTGCCTATGGCGAGGAGCAATTAAATGCTGCAGTAAATGCCGTCAATCAAGGTCAATTAACCATGTCGATGGCTAGTACCGAATTCAGAATCCCATACATTACAATCTACTGTAGAGTAACTGGCCGCAGTGGCGAAAAAAGCAAGACACAGGGCCGACCTCCAATACTTTCTTGGCAAGATGACTTTGTAACTTTAAATAATATTTCCAACCCTTTTAAAAACAATATGCCAGGCACAGACTGGCTAATAAAGTTTAAACAACGGCACTTTTTGAGAATGAAAAAAACCACAAAGCTTAGAGTACTGCAGAAAGAAATCTACGGACCCATTCATAATAGACCAATATTTTGTTTTATTGGAAAAGGCTATATTGGAGTTGGGTCTTCAGGATCGTCCTGAATGGATTTACAATTTAGATGAGACTTTACTGTGTAGAGATCCTTCTCGTCTTAAAATTGTTGGCGCGAAAGGCAAACCCTCTTCAAGAATTATTGCTGGATCGGGCAGAGAATATATAACCGTCCTGGCAGGAGCAAGTGCTAGTGGTAGAAAATTGCCACCATTGATAATATTTAAAGGCAATAATGTATGGAGTTCCTGGAATTCAGAAAGAAATGAAGACCTCTTTAAAGACTCCGTATATGCAGCCAGCGCCAATGGATGGATGACCTCCGAAATATTTAGAAATTACTTTCTAAAGACTTTTATTCCTTTGGTTCGTGATCAGGCACCAATTATTGTTATATATTATGGGCATGTCTCGCATGTGTATTGCTTATTAATTCAAGCCGCAAGAGAAGAAAATATTCATATACTTAAACTGCCAGCCCATACAAGTCATTTACTTCAACCTCTCGATTTGAGTGTGTTTAGATCCTTTAAGGCAATATGAGAGAGGGAAGTAATAACATGGCAAAGACGTCATCAGGGACAACGACTACCAAAAAGGGAATTCGCCACATTGCTAGTGAAAACCTGGGCTGAAGTAGATTCCGGAATCATAAAAACAGGATTCAGAAAGGGTAGTATTGTTCCATTTAATAGACATGTTATTCCTAAAGAGAAGTATGACATCGATGCCCTAAAAAGATGGGAGGAACACTTGAAAAATCAAGGATCTGTAACAGATATACCACCGAGGCCAGGACGCATTGGTATTGAAAGGAATGCTGTAGCACTGAATGTAACAGAAAAAACCGCTACTTTCGAACAGTCAATGTTAAAAACAGTAAAGCCTTCTACATCTGGCGCTTCACTTAAAAGGAAACTAGCATCTAATGCAGAATTACTTACAGCTCCTTCATCAGCATCTAATAGTATCACCAATCTCATAGTAATTGTCAGCTCTGATCAAAATGAACAAAATATACTCAATAATCATCAGGATCCTATAACTGAAGCCGTATTACCAGCTACAACCGAAAATCGGCAAGAAAAAAAGACAGGTTTTGATAATCTACTACTTGATTCGCTCCGACAGAGTCCTTCTTCTAATCCAAGGAAACGAAAGCGCTTAATTCAAGGTGGCCAAACCATTGCAGGTACTATCGCAAGTAGTCAGTAAAAACCAGCTATGAAAATTGACCGAAAGAGTAAACAAAGTCGGCCAAGTCCGTATCAATTTGAATCCAGCTCCAGTGAATCAGATAATGAAAGTGTACCTTTTATGGAATCGGATCAAAGTTTCACTTTTGAATCGCATTGCCAAGATCAGATTCCTGAAATAAACAAAGACAATATTTCCATTGGAGAGTGGGTACTGGTTAAATACACATAACCAAAAGCAAACAAACATTTCATTGGCCAGGTAAATACTGGCTTTGAAACCAAGTTTACTAGAAAATTAAAAGACAATTTTTTATGGCCACTCACCAATGATGTCACAGCTAGACGATATAGTGACTCGTTTACCTGAACCGGTAGTAACACGCCGAGGAGGTTTTCATTTTAATGTGAAATTTGCGGGATACAATATTTAACAAGTTCCATAAAATTATTCGAATTTTTAAACTTTAAGTTTCTTTTCTGTTTTAGTTTCTCCTTGGGAATAATTCCTACTGTTTTAGAGATTAAAGCCAAACATTGGGTTTTGAACAGATAAATACGTTTATAAAAATATTATTCTTGTTATTAGGACTTTTTTTAGTGTTATTTTGGATTACTTATTATTTTTCAGAATAAATAATCAAAAAAAAAAAATAACCATTCAAATCTCAAGATCTCAAAAATAATTCATGTGTGCCCTATGCAGTATGAAAAGTAAACATATTAAACTATTACTTTCTTACAAAGACATTTTTATAAATATTGTATACTTATTTAAAGTAGGAAGGAAATAAACTTAATTAAAAAGGGCTTCGCACTTGCCCCAGTCTACCCTAATTATAAACTTTGTAATGTAATGCTGAAAAATAAACAAAATGGTTTTGTACACTTTACCGTTCTTCCCTACACTTGCTGCCACTTTTTTTCATGCATTTTCTTTCATTACAACATTTTTGTAATTTTCGTTCTCGTAGTTGTATAAAGGGGACTACTTTTGCACCTCCCCTATCAAACACTCGTCAGCAATTGCCGAGAACGGTGGCATTCTGCTGAACGATCGGTGCTGGACTGGTCACTCTAGCAGTCCGAACGCAGCCGCTGCAATTGACGGCGAACGCTGTGTCGCTGAGCTGCGGCAGTGAACCGTGTACATACAAATTGCATTAAACCAGTAACGAGCTACCAATCGCGAACGCCAGCCGCGGCCGCTGACTGCTCCAGCGAAACCATACCTTAGAGGCGCGTTAGAGTTTATAACCTTTATTTTATTATTTTTTTATATTATGAATCAATAAAACTTATATCAACAACCTAAATATTACATTCAAATCTATAAGTTTACGCATATCTTAGATCTCACAATAGTCACAAGCGTTGCACTCTGCTTCGCCATTTTCAATCTCTTCCCCGGTTGCATCTTTGTAAAGGACTGTACATTTTTTCTTTAATTTTCTAAAGAAAACTTCATTTTCTTTCAATAGCCATTTTTATTGTTGTATCAAATATTAAACTGCACTACGATCAAACGACATCTAGTTAGCCATGACAAACAATTAAATAAATCTTTGAAAAGTGATGGGATAAAGCCTTAAAGAGTTCTTAAGTGTGCCATGAATAACAGTTGAAATTAGGATTAAAATTGGAATTTTTGAAATTTATAAACAATTATTTTTTCCTTTTGATTTGTGTTAATTACTTTGGGTAAAACTAAATTGAAAGTATGCTTACCAAAAGCGAACAAGTAAATATTTTAATTATTTATGGACAATGCGGGAGAATGCGGCCAAAGCTGAGAGAATGTATCAAGAAGAGTATCCTGAACGGATTAACCACCCAAGTAGGCAATATATCATTCATTTAATTAGAAAAATACATCGTGAGCCCGCTGTCACTTAGGAATTTATAATAAGTGAGGATATTGAAATAAATGTTTTGGCTTTGGTAGACCAAAATTCGACTATTTCTAGAAGGGAAGTATGCCAATAATTAAATATAGGCCGCGAATCATGGTTATCGCTCTTACAAATACCAATTGCATCAGCATTTGTACGAAAACGATTTTGATATAAGATTGGAATATTGCAATTGATTTTTATGTTTAACAGACGAAATACGTCGTTTGGTAAATCTACATTTGATGATTCAGGGAAATTTCCAAGAGCAATTTGGAATCAATGTTTGGTTGCAATAATTGACAATAAAATAATTGTACCACTATTTTTTGAAGGACGTTTAACCGGTGAGAGATATTTGGGATTTTTAGAAAATGAAATTGAAGAGTATTTGGACGACCTACCTCTGGCGGTAGGTAGCACAGCAAATGTGTTTTCAGCAAGATGGGGCTCCACCCCATAATGCTCATATACTAAGAAATTATTTAGAGTAGAGATTTGGGGATAGGGTCATTGCCACCCATGGGCCAGAACAATGGCCACCTTGTTCGCCAGACCTAACCCCACTTAATTTCTTTTAATGGGGTCATATTAAAAACCAAGTCTACATTACGCCCTCGGCTACACTGGAAATTTTAAAAAACAGGATACGGGAAGCTTTTGCAAATATCAACCCAGAAATGCTCAGAAACGTAGTAGAATGGAACGTTTACAGGGTAAGACTATGCAGATATGCCCAAGGTGGATATTTTAAAAACCTCATTAGTCACTAACTCGGTCACTAAGTTAGGATTTAGAATTGTTTATTGTTATGTTACTTACTTGTAATTTAATAAACATCTAGGTATTAATGGCGGAAAGTGATCTCATGGTCACCTGATCACAGACCTCTTGTATGGCTTTTTATCCTAAAAAAACCCGATTCAAAATTAATAAAATGGAGGTTACGCTTAAAAGAGTTTAACTACCTATACTAGTCTATAATCATTTAATTAATAATCCAGGCGATTCAAACCAAAATATCGTCGAATACCGTCAAACGGGGCGAAATCGATCAAAAAATTACGTTTTTTGGGAATAACTAAAAAACTAGTAATTATTTTTTTATGCAATTAATAATATAACTTCCTTGATGCTTAGGCCGTCGATTGGTGCCTAGAGCAAAGCCTTAGGTGGGGTAGTTTTTTTTTTTAATTTAGGGTTAAAGGGTGATCGACTTCACCTCAGGGTTCGGTGTGAAGTCGATCACCCCTTTAAAAATAAATATTTTCCACTTTATGATCACTCTGGGTGAAATCGATCAGTGAAAAAAAAAATTAACAGTTTTTGTCGGTTTTTGTAGAAGAATCGGGCAATAAAACACACCTATTAAGGAAAAATAAGCTTTTATTCTTTGGACAAACTTTACATTGATTCTTAACGACATAAACTACAAACAAACAAAAACAGATTAAACTTAAAAATAAAAATACAGATTAAAAAGAGAAGAAATACAAAAAATATTCAAAACGAACGCATAAAAATTCCTTACTGAAGCGTTTTCAGTTCTTCTTCTTTAAGCGAAAAGAAATGTTTGCCTCGCTTTAGCGATTTTAAATTGACTTTTCGGACAATCTGTTCCCTGTTTATGACAGACTCATCCGGAATATTGGGGAAACTAAAGAACGCTGATTTTTTCGAAGGATGCTTACGCAATGTATTCACAACTATTTCAGCCTCTGAGATATCAATAATTTCAGCGATATAACATCGATCTCTCTTATTGGTTTTATATTTTGTGATGATAAAGTCTCCTTTATCCCAGGTTGATCGATCCGGCTCAAGAATGTTGGCTGGCGCAGCGGAACTTTCTCCAATGTTGATATTCTCTTCCACTGCCTCCAATGTCTGTAAGTGATTTTCCTCTTCGCTGTCGCTTATTAAGATTTCTCCCTTACGCCTTATGGGCTGCTTGGAACTTCTCTGGCTTTCTTCTGTCAAATCTTCTGTGCCTATGCTTTTTCCAGCCGCTATATTCAGTTTTTTTCCTCGCTTTGGGGCATCATTAGGCCCAGTCTTGAGCTGGTGTAGATAATTTACAAGCACTGTAGTCATTGAAGTTTCTGCCTCCGGTATATTAGGCTCCATTCTTTTTACTTTTGCAAGAACAGCATCGGGATTGAAAGGAACTAGGCCGCATGCTTTAAATCCAGCTAAAATATTATTTATTTCGTGATTCCCAAGCCACTCAACTGCGGTTTTTAACATTCTGGGAAATACAGTTTTTGGTAAAACTCCCCTATTCTTCAGTTTTCATTCTTCCAGATTTCTTTTCCATGATGCTTTAAAAGAACGAAAATAAGCCACGTCCAGTGGCTGGAGCATGTGTGTCGAATTTGGGGGGAGTAAGACAAATTTGATGTTGTTGTTTTCACACTCTTGAATAACACTGATAGTAATATGACTTTGCAAGTTATCTCCAATAAGCAGCTTGTTCCCTTCCAATTTCCGGAAAAATGGAAGTGCTACGGTCCTGAACCAATCGCCAAACAATTCAGAATCAAACCACTCCTTTGGGGACCTGTTGTACATTGCTCCTGGTAATCCGCCCTCCTTCCAGCCTTCATAAAGGTGCTTAGCTTTGTACACCGTATAAGGAGGGAGACGCGTTCCATCAGCAGCTATTGCAAACATAACTGTTGTGCTGGTTTTGCTGGTGTCAAGTGTCCTATAGGCGTGTTTGCTTCCTTTCTTCATCACCACTTTAACAGCGCCGGGATCGTCAACAAAGTTAGTCTCGTCGTAGTTTACAACGTTTTGTGGTGGGACATCCCTTATAATTTCCGCCACATTTCGGAAATATTTCTCAATAACCTTATATGTTACAGCGGCTCTCACTCGCTTTGTATTCTCCGCAAGCTTGACTGTAAGCCGGGGATGCCTCTTCATCAGGCCATTAAACCAGCCTTCTCCTGGCATATTATTGGTAAATCGCTTTTCAGTGATGCCTCGTTGATTTAAATATTGCTGCGTGATTCGCCTAATACCCATAGGATTCAATGGGAAACCCCACTCAGCACAGGTTTGCAAAGCATTCACTAACAAAGTTTCAGACTGATCGTCAAGAGCCGGTTGACCACCATTATGTCAAGGGATGTGCCGCATGAAAGTGATCGTTTAGTGTCGAATATGGCACTGCAAAATATTCTGACGCTTTTCGCATGCTCAGTGTGCCTTGGCGCACTGCTTCCAGCGCCCTCTGTAAATACGCGGCACTATAGCCGTAAGCACCCAGTCTCTTTACGTATTTTCGTGGCATCTATAAAAATAAAGAAAAGAATTTTAAAATACGATTCACTCCCGCCCTGCCCGACAGCCCTCATATGCTAGCACACAAAATTCATATGAGAAAATCATGCAAGAACAAATTGCTTAAGACATAACCTCAAAACCCAACAAATTATACCAAAAACCTAACAAAATACAGTAAAAACCAAGTGATCGATTTGACCCCGTTGTTTTGTATGTACACACAAAAATTGCAATTAAAACCACACAAAAAATAAATCAGCATGCCTGAGTGTGGACACCCTTTCTTGAATATATTCCTTATCACCTAAAAGGGGTCGGACGTGTCCCGTACTTATAGATTCGGCTGTGCAACTTATTGATTTCACACATTTTACACATTGACAAATTTTGCGTTTTACTATTTAAATATTTTTGCAAAACTTACTTTTTACAATGAATCAGCACCACCGACAAAATAATTGTTCACCTGTTTCACACACGAACGTAAATAAAAATCAGCTGATTTTTAATGCCTTGTTGCCATAATGCTCAATAATAAATGAAAATACAGGTTTGATCAACACCCCTGCCGATCGATTTCACCCCGTTTGACGGTATTTACGAGAACTTGCTGAAAATCCAATTCCAGATAACTATAACGAAACAAATAAAATGAAGAACTCTTTGTTAAATAAACCAGGATGTACTCAGCAAAAAATAAAGTTTGTCTCCGAGATTACTATATCACCTCGACCGCAAGATCATGACATAATAGTGCATAGTAATCAATACGACTCTGATAATAATCGCCTTACCATTCAAGATGAGATCATCAACAATAAAGCGTTACATTATCTAATTAAAAAGCCACCTCATCCTAATATAAAATTATAAACAGAAAATCTTGAAAAATATAAAATAAACCACGTTGAAATATTAAAAAATTCGGACGTAATAAATACCTTTATTAAAGTATACATGAACCCCGAAAAGCATGCTATATTTATTTTTATGATAAAGACTTAATTCCAATTTTTACACATGTCTATACCAAGTATTTTCAAAATTTAAAAATAATTCGTTGTACAAAATTCGTCAACTTAATTACTGAAAAAGAAGAAAAAATTATGCTTATGACTTATCAACATGAAGGAAAAACAAATCGTAGAGGTATCCTAGAAACGTATATCCGACTTACACTACTTTTGGCCTAAAATAAAAAATGACGTAACTGACGTATAGGATAAAGAGAGGAGAGATGGGCCAGGAGGAGTGACGGACCGCATGAGTTGCACTGTTAAATACGGCAACGTCGATGTTTTCCGCGGGAGTACAGTTTATGGTCTGCGCACTTCAAATTAGCCGCTCGAGTTTCATTATTTAGTTGTACCCATACCACCAGACGGCGCAATCTATCACGGCATCATAGAAAAACGTTTATGGGGGGAACACGGCAATTCAAACGACAACCGACAATTTATCAACAGAGTTAGGAATTAGGCATAGATTTAACGAAAATCAAGGTACATATCTAGATTTAATTAAACAAAGTAGGCAAAAAAACACCCACGTGTTCTAAGTAATTTATCAGAGAAAAAATATTAGCGTTTAAGTGTTTTTTAATATTCATTAAGCAACCTTTTGTTTTTATTTTAGGCAAGGCTGAACAAAAGTGGTTGGAGTCATTTCTGAGAAGAGAAGACCTGACATTGTTGCTAGAAATGCTGAGAACGTTTCAGTTGCTAGGGCTATGGGAATGTCCAAACATGTAGTGAAATCTTATTTTAATAACCTAGAACGTGTTTTAACTGAGAATTCACTATTTGACAAGCCGGGTAATATTTTTAAGTGCGATGAGACTGCCCTTCAATATTAAACACACGAGCTGGTCAAGTCTTGGCAGAAAAGGGATCAAAGTGTGTTCCAAGCATTAGTCCTGGAGAAAAGGGGGAAACAATTAGTATGATGGCATACATTAATGCTGAAGGTGGATTATACAACCCTATTGTATTATGAAGGGTAAAGATAAAAAAGATGAATGGAACGAAGGTCTGCCGCCTGGTTCTCGAATAAAAATGTCGGAAAAGTCTGCATATGTTAACTCAGATATATTTTTAGACATTATTATTTATTTTGCATTTTATATTAACGATTATAGAGTGCTATACAATCATGGATGATTTTAACCTCAAAAATGTTATTGGTAAGTACAATTAATAATTAACATAACTAATCTATGTATGTTTTTTGTTGGTTTATGAATGGTGAAATGTAGGATGACTAGTGTGAAGATAAATTTTTAAATTGTTTTTCTAAACTACGCCTTCTAGGAGGTCTTCGAAATTGATGTACGCAATTGCCACCACTAGGTTGTCTCGTTAGATTTTGTGAAACTTATTTTTGTGATACTCTTTATAAAAAAATCTAAGGAGATTTGATTACTTCTCTAAATATTCAAATGTTTACTTTTTTTAGACGATGACGGTATTCCACCCTTCAACTTCTATGGGAAAAAACTAAAGACGCTGACAAAAAAAGTAACGCTAAGCGATGCAGAAGCTGCCCTCTCAGCTTTGCCTGACTCGGACATTGAAGACGATACACAAAATGAAGGCAACATTACTGAGGAAGATGAATCAGATGAAGATTATGAGAATGAGCACGAAAATATGAACGAAAAACCAGAAAATGAGCAGACGGACGAGGAAGTTAATATTCCGTTGCAAACTTTGGCTGAAAACTTACGTCAAAAAAATAATAAGAAGAAAAATGAAAAAAAGAAAGTATCCTGGAAAAAGAATCAGTACTTACCACCAGATACAGTTTTTTCCCCATCTGATAATAATGAAACTGAAGCTCCCAACGATGAACAGACACCACTTACGTACTTTTTCAAATACTTTCCAAAAGAAATATTTTCCGAATTAGCAGAAAAAACAAACATGTATTCAATTCAGAAAACGGGAAAGAACATTAATACTAACGAACAAGAAATTAGAAGGCTTGTTGCCCTGCATATTCTGATGGGGGTTATTCGCTTTCTCAGGCTAAGAATGTACTGGACACCTGCTACGAAAATTCAATTTTTAGTGAATATTGGCATGACTCGTAATAGATTTGAAGCTCTTAGAAACAACTTGCATGTTGTTGACATCAACGCCGACCACGATCAAAACGACAAGTTATGGAAAGTACGTCCACTATTGAACTGTTTCGAAAAAAGATGTGAAGAATTAAAAATAGAAGAAAACCTTGGCATCGACGGGTCGATAAGCAGTATATAAAGGGTAAGCCAAACCCGTGGGGCGTGAAGGTGTTCATGCTCTGTGGTGCTTCTGGGATTATTTATCGCTCAATAATTTACCAAGGTTCTACCACCCTTCCTGTGGAGCTACAAGACGAATATTCAGCAACTAATGCATTAGTTCTACATCTGTCAAGCAGAATTCCTGAACGTGCGGGTCATAAATTGTTTTGTGACAATTACTTTACATCATTGTTATTGCTGCAGGAACTCTTGGAAAAAAACATCTATATGGCAGGAACAATTCGCGCATATAGACTTGAAAAATGTCCTTTGAAGTCCGAAAATGAACTAAAAAAGATTGGTCGTGGTAGCTGCGACTCCATTGTAACAGATGATAATAAAGTTGTAGCTGTTCGTTGGTACGACAATAAAGTTGTTAACATGGCATCAAATTTTGTGGGTACTGAACCAAAGGATGAGGTAAAGAGGTGGGATAGAAAAGAAAAAAAGTATGTTATGGTACAACGTCCAGCAGTTGTGAGATTGTATAATACTTCAATGGGAGGGGTGGATAAGACCGATTTTCTGATTGCTCTTTACCGTACATTCATTCGATCAAGAAAATGGACACTGAGAGTTATTTTCCATTATTTTAATCTAGGTGTTTGCAATAGCTGGCTGGAATATCAGAGGGATATGGAACGTGATGGAATGCTAAAAAAAAACAGAATGGATTTGTTGCAATACACCATGTCAATAGCTGAAGGTTTGGCGTTCTCTGGGTTTCCTATAAAACGAGCTAGACCATCATCTGCAAGTCCTAGAAATTCGCCGCTTCCAAGAAGTTCACCTCTACCAACTAAGCGTCAGAAGCCACATACAGTTCCTGTGGATGATGTTCGATTTGATGCTCTTGGCCATTGGCCAGAACATATAAATGGACATGAGCAGAGGTGCAGGCTGGAGACTTGTGGAGAGCGTTCACGAGTTCAATGTGAGAAATGTCAAGTTCCGCTTTGTCTATCTAAGTTCAAAAACTGTTTCAAAAATTACCATGTAAAATAATTTTCGTTTTTTGATTGTAGTTAACAAGTAGCTAAATTATTATAATTCACTAAGTATAAAAATAATATTTTATAATTTAATAAAAATGTTTCAGTTACTAGCGGCTTTTCATTCCTTTAAGCCTAGTGGTGGCATTTGCCACTCCTTTGTAGATGGTACAGCTATAATGGAAACTTTGTAAAATTTTCTGAGGGACTTTCTGTTGTGGTCATGATCAAATATCTAAACCAAAAAACAGTTTACCTTAACTAAAAAAAAACCAGGGCTGAAAGGGAACTACTATGAGGCATGCAGGTATTTTATAAAAAATAAACCAAATCGAAAATTAACACGGCTGAATTTTGGAAAACTATTGGGTGAGGCATGGGGAAATTCTGCTACTGTGCAGAATGCGTTATCAAGTTTTAATGCTACTGGGATAATGCCTTTTAACCCACATATGATTCCACATGTCGCATTTCTCATGAATGATCTAGAACCAGCTGAAAGGGACAAAAGTATTGAATATCCAAGAGTTAAGGAAAGGAATTCTTCGCCACAGCCAGACACATCTGGGTTGCAAAACTTACAAAAAAATACTCCAGAGAAACAAGTTTCTACATCAGATCTAACGCCCGGAAAAATATAAGATGCGGTTTCTCCAGTGCCAGTAATTACACCTGCAATTAAAAAAGCTCGTCGTCAAATAAGTGGGGTTCTATCCTCTGACAAATGCACCAAAAGAGCTATTGGCAACAAAACAGTACAGGCCAAACAAAAAAAACAACAAGCTAAGAAAAAGAGAAAAATAGTTGATTCTTCTTTAGAATCAGAAGAAGATTGTCCAATTGATGATTCAGAAGAAGGTGAAGATCTGGAGGATTTTGAAAATGAGTGCGTTGGTTGCAGCGAAGACTACAGAAAAACTAAAAAAAAAGAAGACTGGATTCAATGCATTATATGCAAGAGATTGCTCTATGAAGGTTGTACCAACTTTAAATCCATATGCCAAGTTTGTGGTACGAATGTCTCAAAGAAAAACAAAAAGGTGTGGTGGTCCATCTATCCTAGCATGTGCAGTCCATCTATCCTCCTACTTGAAGGAGAGTCGGTCCAGTGTAGCCATTTATTAATATTGTTACCATTTTATTTTTGTTATGGGTTTTCAAACTATTTTAGTTTAAGTTTAAAGTAGAAGCATTACTTTATATTTTACCAATGTTATAGGTTAGTATATAGGCTTTAATAAAGTTTTATTTTGATATTCCTAAAATGTGGTCCATCTCTCCTCTCTTTACCCTAAATGACTGTAATATCTCTCAAATATGCATGTAGCAGATTAAAATCTTATGTCTCTATTACGAAAACAGATACACCCTGTAAACCCTTTCAAATGTTACACATAAACACATCTACTTTTGAAAACCAAAACTTTTTGACAATTTTTGACAAATTCTCAAAATTTGGACAAGCCTCCTTACGATAAATATGCAAAATTTGTGTGCGACAAATTAATAAATTTTTCTCATTTTTTGGATGTCCTGAAACAATTACCTGTGACAATGGTGGTGAATTTAAAAATGACCTTTTAACAGAATTAGTTAAAGCACAAAAAATTAAAATCCATTTCATTACAGCTGGACATCACGAATCAAACTCGCCTGTAGAAAGATTTCATTGAACCCTAATAGAACACCTGAGAGTATTAACAGCAAAAGATAAAAATCATTCGGTTAATGACTTAATGCCATAGGTACGCAATTATTATTCCCTATAATAGTACTCTCCATACCATTTACAAAACACACGCCCCATGAATTAGTCCTAGGACATAGAAATTCTAGAGATCCATTTGACCTCATACCTACGTCATTCTATTTTGACTATGTGTCATCCCATAAAGATAAAGTTAACGCAATCTACGAAGACGTCATAATAAAAACAAACCAAGTAAAAGAAAGAGTTTTAGCGAAAACTAATATCAAAGGAGATTTAAATCCTGATTTTAAGATAAATCAAAAGGTATACAAAAAACTCTCACCGAGAAATAAAAATAAGCCCAAACTCGACGGACCCTTTACAATAATTGAACTACTTGAACATAACCGGGCATGGGCGTAGCCAGGATTTTCTCCAGGGTGGGGCAAAAACAAGAAAACGTAATATAAAGTACTTATAAAAAAAGTTTTTATTTAAACATTAAAAACATCCGTATAGAATGAAGCAACTGAAATTTTCTAAGCGATAAAACAACAACAATTTTATTTATAAATATCCTAACACAGTAACACATCATGTTACTACACAAAAAACTGGGGAATTTATACTGTTTATTACTAGTTAGAAAACTGACCACTGACACACCTCGAGGGCCGTACCTGAGTGCCGCGCGAACTAACATAAATCCTATTTAAAGACTAGCCTACGGGGGTTCTGGCTAAACTTTGATAAAATTTCGTTTTCAAATTTTTCTTTTGATTCCAGAACCCTCTTTTTATGCACACTCATCATGCAAAGGCCAACAAGCCGATTTTCTGTCATTGTTGACCTCAACCATGTTTTTACCCTGCGCAAAGTGCTAAAAGATCTTTCAATAGTGCACGTTGTGCAGGGCTGTGCAAGGGAAATTAGAAGCGCCTGTTTTAGTTGGGTAAAACAATTGTTTCTTAAACTAGTAGAGCTAGTTCTATTTCCTTTAGTTCGGCCCTTGGCGCATTTTTGTCTCTCCATTGGTTGTACGGAAGTTCAGCTTAACCGATGAAACTATTTAAATTGTAGTAACTACAAAAACTTTCAGTTTTTTTCAAAAAATCCTCAAATGTCATAACAAGCATTACGTGAGGGTGCAACGTAAGCAATGAGTGTGCGGTTAAGTTCTCCTCAGAAAAACGCTGTTCTAGAGATTTTATTAATGAATCTATACAGTGAATGATTAGTGATCTTCTCCAAAACTCGCTAGGAGACTGTGCTGCAGGATTTGCACAATGTTTCTGCTGATTTATGACCCGCGGCATACTGAAATCTGTTCCAAGATGCTCGGCGATTGTTTCAGCCTCTGCTACAACACTTTGACTTTCAACATCGTCATTTTCACGGTGTTTTTTCATGATGTTTGTGATTTTTTTAATATGATTTGCACATTGAAGTAAGCCTATACTTATTGACTGTAGAGCATTTGCTACCGGTTGCAGAAGTGCCGAATATTTTGCTATAAGAAACACTAATAATGAATTCCGAGTTTGTGGCAGCGCAATGCATTTGAAAGGCAGCTTTTCTTGCTGCATTATTACCGTCTTTTGACAGTTTTTGAAGCGCCAAGACGATTTGCGCATAATGTTCTTTAAATATAGCGATACTTCGATATTTCTGAGACCAACGGGTTTCGCAGAGCATTGGTATATTTGGTACGCATTTTCGACGAAGGGGCGATTCTCGGAAGAATCTTATTATTTCTTTTATTGTGGAGATGGTATTTCGTATCACTGCTATTTCCTATTCATTCATATTTTAATTTATTTTTGTGTTCTTGTGTATTTTTTATTTTTTTCCCTTGGACCAGGGGGGCAAGCGCCCCACCTTGGCTACGCCCATGTAAACCGGGTTAAAATAAGAAATGCATTCGTCGGCGGAGATAGACCAACATACCACAACTTAAACGATAATCCAGGAATATTACCCTATAAAATAGGTAATGCCCAAAAGACAGCTAACCACTGGACCTTTATACAAATTTTTGACATGACAAATCTGATTGCCGAATTTTTAGAAATAAATGATGAATACGAAACATTGAAGACACATGTTTATTAGAACCTAATTTTCCTTCTAACCTAAGAATAGGAGACATTGCTATTACAGCTTATAAAAGCACAAAAAATACTTTTATGAATACACCTTTACCATGTATTAATAATAATGTAACACAAAAAATGATGTATAATATGAAAGGGTAAAACTGCTCAATCTCAATAATGTTAATATTAATAAACTAAATGAAATACAGGAAGAAATAAACTAAAAATCTAAAAATTCAAAATTATTAAATACACCTTTATAGTATAACAAAACAAATATTTCTACAGTTTTACTATCGTTTGAAAACTTCCCACCACGGATTTATCGAAAACCACTGATTAAAAGAAAAAACGCCGAGACACGTCAAAAGATTTGAGAAAGGGGACAACTTTTTAACCAAAAACTACTTCACCCCCTTTTACCCTCTGCCCCCCGGGGTCATCGCCTTAAAAATTTTAAATGACAAGGGGTATCAAGAAATAGCTTGTTTGAAAGGTCTTTCAAAGTGCTTTATTTTGACGTCTAATTTTTTAAAATCGGTCGATTCGTTTTCGAGAAAATTAGAAAAATCTTTATTTATCTTAATTTGTTCAGATAGAAAAAAAAACGCACGAAAATATAACTTTTTATTTCAATAAGTGTTCAAAAACCAACATAAACAGCAATTCGGAAGATTAGATGTGGCAGCAACCAAATAACAAACCGACTTTTTTTCAGCCATCTATTTATAAACACAGATAACATGGGCGAACTGTATTTATTCTTATACCTGTTTAGTTTTTTATAGTTGCTAAGGAAAAGAAATAATTTAATTTGCTGTCAGTTACCTTCGTGACAATCTTGGGATAGTGAAAATTAATTTATTGATTCAGATTTTACTTCCAAAATGGTTTACACACTAGCCGAAAGAGTGGAAATGATTCTAATTTATGGTGCCCAAAATCAATGTGCTCGGCAAACTGCCGTCACATTTAACGCCAGACATCCGGAAAAGATAACTTCGCATAGATATGTTTTGGACCTTGTTACTAAATTTACTCAAACTGGATCTGTTGCAAATAAAAAACGTAATCATCGTAGAGTTTTGGATGAAGTCGCTCAAGTTGAAGTTTTGGGTCATTTTGGCATAAATCCTAATACTTCATTACGCAAAATTGTTGATGTGACTGGTATTTCATTAGGCTCTGTACACACAGTTACTAAATTACATAAATTTCATCCATTCAAAATAAAAATATTGCAAGAGTTAACCGAAGATGATTTCGATAGGCGAGTTGAGTTTTGTGAACAAATGACTGCAGCGATTAATGATAATACCATTCATGTAAAGAATATCTGCTTCAGTGATGAATGCACATTTTATCTAAATGGATTTGTTAATAAGCATAACTGCAGGTATTGGAGCAATGAAAATCCTCATGCTTTTGTAGAAGGGCATACTCAGTACCCCCAAAAAATTAATGTATGGGCAGGCATTTTAGGAAACAAAGTGATTGGGCCATTGTTTATTAATGGGAATTTAAATGAAGGCATTTATTTAGATATGTTGGAAAATACGATTAATCCGCTTATCACTGAAACCATTGAAAACCAAATCGAAGACGATGGAAACCCTATACTTGATGAGGCTGAAATATATTTCCAGCAAGACGGCGCTCCTCCTCACTATGTTCTTCCGGTTCGGCAATGGCTAGAAGTTTGGATGAACTTCGTCAACGCATCATCGAAAGTTGCCATGATCTCCCACAACATGTCTTTGAAAATGTCCGTCAGGAATTTGAACATCGCCTATATCATTGTTTGGCCAATAACGGGCAACATTTTGAACGCTTATTGAAATAAAAAGTGATATTTTCGTGTGTTTTTTTTTTCTATCTGAACAAATTAAGATAAATAAAGATTTTTCTAATTTTCTCGAAAACGAATCGACCGATTTTAAAAAATCAAACGTCAAAATAAAGCACTTTGAAAGGCCTTTCAAACAAGCTATTACTTGATACCCTTTGTCATTTAAAATTTTTAAGGGTATGACCCCGGGGGGCACAGGGTAAAAGGGGGTGAAGTAGTTTTTGGTTAGAAAGTTGGCCCCTTTGGCAAATCTTTTGACGTGTCTCGGCGTGTTTTCTTTTAATTAGTGGTTTTCGATAAATCCGTGGTGGGAAGTTTTCAAATGAACACCCTGTATGTAATTTTAAGTATGATTTTATTACTTATAACCCGGAAGTATCTATGGTCTCTTTACCTAAAAACCAAAAAAGTGAAAAACTGAAGCAAATGAATCTCTTTCTTCGGGATCTTCTTTGGCTTCTAGGTCAGGCAGTGCCTTTAACTTCTTTTAATCTCTAATGCTTGTATCGGCCAATCTTATTATCATTATTTGGTTTGGGCAGAGCCCCAAGTTGCTTATTATGTCGTATAATCCGGGAGAGCTGGGTTTGTCGAGGCCACCAGCATTAGTGCCTCTCTACAATAGCTGGGGGCAGCCAATTCTTGGGAAACTTGTAGGTTGAGCATGGCGGGGATTGTACGTGGGTTTATCTAAAAATTTAGTTTTGAATAATAAATCTATATGTTGGAATTTTGCCCCACCGATTTGGGAGTTTTAGTCCACCATGTGGGACAAAAATCTCAACGTCCTGACAAGCACTGGCAAGTACTGAAATATTCAACCTAATCTAAAGAAAAATGACTTTATTATTGAAAAACCTCAATCTGTATATTAACAGCGTTATAGTAGTTCCTAGTAGCATCCACCATATATCTGTTGGACAATCTCTCACAGAACACCAACTGGTCAATCAATAAACTTCCTCACCTAAATCGCTACTGCCTTCCACAGATGAGTCAGAATAGTAGATTCTGTAACGAGGTTGGAATGAAAATTCGATCCGAGTGGAAGACTATATTTTCTCCACGACCAAAAAGTACGAATAAAAACAAATAAAATCTGTACAAAGAATTAAGTTATTTATTCCCAATATTCGTAATTTCAGGTGGAGTATTATCCAGTTCCATATCTGATTCATCCGATTTTTCACTCATTTTTTGACTTGCACTAAAATTTGTCTGAAAATAATTATTACAACGCGGCCATTTTTATCTGACACTGACAGTTTCGAAATTCATGGCAACCTATGTCGTTTAGATCAATTACAGAATATTCATTCCGTATCTTGTTATGGAATGAAAATACACGCAAAACGCATAAGAAGCAAGTGTTTCAGAATAAATATTCCAACTCAAGAACGAGAATTTTTACATTCTATTATCAAAAATGATTTTGGAATTATTGCATTCAGTAATGGTCGTGGAGAAAAAATTATTTTAAGGCATCTTTTTTTCTTCTACATTAAGTTCTTCTTCGGTGGTTTTCTGTGATTACGGCAAGTGTGCTTCACTGAAACGTGCATATATAATGTGAGTGATAGGTTGCAGTCCATCTTGGTGTGGTTCCGATTTGAATTTACTAGAAGCTAGAGCATTTGTAGGCCTGGAATTTTCGTAGTTTGTAAATGACTTTATAGACAGTGTTGTCAAAACAAATCCTCATCGGGGGGTAACCTGGCAGAATCATAATGTTGCAACTGTTGCCATTTCCATGCTATAGCGTTGCATAATCGTCCGCTTACTGGATTATTGTAGATGCTTAAAATAGTAAGTTGAAGAAATACGAACAGCAGCGCATGCCTTGTCATCTGATGGTAACAAAAGCGGCAGTATGGAATTCCGCAATATTTCTTTTGTACATGTGCAATAATGTTCAAGTCCTTCTCAGTTATATAAAGCAATTATATTATTTAAGTCTGTTATGGCAAAAGACTTATGCTAGAAGTCATTACTATATGACAATTATACTCAAAACTGATAATCAGTACAAATGAATGGCACATATTCACTTCAGTTACATTTAAACATAATATTAATTTTGTTAAGTCTTCCGAAATATCCATATCACCATAATTAACTGTTTTGTGAAAATCAACTTTTTGAACTTTATCTATAAGTATGTTGTTTAAAAATTACATTAAAGGAATATTTCTATTGGCCTCAAAAAAACGTAGGTACTTCTCTTAGTAATTTGTATCTAAGTTTTTAAATGATTAAAATTTTTGGTGACATTAGTGTAATTATCGCTTTTAATAAAGTTTATATATAAACCTCTAGGTTGTGTATCACCCAAACTTAGCTAGCATTGATGTATTTTAATTTACCTATGTAAATATTCATGGTCCTGGGTAGCTGGCACAGGCTAGAAATAATACACTTTTTATTAATTTATTTTGCCCAATGTAACCCACCAGAAGAAAAATTGCCGGACCCTTTTTTCGTTGCCGTTTTCAGTCATTGTAAGATTCTTGATGTTCTATATCAAATTAAAATAGCCCTAGTGGTATGAGAATGCCTAGGCGTAATTTTATTATTAGATAATTGATTTTATAGTAAGTAGTAGCATATACAGGGTGTTCACGGTAATGCGTGACGAGCCTTGGAGGGATGATTCTACGTAGTAAAAAAAGGTAGGTAGTAAGCCATGTAACAAAAAATCTAAATTTCAATATTTTCCGAGTTACAGCTCCTGCCTAAGGTAATTTTGTTTTAATGTTTTAAACATATTACAATTAATATTTCTTAACTATTCAAATATATTTTTGACACATAAGTTAAGCTTAGTGATTTGTATTGTTTTGTTATAAAACCGTTACTTTACTGTACCGCCAGCGCGCGCTTTACCTAAACTCTATATTTTATTTTCTCCATGTCTTTTTTATTTTAACACATATTAAAAAAACAGATATGTGATATTAGAGGCAAGGAAAATATAATAAAAAGCAGGCTATAAATTTTTTTTAAATCTCAAATTACAATTAAAGATTTTATTATCGTTTTTAAACGGAGGCAAAACCATGCTTCCAATTGGGATAAATTATTAAATCTAAAGTGTATTCACTTTCCAGATAGACACTAAATAGCGGAATACTGTATTAAAACAAGCGGGCATCGCCGCACTTTCGATTCCTATTATTGGCCATTTTCAATTTTTTGTTTCGGCTATTCCTGCTAAGACTTTGTCCTCTGACAGTTTTTACTATGATTTTTGCTGTTTTGGATTTTTTCTTTTGATTTTTGGCCTATCTAATCAGGCTAGCGGTTGTTGTTAAGCTGCGATTCCACTGCGCGAAATTGACTCGCGCAATTGTTTCGCGAAACTGGGCTCGCGTTGTGGATACCTGTTTCGCACCACAAATTTGTTTGCGCGAGGATGTTGCGATGCGAGCGGACCACCAGTCGGTTTTTGACCGCGAATCAAAGAGTTTCGCTGTGTTGGTTTCGCGCCGTGTAAACGCATTATGAATCAAGACGAGTGCATTCGTCTCATCCAGCTTTACCAGACCTACCGATTTTTGTGGGATGCGAAGGATAAAACTTATCATAACAAGAGGAAAAGGGAAGATGCATGGAAAGAGATGAGCGTAAAAATGGAGCTACCTGTCGACAGCCTAAAAGGAAAAATGAAAACTTTAATGGTGTCCTACAGAAGTGAGAAATCGAGGGAAAAGAAGAGTAGAGTGACTGGATAAGGTATGTGAATCTTCATTAAAAAACTCTGTTAATAATAACAATTATTGTATTTCTTAATTATTGATAATATACAAACGACAATAATTTTATTGTAAATTATTCGTAATTTTGTTGCAGGAAGTGAGGACGTCTATGAATCGAAATGGTTCGCCTACAACTATTTCGATTTTATATGTGATAAAGACAAGCCACGGGAAACCCAGGACACTGAAAATGCAGTAAGTAGTGAGTTCATATTAATAATTGTTCTGCCACGGCAACGGGTCATTCATAACAAAATGGTTAGCTAGATGCAAACGAATGTTTTTGGAACGTTCGGATGTCCTTCGTGGAATATTACGAATAGGCGTAAACGATATCCTCGGTTCGTCATTTCGCCATCTACCTTGTATAATTTCTCCTTCTCTTTCAGAGTCAAAAATGCCGGGGGGTGTATAAATTTCGCGTGAAGAGCGTTTGCGTAAAAAGTTATGTAAATATATGGTTGCCAATGTAACTTTTGTTGCTATTTTTGGTTCCAGTAGCATAGGTTTCCTCAAGACACGAAATACAGAACTCAATATCCCAAACGCATTCTCAACGACTCGGCGAGCTCTAGAATGCCGGTAATTAAATGCACGTTCAGGTGTATCTATATCAGGATTTCCATCGAATGGTCTCATTGTGTACTCATTCAGAGCAAATGCTTTGTCCCCCAATATCATATATGGTACTTCTGTAGAGTATGGGATTCGCAAGACTTTTCGGTCAGGAATATCTAAGGTGCGGTTCTCTAATTTGTTGTACGGTGTCGTATTTTTAAATACACCACCGTCAGATATCCGACCTTGACAACCTACATCGGCATAAATAAAGTTGTAGTTTGCGTCGACCAATGCAAACAAGACAATGCTAAAGAACTGTTTATAATTATAGTATTCGGTGCCTGAATTATTGGGTGCTTGTAATACGATGTGCTTTCCATCCATGGCTCCGATAATGTGAGGAAAGTTCCATTTACTTTCAAATTCGGCGGCGATCTGAAGCCACTGTTCTTTAGTAGACGGTGCCTGCAACAAAAAATAAATTAATAAATACAAAAATGAGAATAAAAATAAAGAAAAAATTGCTAAAAATGTAAAAACTCTAGTAACATAAGCTAACAAAAACGTTTTTTCCTGACACGGGTGTAGTTAACCTTCGTGCACCAAAATCACTAATTTTATTCTGTTTTAGGAAAGACCGGAAGAAGAAGCAAGTTCAGAAGTTATTAGAAATGCAACTCAGCCCGCTACTTCCTCAGTTACCGCCGCAGTTACTATATCTGCTAATGATCAGTCACAAGTGTCCACCGTTCGTTCTTCAAGTGATAGCAGGATGCAAAAAACTGGCACGAAACGAAAGGCAGCAGAAGAAAATGCCGACTCAAAAGTAATGGGTGAAGCGCTGAAGCTCTTGCAGACATCGGTAAATACCGCGAATGATCCGTATTATACATATGGCCTAAACCTGGCCAATGAACTAAAAAAATATGACCAGCGCACACTGGCGCACGTCAAACGAGCCTTTGCGAACATTTTATTTGACGCAGATTTAGGACTATTTTCTGCTCCTAAACCATATGGTAGTACGGTAGAACCTCATTATTTCCCAGCTACATCAAATCCCACATCACCCACTGATATAGCAAGTACTTCTCGTGGCTATTCTTCTACCACCCCAAGCCCTCTACAGATTCCCATCCTTCATGAGTTACATCGGACGTCACAGTTTGACTCTGATTCAAACTCTTTACCCAGCAATTATAGTACTCTTTCCTCTGCTTGGAATTGGGAGGAAGGAATGCTTCTTCAGCTGCCACCAGGCACATCAGGAAATAGCACCGAAGAAGACGTTGATGTAACATCCATCTTTTTAAAACTCTGAACTATATTTTTTATGTAAACTACAGTGCAGCACATGTATTCGCGTCATATACCAATTTTTTAAACAGTTGTTTTGTATGTATATTAATAAAAATAATAATCATAATTATGTTTTTTTATAATGAACTCAAGAATAAACAAAAAAAATAAAAAAATGCGCTTGCAACTCTGTGCACATGAAGTGAAACTTCTTTGGCATTTTTTGTGTATTTTAATTGATACAAAAAAAATTGCTTTTTTCAAAAAATAACAATTTAAAATTACTCTCACCACGCCCAAAGAAGTTTCACTTCAAAAAAGGTTTCTTAAAGTTATGTTTTTTTATAATGAACTCAAGAATAAACAAAAAAAATAAAAAAATGCGCTTGCAACTCTGTGCACATGAAGTGAAACTTCTTTGGCATTTTTTGTGTATTTTAATTGATACAAAAAAAATTGGTTTTTTCAAAAAATAACAATTTAAAATTACTCTCACCACGCCCAAAGAGGTTTCACTTCAAAAAAGGTTTCTTAAAGTCGTACTAAAAAGTAAGGAAATAATTTATTTGCCAAATAATTACATTAAAAAAACGTTTGCATGTAGGTACGACTGCAAAAAAATAGAAAACTGAAAATTGAAAACTACTTTGTGAGTTACAGAAAAGCCTGTAAAAAAAGCTCGTAACAATAAATATATCTTACCTTTACATATTCCTTAAGTAACTCAATTAATGCATCACAAACTTCTGGAATAATTCTTGATATGGTACTCTTCGATACTCTGAAGAGGTATTGCAAACTTGTGAATGAATCGCCCGTAGCAAGAAATCTTAGCGTGACTGCCAACCTTTCCCTTGAAGTTACCGCTTCCCTCATGTTAGTATCAATTCTTCTTATTTTGGGATCAACCTGTGACAAAACATATTCAAAGTCTTGTGAAGTCATTCGGGTAAAGTTCCTGATCGTATCCTCGATGGGTTCCACTACCATATCCCTTAGAAGCTGGTTCCCAGTTTGCAATCGCCGACGAAATATTTCTTTGGTCCACCATCGATGTTTTCTTTGCTTTTTTCTCTTTTTATTCTTAACATGAAGCATCGCAATTACAGCAAATAATAATAATAATAATAATAATAAAGTTTATTCAAAATATTTACATAAATACAATACATTTTAATATATTTTACATTAAAAATAAACTTAGGAATAAAACCCCTGAAGGTTAACTTGTATAGGGGTTAATTTTATTAAAATATTTGGTTAATATATTATTATGTAAATAATTGAGGATAACATTTTTATAAATTTATTTAATATTATTTAGATTTGGTATTAATATATTAATATATTAATAACTATTTAATAATTATAGCATTTCTAAAATATTATCTAAACTATTTTTATTTAATAACCACCATTTAATTTCTTTTTTATATAATTTAAATGATTTTATTTTTTTAATATTATTTATTAGACAATCGAATATGTATAAACTTAAAATTTTGAAACTTTTTTGTCCAATAGATTTATTTATTTTTGGTTTAATAGAAATTTCATTTTTAAATCTTGTATTATAATTATGCTCTTTAAATTCAATGTTATTTTTATTTTTAAAAATATATATTAAAATATTATAAAAGTAAATTTGTCTCACATCCATTTTTTTTGTTTCTGCATATAATTTTTTTGAAGAGTATAAATAATCTTTATCATAAATAATTTTTAAAAACCTTTTTTGTAATATTTCTAAACTTTTTACTAAATTTCTATTTATTCCCCCCCAACCTAAAATACCATAATTTATATGAGTTTTGACTAATGCATAATATAATATTTCTAGATTTTTTATATTTAAAATTTTTTTTATATTTTTAAATATTGGCAATGTGCTTCTTAATTTTTTAATTAAATTTTCTATATGAAAATTCCAGTTTAATTTATTATCAATAATTATTCCCAAATATTTGATATTATTAGTTTTCATTATTTGAATATCATTATTTATATTTATATTTTTAAAATCATTTATTTTTGATGTAAAAGGAATATATTTTGTTTTATCAAAATTAATTGTTAATAAATTTTTATCAAACCAATTTTTTATAATTTCGAAGTCTTTTTTTATTTTCTTATGTAAATTTTCCCAAGATATGTCGTTGTAAAAAATAACAGTATCATCTGCAAAACTATGAATTTCTCCGTCACATTTTATATTAAATAAATCATTAATATAAATATTAAAAAATAAAGGTCCTAAAATTGTGCCTTGTGGTACACCATATTTAAAATATTTTGAATAACTTATTTTTTCATTTATTTTTACATAATTTGGACGATCTTTAAGGTAATTTTTTATTAATTTTAGTTGATTTCCCCTAAAACCAATATTTTCTAATTTGTTTACCAAAATGGTATCAAATGCTTTTGCCAAATCTAAAAATATACAAATACATGATTTTTTATTATCCATGGTGTTATATAATTTTTCTGTTAAATAGCATATGGCATCTTCAGCTGATTTATTTTTTTGAAATCCAAATTGTTTATCTGAAATGAAATTTAATTTTTTTAGATATTCATCTATTCTTTCTTTTAAAATTTTTTCAAAAATTTTTGCTAATGAAGATATTAATGTTATTGGTCTATAATTACACGTTTTGTTTAATTCTCCATTTTTAAAAATAGGTTTAATCAGACCTACTTTAAAAGCTTCTGGATATATACTAGTTTCAAAAATATTATTTATTAAGTATGTAATTGGTTTAGAAATATTATTTTTAATAGATTTTAAAATTTCAGAGGTTATTCCATCCATACCAGGAGATTTTTTTGGTTTTAAGCTATCAATAATATCTTCAACTTCATGATAATTAGTTTCCTTTAAGAAAAATGATGTCATATTGTTATTTTTATCATTTAAATTATTTAAGAATAATGTATTTTTATTTTTTATTTTATTTGCTAATTTTTCACCCACTTCTGAAAAATAATCAATAAAAGTATTTGCCATAATTTTTTCATCATTTATTATATTATGCTCATCAATTTTTATTTCTTTTATGTTTTGATTTTTTTGTTTTTTACCACAAATATTTTTAATAGTTTTCCATAGATTTATATTTGAGTTTTTAGAATTATCAATTTTTGATTTATAAAATTTAATTTTTTGTTCTCTTATTAATTTGTTTAATTTATTTTTGTAAATTTTATATTGGTATAGTAATATATGATTATTACTATTTTTTTTAAATTTTTTATAAAGTTCATTTTTTTTTATTTATAGAATTCAATAAACCATTTGTAATCCATTCTTTTCTTTTTTTAATTTTAATTTTAACTTTAGATGTACATTTTTCAACATTTTTTTTAATTTCTGTTATTAAAATATTAGCTAAATTATTTGTTTCTAGAATTGAATAATAGTTTGTCCAATTTATTTTACTCATATTTTGATTTAGTTGTGAATAATTAATATATGTTTTAAATATTATAGAATTTTTTTGAATATTTTCATTATCAAGATTTTTTTGTAAAATTATTGGATAATGATCTGTTATTTGATATTTGAAAATCATTGATTTAAAATTATTTAAACTTTCTGCTGTTTTAATAAATATATGATCTATACAAGAACTTTCATTTTTAAATTCTCTAGTATTTCCATTTATAAAAGATATAAAACCGTATTCACTTAAGATATTTAAATATTCATTACTATCATTAGAATTTGAAAATATATTAATATTTATATCTCCAATTAAAATTACTGTCTCGTTATTGCAATTATTTTTAATTTTGTCAAAAAATAATTTAAGATCTAAAATAAAATCTGAAGTAGAAATTGATGGAGGTTTATATAAACTTATAATATTGATTTTTTCTTTTTTGAAAGTTACTTTAATAAATACTATTTTTATTTTACCTAAAGATATAATATCAAAAAAGTAATTTTGATCATCTTTAATATAAACTATAACACCGTCGTTCTGATTTATATTACCATTATTATAAATTAGTTTATAATTTGGTAATTCAAATAAATCAGTATTGTAAATTTTCCATGTTTCTGTAAAAATAATTATATCAAAATCATGATTAAGTTGATATAAAAATAGTTTAGTTTCATCAAAATTTTTTGAAATGCTTCTGATATTATTATGATATATGGAAAAATTATTTAATGATTTTAATTTTAATCTGTTAAATTCATTTTTATCCTCTATTATAGTAGTTTCAATATTTTTTAAGTCAAAATCTGATAAACTTTCTGTCATTTAAAGAATTTTAAAAACATTATTTAAATATGAAATTTTTCTAATAATTCTTAGTAATGTTTAGTATCTATTCAAATTTATCAACTGTTTCAATGTTTCTTCTGTATTAATATTTATAACTCTTTCTTGTTCATTTTTTCTTACAAAAATTTTCCCATTCTTAATCCAAATATATTTAAAACCTTTTTTCTTTAATTCTTTAGTCTTTCCAAATAAATATTTCATTTTTTGAGTTAATTCTTCATTGATATATATAATATTTTTATTTCCTTTTAAATTAAGTTTTTCTGTTGTTAATTTTCCATTATTCTTAAAATATTGTTTTGACTTCTCCAAAATCTGTTTTTTAATATCTTCATTTTTTAATTTTATTTTAAATATATTTTCATTTTTATTTTCCATTCTTTTAATTTCTAGTATGTCTTCTTTTTCTGTCTTTATTCCAATTTGATTAAAAATGTTTCTTGTTATTTCCTTATCATCAATATTTGATTTTTCCGGTACACCTTTAATTTCAATATTATTTTTTAAAGAAATTTGGGATTTAAAATCTTTTTCTTGTTCAATATTTTTTATTTCTTTTTGTAAATTTTCTACATGCTGTTTTAAACATATATTTTCTTTCTTTAATTCATCTTGATTTTTACTAAGTTCCTTCAATGCTTTTGAGAAATTTTTATTTTCTTGATATATTATGTCATATTTTTCAGAAATAAAATTTATTGATTTTTCTATTTCTTTAATATAATTTTCTAAATTAGTAGGTTTGATTTTACATTTGTCACATACCCATTTTAATCCTTTGTTCTTTTCAATCAATTGGTCTAATAATTTAACATTTTTTGATTTTAAACATTTCATATGATACCAATTTTTACAATCGCCATTGCATTGTACATACTTTTGATTTTGATTGATATTTTGTTTGCAATCTTCACAAACCTTTAAATTTGACGATCCCGCTTCCTTTTTATCTTCTGGACTAATTTTAAAGTTTTTAATTTTTTCCATGCATTTATTTTGGCTTGCTCTTATTGGATATTTCAATGGTAAATACTCTTCTTCGTCATCTGATTGATTTTTCAGGTGTACTATATTTGACTCTCCATCATTTTGAACTTGACTGGTAATTTTTCGCATACTTTTTCTTGTCATTATGACACAAAATACAAAATGTCTAAAAAATTATTTCACAATATTTCAATTAAATTTCCTTTCTTCACTGTACTCCTTTTGTACTTCAATGTTTTCCAACAAAATGTTATCTTCTAAATCTTATTTGACCACTTTAAAAAATTTTATTTTATTTCTTCGTTTATAAATCAGTAAATAAAATTGTAAAAAATCAATATACAGTGTTACTATACAGGTAGATAATAAACTAACCGGAGATACGAACGACATGCTTGCCTCGCGAAAAGTGGTGGCTCACCAATTTCTACCCGAAACATGCCTCGTGTTTAAATGGCAGGCTGAAACAGCGACTCGCGAGTTACACTCGCGACATAGTTGCGCGAGCCAATTTCGCGCGGTGGAATCGCAGCTTTACGGACTGCTGGGCCGCTTGTCAATCCGTCTCCTTTGTAGAGGTTTGTGTTGAGTGTGCTTGTTACGACTGGGTTTCTACTCTCCCTTGCTTTGATGAAGGATTCTGTTGAGATCTTGTTTATATGTTTAGTCAGCGTATTGATGTTCATTTCTCTGTGGATTTTCTTGTTTCTCATGGGGACTCCTATGATTTTCTGAGTGTGGTATTTTGAACTGCTTGTAGTTTTCTCCCTATGTACCTTTAACATCTGTGCCCAGGCTGGGCAGGCGTACGTGATGATTGGTCTTATGATTTGTTTTAGTAGCGTCAATTCTGTTTTGGTGGTCATTTTTCTTGATGAGATTAGGGGGCTCAGTTTTCCAAGTGCTCCTCTTGCCTTTGCTAGTGTTATGTTAGTGTGATCCTTCCAGGTAAGGTGCTTGTCATATGTGAGTCCTAGGTAAAGTCGGCTTCCACTTAACTAGGCGCATATGATCTCTGAATCAAATCAGTAGATTCAGAGGTTTAAAAAATATTTCAACATATATGTATAAACCAATATGGCGGTATATGGACAGCTGATATTTCATAAAATTGAATGTTATTAGGTCAACAATTAATTTAAAACTATCAGTCATAATAAAAATGACGGGTGACGGGTTAGTTCAGGTTAGTTTAATTTCTCAGGGGTGCGCTCTTATTGTTGCACATGGTCGACACAATAATTTTATATTAAAAAAATTTAATAACTAAAATGATGGTAGAAAATTACATAAACAATATACAGTAAAATCTCTGACTAGCGACTACCCTCGGGAATCAAATGTTGGTCGGTAAATAGGGGTGGTTGTTGAATAGAGAAAAATTAATAGATCAAAACTGGTCTGCATTTTACATTGTATATAATTTTGAATGTTTTTGTGTACATTTATCTCAACTAAACTAATATAATATATAATATAACATTTTTGTTTACGTTTCTGTCTTCTGTATAAAAACTTTAGAAAAAAATGCCGCCTCTATGCGGCTTGCATCGCGGCTTAAAATGTAAGGTTTCGACGAGCGCATTACTTGAAACTTAAGAACGAGATGCCGCCGAGTACGATTCGTACAGACGTGAGCCGTCCTCGCATCTTTCTCTTTTTAACGTAGTATAGATAAGAACAGAGCGAAGCCGTATCGGCGCTTCGCCGGTAGCGATCAAAGGATACTGTCAATAGGTCGAATTTTATATGGTGATATCAATTGCTAACTGATTCAGCCAATGAGAAACGGAAAATGGGCTTTGAAGACCAATAGAATATCAACAAGAGGTACTTAGATATAACTTGCTTGGCGTCCACGTTGACCCTTAAAGTATTTACCCGGTTATTATCGCTTCCTTTCATACATTCTTTGCTGGAGTTTTTATACAAATATTTAAATGCGAACGATAATGTTATATTTCTAGCGCCTACTTTAGTAATAAACAAATAAAAATCTATTTCAATTTTATCTAAAGAAAGAGATTTCCTTTTTTTCCGCCAATTTCAAAAATTCACGGTAGTCCCAAAGCACGCGAAAACTTTTCAGTTGCAATTGTTTTTATGGCAAAATTCAAACTCATCACGGATAATGATGAACTTAATTTCACAAAGGTGCATTCGTATTGTTGCAAAAGGTTGCATGTAATATGAATTTTGAAAATATCTTTTTAATAATTATGGTCTTTTTAATAATTTGTAATTTAAAGAAACAAAGTAAATAGAATGTTAGATTAATTTACATAAATTTTAGTTTATTTTAGCAGATAATATATTAAATATTAAAAAAAATAAATTACATATTGGCTAAATTTTTATTGTGTAATGTCAGGCTAAAAAAATGTTCCCAATTTAATTGGCGAGTTATCAAATCCCCAATATATTACGCAGAAAGTCTTGAAGACCTACACAGAGGATACATTTATGAGATGGTGACCAGTCCTATTGCAATATTATATGAAAAAAATCTATTTTTTTTTTAAATTAACAAAAATAACCATAATAAACTTTATATATTTGAAACCAGGAGAATGAGCTCTAGCGATAAAAAGAATAAAATTCAGAGTGTGTCATTGAAAAATACCAGGTTATTCAAAAATTTCCAGTTTCTGATGCCTTTTTGTTTTTTCTGAAAACAGATTTTAAATGCTCATAAAAAATACTTCAAAATTGCTAATTTAAACTTCTTTGTAAGACAAATATTAACCAAAATATCCATTGAGTAAAATATATACAATTACCCTGTACAAGTTGAGGAGAAATGGCGACCCCCAATCATTGAGGAACTACTGCTGCGATCTTTCTTTTCATTTTCTTGAACTGTATGACGATCTGTTCTGACAGCATTGTTGTAAGATGTGTTGTAGAATGATCAGGTTTGAATCCGAACTGTTCGTGCGAGATTACAATCAGTGTGCATGTATGTCAAGGATATTTGACAGAATCGGAATTAGTTTACGCTGCTGTTATTAATATACGTTTAGCTTTATCATTTAATTTACTTGTTAGTTTTAAAAATAAATACCCGCTTCCACCCACTCATATATTTTACAATATCATAATGTCACATTCCCAATATTTTAACATTAATTTCCATATTTATGCCGATGACGTTAGCAAGTTTTGGTATTGTCTATCTTGCAAGCAAATCGACTATTGTCTTAAGAATGTCATCTAATTAAATAAAGTTAGACCTAAATACCTAATATAAAATAAATTGCTAACTTGTTAAGATTTGACAATTTAACTGAATTTAAAGAATAATAACGTAATATTTTCCTTCGGTTAAGGAACTGATTAAGGTTTTCGCACACTTGTCCGCCACAGCACGGCATAGCACATGCCGTCAAGATACGGAAGGGATTAAAACAATGCAAATGAGTGGATAACTGCATATTAGTCCAGTACAGCGCTATCGCCGACGGAATGGACTGCTGGTCTCCGATCCTCCCCGGCAAACAACGGAACGTGCGGTGATGGACTGGTCAAGTGGCCGCATCATCGCTCAGCGCTGACCAGCATCAACTTGTCTGTCTATCTGATAATAATATGCATTTTCGGCAGTTGTTGTTCACAATTTAGAACATAGAATTTCGAGGGGTTCTGAAAATTTACTAAACGACATTCTAAAATATTTGAAAAATGTCATGTCGGCTTTTCTTTAGGTCGTTAAAGAAATGATGAAACTCTCCAAGGTTTTTCCATTTTGGTTAATGGGATGGATCCACATGCGCCTCTTTTTCATTTCGTCTTCTTCCGCAAATAACGCGGCCACTACCATAACTTCTTCATCAGAACGATTGCTGGCATACAACATGGTGAATCTGTTACGGCTAATATAAACTAAAAACAATGTTCATCACAACACGTGGCCCCTGTTACACCGGAGAAGTGGGCGATGCTACTATCCATCTGGACATAATTGGAACGTGCTGTGACGGGCAAGTGCGCGACAACCTTTAATGATAAAAAAAAATATATTAAATTCTAATTTACGACTAACGACTGCGATAAGAAGTAGATTTTTTGTTTACTATTATATTTTTTGATCTCAGTCAGTGCCATAGAGATATTAAAAAGAAAATCACATATTTGTTTTTCCAAATCTCTCAAAACAAAGAAGCTCTGCGAAAAATTAAATATGGGTTTTAGGTAAAGTTGCTAATGATAATATTATAATGGTCGTACAGTAGAGTAACATTTTTATAGTAGAATAAGAGACGCCACCAAGCTTAGTATATGTGCCAAAACTGCCAAAAATGTATTTTTCTATTTTAGTTTTAGTATGGTAAATATACTTTTTATGAAATTGTTCTTGTTTCATTCAGCTGACGTCTGACTTGGCAAGTTGTGACCAATAATATCCTCTGTTTCAGTCATAAATGTTTGTTGGTTGCATCAACGAACATTAATGTTCGTTGGTTGCATAAACACGAAACATACAATTATTTTGTTGCCAGTAGCACACGAGACATTTTAATTGATTTAATTCGACTAGTTTTGCTAACAAGGTAGCTTTTTCAAGAATAAATATATCTAATCTTAAATGAGGTACACAATTTGGGATTTTCTGGAAATGATTATATACAGGGTATTATAATAAATTCAACAATGGGGATGTTGCCTGTTTGGCAATTCAATAAGCGGTGGGAGTTTTAGGTTTAATATTTTCACAAGATTCCAGTAGGTCTAATTTGGGTCCTTTCTTCTCTTAGATTGACCTATACACGTTTTTCGACAGTCTTCAGTCTTTACAATTCAATTGTTGAAAATTATGACAAGTCTGAAGTTTACCAATTAAATTGTAAAGGCTTTTCAAACACGCATATAGGTAAATATAGGCAAGTTTTTTTTTTACAGAATAAAAGAACATTATTCAACCTACATCAAGTCAAAAAACAATTCCATTTATTTTAATCATTTAATTGCAACTAAACATAATTTTGACCCATTGTTTAAAATATACACACAGTGTCTTAGTATTTTAAAAATATTCAAAGAATTAGTTATTTTTGAACATGCTACTCTTTCTAAAACTTTAGAAAAAGTACTCAAAATAGATATGGGTCTATAATTTTCCATATTTATCCCTTCTTTATATCGAAAAAATATGGAAAAAATATATTTTGCTTTGATAATGCCCTACCATCTGGATGTAATAATTTCTCTTAGTATCCTTAGTGGTTGTTTCCACAGCGTATCATAACGTAAAATCCCTAGAGACATAAATAAGTAGAACACTGCCCTAGAATAACACATTTTCAAGAAAGTTCTTGAGCATAACAATAAACTCACAGAATGTTCCTAAATACATATACAAATACAACACCAAAAGGGGAAAAAATATGAATGTTTATTAGTTATTTCTTAGTTAACTTATATGACTAAGTTGTGATTTATTGGAAAATAATGAGGGTGTTGTCGGATCTAATTTTAACATAATCATAAAAAGCCATAGCTAACAAAATTAAAAAAAGCTCTGAATATTATAGAGGTTTTAGTTACTTAAAAAATAACAACCAGTTACGAAAATATTAATTGAAATCGACTAGTATTATTTAGAGAGAGTTTCATTTAAATTGAATACTACTATACACTATAGCATACCATAGCTACCTTTCAGAAAAAATGATCCCACATAGGTATAGCTTCATGGCTTCACTGTTACACCTGTTCCATCTTTTGGATGCTCCAATATAAGCTGCCGATGCACATCTCTATAGGCAGAAAGAAGTTTCACATCTTAACAGAGAGCGGGAAGAAACTCTACTTTAGGGTGGCAGTAATCGAGTATAATTTATTGCTAAAGAAAACAACTTCGCAGAATTTGGGGGAGACACATTTCCTGAGAAGCCTCTACACAGTTTGAAAGCTTTTGACAATTTATATACTATATAAATTTGACCATCGCGCAGTACCTAGTATCTCCCCTGGAATGAACTTCTGATGTATACCTCTTGAAATAATCATTGAAATATGAATGTATTTTTTTTAAATACCAGTTTAGCTATGTCTGAATGAACAATGTAAATAACACAAATGATATTCCCATTCATCCTAGTATCTGATCAAGGGAGAATATATTTCCTTTTCCACTTTACAAGCAACATGTGTTTACAAACATGAAACATGATGAGATCGAGATACGAATAAAGGAAATGCGAGACTGGAGGAAAACTTATTTTATCCGAGAGAGAGTTTTGCTAATAAATTTAGTACGTATATTTAATTATTTATAAAGCCAAACGAGATATCGTGAAAGATATGATATGAGAGCATCATCCCCTGAATATAAATTTCACGTTAATTAAATTAGAAATTACTTACTTCATATAGGTATTGTTTTTTTAAATGGTTTTTATCGTTTGTCTAATAGGCTTGATATTCATCAGTAAAATAGTGAAGTAACGAACTTATTACTTTCGATTTTGAGATTAATCAACATACAGAATTTCAGTGGTGAAACCATCTTCTTTGCCTGGAAAAATTTAAAGCACTTTAGACACGCGATTGTAGACAAATTAAAATGCTGTAAAATTATCGAGTAGGTATGATATGGCATATATTTTCGGGTGCCATTTTATCAAACCTAAAGTTTTGTCACTTGAAAACTTAAAATTCAAAAATAATAAGATGGACGTTAATAAGGTATGTTTATTAGGGGTATTCAATGTCAATTGGAACCTGTTCTTCTTCCGGATTCAAATTTTTTTTTAATAAATCTTTCTAACAATGATACAGTGAACATGGATCATGGATCGACTATTTAATTAATTGTTGCATCTCTATCTAGTGTAAATTTGTTTTATTGATTTTCACGTCAAGACATCTTCAGACGAATTGTAGCTGACATTTTTATTACAATATTCAGGGTGTAGAACAAAACCACAAATTTATTAAAATAAAATTATTTATGAAGGATTGAGCCAATCGATGATGCCTTAGTACTATTTTTACACTTAAATTTTTGTAATAATCCTTTTACGGTGAATAAAATTCAGTTTGAGTTTAATCACATGGGAATCTTATTAAGTCCTGATAGGTTCTGGTTTCAGGTTCGTCAGGTCCTATATCCAATTTATATTACGATATACCACTGACAAACATCCTAAAATATACTGAAATATTTAGATTTCCCTTTTCGAATATTTTTTTATAAGTGTATTATGAAACAAAAAACTATAAAATTATACAAGACAAACGTTGCCTTAACTGCGAATAACCCCTTTAGTAATATGTCAAATTAAAGACCATTTCTAGTTTACCATATCATAATCTATTTTTATCTAAGTGGGTTTTCTGACACAAGTTTATTGGATATTTTAATTTTCATGCAGCAGCCAGATGCTACTGATTATAATACATAAGTATAGTAGAACTGTGTATGTATCTATTCCCACAATAAATATTTCCCAGGAGTTTTTAAGTAAGTCAAAGTACTTACTTCAATCTAAAGTATATATATTATATACATAACAATCTAATAATTTCCTTACCTCTGCCGGCGAATATATTTTTCTACGATAAACCTCACTAGCCATAATATAAGAATTAAAATCATCCTTTTTTCGTGTCTGTGATCTTCACTGGTTAATACTTTGATCTCAATCCATATCCTAGAAAAAAATATGTAATTATGTAGGTATATATCTATCAAGGTTAATGATATTTGTTGCAAATTAGGAGCATGAAATTAAAAACTAGAAATACATACAATAATTGAAAAAATAGTCCATAGTTTCAGTAGAGTCAAAGTAATGTTAATAAAACAATTCAGTCTTCCTCCACAATGTAATGAGTGTAAAAACAAATATATAGTTCTGTACATGTTTCAAATGCTTAAGCGTTCATCCTCAGGGGATACTAGAAAGGATAGTACAGTATTAGGAACGACCAGTAAATTTAAAGTAATAGTTTAAGTGGGACTTACCTAACATCAAGTTGAGTGAAACTGTTTATGTACGGTTATCCTAAATACAACTTAACAGAATTAATAATGTAAAATTGAATACGTAGTGTACTTACTAGTCGTATTAATAATGTTAACATATTAATTGTACTAATATTTAAGTATAAGTGAAATTTTAATTATGAATGTGAAATTTTATTTAATGAAGAAACATTATGGATTAAAAATTATTTGAACGAAAATGGAGTTATAATAATAATTGATAATTGACATGTAGATTTGGGGCTATGCTCCATATTTTTGAAAAATAATTAAGTTTTCTCATTTTGAACGAAAAAAGTTTTTTTAAAAGTAGGTAGTTATAAAAAAAATTTGAATATAACCTGTGCTGACGACCACAACTATAGGTTTGTTCCAACACCCAATTTTTGTACCGTACGAGAACCGCCACAAAACTGTTGGGATCGATTTTGTGCGCAGGCGTTAACATTTTATCGTTTCGTGACCTTACAAAAAATGGACATGAGTTGGAACGGTTTTTGTACTGATTTGTGAACGTGGCGCACTCTGCGGCGCGGAAGCTTCTTTCTAAAACTAACCTTACTTTTAAATGTAAACATTATTGAAAATTGGAAGTTTGCGATACGGCAATTAAAAATGGAAAATTACTCAATTGTTGGTAAGTGACTAGGTACCTATTTAAATTTTAAATTTTGTAAATAATGCATTTTTTTCTAAAAATACTCGTCAATAGACTAATGCGCAAGTCAATCCAAACGATACTTGCTCTCGACCAAGTATCGAAATGACCGTACAGAAACCGATTCACGAACTATCCATAACAGTGTAGGAACGCCAACAAGGGTCGTTCGATAAACCATCACGGGTTCGTTGGAACGCTTTTTTCTTTCTGCGCATGAACCCAGCGATACAATGTACGGTTTTCAGGGGTGTTGGAACAAACCTTATATTAACTACTGCAACGTGATTATTGAAGTGAGGTTAATTTAAAGAAAATTGCGACATAAACAGGTATAATCAGATATTAATCCTAAAAATCAAATGGGAAAACTAGAGGACCTCGATATTAGGTTTAACAGAAAAACCGTACAGGATCAGTTGATCTTTAGTTGTCGACATTGAGCGTTTAATGTACTTGAGGACCGACAGAACACAGACATCTGTCAACGAATGATCAAATTACATGGTTTTGTTAAAAAAGGGTTTAGGACATTTAAAATTTAAGAACACTTTCACAAAATTATTGAAAGTAATGAAAAACGCTTTTAAACTTCACACAGTGGAAATACATACAATATAATGGAAATATCTAGGGAAACTAGGAAAATATTGAGTAGAGATAGGAAGAGGTAAGTTTTGTTCAAAAGAGACTGAATTATAATTATAATTTACCCATATATAAAGCATTAAAAAAGTTTGCGCTACTGTGGATGATTTGGTCGTCAACACAATCTATATTTGGATTTTTAATCATTCTATTCATTTCCATTATTTTAAGACGGTCTAATTTATTGCCTTTGTTGCAAAAATATAAGAATTTAGTGTTGGTATCTGAGTTACAAGTATGTTTGTTTGTAGATACATGTCTAAAAAAAGTTGAACTTGATTTTAGAAGGTGACAAGTTAAGGTTAGAAGTCTTAGTATAGTAAAGTATTCTGACATTTCCACTGAACGCGAGTCCAACTATTTCATAACCATTGTGTAAATAATTAAGGCAGGCTATTCTCGGTTGTTTGCCATGGAAGCGGTACGGTATAAAAATAGGCGTATGTGTTGCCTCATAGGGCTGAATCACCTGTTATAAAATTTAGTTCTTGCCCATCCGCCTAATGATGATGCCCATCAAGTTTCAGTTTATTGTAGCAGAAAATGCTGGCAAGTTATGAATAGACAAAGTTGATGTTATTTCTGATGTTTCTATTTATTATTTTAGGTTTAAATATACATTTCTAAATGAAAAAAAACTGGGAATCTTATAGGAATTTTGTTACTGCACCTGTCAGCAGGAAGAAAGAAGGTGATATGAAAAACAGGATCTGTCATAATGGCTCTAGGCTAGTACTCTTGGATTACACCAAGGCCTTCGATAAACTAAACAATACACTACTAATGACAGTTTTGAAGTATCTTGGTTGTCATGCACAATCTCGAACTCTTTTAAGAAACTGCATGGCGTGCCGCTGCAGGGGTCAATCCTGGGGCCTTCACTTTTCACGCTATACACTTCACAACTGGCAACGTACATAAAACACTGTAAGGCTCATTTCTATGTGGACGATACTTAAGTTTACTTTTCTCTCAAGCCAAATGAGGTCACGGACCGCAATGCTAAGATAAACGCTGATTTGAGCTCCATCCTCGCATTGCTTAAGTATAAATCCCGACAAGTCAAAGGTTCTTGTCTATGGAAGACCACAGGTGCAGAATTTATTATCGCACAGTATTTCCGTGAGGATAAATGATGTATATTTGAATCCTGCTAAATGTGCAAAGAATCTGGGACTTGTGTTGTGTGACAGAATGACGTGGTGGTGATAGACTTGGTCTAGAGAACGTGGTAGCGTGGAGACCAAGCCAGTAACATTTCGCACAGTTTAATGGAGACGTATCCCTATCTATCCTATAATCTGAATCGGGGCAAAAGCACTCTTGAAGAATCTGGAAGATCAGACGGTCTCTAGCAGTATCTCGAAGTTCTGATATCGTCGGATGTAGCCATTAATTAATATTGTTAGTACCTATTCAAATGCACTTACCAACCTGGACCTTGTCTGAAGCTAACAGTCAGTTGTAGCTGAGGAAGGATCCCTTACTCCTCTGGTCAGCTGGTCAGCAGGCACACGTATAGTATAACCCGCGTCCGCAAGACTACCGCGAACCGCAGAATCCTCGTTAAGTGAACCTTATATCTAAGTAGTTTGGTCAAGAATTCTTATTAGCCAAATAAAACAACTACTTTTTCAAAACACTTAAAATTTAATTAACAAAGAAAAGAAAGTGCTATTTTACAGAAAAAAAGCCTTAATGATATTTACAAAGTAGTATTTACATCTAGTGAGAAGAGAGGTTTCAAAAGTAAAGCCCAAATAGATAGTTATTCAGTATTCAAACTGAATAATCGACATGCGTCTACTGATAATCCCCAAAATAAGAGATAATAAATTAATAACAATTAATTTTGAATGTAAAATCCCCAATAAAAGAAATAAAGAATAATTAATGAAAATTAATTATTAATGCAAAGAGAATAAAGAAATAGAACAGAGTGTTCTACCAGATGGAACAGATCTTACCCCAAAACACTTTATTAAACGATAAGAAATTAAATTGAACTTTATAAAATTACAGAAGGATCACTTCACACAAGAATTCGTAATTTGACCAGAAAGCTCGGTACAAATTTCGGAACTGATTTTACTGTGTTCTAGCAAAGAACTTGTAACCTATAGTATCATCCCCCTTTGACTCTCAAAATCCCAACCTTCCAACTTTAAACCAATTAAAACTCCCAAAACAAGTAATGGTCGTTCCCGCGTCTCGTACTGATGGTACTTTTGACCAATGGCCAGTTTAATTGCATCCATCCCCTTAATATTTAGGCTGTTTGCCGATAGATGGCTCACCTAATCCACGAAAAGTATATAATTGAAAATATTGATTTCCTTTCATAAAAAACTGACTTAAACCTAAAATTTATATAAAACAACAAAGTTTTAATCTAATTATAACTAAAAAGAGCTAGACATGTTAACAAAACCTACAAGGTAGTTTTTTGCTTGTTTCCTGTTTTATGCAGGTGTTACGTACGAAAAATAAACATATCTAGAACTTTTGTACAACGTGAATAGGGCAGATACCGGTTTCCGTCTTCAAGGCGCAACTTGTATCTATTTTTCCTTTTAATTCCAAACTATATGATTCAATTCCCGCGCATTCTTTGTTTTCGAGAAACGTTGCTTCTGATAGGAAAACATGTGTTGTCCGTCTGTAACTACCCTTGTATAGACGGGTATCTCTTAACAAAGAGACATTATTTTTTTAAAAGATATTTTAGGTTTTTAAGGGTCTATAGAGAAGATTTTTTTTCTTTGAATACAAAACGTGACAACCCTTAAATATATTTTATGAGTATTGACTGTACTCAGGAGGTACTGTGACAATTTAATTTTCGTTCCAAAAGAAGTTTATATTTATTACTGAAAAAACGTTCGGTACTTTACTTTAATGTTTAATCTTTCAAAAGATAATAAAACCTTCCTTCAATTACGGGCCACATGTTTACGTATTCCCTAGGAAAGTTGTTTACAGCAAAGCAAGCTTTTTTAAAATATAGATGAAATAAAATAAAATATTCTCTGCTGTTACAAATTACCCCTCCCTTAGATTGAATCATATGTTTCAAAAAAAGAAAAATAGAAGAACCGTATCTCCTATACTAACACATAATACAATCAAACATAACCTATACTTAATCTATTTGTCGGGTCTATACCGTCCGTAGTTTGTGACACTAAAAGTCGTCATTCGCGCACGTTTCCACTGAAGCTCGCAATCACACACTCACTCACGGGATGTCTCGTTCCTCCTGTTCACTCACGATCGCGCACCCTCTTGTTACTCACGATCGCGCACTTACGAAATTTTTCGTCTTTCACGCTGTCCTAACCGTTCCTTACTCTTCCCCGTTCGATAGTCTAACTCGGGTTTCACATCGCGCTTGTGACACGATGCGTTTATAGTCTCCGTGCCCATATTATGGTTTGCACAGTTTGGATCACTGTACACACGTCCTTCCGAAATGTTCCTGGTTGAACATAGTGCGGGAGTGTAGTTGCGATGTCTTTCTGCGGCTTTCATTCTGGAACACTGATATAGTGACAGTCAGTTCCAGAACGAACGTGGCTGGTATCTCTGTCGGCGTCCAATTAAATCCCGGTGAGGTGGGTTTAATGGACTGACTGACAAGCAGCGATAACTCGTGTACTGCGTGTCGTCTGCTACCTATTGTCTTCCTGTGAAATTTCTTCCTGTGTCGGCATGTCCTCAAAAGGGCTATGGGACGTCGGTCGTTTCATGGGTCTTTACCGTAAAAGCTGGAACTAGCTTTGGCACTGACCCTATTTAGAACATATATCAACGAAATCGGAGTGATTTCGTACTCTTTTTTCGGATTTGTGTTTGCTGGGAACTGGTCCAATTCCAGCTGCTGCATCATGGCGGCTATGTGTTCCCAAAATGCTCTGTACTTCCTTCTTTTTCGGATCCTCGCTCGGTGGGTGAATTCATGGAGTGGTAAACCCTGGCATCTTCTTCGTTTCAGTCCGTATGATATGGTAACTACAATGGCAATAATACATATTCGTCGTTGGGGTTTTCCTTCTAGGAATCTAGAACATCAAAACATTAATTTTGCTCAAAACAAGAAAAGTCAAATTTACAAACCACAAGTAAATATACCTAAAAGAAAAGTTTGATTAGTTAAATGGTACAAAAAAATAACAGTTATTAACTCCATATTATTGTAACCGATTCTGATACGTTCTATAGTGACTTCGAGTACATTCTTCCAACATTCCTTCAATTGGTTTTTCATTTTCTCACGCAGGACATAAGGAATCCCATAAGGTCCTTTTGTGATTAGTGCGTGTTCGCCAGTGTCGATTTTATGCGTCACTAACTTTGTTGCCTTTAATGGCTTATTCTCTCGACTATTCTCGACATTTTCCTTTTCTCGGAATCTTGCAAATGGGCTAATACATTACCAAAATGTATCCTTTGTCCACTTTTTGGGCTTCCATTACTTACCACCGGATTATTGAGAGAACCGGTCTCATCCCTATCTAGCCTATCTACGCTCACCAAGTTTAAAAGGGGGGTGTTCTTTTTACAGGTCTGAGGTATCGTATTCAGGATCCGGACAACGATATTCCTATTTTTGTTTGTTTCATGTTTCTTAATCTCTACAATACTGGTTGCCGTACAGATGCCGACATCGGTATGATTGAATGGCTCGCAGATCATAGTGCCCGCAGGAACCCGGGCGTCCACGGAAACGCTATAATCGCAGCCCTGAAATGCTGGAGTCACCAGGTCTTCACGCAGTCTGACAAGATTAGGTTGTTTTAAACTATTTACCATCTTGTTACTAGGGGACCAGTCCTTCGTGTTCGACTGTTGAAGGTTATCACTATTGTTCGCCAAGTTGTTGTCCTTCACCTTTTCTGGTTTATTGTCTGACTGGAAAATCTTCTGGCTTTCCATAAGATTTTTGACGTCCTCTGGAAATCCAGTATGATTTTTAACGGTTGGTGAACTAATCGAACTAGACTTGCATACTTCGATTCCGAACGGTGGTACCTTACCTACTACTACCCTTGGATCAGTCTTCTCTCTTGACGTGAGCCCTTCACTTCCACTGGCTTTTGTGCCATTCTTGTAGGTCTGACCTTCGGATTTGCCTTTTCCGGCCTTTTCGCGAAGTACACAGTTATCAATAATATTGACGTTAAGCGCTAGTTCGTTTACATCGTCATCTTGATTGACAACGCGGTAGGGTCGTTCCAGATAGCCATTCTGCAAGATCAAGTTATATCCACAAAGATTCATTATCCCTAGGTTAAAGTTTATGACAGGTTTATATTTCTCCGGAAAGTCAATGCCAAGTAATCCGTCTGGGGGAAAGCTCAAGTGTTGCCCGCAAATAACGAAAGAATGACATATTGCGTCTGTTTCCTGTTGAGAATTTCCCAGTTGAAATGAGATTTCTGTTGTTCTAAAATTCGCTAATCTCTATCCTGAAATGTCCGTTAGGTTAACTCGCAAAGGTTTGACTTTGAACAATCCTAGTTTTTGTACAGGGTTATCCAACCAAGACTAGACAAGGCGATTTTTTGACTTTTCCTGTACTTTTATAAAAAAACTAAAATAGCCATCTTAAGTCATTTTCTCCCGCGAATTCGAATATCTTCAGCAAAAAAAAATTGGACATCAAATAAAAGTACTAGGGGGGTCACTTTGATATTTTTTTAAATGGGATGCCGTATTTTTAATGAGCTTATCCGATTTCTCATATAAATTTTGATCTAAAATGTTGGATTTTTAATTCAAAAACGCCTTTTTTCTTCAGTTTTAATTTTTTTTTTTTTTTTTTTTTGAATTAAAAATTCAACATTTTAGATCAAAATTTATATGAGAAATCGGATAAGCTCATTAAAAATACGGCATCCCATTTAAAAAAATATCAAAGTGACCCCCCTAGTACTTTTGTTTGATGTCCAATTGTTTTTTGCTGAAGATATTCGAATTCGCGGGAGAAAATGACTTAAGATGGCTATTTTAGTTTTTTTATAAAAGTACAGGAAAAGTCAAAAAATCGCCTTGTCTAGTCTTGGTTGGATAACCCTGTACAAAAACTAGGATTGTTCAAAGTCAAACCTTTGCGAGTTAACCTAACGGACATTTCAGGATAGAGATTAGCGAATTTTAGAACAACAGAAATCTCATTTCAACTGGGAAATTCTCAACAGGAAACAGACGCAATATGTCATTCTTTCGTTATTTGCGGGCAACACTTGAGCTTTCCCCCAGACGGATTACTTGGCATTGACTTTCCGGAGAAATATAAACCTGTCATAAACTTTAACCTAGGGATAATGAATCTTTGTGGATATAACTTGATCTTGCAGAATGGCTATCTGGAACGACCCTACCGCGTTGTCAATCAAGATGACGATGTAAACGAACTAGCGCTTAACGTCAATATTATTGATAACTGTGTACTTCGCGAAAAGGCCGGAAAAGGCAAATCCGAAGGTCAGACCTACAAGAATGGCACAAAAGCCAGTGGAAGTGAAGGGCTCACGTCAAGAGAGAAGACTGATCCAAGGGTAGTAGTAGGTAAGGTACCACCGTTCGGAATCGAAGTATGCAAGTCTAGTTCGATTAGTTCACCAACCGTTAAAAATCATACTGGATTTCCAGAGGACGTCAAAAATCTTATGGAAAGCCAGAAGATTTTCCAGTCAGACAATAAACCAGAAAAGGTGAAGGACAACAACTTGGCGAACAATAGTGATAACCTTCAACAGTCGAACACGAAGGACTGGTCCCCTAGTAACAAGATGGTAAATAGTTTAAAACAACCTAATCTTGTCAGACTGCGTGAAGACCTGGTGACTCCAGCATTTCAGGGCTGCGATTATAGCGTTTCCGTGGACGCCCGGGTTCCTGCGGGCACTATGATCTGCGAGCCATTCAATCATACCGATGTCGGCATCTGTACGGCAACCAGTATTGTAGAGATTAAGAAACATGAAACAAACAAAAATAGGAATATCGTTGTCCGGATCCTGAATACGATACCTCAGACCTGTAAAAAGAACACCCCCCTTTTAAACTTGGTGAGCGTAGATAGGCTAGATAGGGATGAGACCGGTTCTCTCAATAATCCGGTGGTAAGTAATGGAAGCCCAAAAAGTGGACAAAGGATACATTTTGGTAATGTATTAGCCCATTTGCAAGATTCCGAGAAAAGGAAAATGTCGAGAATAGTCGAGAGAATAAGCCATTAAAGGCAACAAAGTTAGTGACGCATAAAATCGACACTGGCGAACACGCACTAATCACAAAAGGACCTTATGGGATTCCTTATGTCCTGCGTGAGAAAATGAAAAACCAATTGAAGGAATGTTGGAAGAATGTACTCGAAGTCACTATAGAACGTATCAGAATCGGTTACAATAATATGGAGTTAATAACTGTTATTTTTTTGTACCATTTAACTAATCAAACTTTTCTTTTAGGTATATTTACTTGTGGTTTGTAAATTTGACTTTTCTTGTTTTGAGCAAAATTAATGTTTTGATATCAAAGTGACCCCTAGTACTTAGTAACATAGGTGTCTTCTGCTTACGATTAAAGAAAGGTTTTCAAACCTTTTGAAATTCATAACCAGTAGCGGTCGTCGAAGCCGAAGATTAACATTTTGTTTTGTTATTCTTTTTTGTCGATTCCTTTTTTTTTTAGGTGCGATCCTTGCTGCAATTATTTACAACATACGGTATTGATGTATTATCCTCATATTTTTTCTGTTGAACTTTGATAAATATTTTGATTGTTTACTTGATTAATATCTATTATTATTTTATTTGAAATAGGACGGTGAGTTGTATGATGCATGCCATATAATGCGTTACTAGTTATGTCAAATTAACTTTAATAAAGCGACAAACTGTATCTCCATTTAAACAAAAGATAAATTGCACAAAGAAACTTTAACAATGCAAAGTGTGTACTAGACTACGGAATTCAGGGTGTAAGGGTACCTACATAATTTTGGTTAAAGAGCTACCTGGCCAGAGGTAATAACAAGGGGATAACTAGTGACTGTTGACTTATGCAAATTTTATGGTGAATAGAATGATTCTACCAAAAAATCGATAATTAGGGTCTAGTACTAGATTTGTGTTGTACATGATTTATGACAAAATGGTATTTAAGAAAGTGACTTTATAGCGGAAAACAGTGACGTTCCTGTGTTTGTGCTGTATAATCACCTATTAAAGCAAAATGCCATTGGTATCTGTATTTTAGACTTGATGGAAGAATATATTTTTGGGAATATTTAAAGCGTTACCCCAACGGTTATCTAAAGCTTACCATAACCAGGGATTGACTGATATTGGAAAAGAGGAGATTGCAAATATTAGTCACGGACTTTTGCAAACCGACTATTGTCCATACGCGACAACTTCCTTCGCATTGATAAGAGTATTATTTTGGTAATGTGTTATTAATTGGGTTATTGTATTGAATTGTATTGTTTATTGAGGTATTAGCTAATCCTAACGCCTTTTTTCTTCAGTTTTAATTTTTTTTTTTTTTTTTTTTTAATTAAAAATTCAACATTTTAGATCAAAATTTATATGAGAAATCGGATAAGCTCATTAAAAATACGGCATCCCATTTAAAAAAATATCAAAGTGACCCCTAGTACTTTTGTTTGATGTTCAATTGTTTTTTGCTGAAGATATTCGAATTCGCGGGAGGAAATGACTTAAGATGGCTATTTCAGTTTTTTTATAAAAGTACAGGAAAAGTCAAAAAATCGCCTTGTCTAGTCTTGGTTGGATAACCCTGTACAGTAGTATTTTTGATTAGTGACACCGAGGCTCCACTATCGATCAGAAAACTCAGATTTTCGCTGTTGTTTACCTTAAGTACAATAAACTTTGAATGATCTCCGCTGATAGATAAGACAATATTACTTGATTCTTCGTTTGCAGCTTTTAATTGGGTGGTTTTTTCGAGGCTATCGTAGACTTTAAAAAACACTTCTGGCTGTAGTGTCCTAGTTTACCACATGTGAAACATTTCGGACCTGCCCTTGGTGCCAAACATCCTATACTTTTATGTCCTTCTTGTTGACAGTTAAAACATTTAAGTCCTTGTCGAGGATATCGATTAGCACTGTTAGTGTTTTTCAAAGTTTTTGACCTCTCGTGAGAATATGTATCTCTTGATACGTCCTCGTTATTTTCCTTCCGCTGCATTCCGAAGTGTCTGTCTTTGGAGTTGAATCTTCCGTTCTTGGGCTCAACATTTTTTTTTTACAGCTCCAGTATGCCCTTCTACAAATCGTATGGATGAGGAGTATCGTTCCTCATACAGATTTCGGGGTAGTTGTCTGAAGATGGTCGACTCGTATCTTTCTGCAACTTAAAGTACCTTGTCAATGGTATAAAAATCGCCCTTTTCAATGATCTTATTGGCTAGGCGGATGTCAATTCCTTGGATAAACTGTTCCACTAGTACTTCGTTCCTATATGTGATCTGGGAAATATTAGCATTTTCCTCTGAAAACGCAATCAATGTCAATTTTCGCAATCGCTGAGCATATGCTCCCAAACTTTCATCTGGTTTCTTGACACAACGTGCCAATTCCTGTCGTCCATCCAGTTGAGATACTTTCGTGCCAAATACTCTCCTTAACTATGTTCTTATCTCATCCCCTGTCTTGAGCCTCTCTGTCTGTCTTAAAGCATAGAACTCCTCCTTTGCTCTGTCCTTTAATTTTCTAATCATGATCTTAAGAGTTTCTTCTTCTTTCCAGTTGTTCTGTTTCGCTGCCGCTATTACTGCTTCGATGAACGCTTCGTAGTCTTTTCCCCCTGTATATGGGTCGATCGATTCTAATTCGTCCTTTTCAGCACGTAGAAGCTGGCGAATTGTTCTAAGATCACTTAGATTTATGGTCCTTGGGTCATCTACACATGATTCGGCCTCTGACTCATCGTCGATCTCAGCCTGTTTGTTGTGACTGTGAGCCTCTTTCAGCTGCTGCATTTGTTCTGCCATTTTTAACTGCAAATCTGCTATTTGTTTTTGCAGCGCTTCTACCTCAGGATGAGTAGCTTCCTTTTGGCCTTGACTACCAGTGGCATGAGAGTCTGTAGTTGGACTCATTTTTCTTCGTGTCTTACCCTAGATAAATCTCTGCCTTAATGAATATAACTTCCTTTAACCGCAAGTTCCTATACTTCTCCTTACGCAATATCCAATCCACAATATATGGACACCACCTTATTCTTCAAATACTCCCAAGCACTTAAACTCGTTGCTATAAGAGTTCACCGAAATTTTATGACATGTGTTATAACCTTTATAATTAACCTTTATCCCTGTAATAACAATATAGGATTAGCTAATACCTCAATAAACAATACAATTCAATACAATAACCCAATTAATAACACATTACCAAAATAATACTCTTATCAATGCGAAGGAAGTTGTCGCGTATGGACAATAGTCGGTTTGCAAAAGTCCGTGACTAATATTTGCAATCTCCTCTTTTCCAATATCAGTCAATCCCTGGTTATGGTAAGCTTTAGATAACCGTTGGGGTAACGCTTTAAATATTCCCAAAAATATATTCTTCCATCAAGTCTAAAATACAGATACCAATGGCATTTTGCTTTAATAGGTGATTATACAGCACAAACACAGGAACGTCACTGTTTTCCGCTATAAAGTCACTTTCTTAAATACCATTTTGTCATAAATCATGTACAACACAAATCTAGTACTAGACCCTAATTATCGATTTTTTGGTAGAATCATTCTATTCACCATAAAATTTGCATAAGTCAACAGTCACTAGTTATCCCCTTGTTATTACCTCTGACCAGGTAGCTCTTTAACCAAAATTATGTAGGTACCCTTACACCCTGAATTCCGTAGTCTAGTACACGCTTTGCATTGTTAAAGTTTCTTTGTGCAATTTATCTTTTGTTTAAATGGAGATACAGTTTGTCGCTTTATTAAAGTTAATTTGACATAACTAGTAACGCATTATATGGCATGCATCATACAACTCACCGTCCTATTTCAAATAAAATAATAATAGATATTAATCAAGTAAACAATCAAAATATTTATCAAAGTTCAACAGAAAAAATATGAGGATAATACATCAATACCGTATGTTGTAAATAATTGCAGCAAGGATCGCACCTAAAAAAAAAAGGAATCGACAAAAAAGAATAACAAAACAAAATGTTAATCTTCGGCTTCGACGACCGCTACTGGTTATGAATTTCAAAAGGTTTGAAAACCTTTCTTTAATCGTAAGCAGAAGACACCTATGTTGGCTGAAATTAAACAAGTCGGTTAAACAAAAGATCAATCCCCGTGCATCGCAGCATTCGCCTCGTATGAAATTCCGTTGTGAAGTTTAGGTTACTTCCACAGGCTAGGTATGGCCATTCGAATAACAATAATCAGCTGAAATTAAAGTTTTATTGTTATCATATAGATATCCGGAGAGGTATATCTCCAATTAAATTATCTCACCAAAATATGCATAAATATTTACCAATTCGATATTTTACCTTCGAAAATAAATAAATTTCTGTATCCCATTTAAACTTTATATACCTAGTAAATACGATGACATGTATTTTGCACTTTACATGCCAAAGGAGCTCCGAAATTAGTATCCTATCTACGCTAAAAGATGACAGATGTTGTGTATCATTACTCCAAATTATCTCTTTACTTTAAAAAAAATTTCGTCATTGAGTCTGTGTCTGAGGAATCATTTTCCTTCAAACACAAAAAATCCGTATATGAAACACAAAAATAAACAAACACAACCTATGTCACTTGTTTTAGTATTTATCATGCAATCAATTCTTCTGTGATGTTTTGTTCTTTGTGCTTGTACCGCTAACCTGAAAATCCCTAATAATAGAACATAATATAACGCGTACCTATAACACGACAACGAAAGAAAATTAAATAAAATCCCTAATTTCTTTTTATGTTTGGAAACGCCTTTCACTTATAGGGCAAGTGAATATCTACTGCCAGATTACTGATTTAATATAGAATAGACAGAATATAACATCTACGTTGAGTTCTTTAATTTGAATTTTATACGCACAAGAAAAAAAAATAAAATTAAAAGGTGTTGAAATAAGTTTCCTAATGCGATCAATTAAAAACAAATCCACTAAGCTGCCAACCAATTTTTATGTGGTACAGAATGACGTGGTGGTGATAGACTTGGTCTAGAGAACGTGGTAGCGTGGAGACCAAGCCAGTAACATTCCGCACAGTTTAATGGAGACGTATCCCAATCTATCCTATAATCTGAATCGGGGCAAAAGCACTCTTGAAGAATCTGGAAGATCAGACGGTCTCTAGCAGTATCTCGAAGTTCTGATATCGTCGGATGTAGCCATTAATTAATATTGTTAGTACCTATTCAAATGCACTTACCAACCTGGACCTTGTCTGAAGCTAACAGTCAGTTGTAGCTGGGGAAGGATCCCTTACTCCTCTGGTCAGCTGGTCAGCAGGCACACGTATAGTATAACCCGCGTCCGCAAGACTACCGCGAACCGCAGAATCCTCTTTAAGTGAACCTTATATCAAAGTAGTTTGGTCAAGAATTCTTATTAGCCAAATAAAACAACTACTTTTTCAAAACACTTAAAATTTAATTAACAAAGAAAAGAAAGTGCTATTTTTCAGAAAAAGGCCTTAATGATATTTACAAAGTAGTATTTACATCTAGTGAGAAGAGAGGTTTCAAAAGTAAAGCCCAAATAGATAGTTATTCAGTATTCAAACTGAATAATCGACATGCGTCTACTGATAATCCCCAAAATAAGAGATAATAAATTAATAACAATTAATTTTGAATGTAAAATCCCCAATAAAAGAAATAAAGAATAATTAATGAAAATTAATTATGAATGCAAAAAGAATAAAGAAATAGAACAGAGTGTTCTACCCCAAAACACTTTATTAAACGATAAGAAATTAAATTGAACTTTATAAAATTACAGAAGGATCACTTCACAAGAATTCGTAATTCGACCAGAAAGCTCGGTACAAATTTCGGAACTGATTTTACTGCGTTCTAGCAAAGAACTTGTAACCTATAGTATCATCCCCCTTTGACTCTCAAAATCCCAACCTTCCCACTTTAAACCAATTAAAACTCCCAAAACAAGTAAACAAGTAATGGTCGTTCCCGCGTCTCGTACTGATTGTACTTTTGACCAATGGCCAGTTTAATTGCATCCATCCCCTTAATATTTAGGCTGTTTGCCGATAGATGGCTCACCTAATCCACGAAAAGTATATAATTGAAAATATTGATTTCCTTTCATAAAAAACTGACTTAAACCTAAAATTTATATAAAACAACAAAGTTTTAATCTAATTATAACTAAAAAGAGCTAGACATGTTAAAAAAACCTACAAGGTCGTTTTTTGCTTGTTTCCTGTTTTATTCAGGTGTTACGTAGGAAAAATAAATATATCTAGAACTTTTGTACAACGTGTATAGGGCAGATACCGGTTTCCGCCTTCAAGGCGCAACTTGTATCTATTTTTCCTTTTAATTCCAAACTATATGATTCAATTCCCGCGCATTCTTTGTTTTCGAGAAACGTTGCTTCTGATAGGAAAACATGTGTTGTCCGTCTGTAACTACCCTTGTATAGACGGGTATCTCTTAACAAAGAGACATTATTTTTTTAAAAGATATTTTAGGTTTTTAAGGGTCTATAGAGAAGATTTTTTTTTTTTGAATACAAAACGTGACAACCCCTAAATATATTTTATGAGTATTGACTGTACTCAGGAGGTACCGTGACAAATGAATTTTCGTTCCAAAAGAAGTTTATATTTATTACTGAAAAATTGTTCGGTACTTTACTTTAATGTTTAATCTTTCAAAAGATAATAAAACCTTCCTTCAATTACGGGCCACATGTTTACGTATTCCCTGGGAAAGTTGTTTACAGCAAAGCAAGCTTTTTTAAAATATGGATGAAATAAAATAAAATATTCTCTGCTGTTACAGTTGTATACAGACCTAAGATTCACAGGGCATGTCAATGTCTGCATTAAAAGAGCATTTGCCAACCTTGAATTAATCTAGTTAAAAAAATATACTAGACGAAAACCTAAAAATATGTTGTATGTATCAAATATATTGTCATGTGTTACATCAACAAGGTTATTAAGAGTTTGTCGCTATTGGGTGGTAAGTAAATCACAGGATTGTATAGCACAAATCCGAGGGTCTTGATCTAAATACGATCGAAACTCCCGACCGAAAAACCGACCATTCGATCGCTATACAAGTTGGGCACAATTTGTATTCTACTCCAAAAATCAACTCCAAGAATGAGTAAATGCGGTAAAGAGGAAAGAACTAACGTATTTAAGGGGATCACTTTATCTCTTAGTTGAAATGGCAATGTCACTGAACCAATACTTTTACATATCTGGCCATTTGCAACAGTACAGGGACATTTTTTTAAGTGTCTCACCCGATTGGCGATTTTCCTGCTGCGACTATCATAAAAAACAAATTACATATTTCTTAATGATTTTCGATAAGGAAGCCGAATTTAATGTCAAAAAATGCATACATTTACAAATTTGACAGATGAGGAGCCATTTTCAATTTTCTTAAACGGCAACCCCCATAAATAACCACAATATTGAATTGCATTTGGCGATCCGATTCTGAAACTATATAGTTGTTGACACTTATTTTCAGCCGTTTCGGAAATACGGGGGTTCCTAATTTGCCTCCATCGATTTTGTCTTTTAAGTGTCTCACCCCTTTAATAAATAGACCTCCTAAGGTGAACAGATACGACGCTATTTTGAATTATTTTAAATGGCAACCGCTGTAAGTAACCATCCGAGCGAATTGCATTTTGCGATTCTATTATTAAATTTCTTATTCCCTTAATCGCGGATCCTGTTTTTGGTAAAAACCTGTATGTTTCAACATGGATTTAAATTGTGCTCATAAGTTGTCTGCATTTACAATAATCTTTTTTTCATGTTATTCGTAAAGACCGCATCGTATATTAGGGTGGGTCACCCTATATTAATGGAAATTATACGTCAAGAAATACTTAAATGGCGCTTTCAAAGAGATACATGCATTTGTTTGGTTGCTAGGCATTATTCCTTACGATTGAGTAAATTTGTCAAAGCAATAAGAATTGTTACTTTATTGTATTTAAAAAAGTTTTAATCATGAACGCTGCGCTTTCAAGGGAAGATAAATTCGATATGCTACGAATGTTCTTTTTATGTGGAGAGAACGCTACAGTTGCCAGAAGAAGGTATGGTTTTTCATTTCCTAAAATAACGGATTGAATATTAAAAAAAAAAACGCAAAAATAATAATTTTTAAATAATTGTTATCAGTAATTATGCTAATCAAGTTTATACAAGGTCTACCAAAGGTTTTACCAAAAACTAGTCATTTTTGGAAACAAGGATTGGCCTATGGCATTGTTAGGTAAAAACAAATTTCTTGCGCTATCATTATTCCTAAGCTCTTGTTCCGACTTTTGAAAAAAATAATAGTGGGTGCTGACTATAATAACATTTTTCTTTAAAATTCAAGTCAGTTTTGCTTATAATTTAATCTTTTATACTGTTGAAATATAAAAGTTACTATCAAAAATAAGAAGTTCTATTAAAAGCTTGTTTGTAAATAAAATGTTCGAGGATATTCGAAATGTAGTCTTTCAAAGTTTAAATCGGCCTTGAAACATTATGGAAATCTATAATTATTTTATTGTATTATAATATATTGTATTTATTTTCTATCTTGTCTATCTTGTCTTGCGGGTATCTATTTTATTTACAAGATATGTGCATAGTAAGTTAAATAGTATTGCAACTAAATTCTGCCACTATAGTTGGTTGGTTTTACGTATTATTAATATGGTAAATAAAATTGTAAAAAATAGTATATTATAATATACGAAACATTATAAAAGGTAAAGATACACTGTGTAATATTTTATATAATTAAGGTCGTTCTCAACAATTGGTGCACTAGTTTTATTATTTATAAGAATAGGAACAGATGAACGGTTGGCGTAAAAAGGTAGCCATAAAACTAAAAGAAAAACTTAAAGTGTGCTAAAATCCATAAATTACAAATAAGTTACTAGTTGACCATACTTTGTGATAAATAACTTTACCTTATATTTATTATTATATAGAACATATAGTTTCAGATTTACTTGGCCACATGACAAGGTACGATTTGTACCTACGGTGAGCTTATCCTTTACCCCGACCAACAAAAAATAAGTCAGCTGCGTCGTCTCATCGTGAATGTTCTTCTACCTTGAAAGATACTAATGACCGAAAAAAAAAAGGAAACTGCGACTTCTATTGCTCTATGTTTTGCGTATTGGGCGCCATGATAGCAATTTGCACAACGACGCTAGAAAATATAGAAACGAATTGCATATCACCACATTCAATGGACAAATAAATATTAATTATATTTACTAAATACTATAATATATTTTAGATATGCTGCTGAATACCCAGAACGTCACACGCCACATAGAACAATGTTTCGCCGGGTTGTGGAACAACTAAGGGTTCACCATTCGCTAGCCCCAAAACGACAGAGGATGGCAACAGTTTTGACCCAAGATGACATTATAATAATTTTTGCATATTTTGAGGCAAATCCGACAAAAGCCATTACTGATGCGGTGGGTGATTTAGGTTTTACTTACGGATCTATCCAAAAAGTATTAAAGGGGAATGGCTTTAAGGCTTTTAAGGTTAAACCCGTAATGAATCTGAGGGATCGTGATTTCGAGAATCGCATGTCATTTTGCAGGACAATGTGTAATAAAAAAAAATAATTAAACCCACAACAAACAATTTAAGTGTGTTATACAAAATCTAAATTACGCCCTGGAGGATGTTCTTCAGACACCCCTTAGCTAGCTCAACTCAGGGTAGGTTCGCTATTTTGTTTCTAGTTTGAGAGGTTTAGCACTCTTATAAGCAAGTTATAGTCAAATCCTGAAGGCGCCACCTTAGTTTTATTTTACTTTAAAGCCTTTAAATGTTCTAGTGTTTGGCCTCAGATAAAAACAAACTAGGAAAAAAAAAACACTTATGTCACAATCGGTATACCCTAGCTTATTATAAGCTCTCATTCACTCAAGTCCTCAATGTCACTCTATTTAAAATAAAAGGCAAATTTTCGCAGAGGCCAATACAAATATTTATTCTTAAGGTGTTGTTAAGCCCTTGGTTACTTGGTTTTATAAATGCAAGCTCCTCTTACTTTGGTGGACAATAGATACTTAAAGTTAAAAGATAAATAAGTGGAATGAAATATTAAAGTGATAGTACTAGGTTTGACAATGAAATTTCTAAAGGTTTAAATTTATAAAGTTTATCGATAAAAGAAAGCAAAAAGTCAAACCCTGTTTGACAGGGTCTTGCACAAGACGGCAACTGTCAGACCTACACTGTAAAAAATGACTGTTCAGCCTGATCTGGCAGCCACATAGACCTACATCCAGGACATTGCCTCAGAAAAGGAATTTCCGCAAGGTCTGTGCAAGTCTCCAAGAAATCCCATAGTACACGGCAACTGGCACGTCCCGCGTCCAGGCAATTCCAAAAAAAAAGAAACTAGTACATCACTTTGTACTAGGACTTTTAGCCCCTACCAAAAAAAAAAAACCCTCAAATAACTAACGAGGGTTCCCAATTTACCAGATGGCGTCTATGACCGCTGTTGAAGTTCATTAAAGCATTTTAAATCGGCATTCCGCCCAAAGGAATAAGCAACTACAAGGCCATACCCTTTTTAATGCATTTGTGGATGCTATAACGGCACTACATTAGCCTGCATGGCCCAAAAAAACTAAACTTGGGGAGCTACTTCCACAAACGTGCTCTAACTTCCAGTGTCCATGGTCGAAAGGGCCGATTCTTATTTTTCTCCAACGTACATAGTTACCGAAACAAAACAATCAAAAATTAGTCACCCTATCTATGTAAACTAAGCTCTTTCAACAACACAGAAAACTCATGGCGACCGAAGTCGACCCACGCGACCAAGCAAAAATTAACCAGAAGTCGCTGTGAAAACGCACAGAAACTGTCAGTCTGGCACTGACCTCTTATCGATTTTCTTAAAACACAGCTGACTTACAACATTTGAGACGATTAACCTACAACTTTTATACTAGGTTAAACAGTTATAAATTACCAATTACCAATTAACTAAAAGAAAGATTTGAAATCAAACCTATCTGCAAGTAGTATTTAACGATAAAACAGAAGAAATCAATCCATTTAGCTATGTCGTACAAGATACAAAACATTCCTGAAATATAAACAACAACAAAGGTTTGAAATTAAACATAATAAAAATTTTGGGCTATTACAGGTAACTTAATTAATACTTAATGTTTAAGGTGAGAGTCTACATATGTATTTTAACAATTTAAAACCGAAAACTTAACAGAGATAATCAAACTTATAAAATGCAATTTTCAAACTGTAACAGTCACCCCCTTTCCCGAGGGGGAAAAAAAATTATGAAGTAATTTTTTTTTTTAATATAAAAGCACACATTAACCCTGTAATTATCTATTCAAATTAGTTGTCATCTGGACCATAATAAGGTTTTAAATCTTGTACATGCCAATTTCCCTTGGACTTCCCATTCATATCCTCTAATTCATATATACAATATCCAATCTTTTTGATTATCTTAAAAGGTCCTTCAAATTTTCCAGCAAGCTTAGACCAAAAATAGTTCCCAGCGTTAGATAATGCAAATCTCTTCCAGACTAAATCTTCTACCAGAAAATGAACATCGCGACGCCTAAGATTATACTGGTCTTTTGACCTTACGTGAGCTTGTTGTAATTTTGTATTAACAAATTCCCTTAATTTGGGTTCTACTCTTTTAACCAAACTATTATATTGAACTGATTCATCATCAATTGAATCCTGAATATCTCCTGTCCTATTATATTCACTACCGTGAAGTATCATATCTTTACCAAAATTAATAAAATATGGTGTGCGTCCTGTCACTTCGTGAACAGCAGTATTTACCGCACAAGCTAGCGCAACTAAATTCTCATCCCAAATTCTCTGATTATCAGAAATAAACGCTGATAGCATTGTTTTTAACACCCTATTCACTCTCTCAGTAACATTTGGCGATGGATGATAATTTGGATTATACATAATCCTCACTCCATATTTTTGGGCTAATCCCCGACATTCTTCACTTTTAAACTGTACCCCATTAACCGTACGAATTACTTTTGGAATACCATGAATCAAAAATATCCTTTCCTCTAACAAATTTACTATTGTTTTTGCGTCAGCTCTCCTAATTGGAAAAAAATTTACAGTCCTTTACAAAGATGCAACCGGGGAAGACATTGAAAATGCCGAAGCAGAGTGCAACGCTTGTGCCTACTGTGAGATTTGAGATCTGCGAAAACTCATAGATTTGAATGTAATATTTAGGTAGTTGATATAAGTTTTATTGATTCATAATATAAAAAATAGTAAAATAAAGGTTATAAACTCTAACGCGCCTCTAATGTATGGTTTCGCTGGAGTAGTCAGCGGCCGCGGCTGGCGTTCGCGATTGGTAGCTCGGTACTGGTTTAATGCGATTTGTATGTACACGGTTTCACTGCCGCAGCTCAGCGACACGGCGTTCGCCGTCAATTGCAGCGGCTGTGTTCGGACTGCTAGAGAGACCAGTCCAGCCGCGATCGTTCAGCAGAATGCCACCGTTCTCGGCAATTGCTGACGAGTGTTTGATAGAGGAGGTGCAAAAGTAGTCCCTTTTATACAACTACGAGAACGAAAATTACAAAAATGTTGTAATGAAAGAAAATGCATGGAAAAAAGTGGCAGCAAGTGTAGGGAAGAACGGTAAAGTGTACAAAACCATTTTGTTTATTTTTCAGCATTACATTACAAGTTTATAATTAGGGTAGACTGGGACAAGTGCGAAGCCCTTTTTAATAGTTCAAGTTTATTTCCTTCCTACTTTAAATATACAATATTTATAAAAATGTCTTTGTAAAAAAGTAATAGTTTAATATGTTTACTTTTCATACTGCATAGGGCACACATGAATTATTTTTGAGATCTTGAGATTTGAATGATAATTTTTTTTTTTGATTATTTATTCTGAAAAATAATAAGTAATCCAAAATAACACTCAAAAAAGTCCTAATAACAAGAATAATATTTTTATAAACGTATTTATCCGTTCAAAACCCAATGTTTGGCTTTAATCTTTAAAACAGTAGGAATTATTCCCAAGGAGAAACTAAAACAGAAAAGAAACTTAAAGTTTAAAAATTCGAATTATTTTATGGAACTTGTTAAATATTGTATCACGCAAATTTCACATTAAAATGAAAACCTCCTCGGCGTGTTACTACCGGTTCAGGTAAACGAGTCACTATATCGTCTAGCTGTACTACATTGACATCATTGGTGAGTGGCCACAAAAAATTGTCTTTTAATTTTCTAGTAAACTTGATTTCAAAGCCGTTGTCAACAGTGTTTACCTGGCCAATGAAATGTTTGTTTGCTTTTGGTAATGTATATTTAACCAGTACCCAGTCTCCAATGGAAATATTGTCTTTGTTTATTTCAGGAATCTGATCTTTGCAATGCGATTCTAAAGTGAAACTTTGATCCGATTCCATAAAAGGTACACTTTCATTATCTGATTCACTGGAGCTGGATTCAAATTGATACGGACTTGGCCGACTTTGTTTACTCTTTCGGTCAATTTTCATAGCTTGTTTAGATATAGTAGATGAACTTGTAGAGAGTTTTTACTGACTACTTGCGATAGTACCTGCAATGGTTTGGCCACCTTGAATTAAGCGCTTTCGTTTCCTTGGATTAGAAGAAGGACTCTGTCGGAGCGAATCAAGTAGTAGATCATCAAAACTTGTCTTTTTTTCTTGCCGATTTTCGGTTCCTGATGATTATTGAGTATATTTTCTTCATTTTGATCAGAGCTGCCAATTACTTTGAGATTGGTGGCACTATTAGATGCTGATGAAGGAGCTGTAAGTAATTCTGCATTAGATGCTAGTTTCCTTTTAAGTGAAGCGCCAGATGTAGAAGGCTTTGCTGTTAACATTGACTGTTCGAAAGTAGCGGTTTTTTTTCTGTTACATTCGGTGCTACAGCTTCATGTTCATTCCTTTCAATATCAATGCGTCCTGACCTCGGTTGTAAATATGTTACAGATCCTTGATTTTTCAAGTGGTTCTCCCATCTTTTTAGGGCATCGATGTCATACTTCTCTTTAGGAATAACATGTCTATTAAATGGAACAATACCACCCTTTCTGAATTCTGTTTTTATGATTCCGGAATCTACTTCAGCCCAGGTTTTCACTAGCAATGCGACGAATTCCCTTTTTGGTAGTCGTTGTCCCTGATGACGTCTTTGCCATGTTATTACTTCCCTCTCCCATATTGCCTTAAAGGATCTAAACACACCCAAATCGAGAGGTTGAAGTAAATGACTTGTATGGGCTGGCAGTTTAAGTATTTGAATATTCTCTTCTCTTGCGGCTTGAATTAATAAGCAATCCACATGCGAGACATGCCCATCATATATAACAATAATTGGTGCCTGATCACGAACCAAAGGAATAAAAGTCTTTAGAAAGTAATTTCTAAATATTTCGGAGGTCATCCATCCATTGGCGCTGGCTGCATATACGGTGTCTTTGAAGAGGTCTTCATTTCTTTCTGAAATCCCGGAACTCCATACATTATTGCCTTTAAATACTATCAATGGTGGCAATTTTCTACCACTAGCACTTGCTCCTGCCAGGACGGTTATATATTCTCTGCCCGATCCAGCAATAATTCTTGAAGAGGTTTTGCCTTTCGCACCAATAATTTTAAGACGAGAAGGATCTGTACACAGTGAAGTCTCATCTAAATTGTAAATACATTCAGGACGATCCTGAAGACCCAACTCCAATATAGCCTTTTCCAATAAAACAAAATATTGGTCTATTATGAATGGGTTCGTAGATTTCTTTCTGCAGTACTCTAAGCTTTGTGGTTTTTTCATACTCAAAGAGTGACGTTGTGTCATGTTGAACATGTGTCCGGAGTTGCCCCGTTTTTGATGTACAGGGTGCGTAAGATTTTTAAAAAAATCGTTTTTTTTTATTATTTTTGTAAATATCCTTTTCCCGATTTTATTGCAATTTGGTACCGTCATTCATAATGATAAGAGGCTTAATTAGCCCTAACTAGATTAAATTTATTAAGTCCAGTGGCGTCCCGGGAAGCACTTCAACATATATTATTGACAAAAAATGTACGCCACTGACTTTTTTCTAATTTTGATATTTTTTCCGGATATACCAACTAATGATACAATTTTAAAATATTTTGATACTTTGACGTCTTAATCAAATTGATTTGTTTACTTGGTATGCTGCAGCTCTGATTTAAATATGGCATAGTATATATTCAAGTGTTAATATGACGCTTGTCGAAATGGAGGAATTTGGGCTAACATCTCCTCTTTATCTTCTTTCTACAACAACAGCATGCAACTAATGTTATCGGCGTTCATTATAAATCATACATAAGCGCTTGCTCTACGAGATACGAATATGATCTGAAGCGCGCTACTCCAGCCAAACCACCCTGCAGCGACGGCCGATTGCTACACTCCATGATACTATAACATAGTATCATGGCTACACTCTCTACGCTCGATCGCGAACGCCAGCCGCACCAGCCAGCGAAACCATACGTTTACTCCCGACTTGGTCTGATCCCGATCATTTAATTCGGTGTGACGTCAGGGACAAATGCAACACAAGAATTTCGAATTCGGTACCCATACTTACGTGCCCGTGCGATAATATAAACATTTTCAATGTTAAAATAATTGAATTTACTAAAAACATCGGTTACTACAAAAATATACATATTTCCACGTTTACTTTTAGGTAATGGTCCAAACAAATCCATACTAATAACCTGCCAACAACTATCTGGAATTAAATTATCCCCCATTTTACCCGCTGGTAACTTCTGTTCCGGTTTTACTCTCTGACATACAACACAATGTTTTATAAATGACCTCCAATTGTCGAACTGTGGCAAGACTTAATTATCTCCCGTTTCTTTTCCTTAGGGACTACTAATTTCCAAAAATCTGCAGCTTCACGCAAGTCTGGAAAATCTAGCTGAACATATTTATAAATCTTATCATCAGTCACTCTCCAACGAGGAAAATTAAGTGAATTTTTTAAAATACGCTTTTTAAGATCAATATACCATTTATCCTGAACATTTTGCATGTTAATGTTTGAAATATCCAAAACATTACAGGACTCAGACACACTACGACTTAAAGCATCCGCAACAACATTATCTCGCCCTTTGCGATGAATCACCTTATAATCAAATTGTTGCAACCGTAAGGCCCAACGACCTAATCTGCCCTTAGGATTCTTTAAATTATCCAACCACTGAAGACTGTAGTGATCAGTAACGACAGAAAATTTCGCTCCCTCTAAATAACATCTTAATTATTCAATTGCAAAAAGAACTGCTAAAAGCTCTCTTTCAGTAGCCGAATAAAGTCTCTCTTGGCGAGTTAAACTACGGGAAAAGTAACAAATCACATGTTCTCTACCATCATAAACTTGATATAGGACCGCTTCTACTCCAAAAGAACTAGCATCAGTCTGTAAGACAAATTCGTGTTCAAAATTTGGACATGTTAAAATTGGTGAAGAAACCAGGACATCTTTAATTTTCTGAAAAGCGTCATTGCAACTATCGTCCCACAGAAACTTACTTCCTTTACGCGATAACCGAGTAAAAGGTGAAATCAAATCTGAAAAAGAAGGTACAAATCGTCGATACCAAGACAACATTCCTATAATTCTGCGTATTTCAGTTACTGTTTTAGGAGTTGGCATATCCGTAATTGCTTCAATCTTTAATGGATCCATGGAAATACCATGTCTATTGACCACATAACCTAAATATCTCAACTCATCACGACAAAATTTACTTTTATCCATATTCAAAGTTAAACCAGCCTTATTTAAACGATCAAAAACAATTTGTAAAATTTCTAAATGTTTGTCAAAATCGGGAGAAATAACAATAATATCATCCAGGTAACAAAATACATAGGGTTGCAGATCAGCCCCCAACACTGTATCAATTAGTCGCTGAAAAGTTGCTGGAGCATTATGTAAACCAAAAGACAACCTTCGAAACTGAAATAAACCACGACCTGGAACTGTAAAAGCTGTATACTGCTTACTATCTTCCTCTAATTCTACCTGCCAATATGCACTTTGTAAATCCAATGAACTAAGATAACGAGCACCTCCAAGTTTATCCAAGATTGCTGAAATGTAAGGTAATGGATAAGCGTCTTTTCGGGATACTCCATTGAGTTTTCTAAAATCAACTACAAAGCGCTGCCCTTCTGTCTTAGGAACTAACAAAACTGGAGATGACCAAGCAGAAACTGAAGGTTCGATGACACCAGCAGCTAACATCATACCATTGGCCTCTACGCATGTCTGGCACAATACCTAATTTTACCCAGAAATCAACTCCTAATATAAGTTCATGCCGTAACTTAGGCACCACATAAATATCAATCAACTTGACAACATCCTTAGCTCTCACTGGAACACTTACTATGCCTAAACAATCACAATTACTATCATCTGCTATCGTACAAACTGCTTTTCTATTAGTATCCAGTCTAACTCCCAAAGTTTTTAATCTATCCCAGCCTTTACCTCCTACAAAACATTTATTTGCCCCTGAATCTAAAAGTCCATAAAAATTTAACCCCAAAATATCTATCATTAAATAAGGACACTCCCCTGGACCTACATGAGAAAAAAACGTAATCTAACAAAATTTTATCTTTAAAATCAACACTATTATTGGTCGAATCCTGTTCTGAAACCAAACCTCGATCTACGATTGGTTCCTTGAATCGTTTCCCTGATTCGAATTTACTTTATTACAATTAGGACAAGTTCTTTTAGTAACATTCGCTCTACCACAATTAAAGCATTTCTTTATTTGAGCCCTACAATTCTTTGCAAAATGATTTGGTTCATTACATTTAAAACATAATTGACCATTTGAACTATTTACTTTGTTACTATTAGAAAATGTTCTAGAATTTCCAGAAGTATTTGTGAAATTATTAGAATTACCCTGAAAATTGTTATTATTTTGCGAGTTGAAATTTCTTGATTGATTATGAGAAGTTCTTTGACTGCTCTGCGAGCTATTTTGTCTAGAATTATTAAATGATCGGTTTACATTGCCATTATACTGTGAATCGTTTCCAAGATTTCTCTCTCTAAAATTTTGGTTATCCCTAAAAGTAACTTTAGAGGCGGGGTCATCTCTATTTAGAAAATTATTTTGTCTATTAAAATCTCTATTTGGTTTATAATTATCAAAATTTGAATTTGGAGCAGTTGCATCTGAGCTAACTGTCTCACTAACTATTTGCCTTGAAAATTCCCTTTTGATGGGTTGATAGTCTAAATCAGGTTCAAGTGTAACATTTCCCTTTTTTGGAGGCCTAAATTCTTCTACTCTTAATCTAGTCTCTTCTAATTTCCTACATAATTCAATTAATTCAAAAGGTGTCCCTATCTCATGTAAACTTATCCATTCCTGATAAAAACGTAACATATTTGCACGTAAAACTTTTAAACGTAGACAGTCCGATACTATTGATGGCATTCTGTCAAATAACTGGGTCATAGCTGCTACAAAGATTCCTATTGGGCCATCAGACCCTTGAGTACGACTCAAAATTTGTTTCCATAACTGATCCCCAAAATTTACTGGTAAAAATTCATCTCTCATTAATTTTATTATCGAATCCCAATCTGTGGCATATTTACAAATTAAATGATAATAATTCAATGCATGTGACTCAAACAAATCTGAAGCAGAAAAATATAATTCTGTTTTATTTATTCCCCTTGAAATGCAAAGCTCTTCTACTCTCTGTACAAATGCGTTAAAACTTAACCCTGAATTCCCTGAAAATTTTATACCCCATTTATAAACTGGTACACTCTGTCTACTCGAGGTACTTGTTGATTGTTGAAGATTATTTTGTACACCAGCCATTGTAGAATATGTTAACGAATCAGCTACTAAATTATCTGTAAAATCTGAACTTAAAGGCGGCTGTAAACCTGTATTTGTAGAAAGCACTCTAGACTTTGTTTCGTATTCTGTAAGTAGAGAAATAATATCAACTAATAAACCTGAGCGTTTATCCTTAAATTCCACTTCCTGATCTGAAATTATTTTAATTCTACTAGTCAAATGTGCAAATTTCGTTTCAATTTTTGTAGTCTGCTTAGTAGTCCCTGAAAATGTTGAAATAAACTCCTTCAACTCTGTAAGTTTACGTGCGCACTCTAGTATCTCTTCCTCATTATCAAAATCTACTGAACCCTTAACTAACTCCCCTGGTTGTTCCAAATGTAATAAAGACCGCAAACTAAGGTAATCAACTGTACCAACTGGTTTAATTCCCCTTAATTTCACTTCATATTCTAATTCATCTTTAGATAATCTATCAACATTGACTTTATACATCTTGAAAAATATTTCTTATCTTTAAATAACTTTAAAAAGAAATTTGTTCTAATTCAATGATAATCAACTAATTTTGCCACACCTACCAACAGCTCACGCAAACGTCAAAAGCCTTGATATGCCGGTGCAAAATTTCAAGTCAAGTCCGGGTACTTACTTATCTGGATAGAATCACATCACAACGTATCAAAACAGCTAAACACACTCAAAAACTCTAGAAAAACCCGTTGGGTACGCCAGTGTTATAAAAAAAAAATAATTAAACCCACAACAAACAATTTAAGTGTGTTATACAAAATCCAAATTACGCCCTGGAGGATGTTCTTCAGACACCCCTTAGCTAGCTCAACTCAGGGTAGGTTCGCTATTTTGTTTCTAGTTTGAGAGGTTTAGCACTCTTATAAGCAAGTTATAGTCAAATCCTGAAGGCGCCACCTTAGTTTTATTTTACTTTAAAGCCTTTAAATGTTCTAGTGTTTGGCCTCAGATAAAAACAAACTAGGAAAAAAAAACACTTATGTCACAATCGGTATACCCTAGCTTATTATAAGCTCTCATTCACTCAAGTCCTCAATGTCACTCTATTTAAAATAAAAGGTAACTTAATTAATACTTAATGTTTAAGGTGAGAGTCTACATATGTATTTTAACAATTTAAAACCGAAAACTTAACAGAGATAATCAAACTTATGTAATGCAACGATACGTCTACGTTCCCAGGTAGCTCTGACGCATGCGCACCACAGTTTCTAATATGCTGACGATCAGCTAGTTCGATATAAACTTCTTTTCCATCCTCTTCACCCAGCATTCCCCACGGCTGTACATCTTCACACCACGACCAGAGATCCTCTTCTTCAGGCTTAGTTGTTAATGCCTTCGGTGAGTCACCCACGGGGTTTTTGTCGCTTGCCACTTCAATGCCACTCGGCCGGCAGTCGGACGGAGGTTTAGGGAACCCTAACAGGTCCTGGACACCAAGGGGGGGCCTGGCATCTCGGTCTGGGCCCTTCGCCACCTCCGCAACGTTGACGGAAAAGTCATAGCTGACTTCCTGGAGTTCTGTTTGTCCATTGGGCGAGTATGCGGCCATGGCATCATTGAACCAGGCCTCCAGGAAGCCGCTCGGCGAAGACGGTAGCAGCACGTCTTGCATACGGTCCAAGACTGTTGCGTAATTTAAGGTTATGTGTCTGACTCACAATAGCTTAGTTAAAACGTAGTTTCAAATGTTCAAGTTTTTTCCCTAACTCTGTATAATATAGAAGTCTTATTCTGACTCTATATAATATTTATTTAACAACACTTTTTATGCCTAAGTATTTAATCTAACTTAAAAACACAAAATAAACGACTTTGTAACTTTTAATAAACTTTTTATTTGTCCGACTGTGGATATTTAAACTCCCAGAAAAGTCCCAGATTATGCTTTAGGAACTTTTATTTAAATGCGTATTACAAATTTAAATTCTTGTGAAAATAACTCATCATCTCGAGTTATGACGTCATATGATGACTGCAGCTAATTAGATCTTTATTGTTTGAACCCCCGTGAATGACTGAATTTAATACGAAATTGTCGGCTATTTATAGTAAAATCCAATACCAGAACACCACCCCCCTGAAGAGATCCAATTAGCTGTTGTCGATTAACAACAACAACAAAAATATTTACAGTTACAATTCCTACTTATCTATATCTACACTTAGTACTTCTTGGTCTGGAGGATTGTCCTGGAGTTGGTCACCATTTCTCTGGCCGTAGCTCCGTTGTGGTCATCTCTGCGGCTCCTGGCTTGGTTCAGCAAGGACTGCAACTGCAGAGGTCTCTGGTCATTGTTAAAATTCTGGTGTGGAACTGCTCAAACGGTATCATCGTGGAAGTCACTAATTTCTCTGCCGTGCCAATGGTTGTAATATTGGTTGCATGGGCCATCTTTTCTCTGTACTTCGCCACATCTGGCGCTAGCACCAACAAACTGGGTGTTCCCCATCTGCTAATCACCTCGGCTTGTACGCATTCTATCAGGGAAGCTGGGTGAATATTCCTATGTGGTCTGGCTTCAATAAATCCACTGTATACATCAACGGCACAGTATAACGTTGTAAATTTACTGTGTCTGGTCCTTGGCAAATTTTCAATTACTGTAATCACCACTGAGCCCCACGGTTTTAACATTCCGTGGCACAGGGTATCTTCCTTAAAGTGTTGGCATAACACACATTGGCTGAAGTGCGTGTCCACATCCTTATCTATCATCGGCCACCATAACCATCTTTTGATAATATCTTTCATCCCTTCACGCGTATTGTGGCGTACACCGTGGGCTAAGTTGAGTATATTCTGCCGGTGGGTCCTCGGACACCACACCGCTACTCCGTCTTCCTCCTGACGCCCCACAACTCCAAAACGGTCTACCAGCGGCACCTCAGCTCCTCCTTGGATACTTTCACGCAGGTCCCTGGCAGCCGGGTCCATTGCTTGCGCTCCAACGATCCCTAGGAGGGCGGTTATCCATCGCCCATCTCCTGGGGCCTCCTTCTCCAACTTGCCATGCAGCCACAAGACTGTCTCCCTATCTACTTCTTTTTGATGGGACACCACTTCAGGCACGTCATATTTCTTCAAAACTTCTTTTATTTCTTTAAAACGGGTCTTTGACCTAGGCGCATCGAAGGGTTTTAAGTCTTCCTTGCCTTCAACGGTCTTTTGCTCGGGCGCCATGTAATGCAACGATACGTCTACGTTCCCAGGTAGCTCTGACGCATGCGCACCACAGTTTCTAATATGCTGACGATCAGCTAGTTCGATATAAACTTCTTTTCCATCCTCTTCACCTAGCATTCCCCACGGCTGTACATCTTCACACCACGACCAGAGATCCTCTTCTTCAGGCTTAGTTGTTAATGCCTTCGGTGAGTCACCCACGGGGTTTGGGTCGCTTGCCACTTCAATGCCACTCGGCCGGCAGTCGGACGGAGGTTTAGGGAACCCTAACAGGTCCTGGACACCAAGGGGGGGCCTGGCATCTCGGTCTGGGCCCTTCGCCACCTCCGCAACGTTGACGGAAAAGTCATAGCTGACTTCCTGGAGTTCTGTTTGTCCATTGGGCGAGTATGCGGCCATGGCATCATTGAACCAGGCCTCCAGGAAGCCGCTCGGCGAAGACGGTAGCAGCACGTCTTGCATACGGTCCAAGACTGTTGCGTAATTTAAGGCCATGTGTCTGACTCACAACAGCTTAGTTAAAACGTAGTTTCAAATGTTCAAGTTTTTTCCCTAACTCTGTATAATATAGAAGTCTTATTCTGACTCTATATAATATTTATTTAACAACACTTTTTATGCCTAAGTATTTAATCTAACTTAAAAACACAAAATAAACGACTTTGTAACTTTTAATAAACTTTTTATTTGTCCGACTGTGGATATTTAAACTCCCAGAAAAGTCCCAGATTATGCTTTAGGAACTTTTATTTAAATGCGTATTACAAATTTAAATTCTTGTGAAAATAACTCATCATCTCGAGTTATGACGTCATATGATGACTGCAGCTAATTAGATCTTTATTGTTTGAACCCCCGTGAATGACTGAATTTAATACGAAATTGTCGGCTATTTATAGTAAAATCCAATACCAGAACACTTATAAAATGCAATTTTCAAACTGTAACAGTCACCCCCTTTCCCAAAGGAAAAAAAAAATTATGAAGTAATTTTTTTTTTAATATAAAAGCACACATTAACCCTGTAATTATCTATTCAAATTAGTTGTCATCTGGACCATAATAAGGTTTTAAATCTTGTACATGCCAATTTCCCTTGGACTTCCCATTCATATCCTCTAATTCATATATACAATATCCAATATTTTTGATTATCTTAAAAGGTCCTTCAAATTTTCCAGCAAGCTTAGACCAAAAATAGTTCCCAGCGTCAGATAATGCAAATCGTCTCTTCCAGACTAAATCTTCTACTAGAAAATGAACATCGCGACGCCTAAGATTATACTGGTCTTTTGACCTTACGTGAGCTTGTTGTAATTTTTTATTAACAAATTCCCTTAATTTGGGTTCTACTCTTTTAACCAAACTATTATGTTGAACTGATTCATCATCAATTGAATCCTGAATATCTCCTGTTCTATTATATTCACTACCGTGAAGTATCATATCTTTACCAAAATTAATAAAATATGGTGTGCGTCCTGTCACTTCGTGAACAGCAGTATTTACCGCACAAGCTAGCGCAGCTAAATTCTCATCCCAAATTCTCTGATTATCAGAAATAAACGCTGATAGCATTGTTTTTAACACCCTATTCACTCTCTCAGTAACATTTGGCGATGGATGATAATTTGGATTATACATAATCCTCACTCCATATTTTTGGGCTAATCCCCGACATTCTTCACTTTTAAACTGTACCCCATTAACCGTACGAATTACTTTTGGAATACCATGAATCAAAAATATCCTTTCCTCTAACAAATTTACTATTGTTTTTGCGTCAGCTCTCCTAATTGGAAAAAAATAATTGAATTTACTAAAAACATCGGTTACTACAAAAATATACATATTTCCACGTTTACTTTTAGGTAATGGTCCAAACAAATCCATACTAATAACCTGCCAACAACTATCTGGAATTAAATTATCCCCCATTTTACCCGCTGGTAACTTCTGTTCCGGTTTTACTCTCTGACATACAACACAATGTTTTATAAATGACCTCCAATTGTCGAACTGTGGCAAGACTTAATTATCTCCCGTTTCTTTTCCTTGGGGACTACTAATTTCCAAAAATCTGCAGCTTCACGCAAGTCTGGAAAATCTAGCTGAACATATTTATAAATCTTATCATCAGTCACTCTCCAACGAGGAAAATTAAGTGAATTTTTTAAAATACGCTTTTTAAGATCAATATACCATTTATCCTGAACATTTTGCATGTTAATGTTCGAAATATCCAAAACATTACAGGACTCAGACACACTACGACTTAAAGCATCCGCAACAACATTATCTCGCCCTTTGCGATGAATCACCTTATAATCAAATTGTTGCAACCGTAAGGCCCAACGACCTAATCTGCCCTGAGGATTCTTTAAATTATCCAACCACTGAAGACTGTAGTGATCATAACGACAGAAAATTTCGCTCCCTCTAAATAACATCTTAATTATTCAATTGCAAAAAGAACTGCTAAAAGCTCTCTTTCAGTAGCCGAATAAAGTCTCTCTTGGCGAGTTAAACTACGGGAAAAGTAACAAATCACATGTTCTCTACCATCATAAACTTGATATAGGACCGCTTCTACTCCAAAAGAACTAGCATCAGTCTGTAAGACAAATTCGTGTTCAAAATTTGGACATGTTAAAATTGGTGAAGAAACCAGGACATCTTTAATTTTCTGAAAAGCGTCATTGCAACTATCGTCCCACAGAAACTTACTTCCTTTACGCAATAACCGAGTAAAAGGTGAAATCAAATCTGAAAAAGAAGGTACAAATCGTCGATACCAAGACAACATTCCTATAATTCTGCGTATTTCAGTTACTGTTTTAGGAGTTGGCATATCCGTAATTGCTTCAATCTTTAATGGATCCATGGAAATACCATGTCTATTGACCACATAACCTAAATATCTCAACTCATCACGACAAAATTTACTTTTATCCATATTCAAAGTTAAACCAGCCTTATTTAAACGATCAAAAACAATTTGTAAAATTTCTAAATGTTTGTCAAAATCGGGAAAAATAACAATAATATCATCCAGGTAACAAAATACATAGGGTTGCAGATCAGCCCCCAACACTGTATCAATTAGTCTCTGAAAAGTTGCTGGAGCATTATGTAAACCAAAAGGCAACCTTCGAAACTGAAATAAACCACGACCTGGAACTGTAAAAGCTGTATACTGCTTACTATCTTCCTCTAATTCTACCTGCCAATATGCACTTTGTAAATCCAATGAACTAAGCACCTCCAAGTTTATCCAAGATTGCTGAAATGTAAGGTAATGGATAAGCGTCTTTTCGGGATACTCCATTGAGTTTTCTAAAATCAACTACAAAGCGCTGCCCTTCTGTCTTAGGAACTAACAAAACTGGAGATGACCAAGCAGAAACTGAAGGTTCGATGACACCAGCAGCTAACATCTTGTTAACCTCTTCATCAATAAGTTGCTGTTTAAAAGGTGAAACTGGATAATATCTCTATTTAATAGGTTCACTATCGGTACTAATTTTATGTTTAACCATTGACGTGCAACCTAGTCGATCGCCAACTTTTTCAAAATAACCTAAAACTGTATCATTTAATCTACCTTGTTGCTCATCAGTTAAGTCTGTCTCACAATGCATTAGTGAAACTTCAGGATTAGTCAAAAGTTCTGACGAAAAATACCATTGGCCTCTTCGCATGTCTGGCACAATACCTAATTTTACCCAGAAATCAACTCCTAATATAAGTTCATGCCGTAACTTAGGCACCACATAAATATCAATCAACTTGACAACATCCTTAGCTCTCACTGGAACACTTACTATGCCTAAACAATCACAATTACTATCATCTGCTATCGTACAAACTGCTTTTCTATTAGTATCCAGTCTAACTCCCAAAGTTTTTAATCTATCCCAGCCTTTACCTCCTACAAAACATTTATTTGCCCCTGAATCTAAAAGTCCATAAAAATTTAACCCCAAAATATCTATCATTAAATAAGGACACTCCCCTGGACCTACATGAGAAAAAACGTAATCTAACAAAATTTTATCTTTAAAATCAACACTATTATTGGTCGAATCCTGTTCTGAAACCAAACCTCGATCTACGATTGGTTCCTTGAATCGTTTCCCTGATTCGAATTTACTTTATTACAATTAGGACAAGTTCTTTTAGTAACATTCGCTCTACCACAATTAAAGCATTTCTTTATTTGAGCCCTACAATTCTTTACAAAATTTCTTGATTGATTATGAGAAGTTCTTTGACTGCTCTGCGAGCTATTTTGTCTAGAATTATTAAATGATCGGTTTACATTGCCATTATACTGTGAATCGTTTCCAAGATTTCTCTCTCTAAAATCTTGGTTATCCCTAAAAGTAACTTTAGAGGCGGGGTCATCTCTATTTAGAAAATTATTTTGTCTATTAAGATCTCTATTTGGTTTATAATTATCAAAATTTGAATTTGGAGCAGTTGCATCTGAGCTAACTGTCTCACTAACTATTTGCCTTGAAAATTCCCTTTTGATGGGTTGATAGTCTAAATCAGGTTCAAGTGTGACATTTCCCTTTTTTGGAGGCCTAAATTCTTTTACTCTTAATCTAGTCTCTTCTAATTTCCTACATAATTCAATTAATTCAAAAGGTGTCCCTATCTCGTGTAAACTTAACCGTTCCTGATAAAAAGGTAACATATTTGCACGTAAAACTTTTAAACGTAGACAGTCCGATACTATTGATGGCATTCTGTCAAATAACTGGGTCATAGCTGCTACAAAGATTCCTATTGGGTCATCAGACCCTTGAGTACGACTCAAAATTTGTTTCCATAACTGATCCCCAAAATTTACTGGTAAAAATTCATCTCTCATTAATTTTATTATCGAATCCCAATCTGTGGCATATTTACAAATTAAATGATAATAATTCAATGCATGTGACTCAAACAAATCTGAAGCAGAAAAATATAATTCTGTTTTATTTATTCCCCTTGAAATGCAAAGCTCTTCTACTCTCTGTACAAATGCGTTAAAACTTAACCCTGAATTCCCTGAAAATTTTATACCCCATTTATAAACTGGTACACTCTGTCTACTCGAGGTACTTGTTGATTGTTGAAGACTAATTTGTACACCAGCCATTGTAGAATTTGTTAACGAATCAGCTACTAAATTATCTGTAAAATCTGAACTTAAAGGCGGCTGTAAACCTGTATTTGTAGAAAGCACTCTAGACTTTGTTTCGTATTCTGTAAGTAGAGAAATAATATCAACTAATAAACCTGAGCGTTTATCCTTAAATTCCACTTCCTGATCTGAAATTATTTTAATTCTACTAGTCAAATGTGCAAATTTCGTTTCAATTTTTGTAGCCTGCTTAGTAGTCCCTGAAAATGTTGAAATAAACTCCTTCAACTCTGTAAGTTTACGTGCGCACTCTAGTATCTCTTCCTCATTATCAAAATCTACTGAACCCTTAACTAACTCCCCTGGTTGTTCCAAATGTAATAAAGACCGCAAACTAAGGTAATCAACTGTACCAACTGGTTTAATTCCCCTTAATTTCACTTCATATTCTAATTCATCTTTAGATAATCGATCAACATTGACTTTATACATCTTGAAAAATATTTCTTATCTTTAAGTAACTTTAAACAGAAATTTGTTCTAATTCAATGATAATCAACTAATTTTGCCACACCTACCAATAGCTCACGCAAACGTCAAAAGCCTTGATATGCCGGTGCAAAATTTCAAGTCAAGTCCGGGTACTTACTTATCTGGATAGAATCACATCACAACGTATCAAAACAGCTAAACACACTCAAAAAATCTAGAAAAACCCGTTGGGTACGCCAGTGTTATAAAAAAAAAAATAATTAAACCCACAACAAACAATTTAAGTGTGTTATACAAAATCCAAATTACGCCCTGGAGGATGTTCTTCAGACACCCCTTAGCTAGCTCAACTCAGGGTAGGTTCGCTATTTTGTTTCTAGTTTGAGAGGTTTAGCACTCTTATAAGCAAGTTATAGTCAAATCCTGAAGGCGCCACCTTAGTTTTATTTTACTTTAAAGCCTTTAAATGTTCTAGTGTTTGGCCTCAGATAAAAACAAACTAGGAAAAAAAAAACACTTATGTCACAATCGGTATACCCTAGCTTATTATAAGCTCTCATTCACTCAAGTCCTCAATGTCACTCTATTTAAAATAAAAGGCAAATTTTCGCAGAGGCCAATACAAATATTTATTCTTAAGGTGTTGTTAAGCCCTTGGTTACTTGGTTTTATAAATGCAAGCTCCTCTTACTTTGGTGGACAATAGATACTTAAAGTTAAAAGATAAATAAGTGGAATGAAATATTAAAGTGATAGTACTAGGTTTGACAATGAAATTTCGAAGGTTTATATTTATAAAGTTTATCGATAAAAGAAAGCAAAAAGTCAAACCCTGTTTGACAGAGTCTTGCACAAGACGGCAACTGTCAGACCTATACTGTAAAAAATGACTGTTCAGCCTGATCTGGCAGCCACATAGACCTACATCCAGGACATTGCCTCAGAAAAGGAATTTCCGCAAGGTCTGTGCAAGAACCTCTCACAACTAACTAAATTTACCATAAAATCTTTATTAGAGTATATTACAATGTCTTACGAGTACCTGTGGTTACTCAATAAGCATACTTACTAGCCACTCGGCCATAGATAAGTTAAAATGTTAATTAATGAAATTAAATAAGTTACAGTGTTAAATTCAGAAGAATCAAATGGCCTTTAGCCGGGAAACAAAAATACTTACTTTATAATCATAAATTGTAACTATATTTACAACAAAAGTAGCTGTAACAGACTACCTAACGCTCTGAAATACTAGAGACTCTTGTGACGTCTTAACGCTATGTCGACATACGCTATACGTTTACATTGCACAAGCTCTGTACATAACATGGGTGCAAAACTTTACCAATACACTGTATGGCGAATAATACGCAAATGCAAAATATTGATATTTTAAGTTGTTACTATGTTACAACATACTCAGGAAAAATGGTACTTAGCTAAAACCTTACGTGCTACCCATGGTTCATGAAGACTCAATCTTCACACACACTCACACATGGTCTCTGAAACAGCTAGCGTGGAAACTGCTACACAGCTAGTCTCCAAGAAATCCCATAGTACACGGCAACTGACACGTCCCGCGTCCAGGCAATTCCAAAAAAAATAAACTAGTACATCACTTTGTACTCGGACTTTTAGCCCCTACCAAAAAAAAACCCTCAAATAACTAACGAGGGTTCCCAATTTACCAGATGGCGTCTATGACCGCTGTTGAAGTTCATTAAAGCATTTTAAATCGGCATTCCGCCCAAAGGAATAAGCAACTACAAGGCCATACCCTTTTTAATGCATTTGTGGATGCTATAACGGCACTACATTAGCCTGCATGGCACAAAAAAACTAAACTTGGCGAGCTACTTCCACAAACGTGCTCTAACTTCCAGTATCCATCGTCGAAAGGGCCGATTCTTATTTTTCTCCAACGTACATAGTTACCGAAACAAAACAATCAAAAATTAGTCACCCTATCTATGTAAACTAAGCTCTTTCAACAACACAGAAAACTCATGGTGACCGAAGTCGACCCACGCGACCAAGCAAAAATTAACCAGAAGTCGCTGTGAAAACGCACAGAAACTGTCAGTCTGACACTGACCTCTTATCGATTTTCTTAAAACACAGCTGATTTACAACATTCGAGACGATTAGCCTACAACTTTTATACTAGGTTAAACAGTTATAAATTACCAATTACCAATTAACTAAAAGAAAGATTTGAAATCAAACCTATCTGCAAGTAGTATTAAACGATAAAACAGAAGAAATCAATCCATTTAGCTATGTCGTACAAGATACAAAACATTCCTGAAATATAAACAACAACAAAGGTTTGAAATTAAACATAATGAAAATTTTGGGCTATTACAGGTAACTTAATTAACAATTAATGTTTAAGGTGAGAGTCTACATATGTATTTTAACAATTTAAAACCGAAAACTTAACAGAGATAATCAAACTTAGAAAATGCAATTTTCAAACTGTAACAATAGCTCCGGATTAATGAAGAGGATCCAAATTTTATTTCAAACATATTATTTACAGATAAGTCCTGTTTCTCCACAGCCGGTTGTCACAACAGGCGCAATACTCATTACTGGTCTAGAGAGAATCCCTATGAAATTGCGCCTGTTGAACGGCAGGGATACCAAACCATGAGTGTTTGGTGTGGGATGTGGTAAAACAGACTTTTGGGTCCTCTTTTTTTATCAAGGAACATTGACTGGAGAACGCTATTTGGGTTTTTTGGAGAACGAAATCGGGAACTTCATGGCCAACATCCCACCGCATCAGTTACGCGACATAGTATGGCAGCAAGATGTGCCCGCTCATAGCGTTAGGGCCTCCATAGACGGACAGCTTAGAGCAGTCGGGGTCAACTGCACGAGTGCAGTCGGCTGGCGGCCTGAGTCAACTGCAAGTTGACTGCTACCAGCAGTCATATTGCAGTTTGTTCGACCGCTTCAAGCTGCCTCTGTTCATGGTTTATTCACTAAATAAATAATAAGTTACAACATGGATTTCGAGGAGGAAACACTGCTTCTTCTGTTATTATTGCGTAAGCGAAGGCGTAGAAAACGCCGAAGTATATGGGTGCATCCAATATTAGATTCAAGGATGAGGTATGGAATATTTCATACATTGTATCCTCAGCTGAGAGAAGATGGTAAAAAGTTTTTTAACTACTTCCGGATGTCAAGGGCGTCGTTCGATGAGCTGACTAATATTTTACGCGATCAAATTCAGCGGACGGATACCGCTATGAGAAAAAGCATACCCCCTGAAGAAAGGATTGCAGTAACGTTGAGGTAAGTAAAGAACACGTTTTCATACAATACTTTATTTTAACGCAACACACGTGACATTACATACTGAAAAGGCTATGTATCGATGACTGCGATGATTGGCTATTGACAGAATCAGGAGACAGTACATTAATTACTTCTTCAGTTCTTGTGGTAATTTGTTGGGGTTCATTGTTACGCTGAACGTATGTAGAAGTAGAAGGTCCAGTGCTATGACCTCTACTAAAATCATCATAGTTGCACTGCTGGTAGGATGGCTGGATGGGCTGGCTGGGGCCTGAATACAGACCAGTTTGAAACGATAATAGTTTGTATTTTTTTAAAATATTGAGTATGTCTGTCTTAGCGTCTAATTTGTAACAATCAGAAATTTTCTTAAAATCGGCATGTAAAGACAAAAGAAATAGTTTGTCATCATCTGCTTCATGGATTAATGTATTTTCCTTGTATTTCTTGTTTAGATTTGCTGACAATTGTTCAATTAAATTATCTTCTTTTGACGCACTGGCTCGCTTGCGACCACGTTGTTGTTCCTCAGTAATACCTACGCTGCTCTCGGTCCCTGTTTCGTCTTCTAAGTTATTTACTGTTTCTGCTTTCTCTTTGGCCAATGGTAATAAGAATGACATCTGATGAAAATATATGTATTGACGTGATTGACTTGCTCCTGAGCCACTCTTTGTTTTTTTTGACTTGCTTACATATCGGTTAAAACCGTTTCTTAAAACTTTTCATTTCTTCTGTAAAGTTTTTGCTGAAACAATAAGAAATTAATTACGTAAATTTTATTTATTTTTCAGATACTTGGCAACTTTTACTGAATTAGAATATAACTATAGAATTGCGGCATCGACGATAGGGGAAATAGTCAAAGACGTATGTGAATGTATTTGGACATATATGAAAGATATTTGCTATGTAAAATTGACTGAAGAAAACTGGCAGAACATAAAAAATGATTTCCGCACACGTGCTAACTTTCCGAACTGCATAGGTGCGGTCGATGGTAAACACATTCGAATTATAAAACCAACTGATAGCGGATCATTGTATTACAATTATAAGCACTACTTCTCTTTGGTTTTGATGGCCGTGTGTGACAGTGATTATAAATTCACATTCATAGATGTTGGATCATATGGAAGGCATACCGACTCAACAGTATTTGAAGATAGTGAACTGTCACGTGCCCGGAGATACATTGAGTGCACTTTCGGCATACTTGCGAACAAATGGCGCATATTCCATCGGCCATTAAATGTGTCAGTGGAATTTTCTAAAACGATAGTCAAAGCATGTTGTACTCTTCACAACTTTGTGCGAGAGAGAGATGGTTATCGCGTGGAAGATTGTTTAACCGTCACGGGCTTTCACGACGTAGAACCTTCGCAAGTTAATGTTCAGCAAGGAGGGCCAGCCCTGAACTCTATCCGTGATGAATTCGCTAACTACTTCGTAAGTGAAGAAGGAAAATTAGACTGGCAATGGAAGTTAATTTAATAAGTATTAAACTGTACAAATTCGTGAATACGATTACAATTAATATTGCAGTAAATAGTAATTATTGTAACTATATTATACCTACCAAATAAATAAACACTAAGGAAACTTACCAATTTGGTTTTTTTCTTGCACTGTTTTGATATTAAATTCAGGAACAAATGTCTCGCATATAGCTGCCCAGGCACCATCTTTTTTTATTCGATCACTATATATCTCACTTTTATAATTCCAGATGGACTCGTGTGTTTTTACTTCGTTGATAAACAAATCTTCGTCAAAATTTTCAATATTCGCCATTATGTCCGACCAAACGACGACAGGAATGAACACGTAATGAGGAAAGGATTTGATACAGGTTCGCGGTATCGCTGTATGCGGAGAGAGGAAACGGCGCCGGCACGCGGCGGGGTGACTGGTACGCAGTCGACGGTCGCGCAGCAGTGCGGTCCAGTGTATGGCAGACTCAGCAGCTCTTTGCTGCCGGCCGCATGGCGATACTCGACCGCAAGCCCACTGCATTTTTCAGCTGCGACCGCAAGCGAACTGCTTGAGAAGTCCGTGTATTGCGAACGAGTATTTTGTATTGAAACTGCAGATCGCCCAACTGCGACTGCTTCAAGCTGTCGATCCCGACTGCTCAAAGCTGCCCGTCTATGGCGGCCCTTAGGACCGTTACAAATTTTCTAAACCAGAGGTATCCCCAATGGATTGGAAAAAATGGAACGGTTCGCTGGCCTCCACGGAGTCCGGATTTAACCGAATTGGATTTTTTTATAGGGACATCTACAGGGTGGTGTCTACGACACAACACCCAATACATTAGATGTTATTCAAGTTAAAATAGTAAATGAAATTCACCATCTTAATGAAAATCCGGACATTCTTTTCAGTGTCCGTCAAAAGTTTAAACTTAGGTTACAAGTTTGTTTAGATAACAATGGCCGCCATATTGAACATATAATGCAAGATCGAAGGCGGCAGTAATTTTATTAATGCTCGTCTTGTTTTCTTTTTAACATATACTTGTTCTTTTTTTATTTTTGGGCGTTGTTTAGTAGAACATAAAATTACAATTCATTCTGATAAATTCTGATGCTTTTATATACAGACAGACAGACAGACAGACAGACAGACAGACAGACAGACAGACAGACAGACAGACAGACAGACAGACAGACAGACAGACAGACAGACAGACAGACAGACAGACAGACAGACAGACAGACAGACAGACAGACAGACAGACAGACAGACAGACAGACAGACAGACAGACAGACAGACAGACAGACAGACAGACAGACAGACAGACAGACAGACAGACAGACAGACAGACAGACAGACAGACAGACAGACAGACAGACAGACAGACAGACAGACAGACAGACAGACAGACAGACAGACAGACAGACAGACAGACAGACAGACAGACAGACAGACAGACAGACAGACAGACAGACAGACAGACAGACAGACAGACAGACAGACAGACAGACAGACAGACAGACAGACAGACAGACAGACAGACAGACAGACAGACAGACAGACAGACAGACAGACAGACAGACCGACCGACCGACCGACCGACCGACCGACCGACCGACCGACCGACCGACCGACCGACCGACCGACCGACCGACCGACCGACCGACCGACCGACCGACCGACCGACCGACCGACCGACCGACCGACCGACCGACCGACCGACCGACCGACCGACCGACCGACCGACCGACCGACCGACCGACCGACCGACCGACCGACCGACCGACCGACCGACCGACCGACCGACCGACCGACCGACCGACCGACCGACCGACCGACCGACCGACCGACCGACAGACAGACAGACAGACAGACAGACAGACAGACAGACAGACAGACAGACAGACAGACAGACAGACAGACAGACAGACAGACAGACAGACAGACAGACAGACAGACAGACAGACAGACAGACAGACAGACAGACAGACAGACAGACAGACAGACAGACAGACAGACAGACAGACAGACAGACAGACAGACAGACAGACAGACAGACAGACAGACAGACAGACAGACAGACAGACAGACAGACAGACAGACAGACAGACAGACAGACAGACAGACAGACAGACAGACAGACAGACAGACAGACAGACAGACAGACAGACAGACAGACAGACAGACAGACAGACAGACAGACAGACAGACAGACAGACAGACAGACAGACAGACAGACAGACAGACAGACAGACAGACAGACAGACAGACAGACAGACAGACAGACAGACAGACAGACAGACAGACAGACAGACAGACAGACAGACAGACAGACAGACAGACAGACAGACAGACAGACAGACAGACAGACAGACAGACAGACAGACAGACAGACAGACGGTCATCTTCTCTGATACAAAAATATTATAATATAGTACGAATAACATTAACACAATTTTGTATTATTTGGCAATAGTAATGCTATTAATCAATAATAGTTTTGCTGGGTTAACTTCTGGAGCGGAGACAATTATCACGAGTTATAACTAGAGCAGATAATATAGACCTTAGGGTAAATGAACATGAATTTTCATTGCTGACCAAGAACACACTGCAATATTGACATATATACAAAAAAAAACATATTCAACAATTACGACAATTTGCATTTCTACCAAAGAGGCTAGCTAGGGTCGACTAGTATTTTTATTTATAAGAGTGTATATAAGAATCTTTAACAACTAAGAAGTTTATGACTCTTAAATGGTAAAAATGCGTCTTGTTATTAATATTTAATTGTAATTATAAATAATATTGTCTTCAATGTTAGTTGCTTGGTTATTACTGTTATACTTTTAGAATTTATTAATTTTATGCTTTTATATTTTTTGTAATGTCGAAAGATTTTCTGATTACAAATTAAAACATAAACCTAGTTCAAGATGAATATAATTTTAATATGCCCAAATCCTTTGCTAACAGATTAGGTTAGTTTTTTTTTTAATTGCACCTGATAGCTCGAACTTTAAATATAAACACTAATGTTTTATGAATGGTTTATACATATACAGCAACAGTGGCACAGTTATTTTTATATGTTATTGCGCAATTTTCGTTATCGTTAATAAGTGTGTTTATTAAATTTAACATAAATATAGGCTCCAGCAGTTTTTAGGCAAGTACTATAAATGTTTTGTTCAACCAAATACCAGCGTTTTTCAACCTGTGGGGCGAACCCCCCTAGAAAGGCTTGATACCTGTTAGCATGTCGAAAAAAAAATATTATAAAGAAATTAATAAAGTTACTGAAATAAATGCGCATTAAAAAAAATGCATTCTGCAAAATAAAAAATAAAATACACGTTCACACTGATATATTACACTTATATATAAGATTGTATCAGTAATGGATAATGTATTTAATATTAATAATTGACTTCAAGACTGAATTAAAAACAAGTTTAAAAATTCTGGATTTGAATAACAAAATGCTCAATCTTCATTTCTAGCCATCTGGAGATATTATCAGCACTATTATAGGCAGATGGAAAACTACATAATATACAAAAAAGGCCAACTTCCTATTATAGTTGGTTGCCAGTCTATCAGTATTTTCAATTGAGGCTAATTATCAAATCAAATAGTAATAAAAATAGCCAGAGGGCAAATACCGGATGATGCACCGCCAGACTGGCTACTGGAAATCTCATGTAAATTTGCTACCCTCAAATATTGGCTTCCCAATTTTTTACCACAAAATTACATTCGACTTTTTTGAAGGTTCTCTTATTGACTACCACAATAACAAGATGGCGACGAATCAAGATGTGCCTAAAGATAAAGACCAAAATCAAACTTTTTTTCTGTGTTGCAAGACGCGAATTTGCGCTTATGCAATATGTGTAAGGTGTGGCAGTACATTTCACAGGTCGTGCGCAAAAAGAGACTTCGCGAACAGGGTAAAATTCATTGGGGAAAGCCGATTGCTTTGTTGTGGTGACATAACCTCAAACCCAGATGTGGAACTAACCAAAAAGGAGGATGAAATCAAGGACCTTAAGCTTCTTTTAGAAGAACTCCAAGGGGAAAACATTGCCTTAAGAGACAATCAGGTTTACTCATCAATCGGGGACAACGAGACCAAAAGGGAGCTAAGATTGGAAATTTCATATCTAAAAAGGTTAGTGGATGAAACCTCTGAGAAAAACAACATTCTAAAGGAAAACAATCGATTGCTACTTGAGAAGATAAGCGAGTATGATAGACAAGGTATGCATCGTCATTACAAGCAAATTACAGAAATAAGTGGGGCGAAGCCCGAGTTGATAGTAACGGCGGCGGTGGGGCCCTCTCCATTTTCCAATGTTGCCAACATTCAAAAAAATTTGGCCAGGACACAAGATTCTTCTTCTTCTTCTTCTGGTCAAAAGCCCAAACCAACCAACTCAACCTACCAAAATGACGCGACTGAACAGTCAGAAGAGTCTGGGACTAGGAATGGGCAAAGTTCCAAATCCGAACTACAGCTGAATGACCCAAGTGATGGATTCGAATACCAACGCTGCGGGAAGCGGAAGCGGCAACGTCGCGGGCAAGGAAACGCCAACGTCAATGCCACTGAGCAAACAAATGAAGTTGAGGTTAGTAAACAAGGGGAAAAGGGCAATCAACAAATGGCTGAAAAGGTCAGCAAAAAGAATAACCCAAAACTATTCTATGGAACTGGGGCCGCATCAGATGAGTTTCAGTCCAATAACAAAGGCAAAAAGGCTTGGATCTTTCTCTCTAAAATTAATCAAAATGTTACGGATGAGGCTGTCAAAAAATACTTATTGGAAAGGCTTAAATGCAATGCCGATGAAGTTGAAGTAAAGCAGTGTGTACCAAAGGAACAGAGATCGACCAAAAAACGATATATGGTAGGAGTGGATTTTGTCCTAAAGGACAAAATATTTGATGCCACCTTTTGGCCGGTCGGTATTGCATTTCAAAGGTTTAACTTTGCCCGGGGAAAAAATTTTTTAGGGTAAACCCAAAGTCTTCATCAGATTTGTCCGAAACCGTCACAAACCGGACCCATAAACCAAAAACTGCAGATGATCAAAACAGGACAGAAAACAGTACCACTATAGCTCATCTTAATATAAGGAGCATAAACAATAAGATCCAGGAGCTTGGGGTGTTTCTGGATCAGGAGCAACCTGATGTTTTTTGTGTCTCTGAGCACTGGATGCAGAACAAAGACCTAGAAACTGTAAATTTGGACCCATACAAACTGGTGAGCTACTCATCACGCAATGAAATGAGAGGCGGGGGTACCGCAATTTATGTCAGGAATGGATATAAATCACAAAATATAAAAACAACTGTTTTGCCTGTAAACAAAATTCTGGAATTCTCTGTATGTGAGCTATATAACTGTAAATTTAATAATTTTATTGTTTTAGCTGTCTATAGATCGCCTCAGTCTGATTTTTCTCAATTCCTCGACCTATTGGGCCTGCTTCTATATGAAATGTATGATCCAAATAAAAAGCTCATTTTGTGTGGGGATTTTAATATAGATTTTTTGGTAGAAAATTCAAATCTATCATCTCTTATGCAGCTCTTGTCTAGTTTTAGTCTAATACCACATGCAAATGAGTCATCTAGGGTAAGTGGCTCCTCCAATACATGCATTGATAACATAATAAGTAATATGCCCATCTCAAGCATAACTTTTTATACTATTGTTTCGGACATATCAGATCATTATGGTCAAAAAATCAAAATAAATACTTCATTAAATAGATTAGAGCAATTTATTACAGGAAAAAGATTTTTTACTCCACCTAACATTCTTAACTTTCAGAGAATTCTGTGTGATGAGGGATGGGAGGATGTTATGAACGAATTGAATCCAAATGAACAATATAACATATTTCAGGGCACTTTGTCTTTTTACTTTGAGCTATGTTTTCCAGTTTGCCGCAGCAAACAAAAACAAATCCCTCCATGGGTTAATATGGAAATAAAACGTTATGCCAGCAAGGTAAAGGATCTGTATGTTCTCTGCAAGCAGACTGGAAATCAGGAAATTTATAATAATTATAAACTGGAAAAGAAAAAATATAGGAAATTTCTGTCAGATTATAGGGTGGCTCTGAATGAAAACAAAATACTTAACTCCAGCAATAAGAGTAAACCAATGTGGTCTATCTTTAATAGGGAATGCAATAAAAATGTGAGACAGGATGGCATCACTCTCCATACGTCAGATAGTATAATAATCGAGGACCCAGTTGAACTGGCCAACGTTTTCTCTAGTCAGTTTAATCTATCAGGTATATCATCTCATCATTCAGATAGCGATAGCACTTACAAAAATACCTCAAAAAATCCCCATTCTTTGTTCTTAGAACCAGTCGATGAAAATGAAATCTTTAAAATAATTATGGCTTTACCAAACAAGCATTCATCAGGGTTAGATGAAATACCGATTTTTCTGCTTAAACACATTGCCTATCATATAAGCAGGCCTTTGGCTTTTATTATTAACAATTGTATGGAACTTGGTATTTTTCCTGATGCGCTAAAAGTTGCAAAGTTGGTTCCTGTTTTTAAAAAGGGGGACAGACATGATGCTAATAATTATAGACCAGTGTCTGTGCTCAAATCAGCGTCGAAGGTCTTTGAGAGGGCAATCTACAATAGGCTGTTGTCATTTATCATTGATTTTGGAGTTATGAGGAGTGGCCAGTTTGGATTTCTTCCAGGGAAATCTACAAGCATGGCTATTTATCAAACATTAACGGATATCATTGAGAATCTTGATCAGGGGAAATTGGTCGCCGGCTTGTATTTTGATCTCTCAAAGGCCTTCGACACCATAAACCACAATGAACTTCTCTGTAAGCTGGATTGGTATGGTGTCAGGGGTCTCAGTCTTCAACTATTAAAATCATACTTACAGGATAGACATCAAGTAGTGAATATCAGAGATAAAGGAAAAAACTGTTTTTCTGACCCAACAGTCATTCACAAGGGAGTGCCACAGGGCTCTATATTGGGACCGTTTCTCTTTCTGCTGTATGTGAATGAGCTGCCGGACGCTCTGGGAGGGGCTAACGTTTGTCAATTTGCTGATGACACGTTCGTCACAGTGGCATGCTCGTCTCTCGCGGAGCTGTCGCTGGCTTCCTCGCGTATAGTTGAGCGGATGGCCTTGTGGTGCGATCAAAATTTTCTCAAATTAAATGGCAATAAGACAGGTCTGGTTTTTTATAATAAGGGAAGAATACACAATGAATCTTTATATGTACACTATCAAAATAAGTCAATCCCAAATGTCGAGTCAACAAAATTTTTGGGAGTTCATATTGACTTAAGACTAGACTGGGAAAATCATATTTACTACCTACAGTCAAAACTAAATAGCGCCTGTGCATTGATTAGGAGACTGCGTAACATTGTATCTCTGAATAGTATCAAAACTTTTTATTACGCCTGTGTTCAATCTCAGTTAAATTATGCCATTTCCTCATGGGGTGGCTCGCAGCACTCATTGAATCTTTTCAGGACGCAAAAAAGAATATTAAGATGCATGCTTAAACTGCATCCTAGAACCTCTTGTAAACCTCATTTTGTTGAGATGGGTATACTAACTTTACCATCATTATACTTCTTGGCGCTGGTAATCTTTGTCAAACGGAATCCACACTATTTCTTAACAAACAGAGAAGGGTATGCAGGGGAAATGTCAATAATAACAAGGGGCAGAAATGAGCTTAGGGTTCCTCATCATGCATCTGCATTTTATGAAAGAGGACCTCACTATAGGTGTATAAAGGCCTTTCAGATTTTGCCTCAGGAGATAAGAGGTATTGCAGGGTTTGAGGAGTTCAGAAGGGCAGTCATAAAATTTTCAAAGGAAAAATGCTTCTACTCTTTCGCTTTCTAATGTATATATTTTAGTATTTGTATTGTGTATAATTACTTGCTTATTTAATGTTAAAATAAAACAAATTTTATATTATATTGTCTTATATAAAGTTTTATATTTGTTATATTTATATGTATCAGATGGCGTAAATTTCTGTTTTTGGTGACGTTGCTTTTTTACATTTGTAATCTTGTTGGCAATAAAGGAATAAATAAATAAATAAATAAATAAATAAGTATTGTCTAATTAATAACCAAATTGAAAGTTATTTAGAAAAAATTCTTTCCAAAATTCTTAATGATAATGTCAAATGTTCCTAGACGTTTAATTTTTTATTAGTTTGAACATGACGTTACCGATATGGCGAAGAGGAAAACGGGAAGGCAGTAAAATTATAAAGAGTTACTGGGCATCATAAATATCAAAAATTGTTAAAATTCAATATAGCATACTGATGCCTTAGTTATCTCCTTATATCATTTTACTTCTAGCTGACAATAATTAATACGTTTTATTTACATGTTACAACGAATTTCATCGATTGTGAAATTTTAATAGTTACTCAACTACGATGAGAATTATGATTAAAAATTTGGTAGCAAATAATAAAAGTTGAGAAACGCCGGGTTAAAAGTAATTAGATAATGCAAGGGAGGAAATTTGTATGTAAACTTATACCCTGACCAACAACCATAGAGAAAGGTAGGATATTCTATAAGCAAATTTCTTAAACCCAAAGTTTTTGTAATTTTATTTAAGTTAATTTTATTGTTTACAATTCGCTAATTTCTGAAAGACAATTGCACAAAACAAATAACAACGAATTTTAATTTCTATTTGTTAAATTAATAATCCTTACTTTTTATTTGCTTTAACTAGACATGCAATAGGATATTGTCAACTAAACCACTGTATGGCTAGAATGTTTAACCACGCGCTGAGGTTTTGTTCCACTGTACACCGAATCTGGGTCAAGTGTATGCAAACATCAGTACGTTTTAATACACCGAATCTAGGTCAAGTGTACGCAAACCTCAGCACGTCTTTGAGAGTATAAATACGCGGATCCCAAGATGAGACGGCATCGGTGTTCATAGCCTGATCAAATCCTAACCTAGCCTATCCCAGGTACTCGCAATTGACCCTTGAGGTGCTGCGTGCCGCCTGATTCCCCAGTACAAAACCTCCCTCTTATCCCAGGTACTCGCAATTGACCCTTGAGGTGCTGCGTGCCGCCTGATCCCTAAATACCCTGGTACTCACCTAAGGCCCTAGTTGGAAGGGTAGTGTGTGCCATCCCTCCCGAGGTCCTTATAGCCGATCCGTCGAAGACGCCCCAAAAGCATGCTGGTCCACTTTATAGGGTAAAGTGTACAATTTTGAAGCGCCAAATAAATCCAGTGAAAATCACCCAGTCTTTCCTTTTGAGCTATCGACCCCTACAACCCCAACTTGTGACATGGTGGAGGCGCCTCTCTCTTCCCGGGCCGTCTAATCATCCTATTGGACGACATACCTAAAAAATAAGACGAATTAGTAAAATTTACATTCTTTTTCTTTTCTACAAATGTCAGAGTACCAAACAAGAAGCAGGACGAAATCAGCCAGCGACACCAAATCAACCACCTGCAGTAAGGACATCAGTGCCATCCAACCCCCATCACCCTTCCAGGGCACCAGCAAAGTCCCACATTCACCACCCACACAGATCCGTGTCAAAATCCAAAGAAGCCCACTCGAAGCAAGTGACGACACGACAGGTCCGTCAAGCCCCCCAGCAGACTGCAAGCAAACGCCAGCCAAACTCCCTGCAACGAGCCTGTCAAAGGAACAACCCTCCGGTCCCCACATCACAACGCCAACAGCAGAATCTCCAAATATGAACACCACCATTACAGATGCACTAGCAGCAACAAGGCAAGCAGCAGTCCCCCAGTTCCTGTGCCCGCCAACCTTCCAACCTACAAACGGCTCAGCTACACAGTTCCTAAACTCCTACAACAGAGCAGCCTCAGCAAACGGATGGAATGAACAATTAAAAATCGCCTACTTCGAGACCTTCCTTGACGGTATAGCCAGCTTATGGTTCCAGCAGTACAAGAACAAGTTTGGCAACAAAACGTGGGACGACATCTGCACAGACTTCAAGGGCGAATTCGACGACAGCAGCTTCCAAGCATCACAGAAGAAACGATTACAAGAGAGACGACAACAAAGCAACGAAACAGTTAAGAATTTCTACTATGAACTAAAACTCCTCTATCATGAATACAAGGAAAACATGGACCTAGATGAGTTCAAGAAATTATTCGAAAGCGGCCTACAACAAGAAGCACAGTACCACTACTATTGGCTCACAAACGCCCCAAATAAACCACCCTCCTCCGAAGACGAACTGAAACAAATAGCAGTCACCATAGACAACGCGCCCAGACAAGAAAAAATGGTCCCAACAAGACGAGATTACAACCCTGAACCAGCACAAGATAGACGCCCTCCTGACAGAAGCCACCAACCAAGAGAATATTCACCCCCTAGGACAAGAGACACACGCAGAACAGCCCCAGCCAGACAAATACAAGACAGGCGACCCCCCCACAGCTACAGGCAGGAACAGTATAGGCCCAGAGAATATTCACAGTCCAGAACCAGGGATAATAGGCCCATATGCTTCAACTGCAGCAAAATAGGACACCTAGCCTTCGAGTGCCGAAGCAATAGGCACCCAAAAAACGAATACAGACGGTCAAACCAATAAGGCCCCCGATCGTCTGCATGCAGCGGGGACAGGACATCCTACAGGATACCTCTGCACTGCGTATCAAAGTCACGTACAACAACACGCCAACAATTGCCATAGTCGACACCGGCGCAGAACACAGCGTAATAGAAGAAAGCCTCCTACGATCCCCTACCACGATAAGAAAAAACACGTCAGTGCTGATCACGGCAGGCGGTCATAGAATCAACGTCATGGGACAAGTAGAATGCCAGCTGACGATACCAACAAAATCAAGACCATTTCACACGACCTGCGCAGCACGAATCATAAAGAAATCACCAGTTCCTCTCATATTAGGAATGGACTTCTTGCGAAGACACAGGGCCCAAATAGATATACCAGACCACACACTAATATTACATAAAAGGCACTACATAAAACTACTAAATCCACCACCAGGCCTTAATCCAACATTGATGATATTCAGAGAAGACAGATCACGGAGAACAGAGGACTGGAGGGAACTATTTGCCAAATATAGGAGAGCCGAAGACACCAGACCCGCAGAAACAATCTACGATCTGCCACAAACCGCAAGCCTAGTATACTACGCAACAGAAGACAAAATGGTGGACGCTAACATAAATTCAAAAGAAGGAAATAACTACATCAAATGGGACGATATGAGTTTCAAACCACAAAGGGGAAAAGCAAATTTAATAAAAGAAGACGGATACTCCACATACTACCTAACCACAAAACGAAGAGCACACTTCAAACCAAGCTACGCATTTTTCTTCAAATCTTTATTGGACCTAAAGGAACTCGCAGAGCAGTCCACGCAAACAGAACTATGCTTGCCAGCCACAGCATTCCGAATGGACACAGGAAAAATAAGCAGGATGGCAAACTACGTATTTAGAGATTCAAATATAACAATCTCTATGTATCACGAAGAAGAAACAAAGACGGAAACAAAGGAGACAACTGAAGATACAAGTGAGGCCCTAATGAACATCATCATAAATGAAGACACCGCAACATATAAAGCCACAGCAAAAAAGGACTACAATATGAACAACAATGAAGAACAAGCTATACAACTAGAAATCAGAGATACGCCACAAGAGGAAGCACACCTGTTCAAACTAAATACGGCCCTGTTTGTAAAAAACAAATGGACCCCAACCTCCGGCTTGTACCTACAAAATAACAAACTGTAAGAAAAAGATAGAGAAATACGAATAGAAGACCACGATCTATCAGGAATCAAAGAAGCCAAACTAAAAAAGGACTTGACACAACTGCTACAGAAATACAGAGACGTATTCGCCAAACACCCCAAATACATGGGAAAAACGTCGCTAACAGAACACAAAATAGAAATAGAGGATTCCAAGCCATTGAAAAGCCGACCATACAGGGTGTCCCAAAAAGAACGCGAAATAATAAACGACCAAATCAATGAAATGCTAGAATGCAATGTAATCCGGCCCTGTCACTCCCCATGGGCAAGCCCTGTAGTGCTTGTCAAGAAAAAAGACGGAACTATAAGATTCTGCGTGGATTATCGCAAGATCAACTCGGCAACGAAGAAATCATCATGGCCTCTCCCACAAATTGATGATATATTAACATACCTAGGAAAAGCCAAATTCTTCAGCACACTTGATATGCTTTCAGGATACTGGCAAGTGCCCGTAGAAGAAAAATCAAAACAGTACACAGCCTTCGTAGCACAGGGACACGGAGCCTACGAATTTAACGTATTAAGTTTTGGACTATGCAACGCCCCAGCAACATTCCAGGAGCTAGCTGACAAGGTCTTTTGGGACATGAAATGGAAGGAAATACTCATATACCTAGATGACATCATTATTTTTTCCGAAACCGAGGAGGAACACCTGCGAAAACTAGAAAAAGTGTTCCAACGCCTCAGAGAAGCTAACCTCACGTTAAAACCGAGCAAATGCAACTACCTCCAGGAAGAAATCAAAATCCTAGGATACAAGGTCAGCAACAAAGGAATCAGCCCAGACGAAGATAAAATAGAATGCGTCAAGAATTTCCCAAAGCCGAGAAAAGTCAAAGACGTCCAAAGCTTTCTAGGACTATGCAATTTCTACAGGAAGTTCATCAAAAACTTCTCCAACATAGCAAAACCATTACACGAGGCAACCAAAAAAGAGGGATTCAAATGGGAAGAGCAACAAGAAAAGGCATTCGAGGATCTCAAAAACAAACTAATATCGGCCCCAACTCTACAACACTACGACCCAGCTAAAGATTGCATTTTGCACTCCGACGCCTGCGTAGACGGCATTGGCGGGATACTATTACAAGCAGACGCAAACGGCATCCCTCACCCAGTGGCATACATAAGCAGAAGTCTATCAAAAGCAGAGAAAAATTATGCAATCAGCGAACTAGAACTCCTCGCAGTGGTATGGGCACTAGGATACCTCAGACATCTTATATACGGACGCCACGTAAAAATAGTTACGGATCACCACGCCCTTTGTTGGATGGACACGATCAAAGAACACAACAAGAGACTAGCCAGGTGGGCACTCAAAATAGCCGAATTTAACTACTCCATAGAATATAAAAAGGGGACCATGCACAGGGATGCAGACTGCATGTCCAGGAACCCCGTATTGCCAGCAGAAATAACTGAAACTGAGGACCTGGAAGAAATTCCTACATTCATAACAGTAACAGACGGCCTAAAAATCCAGCAGGACCAGGACCAAAAAATTAGAAAAATAAAAGAGGCAATAAGGGACCCAACAAATTCCACAGCTACGATAGGGGAACAAAGGCGAGCAAAAGGATTCAGGCTAATTAACGACATCCTGTACAAACCAGTATCTACGACAACAGGACTAACCAACGTACCAGTAATACCTGACAAAATGGTGGAGGAAATATTATGGGAATTACACACTTCGCCAACCAGTGGTCATCTAGGAGTATCAAAAACCATAAACAAAATTAGAACCCGATACTACTGGGAAAACATGCTAAAAGATATAAAGAAATATATACAGGGTTGCCCCGAGTGCCAAGCAAGAAAAGGACAGTCATACAGAAAAACCCCAGGATTATTACAACCAATCCCAGTAGGTTTAATAATGGATAAAGTAGGAATTGACCTACTAGGGCCATTCAGGCGAAGCAATCAGGGAAAAACAATGATAGTGGTAGCAACTGACTACGCATCGAGATACGCGATAACGGCGGCGCTGCCAAATGGGAAGGCAGGCCCGGTCGCCAAATTTCTGCTAGAAAAAATCTTCCTAATTCACGGTATGCCCAGGAGCCTGTTGAGCGACAGGGGAAAAACTTTTCAGTCCGAACTAGTGCAAGAAATAACAACACTCATGGGAGTACGCAGCCAATTCACAACGGCATACCACCCAAGCTGTAACGGACTTACAGAGAGGCTCAACAAGACAATAGCCGACATGCTGGCGATGTACTGTAACACAGAGCAAACAGACTGGTGCAGCTACCTACCATTCATAACATTTGCTTACAACACGGCAGTACAAGACACAACTAAATTCAGTCCATTCATGCTCATCTTTGCAAGAGAACCGACACTACCCTCAGAGGCCATGCTGACCAATGCGGATTGCAAAACAGAAGCAGTAGAAATAAGAGAAAGGGCGTTAAATATGAGAACCATCGCAACAGAAAATATCGCAAAACGACAAACAAAGGATAAAACAATATTTGATCAAAACCACAGAGAATTAAATTTTGAACCAGGGGACAAAGTCAAAATTTTCACGCCTATCAGAAAGATAGGGAAAAGCGAAAAGTTATTACTAAAGTGGTTTGGTCCATATAAAATCGTGGAAAAAATAGGAGAGGTGAATTACAAAATCAATAAAGGGAGAACTACAGATATTGTCCACGTAAGCAGGATTTTACCATACTTTGACCCATGGACGGCTAGGGAAAGAATTCAGGAAAGAGAAGAGCCAGAAGTTCCAAGGGAAATACTGGAGGATATTGAAGAAGAATAGGATATCATATATACCATAAAGCTTAGTTTAGGATTAATATTAATACGTACCATTAATTATAGGACGATGCTAGCCATAACGCAAGCCACCGGGGACCTACAGGTAGAAATATCCGCGGGAGCCAACTGGAAACCACTACCTAGTACCATAGCATACGAGGGATCCATCCCTTTAACATATCGGATAAAATGGATAGACTTCAAGACTGAATCAACAGCCCGAACGAGTTGCCTGAAAACAGAAAAATTTGACATAACAACCTGCAAAACATTAGAATATATGGATGACTTACAAGAAGCCACGGCAGCAGAAATCAACGCCTTAGTCGAAAGCTGGGACCCATTATACTTACGAAAAGAAAGCCGCAAAAAACGGGCAATTTCACTGTCCTTCATAGCAGACGGACTGAACTACTGCTGCGGCGTTGCCACACAACAGAATTTGGACTCCCTAGTACTGGACAACGCCGAACTCCATAACCGACTGACAACCATTGATCAAGGCTTGGAAAACACAATTACAGCCATAAGCTCGGAATCTTGGCAACTGGAAACATCAGAAAACCATACAGCAGCAGCCCTAGAAATGACAGAGGACAAAATCAAGAATTTACAAAAATATACAGAAACACTCAATAATTGCAGAATGCCACGAATAAAGGAACCTATTACTGGCAATTGCAAAAAACTAATATGGAATCAACAAAAAAGATACTAAAACTTACCAGGGCTACAAAAAACCACGGGATAGTCCAAGCTTGCAGGCATCACCATATCCCGATAGCCGCAATCAAACCACACATCCTTAGGACAGACCTGAAAAAAACTGCAATCCACTTTAAGCGTCAATGACCAAGACCTAGCCTCGCCACTACCGGAACTACCATGCGACTGCACACTAGAGGTCAAGGGTAACACGATGATACCACGGCGCTTTCCATGCTCTAAAATACAAAGAAAACAATTAAATATTATACACGTCCTACCAGCAGCAGGGACTAATGTAAAAACATTTCAACTTACCCCGCTCAACAAAGCACACCCACCCAGGTTCGACAACTTTTCCGAATGTCTGAACAGGAACTGGACAACAACAACAGCTCATACTGCTACAGGACGTCCAAAAACAACTTCAAGCAGCTATCCAACCAATAACGCCACACACATGACAAACTGAAAACCATAGCATGATGCTGATCTGGAACGTCATATTATCAATAGGACTCGCCTACTTACTATTTCATAGCCCATATGCAGTAATCACGAGTTTAGCAAGCCCGACCCTGGCACAAGCAGAAGAAAAAACTTCAAGCCACGATGCCATGTTCTACGTAACATGCACCTTATTTACAATCTGCATACTATATATTTTAAGCAAAATAATAAAAACCATGATAACAAAATATATATGCTTACCTGGGACCGCGGCCAACTCCGAACAAGAACAAACACCACCAAGGGAACAAACTACCTTAGTTCTAGAGATACCAAGAAACCTAGAAAATACCACAGGATCATCAATCAACTGCCCGCTCAAAGAAATAAACACGCACACAAAAGAGCACTGCACTTCCTAAAAGCACACTCTACGACCACAACGTCCTTGACCCAAGAAACACGCGACGAAGGCTTCACACTACCTCAATCACAATTACGTAGTCACTGAGGAAACAAAAAATCAGCAGGCAACCCAAGGAACTGACTACGTCGGCAAAAAATACACAAGCACGGATATCAAGAGGCAACGAACCCACAACGTTGCCAAAACTTAAAATGTAGGTGCATAAGTAAAAAAGTAGAATTAATGGTAAAACTTATATTTATAATAACTTAATAATACACATGGACCACGGGGTATATTACATATAGAATTAGAACAAAAATATAGGTAGCATTAAGAAAAATTTTTTTCCTTACAAACTGTTAAGACATAAATACTAATACGAGATCTTTTTTTTTCATATCCCAACCTCCGGAAACGGCAACCCGCCAGAAAAAAAAGACACGGCAACATGGCCAAAGTTCACCTTGCAACACATGGGCAAACCATAATGAGAGCTCTGACCTGGGAAGAATGACGAGTCAGCCACAGAAAACTCGGTAGCCGAGGAAAACCAGAGCCGGACTAAAGAGGTCCCCTCGATGTTCCAATTAATTTAATTTTTTTTTTTTTTTTTTTTTTCTTTTTAAGGAGGTTGGGAGAAAAACACAGAAAAGATCATAGAATATGTACAGGGAAATTGAATTAGGTTATAAAGATAAATTTTGTATCATAACTAGAGAAATGTACAGGTGGACCAGTATACTTCGAGCATTGGGGTCCAATGCTTATCGGAGGAGGGGCATGTCAACTAAACCACTGTATGGCTAGAATGTTTAACCACGCGCTGAGGTTTTGTTCCACTGTACACCGAATCTGGGTCAAGTGTATGCAAACATCAGTACGTTTTAATACACCGAATCTAGGTCAAGTGTACGCAAACCTCAGCACGTCTTTGAGAGTATAAATACGCGGATCCCAAGATGAGACGGCATCGGTGTTCATAGCCTGATCAAATCCTAACCTAGCCTATCCCAGGTACTCGCAATTGACCCTTGAGGTGCTGCGTGCCGCCTGATTCCCCAGTACAAAACCTCCCTCTTATCCCAGGTACTCGCAATTGACCCTTGAGGTGCTGCGTGCCGCCTGATCCCTAAATACCCTGGTACTCACCTAAGGCCCTAGTTGGAAGGGTAGTGTGTGCCATCCCTCCCGAGGTCCTTATAGCCGATCCGTCGAAGACGCCCCAAAAGCATGCTGGTCCACTTTATAGGGTAAAGTGTACAATTTTGAAGCGCCAAATAAATCCAGTGAAAATCACCCAGTCTTTCCTTTTGAGCTATCGACCCCTACAACCCCAACTTGTGACAATATCTTAATCATTCTAGTGGCACCCAACTGCCTTTTTTTACTTTTCCACATAGTTATATGTATAATATATAATAAACTAAAGTGCATAAAATATGTTAAAGAAAATACTAAAACATTTTGTCATTTTAAGTGGAGGTAGTTTGTTGGAAGGGGTAAAAATAAAACCTTTTGTTTAAAGCCACTCACTATAATAATCAAAAATAATTCACTTTACTTGTTAGAGCTTGATAATTGAAATTTAATAATTTTTTTTTAAAACACATGTATTGTTTCTTGATGTTTAAATTGAATTATATGTGGGATAACATTTTCATTAAGATAAAACTTACCAGCAAAAAGATTGGGGTTTTCAGCTTAGAAAGTCTATTTATTAAAGGGCTGAGACACTTAAAAACAAAATCGATAAATGGTTTTAGAATCGGATCGCCAAATGCAATTCAATAGTCTTGTTGTTTATGAAAGTTGCCATTAAAAAAAATTCAAAATGGCGTCGTATCTGTCACTTTTTGACATCTGTCGGATTTGACTATAGCGCAGATCGCTTGCTCACGGGAAATTATGTCACTGTGAAAAAAATTAGGGTGTTCAGCTTAGAAGGTCTATTTATTAAAGGGGTGAGACACTTAAAAGACAAAATTGATGTAGGCAAATTAGGAACCCCCGTATTTTCGAAACGGCTGAAAAAAAGTATCAACAACTATATACTTTTAGAATCGGATCGCCAAATGCTATTGAATCGTCTAGTTATTTATGAGAGTTGCCGTTTAAAAAAATTCAAAATGGCGTCGTCTCTGTCACTTTTTGACATCCGTCGGATTTGACTATAGCGTAGATCTCTTGCTAATGGGACATTATGGCACTCTGAAAAGAATTAGGGTGTTCAGCTTAGAACGTCTATTTATTAAAGGGGTGAGACACTTAAAAGACAAAATCGATGGAGGCAAATTAGGAGCCCCCGTATTTCTGAAACGGCTGAATATAGTTTTAGAATCGAGTCGCCAAATGCAATTCAATCGTGTGGTTATTTATGGGGGTTGCCATTTAAGAAATTTCAAAATGGCGCCTCATCTGTCAAATTTGTAAATCTATGTATTTCTTGACATTAAATTCGGCTTCCTTATCGAAAATCATTGAGAAATATGTAATTTGTTTTTTATGATAGTCAGCAGGAAAATCGCCAATCGGGTGAGACCCTTAAAAAAATGTCCCTGCACATATCAAAACATCAGAAGGATTAAGGCGACAAACGTATTTCAATATATACCATACAAGAGAATTAATAATAGTTCGAGACGATCATCTATCAAGCAAACCGAGAATAGGCTTACCATAAACAAAAACTTTTAAATATGGTCTTTTGTCCTCATTGACATGCTCTAAAATATAATCTAGAATTATTTTATTTGATTCAGCCTTAGAAGATTCTTTATTGGGGAAGAGCGGTCGGCCTATTACTGACTTCCCACTACTATATTTTTTGAATACATCGGATAATTCTTAGAAGTGACGTTAGATTTCCCACACCTGAAACAGAATTTTCTTCTGAGTTGTGCACACTGACGAAATGGGTGCCCTATTTCGTGACAGTTCCAACATAATAATGGTTTCGACATGTCAAGCGCAGCAATATCAGAAACAGAAGGTTGTCTATTTTCAGAAGGAGACGTAATAAAAGGACTGGAAGGGCTATGATAGGCCAAAGCAGGTTCTACCAGTTGACTATAATTTGTGGAAGGTGAAACAAAACGTTGAATTCGCGATTTCGTCTCTTCAATTGCTCGACTTAACTTCACAAGATCTTGTAAGTTACAAATCTGGTGCGTCGACAGTGGACTTTGAATATAAGGTAATAAATTACGTCGCACAATGTGGAGTCTGTTCGATTCAGACAGCAGCATGGATAATTTGAGGAATAGACTCTCCATCGACACTACAAAACTGACTACGCGTTCTTGATCGCCTTGAATACAACGACGAATTTCATCCCATAGAGAAATGTCATAATCATAAGGTTGAAAAGTGTCTTTTAGTTGCGGGATGAGATCATCCCAACTTGTAAACTGACCTGATCGAAACCACAGGAGAGCGTTATTAGAGAAAAGTTCTGACGCAGAACGCAATAAATGTCCTTTAGTTGCTCCGCGGGATACACGTAGCCCTTCAATGCGCTCCAAGAAATCATTGACATTATTTCGACCATCAAACTTAATATTCGATTTACCTATATCTAAAACTCGTGGTCTATAAATATTATTAATAGGAAATTCTTCAAACTCAATTTTCTATCCCCTAAAGGGTGAAAATTGAAAATTGTTTAATCGATCAGCGAGATCAACGAAAGGATCGGAATCGATTCATTTTGCCGAGAGAAATTTACATTAGCGCAACGAGACATAGTTTCGGGCTGGTTCGCAAAATTTAGTTGAGAACTTCACAGTTCCAAGGAAGAAGCATAATGCATAATAGGAGGTTGATTACTCCTTTTAGCGTAAACATCAGAACTGAAACGTTGCATGGTGGACGCGGCTAAGGGTTTATAATGAGTTGCAATATCGGGGTGTCGAGAAACAGTTGTGGAGGGTTGCACGTGACTGGGTGGTGTAAACTTATTCTGAATAGTTAACAAATGATCTGGACCTAAATCTTCTTTAAATTCGATAAGGTCATAAAAAGCCTGTGTACGTTCTTGTGGGATAATGATAGGAGGTTAGATGTTACTAACTCTTGCATCACTATTCATTATTCATATCCAATATAGAATTATTATTTGTTCTGGGTGAAGAAATAGCTGCGGTCTCATTTTGTGGCAGCTGGTTTTCCCTATTTTGAAAATTTGGTGATCCGACCTGACAATAATCGTTGGCTGAGGTACGGGGTAAGCTTTTGGAAACCAAATATAAATCGCCTATCAGCATTTCGCATTTATCTATTAATGTATTTTTTCTGAATCCGACCGCAAGATTCCATAACCTGTATGTGATTTAGGTGACCTTCTACCTGCATTAAAAATTAATAAACCCGTTACATTGCTATGGTTTTGATCAGCTAACAGTTAAGTGGTTTTCATCCTATCTCCATGAAAGAGGGCAAGTGGTAAGGGTAGGCTCAACATGCTCTGATACCTCCATCGTTACGAGAGGAGTGCCTCAGGGCTCGGTGTTGGGACCAGTCTTGTTTCTCCTATATTTGAATGATTTGGCATTTTTGGATATTCAGGGCGCGTTTACACTATTTGGTCTAACGTTAGATAATAAACTGAAATTTGAGGAGCACATAAACGTATTAAGCAAAAAATTGGCAGCTGGCTGTTATGCAATAAGGATAGTCTGTAATGAACTTAGTAACTCAACCGCTAAAATGGTATATCATTCCTTGTTTGAATCGCACTTGCGTTATGGTATTGTTTTTTGGGGATTTGCAAACAGGCAGTAGCTAAACTCCATATTTGTGTTGCAGAAAAGAGCAATTCGACATTTGTGCAGAGCAAATAACCGTGAACACTGTCAGCCTTTATTTAGAGCAGAAAGAATTTTAACTGTGCCGTAATTATTCATTTTGGAAACTGTTTGCCTTTTGCATAAAAGATGTTCTAGATCAGATATTGAGGAATTTAAGTACAGTACTAGAACCACCATACAAAATTTTCGACTACCCATTCCTAAGACCACTCTTGTGAAACAGTCGGTCTTCTATGAGAGTAAAAAGATTTTTAATCATTTAAGTAATGAGCTGAAATCAATTTTAAACTTCGGCCAGTTTCGGAAAAACGTCAAAGACATCTTATTGCAGAAGGCTTACTACAGTCTGAATGAATATTACCGTGACGTTTTATAGTTGGTTTGTGTTAATTTTATATTTTATTGTTGTTGACTATGCATTTTATGTTTGTATGGGTGTATGTGCATACATGTATGTATGTGTATGTTATATATTTTTATGATATGTTTTTGTTTTTATTTAATTTTTACTTATATTTTAAGGACATTTTATACTCGCTTTGTTTATAGGAATTTAGTTTTCTTTAACAATAAAGCATATATTGATTGATTGATTGATTTTAAATTCGCTATCTTTACTATGAAAATCAAAATTTAGAATATCGCGTTCCAAAATAAATAATTTACATTGACAAACGCAAAGTTCTATCTCAGGGTTAAATTTTGAAGTAGTTGTTCGCGAGGCAAGTCCCGCACGTTCCATGCGCATTGAATCCCTTAATAATGTACGTTTTTGCGGAAAAGAACCCGTAACTGGTAATCCACGTGTAGCTAACACGTATTTTATTCCACCTAAACCTAACAGATTAATCTCCATTTTACATACAGTTATTTACCAAAAAAACAAACAAACTAATAATAATAAAAAAGATCACATGAATAATAATATACCTAGGTGTTCACTCTTTAGAGCAAACTGAATCTAAACGTATGTAGAAACACAAACCCTAAACCCTAAACCTAAACTAAGTGGCGCTCAACTTGAAGTGTGTGTTGTCACATACTCAACCCCTACTAAAAAAATAGAAAAAAAAACTCTATCGTGGTACAAATATTATCTACAATATTGTGAACACAATAGATAAAAAAAAAATATATTGGCCAACCTCAACCTCAGAAAATAAAACAAGTTTGCAAATACAAAGAAAAATCAAAATTCCATCAACAATAATAGCATACTTACTTACTATCGGAAGAAAGGTTTTGAGATAAACGCACTCACACCTTTTATTAAAATTAATTATGCCGCAGCCAGATTAACATGTCTGCATTTCAAAAAATAATAATAATGGGTAGGTGCTCTTATAAATCTAGGTTATAGAATAATAATAAATTTAAGTTATCGACACCAGAAGGCCGATTCTAAAAAGAAAAATTAAATCCTTGACACGTTAAGGGCGCCATGTTTACCACATTGAAAATAGTAATGAATGCAACCAGGTGGAATTATTCCTATCTGGTGGTTCACAGGAGGACTAAGAGACTGCTTTTCAGGGATGACGACTACCTCATCAGTCGGTGAGTGGTATGGGTAAAAACAAACGAAAGCGCCACCTGTTTTGTACCCTTAAAGTTAAGACAGTGCCTTCAGTACTAAAATAAAAACAGGAAACATCCTGTTGACAAGAAAACATCAGATTTAAACAATTCTACATTAACTTATACAGGGTGTTTTAAAAAACATGTGCCATCGCTTGTGTGGTAATTTCTTACCCAAAAATAAGACAAATAGTTCCCATCAACATAGGTCCGCAACCGCTTTAATTTTGAGATACAGGGTGTTGAAAATTTGAAAATAAATCTGTTTCTCCTTAATATTTTTGAGACCGCTTTAGATATCATTTTGAATTTTAGTAGGTACTAACTAGGCATAAAAACACATTTATTTCATAAAAAAAGATTTGCTCTACTTTTACCAGTGGCGCCCGCGTTAACTTGTATTTTGACACTTTTAAGGAAAAAAAATGATACGCCACTGTTTTTCTTCAAAATAAATATTCTTTTCAAAATTGCGCTTTATCACTTAGCAAGAATGGCTCTTAGACTTTTCTTCGTGAGACCAACGGTTTTCGATTTAACAAATAAATGACATTTATTTGCATACCGCTATACCCATATCAGAGTCTGATAAAATTGCATTTATCTCCTAAACAAAGCCGAAATCAAAAAACTATCAAAAAGTACTTCCCATCAGACATTAAACTGCCTACAGAACTGCGTTATCAAAAGAGAAACCGGCAGTGGCGTACATATTTTTTGCTCCGCTTAAAAATTGTAATACTCTGTATCTCAAAAATAAAGCGGTTGCGCACCTATGTTGACAGTTACTATTTATCTTGTTTTTGGGTAAGGGATCACCACACGAGCGATGGCATATGTTTTTTAAAATATCCTGTATATTTAAATAGGAATAAACACAAAAAAGTATTGATAGATACTTAATATTGTCCTCAGGTCGATACCTCTTGAAGCACCTGCATACCAGACAGCTGACTCTAAAATTAGTACAAAATAGCCCCTGCTTCTCTAGCAAATACACTCATAATATCTTTTGTTTCTATTGTTCAATATTTGTTACTGTTACGTTTGTCATGAAGTCTTTACAGTGTGCAAATCTGCTTTGCCATAAATAATGGTAAATTAATAACATTTTTATATAAAATTATTACATTGTCATTTTCTACGAGTGTCTCTTAACCCAACACATGTAATATGAAACCATTCAATTTCACACTTATCCCGATCACATTTTACTATCGGCCTTCTACCGTTAACACCTTTAACAATACACCAATAACGTACTCTCGCAGTCCCAGCTTTTCTAGTAAAGTATCTTCATAATAGTTCTGGCATAATTACTTCAGAATGAAGTTTTAAGGCAATTTCACAGTCATTCTTAAAGAACTTTTCATGGGGAAAAAATTTGACAAATAACTCTCTTGATATATATCTAACACCAAAGGTAAGTTTTCAACAGTTAAGGCTAAAATTTTGGAAGCAAAAAGCACTACAACTCTCATTAGTGCAGATCTGTAACCAAGCCCTTCAACTCTCTTTAACATACTTCTTGTACAGTGGTCTTTTCAAAGTCCATGCCACTAGCTGGAACGATAGGAACATTCACCAGGGATGGTTTTGGCCAAGCAGACTTCATGTCTGTACAAGTTGTAGCCTCCCTAACTGTGTGGTCATACTCTACAGCAAACAGTATAGCTCCAACATGACTACAAACTTCACTGTTTCCTGTCATGCATGAAAGCCGTACATATAAGTAGAGGAAAACTAAGAGTTCTGGATCAGGTGGTGCTGGTGGTGCTGGTGGTGCAACTAACCCGGGTGGTTCGGTGGTGCGTTTTATGATCTAACCCGGGTGGTTCGGTGGTGCGTTTTATGATCTAACCCGGGTGGTTCGGTGGTGCGTTTTATGACCTAACCCGGGTGGTTCGGTGGTGCTGTTTACAAAATAACCCGAAATTAAACCCGACTTTTTACGACCTAACCCGGATGCTTTCATGAGGCGGCTTCTCATCTAACCCTAACTTGATCCTTAATATTTATGAACTGACCCGAGATAAAACCCGACTTTTTACGACCTAACCCGGATGCTTTCGTGAGGCGGCTTCTCATCTAACCCTAATTTGAACCTGAATATTTATGATCTGACCTGAGATAAAACCCGACTTTTTACGACCTAACCCGGATGCTTTCATGAGGCGGCTTCTCATCTAACCCTAACTTGAACCTGAATATTTATGAACTGACCCGAGATAAAACCCGACCTTTTATGATTTAACCTTAGTGCAAACGCCGCTGTTAAAGCGATATAGTAAAAAAAACTCGATTAAAATTTTATCTTGTTCGCTAGACCAATTAATTTCCAAATATTATAATTAAAACATACAATCACTACACTGGCGCACCGTCAAAAATCGTGCTTGCACTATCCCAACGTACAGAGCGTCCGCTTCAGAAAATACGGTGCCGTATTTTTTGCGCCGAACGCTCTGGAGGAACACACTCCGATTTGCAAGTACATACACGCTTTGTCGCGGCAAAGCCCGCCGTCAAATTACGGCCACTCTTTTGCGGTACCGCTTTGTAGGAAACCAAAGCTTTAGTGAAACGCCGCTGCCCCAGAACTCTGTCCATATTCCTCTACTGTGTTAATTTATGCGGGTAATAAAACCGACAAGGGTCGGATCAGCCTGCATACTTATAGAGGTAAAAAACCGCTTTAGAATGTTTTTGGTATATCTTTTTTAGATAATTTTGGGGGAAATAATTTGCCTGAGATGCCAATTAAAAAAGCCTACATTTAATTGTATTTTAGATTCTTGAATTTTGTACATGGATTAAAAATCTACTATTTCTTGAAATTGTATACATTATGTTAGATAATTATTAATATAATGTTATTAAGACTTTGTAAATATCTGTAAAAACTGTTCTAAATCGTGTCATTTCTGAAAATTGTATACTGAGTGATTAGAATTTAGTAAAAAATTAAAAAAATGTTTTAATGTTATTAAGACCTGTGAAAATTTGTAAAACTGTACAGAATTGTATTATTTTCTGAAAATGATATACTGAGTGTTTAGAATTTAGTAAAAATTAAAAAAATGTTTTAAATTTGTTAAATCATGTGAAATCTTGTATAAAATGACTAGAACCGTTCTTAATCATGTCATTTCTGAAAATTGTATACTGAGTGTTTAGAATTTAGTAAAAAATTAAAAAAAATGTTTTAACGTTATTAAGCCCTGTGAAACTTTGTAAAAAATGACTAAAACAGTCGCAAATCGTCCTATTTTCTTAAAAGTGTATACTGAGTGTTTAGAATTTAGTAAAAATTAAAAAAAATGTTTTAAATTTGCTAAATCATGTGAAATCTTGTATAAAATGACTAGAACCGTTCTTAATCATGACATTTCTGAAAATTGTATACTGAGTGTTTAGAATTTAGTAAAAAATTAAAAAAAATGTTTTAACATTATTAAGCCCTGTGAAACTTTGTAAAAAATGACTAAAACAGTCGCAAATCGTCCTATTTTCTTAAAAGTGTATACTGAGTGTTTAGAATTTAGTAAAAATTAAAAAAAATGTTTTAAATTTGTTAAATCATGCGAAATCTTGTATAAAATGACTAGAACCGTTCTTAATCATGGCATTTCTGAAAATTGTATACTGAGTGTTTAGAATTTAGTAAAAAATTAAAAAAAATGTTTTAACGTTATTAAGCCCTATGAAACTTTGTAAAAAATGACTAAAACAGTCGCAAATCGTCCTATTTTCTTAAAAGTGTATACTGAGTGTTTAGAATTTAGTAAAAATTAAAAAAAATGTTTTAAATTTGTTAAATCATGTGAAATCTTGTATAAAATGACTAGAACCGTTCTTAATCATGTCATTTCTGAAAATTGTATACTGAGTGTTTAGAATTTAGTAAAAAATTAAAAAAAATGTTTTAACGTTATTAAGCCCTGTGAAACTTTGTAAAAAATGACTAAAACAGTCGCAAATCGTCCTATTTTCTTAAAAGTGTATACTGAGTGTTTAGAATTTAGTAAAAATTAAAAAAAATGTTTTAAATTTGTTAAATCATGCGAAATCTTGTATAAAATGACTAGAACCGTTCTTAATCATGGCATTTCTGAAAATTGTATACTGAGTGTTTAGAATTTAGTAAAAAATTAAAAAAAATGTTTTAACGTTATTAAGCCCTGTGAAACTTTGTAAAAAATGACTAAAACAGTCGCAAATCGTCCTATTTTCTGAAAATGCTATACTGAGTGTTTAGAATTTAGTAAAAATTAAAAAAAAATGTTTTAAATTTGTTAAATCATGTGAAATCTTGTATAAAATGACTAGAACCGTTCTTAATCATGACATTTCTGAAAATTGTATACTGAGTGTTAAGTATTTTAGTTGAAAATAAGATCATAAATCATCTATACAAAACAAGCGCCCCTTATGGATTTGAACGAAAATCATAGATTCGACTATTTTCATGAAAAATAAATCTAAGTACGGAATAATGCAGGAAGATTATCTATTTTCTTGGTTTAGAAAGTGATGTAGTTAAGATTTATAACTTAGGAATAAATAAATTATTATTAATCTTTTCGACCTATTTCTCTTGCATATTTAATTTCTTTGATAGTAAGAACTAATCTTTTTATTTTACAAAGTAAAAAAAAAAGCTAAAGATCGGCGTTGTCAGTCAGGTATAAGAACTGATTTAACACGATGGTTTTTGTACAAACGTTCACATACAATTGTATGCTTTTTAACCGATTGTGTCGGAAAAAATGACGATTTATAGATTAGATATTTAGACGAAGAGCTAACCTTCTCAATAAAGTATTGATTATTGCCCTGCTAGCTAGACAACACTTTTTATGTTAGTCAAAAAAAAAATTTTTTTTTTCGGACGCTATTACAGATTTCATCGTTAACTAACAAACATTAAGACCAAAAAATTAGCGTGCAAGATGAAATGTATAGGTTCACTTCATTTCTACATTATTTTACAACTCTCAATCGCATTAAAAACAAGATCGAATAAAAAATAACTTATGACATATGGACGAAAAATGTTTTTCGGGCTATTTAGGTTAGCGACCGCATTACGTCTGAAATACTACATTTTTCGAGCTTATAACATAATTTACTATTTTAACGTTAAAATAGGGGAAATGATGTATCAAAATGGATACTTTTTTTTTGTCGGTCACGAGATTATAGTTTCTTTTAAAATGAACTCTAATATTTACAACACAAAATATCCTTTAAACCACATTAGTTTAAAACTCGTCTGTCGCTTTCCCTCTATTGTGAGTTTGATTAAAGTATAGCGTAGTATATATTTAGATGAATTTCGCAAATGTTGAATACTTTCAAAACTGAAAAAGCCGCCCTTTGCAATAAATATCTCCGTAGAGTTAGGTACCCTGCAGATTAAGGGTATTTCAGCGGATAATCATATACAAATTCAAAGATTTTGTCTATTTTAATGGATTAACAAACAATATCTATAGGATGACTTTACTGATAAAAAAAAAATAACAAAAATCCATAAAGTCTAGGCTCACATGAAATTCCATAAAGAGCAGCTGCATAGCCTTATCACATCAAACTATATTTTTATTTCGTTCTATTGTTAAAAGTCTGTGTTTAGGAGATTATCGTTCATTTTAAAATGAACTCTAATATGTACATCACCATAAACTACCTCTTAAGCCGTCGTAAAAATACACTTTTCGATTTACCTCTATATTGATTTTCTAATATTAAATATCTACAATAGTCGAAATTCGCTCGCTAATACCTATGTATGCAAGGTTTCTTCAAAAAATGACAATTTTGTTGTTTAATGGCTTGAAAAAATGGAAAAAGGAGGTTTTTGCATCCATTTATTTCCAGATGAGTGTTAAAAATACTTATAAAACTCGGTATACCGAAGATCAAACATTAATGAGAGGGTTGAGTCCTGTTTGCCAAATCCTGATTTTTAATTTGACGTTGGCAACGGTACAATTTTTTAACATTTATCATAAGAGGCGTATATTTTTGGAGCTTAGATCTACCAGTTTATCCACGCCCCATTTATTGTTAGTGCTTTAGTAATTTTACTTTCCAATTATTTTTTACCAAAACGCATAGTTGAAACAGTGTCTATATCAGACGATATAATAAATTTTAAGGATTAATTTGCTTACAAATACACTTTAATTTATTTAGGCTAAAGCAGCCAGACATATACTGGAACTACGAAAACCCTATTACAATTTGGTTGCCTAGAGAAAATTTTGTAAAAAACATAGCTTTCTACACAAATGCTTGCACATTATGTACCTATCATTTTAAGATACCTGGCGACATCAATGTAAGCATTGACATAATGACGCAAGATATAGATAGGTACTAGAATATTCAAGATTTCTATTAACGATACACTTCAGCATACATGTGAGATGTCATTAATGTCTACGGAAGGCAACAGACATACCAGCTATTTTTACATGGGATTCCATAGACTTGGACGCTTCTTGTTTAGAAATATTTGATGTCATCTTGAGGAGTTCCGTATTGAAGCATCAAACCTACCTGCCAAATAATTGACGAAATATGGGATATCATAAAATATGCCCCCCATCGAACTAAATGATCCTATAAACCAGCTTCACAGACCGTAATTTGTGATGCTAACACGATTAATACGCAATAGAACAAGATTAAGAAACAAAATTTAAAGTAGCTCTTTATCACACGAAAATAATTAAATAATTTACGGTTACAGAACAATAATTATTTTAAAAAAGCTGTATAACTAAATATATTATGTTATTAGGAATATTCTGTCTAAAGTAACAGCTAATCTTAGTCGAAAATGAGATCGTATTATTGATTGTTGAATTCGTTAGGTATGAAATAAAATTAGAGATTTCGTCTATTTTTTCACGATTAAAAAGAATACCTCTATTTAGCTAAAAATGAAACGATTACAGTGGTAGATTAATTCACTTTACCAAGCATGTAAACTACTAATTTTGCAATAAATATCTTCTATATTTCTAGGTAGGTTTACTCGAAAATGTGGGGCTATTTTCATCAAAAATCCCGATACGAAATTGAAAAATTTGCCTATTTTTGTCGGTTTACAAAGTGATAGTGGAATATTGGTTTGATCAAAGAACAATAATTATTTTAAAAATGTTGTATAATTAACTAAATGTCGGTGTTATCAGGCAGGCAAGAAGTTATTTATCTGAATCTTATTTGTACCATTAGCGTTTATATACAAATGTTAGTGGTTTTCAAAAATTGATATCTCGGAAATTATTAGGTTTAGACTTATAATACGCTTATTAAAAAATAATAACTACTTTATGCAAAATTCAAAAATATTATAAGATGTAGGGTATCCCAGTAACTTAACCAAAGACTTTCGGTCTTCGTAAAGCTTTACACGTTTCTTCAGCGTACCAAACATTCACTTTTTTTAAATATTGACATCGGATTAGGATTCTGAACATAGGATTAACATCACTCCAATAGTGAACATGTTGCGTTGTCACAGTTCCATTCGTTGAAAAGTAAACAAAACCGTTTGAGCTACGTGGGGAATAAATAAAGTTGGCTTGTTGAAAAATTTTAATATTTATTAAGGTAAAAGACTATAAATATATCGATACAACACTTTGGCATTTCTAATACTACAAACATGAATATCTAAAATGTGATATTTACAACCGTCAACTCTCTCTCCCTTCTCTAATTTTGGTACACCAATGCTGTCTTCTAAGTTTATAATATATGGCGTCCTGCAGTTTAATTCCGAAAATGTTTTAACTAAAAATTCCTCTTTAACACATACTTTAACGTAAATAATGTCGGCGTCTATCAGATTGTTGGATATGATATTATGTAGTTCCTTGTAATCGGTATCACCATAATTATAAAGGATACCATGATGATTTCCAAATAGATATTTGACTTGTTTCTTGCAAGCCTTACTTAAGGTGTCGAATGGTTTAACTGGTTTAAAAAAGTAACTTTTCATACTATTCCCATCATAAATAGCCAATTCTTTCGCGCAAAATTCAGGTATGTTAAATCCTTGAATATCGACTACAACGAACTTCATTGTCTGAAGACTCAAATCAAACAAGTATATTTTCATATTTTTATCGCTCTTAAGTTCGATTTCAAAAGCACACCCCCACTTTTCGATAATTTCACAGTCTTAGCACATAGATCTTATATTTTTATTTACGATCAATTCATCTTTATTCGCCAATCGTCTCAAACGAGTCTGCTTTTGAAAGTAATATAGCCTTAGTATTCAGAAAATATTAATGATATCGGAGCCTAAAACATCCTTGACACTAAAAAATCATTGTGTTTCCTAACAAAACCCATCATCTTGTCTATTTAGCTTGCTTTCCTATTGTTTAGCAGGTTAAATAAAATTATTATTTCGCTCTTTTTGTCTGTACTGAATCGTTAGGGGAATACGTTTCTAGTTCTATAAGAGAGACAGTTAAAATTTATGTAAGCAATCAAAAATCCTTCACTATGAGCTACTTAGTTAAAATTTCATATTTCCTTCCTGGGTCAGGCAAAATTTGTGATGTGTCGGACAAAATTTATAAAAATACAAAAAAAAAAATGCTGGATGCATTTTTAGCGTGACTTTCTATTTAATACCATCTTATTTCAAGGTATAATTCGGTTGTCAAAATGAGAATAAAATAATTTTGCCATGGTTTATGTCATCTTAAAAAAGTCAAAAGGTTATATTCTGTAGAGGGTCAGATACATTTAAATTTAAATATTTTCTCCAAGAAGAATTTTAAGATAGTATTATAGTAAATAAAAATTCTATACCTCCAATATTTCATGGAAACATATCGTGTTCTAGCGACATAACCCAAAAGTACCTCTATTCAGAAACGCATCGTACTTTTCTTGTCAATAATTGTCTCATTGTCCCATCCATTACATTATTATAATCTTAAAGCACCTGTTACCAGCATTATCTGTTTTTATGGTTTTCATAAAACATAGCGATTACCAATGAAAATTAAACGAAAACTTAATAAATAACTTTTTTTTTTTCAACTGAAATAGACTGATTTTTCGATGGAAAAATGTTACTTTTAACTAAAAATGAATATAAGACATATACGCAATGATATTTAGAATAAATCAATCTTTTCTAAAATTACTATGAAATATTCACAAAATCATTTCGTTATAACCAAAGTAGCAAGGCTTGCAGATTTCGTATAGAGTTCAAACGCGATACTGAGATGATCTTTTTTTTTTTTTATATTTTTGTAGGATAATGCACCACTACGTTGTAAGTACTTGAGAGAGGACTTTCTTGAAAAATCCTCAAATTTCTCTGCAATTTTGTTCCTTCTAGAGTTAAATTCACACAGAAAACCCCGTATTCTTATCTTTCAGGTTGGTATATTAAAAAGGGCTTATTAGTATGGTTTAGAAAACAAGCAATATTAATTAACGGATGTTTTTTCGTCGTATGAAGAGTTGAAAAATTTTTTTTTTCCACTCCAATGGTTACGATGCAGAGAGTCGGGTTTCATCATAATCTTTCAGGGTAGCTCAGGTTTGATTGCATGTAGAGAGTCGGGTTTCATCATAATCTTTCAGGGTAGCTCAGGTTTGATTACATGTACTAAGGTTAGTGCTCCTTGCAATCGGTTTCAGGTTTGACGCGCCCCCCTCAGGTTTGTTCAGGTTTCTCAAACGTTTGAGAAACCTGAACAAACCTGAGGGGGGCGCGTCAAAAAGAGCTACCCTGAAAGATTATGATGAAACCCGACTCTCTACATGCAATCAAACCTGAGCTACCCTGAAAGATTATGATGAAACCCGACTCTCTGCATCGTAACCATTGGAGTGGAAAAAAAAAATTTTTCAACTCTTCATACGACGAAAAAACATCCGTTAATTAATATTGCTTGTTTTCTAAACCATACTAATAAGCCCTTTTTAATATACCAACCTGAAAGATAAGAATACGGGGTTTTCTGTGTGAATTTAACTCTAGAAGGAACAAAATTGCAGAGAAATTTGAGGATTTTTCAAGAAAGTCCTCTCTCAAGTACTTACAACGTAGTGGTGCATTATCCTACAAAAATATAAAAAAAAAAAAGATCATCTCAGTATCGCGTTTGAACTCTATACGAAATCTGCAAGCCTTGCTACTTTGGTTATAACGAAATGATTTTGTGAATATTTCATAGTAATTTTAGAAAAGATTGATTTATTCTAAATATCATTGCGTATATGTCTTATATTCATTTTTAGTTAAAAGTAACATTTTTCCATCGAAAAATCAGTCTATTTCAGTTGAAAAAAAAAAAGTTATTTATTAAGTTTTCGTTTAATTTTCATTGGTAATCGCTATGTTTTATGAAAACCATAAAAACAGATAATGCTGGTAACAGGTGCTTTAAGATTATAATAATGTAATGGATGGGACAATGAGACAATTATTGACAAGAAAAGTACGATGCGTTTCTGAATAGAGGTACTTTTGGGTTATGTCGCTAGAACACGATATGTTTCCATGAAATATTGGAGGTATAGAATTTTTATTTACTATAATACTATCTTAAAATTCTTCTTGGAGAAAATATTTAAATTTAAATGTATCTGACCCTCTACAGAATATAACCTTTTGACTTTTTTAAGATGACATAAACCATGGGAAAATTATTTTATTCTCATTTTGACAACCGAATTATACCTTGAAATAAGATGGTATTAAATAGAAAGTCACGCTAAAAATGCATCCAGCATTTTTTTTTTTGTATTTTTATAAATTTTGTCCGACACATCACAAATTTTGCCTGACCCAGGAAGGAAATATGAAATTTTAACTAAGTAGCTCATAGTGAAGGATTTTTGATTGCTTACATAAATTTTAACTGTCTCTCTTATAGAACTAGAAACGTATTCCCCTAACGATTCAGTACAGACAAAAAGAGCGAAATAATAATTTTATTTAACCTGCTAAACAATAGGAAAGCAAGCTAAATAGACAAGATGATGGGTTTTGTTAGGAAACACAATGATTTTTTAGTGTCAAGGATGTTTTAGGCTCCGATATCATTAATATTTTCTGAATACTAAGGCTATATTACTTTCAAAAGCAGACTCGTTTGAGACGATTGGCGAATAAAGATGAATTGATCGTAAATAAAAATATAAGATCTATGTGCTAAGACTGTGAAATTATCGAAAAGTGGGGGTGTGCTTTTGAAATCGAACTTAAGAGCGATAAAAATATGAAAATATACTTGTTTGATTTGAGTCTTCAGACAATGAAGTTCGTTGTAGTCGATATTCAAGGATTTAACATACCTGAATTTTGCGCGAAAGAATTGGCTATTTATGATGGGAATAGTATGAAAAGTTACTTTTTTAAACCAGTTAAACCATTCGACACCTTAAGTAAGGCTTGCAAGAAACAAGTCAAATATCTATTTGGAAATCATCATGGTATCCTTTATAATTATGGTGATACCGATTACAAGGAACTACATAATATCATATCCAACAATCTGATAGACGCCGACATTATTTACGTTAAAGGATGTGTTAAAGAGGAATTTTTAGTTAAAACATTTTCGGAATTAAACTGCAGGACGCCATATATTATAAACTTAGAAGACAGCATTGGTGTACCAAAATTAGAGAAGGGAGAGAGAGTTGACGGTTGTAAATATCACATTTTAGATATTCATGTTTGTAGTATTAGAAATGCCAAAGTGTTGTATCGATATATTTATAGTCTTTTACCTTAATAAATATTAAAATTTTTCAACAAGCCAACTTTATTTATTCCCCACGTAGCTCAAACGGTTTTGTTTACTTTTCAACGAATGGAACTGTGACAACGCAACATGTTCACTATTGGAGTGATGTTAATCCTATGTTCAGAATCCTAATCCGATGTCAATATTTAAAAAAAGTGAATGTTTGGTACGCTGAAGAAACGTGTAAAGCTTTACGAAGACCGAAAATCTTTGGTTAAGTTACTGGGATACCCTACATCTTATAATATTTTTGAATTTTGCATAAAGTAGTTATTATTTTTTAATAAGCGTATTATAAGTCTAAACCTAATAATTTCCGAGATATCAATTTTTGAAAACCACTAACATTTGTATATAAACGCTAATGGTACAAATAAGATTCAGATAAATAACTTCTTGCCTGCCTGATAACACCGACATTTAGTTAATTATACAACATTTTTAAAATAATTATTGTTCTTTGATCAAACCAATATTCCACTATCACTTTGTAAACCGACAAAAATAGGCAAATTTTTCAATTTCGTATCGGGATTTTTGATGAAAATAGCCCCACATTTTCGAGTAAACCTACCTAGAAATATAGAAGATATTTATTGCAAAATTAGTAGTTTACATGCTTGGTAAAGTGAATTAATCTACCACTGTAATCGTTTCATTTTTAGCTAAATAGAGGTATTCTTTTTAATCGTGAAAAAATAGACGAAATCTCTAATTTTATTTCATACCTAACGAATTCAACAATCAATAATACGATCTCATTTTCGACTAAGATTAGCTGTTACTTTAGACAGAATATTCCTAATAACATAATATATTTAGTTATACAGCTTTTTTAAAATAATTATTGTTCTGTAACCGTAAATTATTTAATTATTTTCGTGTGATAAAGAGCTACTTTAAATTTTGTTTCTTAATCTTGTTCTATTGCGTATTAATCGTGTTAGCATCACAAATTACGGTCTGTGAAGCTGGTTTATAGGATCATTTAGTTCGATGGGGGGCATATTTTATGATATCCCATATTTCGTCAATTATTTGGCAGGTAGGTTTGATGCTTCAATACGGAACTCCTCAAGATGACATCAAATATTTCTAAACAAGAAGCGTCCAAGTCTATGGAATCCCATGTAAAAATAGCTGGTATGTCTGTTGCCTTCCGTAGACATTAATGACATCTCACATGTATGCTGAAGTGTATCGTTAATAGAAATCTTGAATATTCTAGTACCTATCTATATCTTGCGTCATTATGTCAATGCTTACATTGATGTCGCCAGGTATCTTAAAATGATAGGTACATAATGTGCAAGCATTTGTGTAGAAAGCTATGTTTTTTACAAAATTTTCTCTAGGCAACCAAATTGTAATAGGGTTTTCGTAGTTCCAGTATATGTCTGGCTGCTTTAGCCTAAATAAATTAAAGTGTATTTGTAAGCAAATTAATCCTTAAAATTTATTATATCGTCTGATATAGACACTGTTTCAACTATGCGTTTTGGTAAAAAATAATTGGAAAGTAAAATTACTAAAGCACTAACAATAAATGGGGCGTGGATAAACTGGTAGATCTAAGCTCCAAAAATATACGCCTCTTATGATAAATGTTAAAAAATTGTACCGTTGCCAACGTCAAATTAAAAATCAGGATTTGGCAAACAGGACTCAACCCTCTCATTAATGTTTGATCTTCGGTATACCGAGTTTTATAAGTATTTTTAACACTCATCTGGAAATAAATGGATGCAAAAACCTCCTTTTTCCATTTTTTCAAGCCATTAAACAACAAAATTGTCATTTTTTGAAGAAACCTTGCATACATAGGTATTAGCGAGCGAATTTCGACTATTGTAGATATTTAATATTAGAAAATCAATATAGAGGTAAATCGAAAAGTGTATTTTTACGACGGCTTAAGAGGTAGTTTATGGTGATGTACATATTAGAGTTCATTTTAAAATGAACGATAATCTCCTAAACACAGACTTTTAACAATAGAACGAAATAAAAATATAGTTTGATGTGATAAGGCTATGCAGCTGCTCTTTATGGAATTTCATGTGAGCCTAGACTTTATGGATTTTTGTTATTTTTTTTTTATCAGTAAAGTCATCCTATAGATATTGTTTGTTAATCCATTAAAATAGACAAAATCTTTGAATTTGTATATGATTATCCGCTGAAATACCCTTAATCTGCAGGGTACCTAACTCTACGGAGATATTTATTGCAAAGGGCGGCTTTTTCAGTTTTGAAAGTATTCAACATTTGCGAAATTCATCTAAATATATACTACGCTATACTTTAATCAAACTCACAATAGAGGGAAAGCGACAGACGAGTTTTAAACTAATGTGGTTTAAAGGATATTTTGTGTTGTAAATATTAGAGTTCATTTTAAAAGAAACTATAATCTCGTGACCGACAAAAAAAAAGTATCCATTTTGATACATCATTTCCCCTATTTTAACGTTAAAATAGTAAATTATGTTATAAGCTCGAAAAATGTAGTATTTCAGACGTAATGCGGTCGCTAACCTAAATAGCCCGAAAAACATTTTTCGTCCATATGTCATAAGTTATTTTTTATTCGATCTTGTTTTTAATGCGATTGAGAGTTGTAAAATAATGTAGAAATGAAGTGAACCTATACATTTCATCTTGCACGCTAATTTTTTGGTCTTAATGTTTGTTAGTTAACGATGAAATCTGTAATAGCGTCCGAAAAAAAAAATTTTTTTTTTGACTAACATAAAAAGTGTTGTCTAGCTAGCAGGGCAATAATCAATACTTTATTGAGAAGGTTAGCTCTTCGTCTAAATATCTAATCTATAAATCGTCATTTTTTCCGACACAATCGGTTAAAAAGCATACAATTGTATGTGAACGTTTGTACAAAAACCATCGTGTTAAATCAGTTCTTATACCTGACTGACAACGCCGATCTTTAGCTTTTTTTTTTACTTTGTAAAATAAAAAGATTAGTTCTTACTATCAAAGAAATTAAATATGCAAGAGAAATAGGTCGAAAAGATTAATAATAATTTATTTATTCCTAAGTTATAAATCTTAACTACATCACTTTCTAAACCAAGAAAATAGATAATCTTCCTGCATTATTCCGTACTTAGATTTATTTTTCATGAAAATAGTCGAATCTATGATTTTCGTTCAAATCCATAAGGGGCGCTTGTTTTGTATAGATGATTTATGATCTTATTTTCAACTAAAATACTTAACACTCAGTATACAATTTTCAGAAATGTCATGATTAAGAACGGTTCTAGTCATTTTATACAAGATTTCACATGATTTAACAAATTTAAAACATTTTTTTTTAATTTTTACTAAATTCTAAACACTCAGTATAGCATTTTCAGAAAATAGGACGATTTGCGACTGTTTTAGTCATTTTTTACAAAGTTTCACAGGGCTTAATAACGTTAAAACATTTTTTTTAATTTTTTACTAAATTCTAAACACTCAGTATACAATTTTCAGAAATGCCATGATTAAGAACGGTTCTAGTCATTTTATACAAGATTTCGCATGATTTAACAAATTTAAAACATTTTTTTTAATTTTTACTAAATTCTAAACACTCAGTATACACTTTTAAGAAAATAGGACGATTTGCGACTGTTTTAGTCATTTTTTACAAAGTTTCACAGGGCTTAATAACGTTAAAACATTTTTTTTAATTTTTTACTAAATTCTAAACACTCAGTATACAATTTTCAGAAATGACATGATTAAGAACGGTTCTAGTCATTTTATACAAGATTTCACATGATTTAACAAATTTAAAACATTTTTTTTAATTTTTACTAAATTCTAAACACTCAGTATACACTTTTAAGAAAATAGGACGATTTGCGACTGTTTTAGTCATTTTTTACAAAGTTTCATAGGGCTTAATAACGTTAAAACATTTTTTTTAATTTTTTACTAAATTCTAAACACTCAGTATACAATTTTCAGAAATGCCATGATTAAGAACGGTTCTAGTCATTTTATACAAGATTTCGCATGATTTAACAAATTTAAAACATTTTTTTTAATTTTTACTAAATTCTAAACACTCAGTATACACTTTTAAGAAAATAGGACGATTTGCGACTGTTTTAGTCATTTTTTACAAAGTTTCACAGGGCTTAATAATGTTAAAACATTTTTTTTAATTTTTTACTAAATTCTAAACACTCAGTATACAATTTTCAGAAATGTCATGATTAAGAACGGTTCTAGTCATTTTATACAAGATTTCACATGATTTAGCAAATTTAAAACATTTTTTTTAATTTTTACTAAATTCTAAACACTCAGTATACACTTTTAAGAAAATAGGACGATTTGCGACTGTTTTAGTCATTTTTTACAAAGTTTCACAGGGCTTAATAACGTTAAAACATTTTTTTTAATTTTTTACTAAATTCTAAACACTCAGTATACAATTTTCAGAAATGACATGATTAAGAACGGTTCTAGTCATTTTATACAAGATTTCACATGATTTAACAAATTTAAAACATTTTTTTAATTTTTACTAAATTCTAAACACTCAGTATATCATTTTCAGAAAATAATACAATTCTGTACAGTTTTACAAATTTTCACAGGTCTTAATAACATTAAAACATTTTTTTAATTTTTTACTAAATTCTAATCACTCAGTATACAATTTTCAGAAATGACACGATTTAGAACAGTTTTTACAGATATTTACAAAGTCTTAATAACATTATATTAATAATTATCTAACATAATGTATACAATTTCAAGAAATAGTAGATTTTTAATCCATGTACAAAATTCAAGAATCTAAAATACAATTAAATGTAGGCTTTTTTAATTGGCATCTCAGGCAAATTATTTCCCCCAAAATTATCTAAAAAAGATATACCAAAAACATTCTAAAGCGGTTTTTTACCTCTATAAGTATGCAGGCTGATCCGACCCTTGTCGGTTTTATTACCCGCATAAATTAACACAGTAGAGGAATATGGACAGAGTTCTGGGGCAGCGGCGTTTCACTAAAGCTTTGGTTTCCTACAAAGCGGTACCGCAAAAGAGTGGCCGTAATTTGACGGCGGGCTTTGCCGCGACAAAGCGTGTATGTACTTGCAAATCGGAGTGTGTTCCTCCAGAGCGTTCGGCGCAAAAAATACGGCACCGTATTTTCTGAAGCGGACGCTCTGTACGTTGGGATAGTGCAAGCACGATTTTTGACGGTGCGCCAGTGTAGTGATTGTATGTTTTAATTATAATATTTGGAAATTAATTGGTCTAGCGAACAAGATAAAATTTTAATCGAGTTTTTTTTACTATATCGCTTTAACAGCGGCGTTTGCACTAAGGTTAAATCATAAAAGGTCGGGTTTTATCTCGGGTCAGTTCATAAATATTCAGGTTCAAGTTAGGGTTAGATGAGAAGCCGCCTCATGAAAGCATCCGGGTTAGGTCGTAAAAAGTCGGGTTTTATCTCAGGTCAGATCATAAATATTCAGGTTCAAATTAGGGTTAGATGAGAAGCCGCCTCACGAAAGCATCCGGGTTAGGTCGTAAAAAGTCGGGTTTTATCTCGGGTCAGTTCATAAATATTAAGGATCAAGTTAGGGTTAGATGAGAAGCCGCCTCATGAAAGCATCCGGGTTAGGTCGTAAAAAGTCGGGTTTAATTTCGGGTTATTTTGTAAACAGCACCACCGAACCACCCGGGTTAGGTCATAAAACGCACCACCGAACCACCCGGGTTAGATCATAAAACGCACCACCGAACCACCCGGGTTAGATCATAAAACGCACCACCGAACCACCCGGGTTAGTTGCACCACCAGCACCACCAGCACCACCTGATCCAGAACTCTTAGTTTTCCTCTACTCATATACTTCCTTCCCTTGAAATAATTTTATTGTCCACGCATCTAAGGGTTTTAAGTTAGCTGTCTGAGAATGTTTCACCTAGAACAAGACCTTTATTAATAGTCAGTCAAAAAGGCAAAAAATGAAATGGCATACCTTTCAAACCAAAATAAAGGAAACCTGAACTAACATTTTGCCCACTGTAATAACAAATCCTGCCTCAAAATATTTATAGGATTGTAGACTCTTAAAAGCTTTCATTTCTTCCTTGGTGTATTAATTGTAGCCCAGCACTAAATACCAAACAATAACCATATGAGACACTGGTGGCACTCCCTCGATAAAAAAATCTAATTCCCTGTCCTCAAGAGTAAAAGGATCGCTGTTACCAAGAATGCTCACCTTTTGTAGGTACCTAAAATCACGCAATACCTAATGAACATCCAATATAAACACACAAGCCACATTTCAGTCAGTTTAAAGACTAAGGATTTTAAAACAAATCCCATAAACACTTTCAAATTACCAACTTCACGGCTTTTCCTCAATAAATTGTGTAGATATACACTTACCACTGTTAACATCACTAATTGTGAGTATTGTTAAACGTAAATAACAAAAAAAAACACAAAGTGAACAACAATAACTTAATAAAATACACAAAAACCAAATCGCTGTTTACACATTAAAATTCACATTAAAGTAAAGGTTAGGTTTTCTGACGTTTGCCGTCGACGGCCATATTGAAAGCACGTTGTGGTTCCAATTTGACCGTGGTGGGCAAATATCACGTGGTTTGGATTGCCTAATGCAACACTGCAGAAAGGACGGTTTCCACAACAAAAAAAAAAAAAAATGGAAAGGCGTCAAGCTCCCAACAATCAATGGTGTCGGGATTTTGGTGTATACCTGACTCATTGTCAATATTGTAAAGCAAGCTTGATTACATTTTCAGGGATGTTATCAGGACTGTAGTTTCTTAGAGCTAGAGAGTTGTGAATATAAACTTACAGAGAATTAAGTTTAAATAAATTAGGATGGATACAAACAAATATTTAGTTTTAATTTTAAACAGAAACATGCTACAGAAAAGAAAATTGATTGGTGAGTGAAATAAAATTTAAAACTGTAACAACATAAACTGGATTTGTGGCTTACTGAAGCAAAACCTTTTTTTGCCCTGTTACTACCATTACGCTAAAGTATATATTATGAAGTATCGATTTTATTAGTAGAAAGATTTATCAGTAGAAACTGGTAATTTTTTAATTTTTAACTTGATATACGGTCTAAAATGTGCGGAAGAAATGCTACCACAAATAGACTTAATATGACGATCTAACCCAACTTACCTTATTTCAAAAGTGGATGATTTCGGAGATACAGTTGTTTTAATAATTGGTGTATTGTCACAACATTCGGCTAGGGGGGGAGTGGGCGATGTTGTGGGGTGAAAAATGAAAATCTGCTCTCATTTTTATTGTAAAATTTAGGGGGCGCCACCTGCGGTACCTTGCACACATTTAAAACGAAATAACTTTTTTGAGCCACCCTGTACTTAACTTTTAAAGACAAACTCTTACGTTTAAGGAAAAATGTGAAGGAGCATCGTCATGCATGAACTACATTCCTCTTCGAAGTTCCAAGGGCAGGGGATCTAATAAGCTTGGTAATTCGTTTCGCAGATGTTCCAAATAATTTACGCCGATTAGTCGAGGTTGTAAAATGACAGGACCAATTATGAAAGTGTCTATGATTTCTGCCCACACATTGAACTTAAACTTATGCTGATAATGGGTTACTTTAGCTGCATGAAGATTTTCTTCAGCATAGACATGTTCATTGTGCAAATTGGTTATGCCACTCCGCGTGAAACAGGCTGCATCTGTGAATAGAAAATTTTGTGTAAAATTCCTATTTTGATTTCTGTGTTCTTGGGTAAACCGGCAGATAGCTAGGCGTGGTTTCAAATCATGGGGTAAAAGATGTTGTAGCCGTTGAGTATGAAATGGGCGCAGTAGTTATTCTCTGGTCACCCTATTAACGGTATCTCTGCATACCCCTAGCTCTAAGCCCAATCGTCTGCTGTTGAGTTTAGGATTTTCTTCAATCCGATGTAGAATATCTTCGTCAACCTCTGGAGTTCTTACCGTACGTGCACGATCATAATTAATAAAAACAGGCGCAAACCTACCCGTTTCACGAAGACGTCTTTCAAATGCCGCGAAGGTTTTATGATTTAATAAGCGACGATTCGGAAATCTTTTACTGCATACTCTGCAAGATTCTAAACCATTTCCTTGGCAATATCCGAAAACCAATAACATATTGGTCATTTCTTCGTTGGTATACTGTACGGCCAAGACGGAAAGAGTGAGTTTTTTAAATCCAGATATCTCAAAAACGACTGCTCAAATCAACTCTTACTACGTCTACCCCTTTTAGGTAAAAGACGTTGGGGAATAAGAATTTTTATTTAAAAGTTAAATACAAGGTGGCTCAAAAAAGTTATTTCGTTTTAAATGTGGGCAAGGTACCGCAGGTGGCGCCCTCTAAATTTTGCAACAAAAATGAGAGCAGATTTTAATTTTTCACCCCACAACCCCCCCCCCCCCCCCTAGCTGAATATTGTGACAAAATACCAATTATTAAAAAAATTATTTATGAGAAACTAAAACCAAATTGAACTTTTGACACTCCGTATCTCCGAAATAATTTACTTTTGGACTGAGGTAAGTTGGGTTAGATTGTCATATTTAAGTCTCACGAATTTGTGGTAGTATTTTTTCCGCTCCTTTTAGAGACACCCTGTATATTAACGATATTTTGCAAAATAAGAAAATTCAATCGGTAAATAAAAGCGACAAATTAAATTTCTTTCTTCTGGATCTATAAAAGTTGTGTTTCAAGTATGTAAATGTAAATGTATAACCAATAATTGAGACAAACATTTTTATAGTTTAAGCCTTTAATAAGGTTAAACGTACAAACCTGATCCGCTTTTATTAAGGGATAATTAATTCGTAAACAAGACTTTGTAAGCAAATTTCCCCCATAGATCTGGTTATTTCAAAATTGCTGCTAATATACTTCGTAATTACTATTAAGTTTCTACAAGTTTATTGAGGCATTGTGGTGTTATTAATGGGCCTAAAAATAGGTTTTAAATGCATGCGGTGAGGAAGCGCCGCGGGCCGGCCGGAATGAAAAATTTTTTAAAGCCACGCCCAAATTTTGTCAAGAGAGTCGTTAGAAACAAGTTAACAAATTTAATAGAAAATAAGACAAAAAATGCACATTTTTACCTTGGACTTATAGTTTACTCTTCTTTATAAACGGAAACTAGGTTTGAAATTCTGTGCTAAGTTTACATTGTCGATAGGGTGCTATTGTTTCTAAAGAAAGAAAATGAAAACATTTGTACTTTACATTGCATGCATTACCGCGTCCTATTAGAGCCAAGTCTAGATATACTTTACGCCAGCTACCAGTTTAATGATGGCCGACGACATATTATGTCATTTCTAGTAAGATTCTTTTTACAGAACTTAAATTTGGTCAGGATCGGAGTTATAGGTAGGTGTCTAAATATGTAAACAAAAAGTAAACATACCACACCAAACCAAAAGTAATGTTTTTTTTTTAATCATGTTATTTGAGGGGTATATTACAAACCTAGATGTGCTAAATACAATCAAAAATAACAGAGGAGTAGGCGAGATTGTGGACGACATGTATTTTTTTGTGTGTGAGATTCAAAATATATTTGACAACTAAAAGTCGTCCTACACGACATATGGCAGATTATAGAGCGAAAAAGGCAAAATTAGAACAAAACAACAAATAAATTCAAAAATATTTTAAACGCTATAAGCTATATTTAATAATCTTCCTTAAAATTAATTTAGGTAATATTTGTGTAATACATAATGGTTAAATAAAGTATGTTTACTTACCTACTTTTTAAAAAAAAGAAACTTTCAAATCCACGAAGTCTAATAATATTATGTTGTTAAATGTCTAATAGGCACAAAATAAACGATATAATGGAAATACACTATCTCAAAACACAGAGAATACACAAAAATACTCCTTTCAACGCGATAAGTCAAAGTTGGAACGTGCAGTGACGGGACGGGACGGCTTAGACGGATCTGTAAATCAGCTGTAAATTTCGAGTGTGATCAAATAAAAAAAGAATAGATAGACGAACTGACAAAGAGAGATATTGGTGCAAAGGCTTAAGAGAAATCTACGCGACACTCTAAGTGTGGTGCAGCAGATATTTCACCTGTTGACGCTTTTCCGGCGGAACGAATTATGTGCAATATATTTATATTAATCGCGCACTTATAAATATATGGTCATTCATATATCCATCTCTCATCAACGCAGCGATTGCCAGTGTTTGCGAGATGTTTTTTGAATTAAGGGACTTTTAAATCACAGGTTGGCAAATATGTTTGGAATATGGCGTCGGACGCCCATAAACTGGTAGCTAGCGTAGAGTTTATCACGATTAGTTCAAAGTTCAATTGACGCGATCGCGAACAGAGCTTCTCGGCTCGAGGAAATCACGATACAAAATCCATAAATTCACCAGATGCGCCTACTTGCACTTACTATGTTGCATATAGTAGAGTGCTTCGCTTGGCAGTCAGGTCAGGGAGTCAGAACCGGATTTGGTTAGAAATCAAAAGTAAATGGGTATTTGGAATTACAATTGGCGAAAACTAAATTAATTTTCATCTTAATACGACAAGAATATTTGTTTTATCTTATGAAACATCGCTACCCGTAACCCGCTAACCGTACGCCACTGGCATAAATATATATAGACGTAACGCAAAATAGTGAAGATCTACTTGAAACTTTCTAAAATTTCACATGAAGGCAACTAAAATATGTTTTCTTGGCTTAATACTTCGATTGTGATGCTTATTTTCTACCTTCCCTTCACATCCAAAATAGTTGTTTGTATAATGAAATATATTATTTTATTTTATTCGTAGTTATTTTCGTCTATTCTATAGTATAACAGAAGTTTACTCATGGATGAAAAGAATAGAAAATTTGGCAATCTAATACATTATCACAAGGAAAATCAAACCACGTTTATTATAAATTATTGCGTACAGATCAATCAAGGACGTCGGGATGCTTGAAAGCTTTATTGATTTAGGAAAGCATATTCCCCTGTTATAGCCGTTCATAACAACACGTGCCTGTAAACAAAAAATAATTAGGTTTATATAAACAGATAAAGAAAAATAGGGTGAAGGAACTAAACACTAATATAATATTACCTAAATAAATCGGATTTTTCTATATAATATTAAGTAGAGTACAAGTTTGATGCACATCATTTTGCCATGCACGCTATGGCAAGATTGATGTCATGTTGCATGTATATACAGTTGCCTATATTGTAAGATTTAGGTAGGTATTAATTATATTTATTGTGGTTTTCATTGTAAACATTTTCTGATTCTATAATAACTTTCGTTATAGTTTCAATAAAATTCAGCTTACTGACAATAAAACCCGGACCTATGTCTATCTTACAAATAATCATTATTAAAAATATTGTATTTACCACTACTATATTAGGAATAATATTACTAGGAACATGCTTATTTCCAATCACAAAACCCAACAAGTCTGCCGTAGGCGAGAGGAAATTTCATTTGCGCATCTATATTACTAATTGTTACAAGTTTTATGTCCATATTTCTTCTTAATAATATATTTAAAATTTGCTTGCTCGAACATGACTTTCAACTGATATTTTATATCATAATATATTTTCTTATTTTTATGGTACCTAAGATATGTATAAGATTATGATAAGATATATGAAATGAGCTCCTAAATGAAAATGAGTTATAAATGGTGTCTCATTTAAAAAAACTGAGATATGCATGTTTGAAAACTACCAGTCTTAACGAGTGCTTCAAACACTCGTTATTTATTAAGTAGTTTATATCTTCGCACTTAAAAGTATGTAAATTGTTGGTTTACAAAAATTGTGAAAATTATGGATAAATCAATACACAATATTTAGTTTCCGGTAGGTAATTTTTACAAAAAAAATTAAATATGACTAAAGGTGCTAAAGGTAACTGGAAACCTGTAAAATAAAATATCAATCGATACTGTGGGCTAATTCGTGCCCAAGATATTAGATACGGGTCAAAATTCAGCCGGAAGTGTCGCCATGGAACTTTCTGCCGAATAACTGATATGCTATGAATCACGGAAAAAACAGTATTGTAAATTTAGTTTAGTAAGAATTGTATAGTATATTTCTCTATAAAACCTCTTAATAACTATAAATCTGTATATCAGTCTTTACCAAAATTAAATTGTAAACTACATTTTTAAAGAAATATGGTTAGCTTTTTTATATAACATAGTATAATTATACCACCACTAAGGTATATATTACATTTTACAAATGCGTTTTGGTTAAATTGAATAACCATTTTTTTTAGTTAAAAGTAAGAAACTGTATTGTGAATTTTACTAAATCCTTTTGTGACTTTTATAATTTTTTATTATATGAAGAGACGGGGATAAAAAATGGTTATAACGGAAAATTAGTAAAAATTACTATATACCTTTACTAAAATTTCTAATAGAATTTAGAACGGCGTAATTATAGTAAGACTGTTTAACAATAAACTATTTGAATTTGTATAACACTATATTTGCAAAATATCAAAAAATATAGAAGCGCTTAGAAAATTTTCATAGAATTCGTATTTTACTAAACGAATATAGTAGAAACTCCTAAATAATTTACAGGAATAGTCAAAGTCCGCCGCCGCATTTACAGTTATGCTATCAAAGGAGTCGTACCTCTAACTCTTATTCTTTTGTGTTTTAAGTTCGAACTGGTTAATTTTGTCTATGATTTTCTGTTTATGATATTATGGTGCTGTTATGTGGAGTTTGGCGGATTTATTAGCAGAATAGAATCTGGAAGACTTAGTTTCGACCAAGAAAGAAAGACCAGATATATTTCATTATATCCTGTGTAAAAGCAAATAAAAAATGTTACAAAAATATTTAAATGAAACTACGAAAGGAGTTTTAAATATTTGCTAAAATATTTAATTAGTATAACAAAAGTTGGTGGTAGAAATTCAACTAAAATTAATAGGATTTACGAAAAAATATTACAAATTTTACAATATTCATTAATAGAATGTGCAAAACTTCTTGGTAGTTTTTACAAATAATTATTACAATTGTGACAATAGAAGCTAGAAAACAACAACATATGTTTATATTATTTGCACTGTAACGAATTTTTTTATTCCTTAATATTTTTGTAGTAACTATTAAAAATATTAACTCGTTTTTACTATAATTTTATAGTCTTCCTTAATATACCATATGGGTGGTGTCCTTTATGGAACTATAAAATATAGTTACTTCAATTATATTTTTGGTTATTTTATAAATTTTTTTTTCCGTCTAATGATACCTTCTTCAGAAATAAAACTGTCTTCAAAAGGATGCCATGCTTTTCAACATAATCGATATATCATATTTAAAGGAGTGGTCCATATCTCAAAGTCTGAATATTTATATGAAATAAGACACAAAGTCTCCTCCACTAATTTAATGTCTTTCTATCTAAGGTGGTTTAGGAAGGGACTTGCGTCTTGTACGTTTACGGCGTCGCACATACAACTTTAAGCGTATGGTGTGGACCGCCGTGTAAAATCGAAAAACATTACATTTTCTTAATTTTCTCACAAACGGCTCGCAGTGGAATGATTGAATTTTCCCAACAATTCTACTACTATTTAGGGTATCTAATGCGATAAATAGAATTAAAAAAATAAATTTGAATATATAAGGTGTTTCGGAAAAAAGTTCTTAAATGTCAATAAAATCAATTAAATACGTGTGGATATAATAGATTAAATCCTATTGATTTTTTAGAGAACCTTTGTCTGGGGATATAGTTTTTAAGCACGATCGGAAATTTTTTTCTAGAGAGAGTTTTGCGCTTGTGAAAAATATTCTTAATTGTGCTTAGGTAAATCGGACGAAAAGTATTAGTGTAAATGTCCTCTTTTGCAATGCAGCATAGGAGGAGTCCAAAAACATTTGACATCCTCGGGGTCCGCTAGACAAAGAGAACTGTTTCGTGGTGAATGCCACTCGTCAGATTGCCATAACCTCGGTACACTAACTTTAGCATTGGCCCCGAGTGCCTTAACTACTAAATGTAGAATACATTTAGCAGTGAAAGCACAAAAGCACCATCTCCGGTTTACGTGCTTAGTAGATTTCTTGTTACCATAATATTTTGGCTCATCCACTCAGTGTGGTTTTCTTTTGCATTGCGACTTGCCTTTTTTGATACTTAATAGATTGAGCAGGAAAAATGTTGTTTAGGCATCTCAAATTTTTTTTTACAATACCTCCGAAAATTTTAGAAATTGTAGATTTTGAAGTAAGACTAAAAATTTTTTAAGATGAAATAAAATTTGGATTAAAATGTTGCTGTAAACTGGAAACATGGCTTAGCAAAAACTCCATAAAAACTCAAGAAGGCGGACGACAGTTTGTTAGTCGCGTCAGATGATAAATCGTCCTAATTAATCGTAATAATTAATGCGAAAAGTCAGTAACTAGCATTCAGTTAGTATTGAGAAAAACCTAATATTTTAATATTAATTAAAATATTTTGTTAAGAATGGATTTAGTGAATTTTAGGATTTCTAATATAGACTGATGCCGCAAGTCAATGCAGTTAATGACTTTTTGCAATCATATATTGGTTCGAAATACACTTAGTGACACATTTTTCTTGATTATGTGAAAAATGTTAATTAGTGACGTTTCGCTTTAATAGGACGAAATATTTTATACTTTTAAGTTAAAGTTTGTAATTGAACAAAGTTTTGGGATTTGTGAGTATTATTTTAACAAATTTCATGTGTCTTAGGCTAAAATAAACCGCTCGACAACCTAGGTCTTAAAGATAGGTAACAAATTTGAATACATCATCGGAAAGCACGCCTCCATTTCCATTTTAAAATCCTTTATTTCCTATTATTTACATTTCTAACTTACAACTAATATATACTAGCTTAGCCTAATTACAAACTTAAACTAAACTAGCCTATTTACAGTGTTTTGGGCGCATATGGACCGTAAGCATACAGCCCAAAATGCGCCCAAAGAACCTGGCGGAGCCAGGCGGCCGATATTCTGGCCTGTGGTTGTAACACTAGAAATTGGATCACTAACACTGTCACACTCGTGCCGGCAAGTGCCATGACGAGGTGTTAAAGGCATACATTTCGCACAAGGCGAATAACGTAGTTCTCCGAACTACCATACATTAATTAAACAGTTAACAGGTATGGAATGCAATGGAAACACTCTGGAAAAAACTGCAAAAAACCCAGTCAGATTGGCTATCACAACCCACGTTACATCTTCCTATAGCAGATGATTGTAAATGCAAGAATTATTCCTTCTCGCTGTGGGCGGAAAGAGATAAAATTTTGGGGGCGTGTCTATGTCTGGGGCGGTCGGTGTCTGGTAAGTCCGTCCCACCGCCGTTTCTCGTGTCTGAACTGTGCGTTTTAACGGATTCCAGGCTGCAAAATCGCCAAACGACCCGGCAATGCTGGAAGTTCAGCGAATTTCACAGCCTTTCCTCCGCATAAATTTATTTTGTCTGTTTGTTAATTTTGTGTCTTTTTGTGATTGTTCGTTTATTTTTCGTATTGTTTGTTTGTTTTCTATTTTCTGTTGTCATCATACGTCTGGCGGTGGGACATTGTAGATCGGTAGTCTGTAGTACAAAGGTTTGTGTACTGTATGTCCGTCATTTTCTGCTCGTCTGTTTGTTATCTCTCTTGTTAGCGGTGATGCGTCTAATTTGTAAGTGTAAAATTTGTCCGATATGTCTCGTATATACGTAATTATGTCGTCTATTGCCGCCATATGGTGCAGGTCTGCGACCGTGACGTATCTATTAGATGACGTCACGCATCGCAAGATCTTGTTTTCTAACCTCAGCAACCATTGTTGCTGAGTGTTAGAAGCACTGCACCATACGAGGGCTCCGTATGTAAGTACAGGTCTGATTATTTGTTTGTATATAACTATTTTGTTTGTTGGAGAGAGATGGGAGTTTTTAGATATGATGGAATAAAGGCTTTGCATTGCTGCAAAGCATTTTTTCAGGATTTCGGTGATGTGGGGTTTAAAGAATAAACGTTCGTCGATGGTGAGGCCTAAATATTTAAAGCGTCTTTGTCGCCTCAAATCACGTAAACTCTATATTTAGAATTTTTAAATTTATTATACAGAATATGCAAGAAATTGAAATTTCTCCTACTGAACTATGTCAGAGGAGTTTTTAATCTATCATATTGGGTTTACTCATTCCACTTATTAATTCTAGCAATTTTTACTTGAAAAAGTTTCTTACTAATAATACAGAAATATAGATGCCAAAATATCACAGATTTTTAACAAAATCAATTTTGAAGAGTCTCCTATGAAAAAAAGCATATGCAGGTAAACTGTCAACTATTAACTGAACGTTAAACGTCATTGGACCATCGAAAATACAGCTAACATATTTGGGCTTCTGCTCCTAAACATACCTTAAGGCTTCTAGATTTCACTCACAGAAGATTTACTTGCTTGATCTGCGATCATGTTTTGACAAGCAATGTTGAATAAGTTAAACATCAAGGAAAGAACGATTCACATCGCATTAGGTGAGAGTGAAAAAATTAACCGTAATGGAACTTTTTTCACTCTGATTTTTTTTTAACAAGGTCGCGTTTCTATGACAAATCTGTTCATTATTACAAATTTATAATACGTATTTTTTGGACACCGCGGCTCTCGCTATTAATAGTTTTTGATATTTAAAAAGTTAACTTGAACCACCCTATGCAGTTGCGATCGTAAAAAGAATATTGTATGAAACTCGTGCATAAATCGTTGCGGCATTTCCAATCGTGAAAAAAAGTACTACTTTATGAGCTTGTTCCATAAAATACTATTTTCGCATGAACTAAACTTTTTATGTCTAATAAGGTAAAATTAGGAAGACTGATGAAAAAGTATCACATATGGGTTAGAATGGGGGGGGGGGGGGGGGCTGCGAGGTAAATACTAATGCCGCCCCTGATGGAAGTGTTTGATTTTGAGTGGTCTACAATCCTTTCTGCGTTTTTACATTTGCGATGTACAATCAATAACCTTCTTTCTTTCCAGGTTATCTTGCATTGCAGTTTCATCGTAATTGATTAATGCACAAGGCGGAACATCTTTTAAGGAAACAGCAAGTTCATATCATATCTTGATCTACAGCAGCTCTAGCACGCTTAATATTTTGACTCAATCTAACCTTTAGATTACCTGCTAGGCGCTTTAAAAAACACTTGACCCATTTTAGTCCCGGTTTAATATTTTTGAAACGTGGTTCAACGATTCCAACATTCTCCAAATGACGTTTAACGATATTTCGAATATCCGAAACCGTAATCGGGAATCCCCAATCTGCACACAGCTGTAGGCATGTAGAAATTTTCTGCTCCTGCTCTGATAAAAAAACAGAAGGTCTGCCATAGTTATATTGTTGCTTATTATGGACTTTCCTTGGAATGGGGGATTTCGGTACACCATATTTGACAGCCGCTTGCCGATATGATAATTGATTACTGCGAACTGCTTGTGCGGCTTGTTCTAGACTTTCATGTGAAAATCCATGATATTGATTTCGTTGGGGGCAATAAATACAAAAAATCAATAGGCAAATAATAAGCGTCCTTACTTGGTACAGTTCCCTTACTTGGGACAGTGTTCCGAGTTAGGAACAAAATGTAGATTTATTTTTAGACAAGTATCTACACAAGTTACGTTAAAAAATATAAAACTTTGGCAACACTGTCATGTAAACAAGAAATGAGGTTAGTTCAGGTCCACAACTGAGGGTTGCTTTCCTAACGGGGCGTGAATGAAAACGATTCGGCTAAAAAACAATATAGACTTTTATTTATACTCGCCAACCATTTACAGGTAGCCTGGAGGATCCCAGCATGTCTCCGTGGGATGTGGACCTGATCGGCACTGTCGATGGGGGCTCTTAAGAGACGTGCCTGAGGGGCTTTACGTGGCTCCGCCTCCAGGGGACGAGAGTGGCTTAGGAGCCCAGAAGAGAGGCCTAGAGTCTATGAGACACTTGAGCGCTCCTAAGGGGTAATTGAAGAAAGATCAGGAGAGTGGCCTGGAGACTTTAAGACACTTGAGCGCTCCTGATCTCAGGGAAGGTGACCAGTCGTTAAGATAGATGGAAAAATGTAATGACAATGCAAACAATCAATTTAGTAAACAAATTATTTTATTAAGTGTTCAAAATATGCGCCGTTATTGTCAAGATAATAACAACAAAAAATCAGTAAACAAGTGGAACACAAATAACATATTATTATCTCTAGTTTAAACTGTGTCCAGTTTATGCTAGGTATACCTACGAACAGTTTAAATATTCCAAAAAAAAAACACTTACTTAAATAAATACATGATTGTGTTAAAAGCAAGGTAAATGCTATGCAGGGATACATTTTTAAAATAATTTTAATTAGCCTAGGTACTTACCTGAAGAAATGAATTTGGGTCGTTGGCTTGGAAAGCAACACCATACACTTGTTTTTCACCACAAACGTACACTAAAAGGTACTGCACTATAATCTAAATAAACCTTAACTATTTATAAAAATCTAATCTAGTAACAAGTTTTTAACAAAAGTTCCACAAAGTACAATAAATAACTAAAAATCACTTAAAATAACGCTAAGAAATCTCACAATAAACACGCCAAATACTGTGCAAATCAAGAATTAAGTGATAACCGGCTCTGGACAATATAGACGTTAAATATTAAGAAATCGCAGAAATCCGACGTACTGCGCAAGAACCACAATTCCGAAAAGTCACGCATGCCCGGGAAATTTTTACATCGGTCGGCAATTAGCTTTGTTTTCTACTGGTGGGACATCAGTGGGTTTTACTCGCTTGGTAACTGGTTATAAAAAAAATTATTTATTAAAAAGGGAAGAAGATTGTTTCAGAACCTTCTCAATTATATTGTCATAATACCTAGAGCGTGCTAAACAATGTTACCAAGGTGGTATTACAAATTAGGAGTGTAAAGATTAATTGAAATGAATTACATGTTTAAAAAATATTAAAATGTATCTTAATACACTGGCCATATTTTCAAGATGATCCCATGTTGTGTTGATTCTAAATTAACAGGCATCCTGCCTCCAGTCTGGCGAACTTTAGCGGTACAAGACAGTGAAGACAGCACACATTACATCCACATATAGGCTACAGGCCCATGTGGTCTTCTAACCAAGATTCATATTAACGCACAGCACGTGGTCAAGGAAATGCGTAGGTATACGTAGAGCGTATTACCTCAAAAAAAAAAACCAAAATAAAACCGGAAAAAATCTCCAAGTAAAAAACTGAAAAAAAAAACATAAAATCGAAAAAGCAAATTAGATATCTAGTTTAATTCATTTAAAAATACCCTACCTCATTGGTAGTCCGATGATACCATCACAAAAAAATTAAAGAGGAAATTGAGGTCTCACCTGCAAATCTGAAAATTCAGGTTATCAAAAAAAAAAAGTTATGGAGACAAAAGAGAAATCTTACCATAATAGAAATGAGGACGCGCAACGACCACGACATGAAGTGCCAACTAAAGTTGGAGCGGGGGGCGGTGGACCTCTACAAATAAAACAAAAGGGGACCCCTTAAACCCGCTGATCTTAAGTGAAGTGACGTAAAGTCAATTCTACTCGAAGAAAGGTAAAGATCAAAAGACAGGTGTTCCTTAACTGTCATGTAAAAAAAAAAAAAAAATAGGTACGTTTACTTAAACAAATAAATGATTAAAGTGATCTCGGTTCGATAAAATGACAAAACCAAACAACCGTGATATGGGGACAACAGTTTCCCCTGCATAATATGCAATTTAAAAACAAATATTGGCATGGCAATTTATCAAACCGTGAAAAGTGCAACATTATCAATGTTCTAGAGTAAACTAACCAAGGTTCATAAATGGAACTACTCAACGGATATACGATAAGATAAATGAACTACTGACCTGCTATCATAAATTAACATAACCCCAAAGTTTGACAACAAAAACATTTAAATATTAAAATATCTACTTCGTTCAAGTGAATTTAAAAGAAAAACAAATTTGACTGAAGAATGTACCTAAAATCATATTCAGGACAGTGGCCTGTAAATTATGAACATTGCACTAAAGCACCAAACTTAAATTTGACATGTAACATAAAAATTTAATGTAAACAAATGTCTTACATGAAGTCATGTAGCATCCTACAAATATGCAACTTCAGCAAAAATAAGCTACAGGTGCCATTCCTGGATTAAATAATTTTTGAACTTTCATTTCGCTAATTGTTGCTGTCTACAGAACTTTAATTAAGTGCATATAGAGGGCTATATGGGAGTGAAACAATTATTAATGACATTTCGTTTTGTTTGAAATTGTGTTTACGTATCTTCAAACGTTTTGAAAATATTTAAAGAAAATCATCTTAACAGTTTACCTTTGAAAACCAAGCATTTTAAGCACCATGTTTATATTATGAATATTCCTTTAATATGACGCGTCGGTAACTTATATTATATAAAAAAGAAATTGTTGAAGGTCCCTACAAACCTTTGCCCTCAGGGCCTTAAAAGCCTTAATCCGGCCCTGTATGTATGTGTAAGCACACGGTTTTTTTTTTGTTGGCATTCCGCTGAACAACCATAGTCAGTCAAAGAGTAAATTTTTTTAAATATTGCAGATATTTTAGAGAAAAGGTAAAACACATAAACAGGGGCACTCGTATTACGCCACTGGAGTCTGTCAGGGCAACTCTTTTTTATAATCGAACGAAATAGATATCCATAATATCCAACGTCTTAAAAGAGGTCTTGTGAAAAATGTAATCAGCCTACGGAAACAGTACTTGGAGTACTTTTTGAAGGTTTTCTAAAAATAACTAGATATTTCCGGCAATAAAAATATTCAGAGTGATTTTTGTATTTAAAGAAAAATGCTAAATTTACAAATTACCTTTCAAAAGGGCGCATTGAGCAATTTAAGCGAAAATATCTCGAAATCAGTTGCTCCGAAAGCCCCCAAATACAATATTTTGTGTAAATACGTTTGTTTTTCTCGAAGGTATTTTTACGTAAGATATCTTTGATTTAACTTCGTACCTACAATTAATAATTGCCGGACGCCTTATAAATAATGGAATATACAGGGTGCCTCAATAACTTGTGTGCCTTCAATAGCACGAAAATTAAGAGGGACACATAAAAAGTTATACACAAAAATTCTAGGGTTTAACAAAATTCATAGCGTAAAAATATTTTGACCCATAAAAAACCTATTGAACATACAAGATATTTTTTTTAATTAAACGCGTTACATGTTTTTCGGCTGTTTAACAAAGTGAAAAAGGATATTATCGCGTTTTTGAATTTGCTTAGAGCGATGAATTATTTTTTCTGGAATACAATACATAATAGTCTTAGTTATCTATGTATTAAACTGAGGTAAATAAAATATATACCATAAATATCTTAATTATTAATATAATACTATAGTTTTGAGATTTATTATATACTACCTAACCTAAACACCCTATATTAAACTGATCTAGTGTATCTTTTAAATACCTTCATTTTTTATTTTACGTAAATTTTTTTAAATTTATCCTAAGGTATGTACGCAAAATATTTAATCTAATTCTGCTATCAAGGATGTTATGGACAAGAATCAATGAAATTAGCTTAATAACATACATGTTTTGAAAAAGGAAAACAAAAATTTCTACAATAATTAACAGAACAGAAAGGAATACAATTTTAACTACTCCAAAATATTATTTACATTGATTTTAATCGTAAAAAAAGTAGTTAAAATATTCAGGGTGTTTCAGAATATGTTACGTAACTTAAGGGGGTGATAAGCATGTGTCCGGAGTTGCCCCGTTTTGATATACAGGGTGCTAAAGTTTTCTAAAAAAAATCGGTTGCAATCGTTTGTATTATCAGAGGGTGGCCATTTTCAACATTTGCTTTGATTAACTCTTGCATTTTTTTTGTATTCTTCTTTAAAAGAAATAATTTTATTTTTAATTTAAATGTTTTAATTAACTTTATTATTTAAATTTAGGTATTTTTTGTACATGCAATAAATTTTTTCTCTCGAAAACGAAACAAGATACGAAAACAATTTAAGGTACAAAAATGTTATATTATTAGTTGGTAACTCCGAAAAAAATTAGAAAAAAGTTAGTGGCGTAGATTTTTTTGTCAATAATATTCCTTAAGGTGCTCCCCGGGACGCCACTGAACTTAATAAATTTAATCTAAATAGGGCTAACTAACCCCCTTTTCATTATTATTAACGCTACCCAATGTCAATAAAATCGGGTAAAGGAAATTTAAAAAAATTATAAAAAAAAGATTTTTTTTTTTAAACTTCTACCCCTGTATATCAAAAACAGGGCAACTTCGGACACATATTAGAATATCGTAAAAAATCACTTCATTAAGTCATGTACCATACTTCTGAAACACCCTGTATAGGTAAGAGCTAACGCAATGCTTACTATTTAAAACTTATTTCTTCTTTTAAAAATCAAAAGTGGAGAAATAAATAACAAAAAATAAATAGGAAATAGAATATATTTTTCACAAACTGGGAGTACCTAATTGCTTTTTACTAAATAAGAAAGTCCGAAACCAATTCAAGTTTGAGTTAAGGGCTACGACTCTCGGTAGGTTTGCTTGGACGGTCGCGGCGAGGGGCGAAGCTGCTCGTCGAGGAGTAGCCGGTGACATATTCTTCCAGGGCCGATTTTCTCCCTCTTTCAATTTGGTTTGATGCGTTGCGAGGTGCGATTACGTGTGCTTATTAATAATCTTATGATTACGGACGCGAATGCATCGACATGAGAAAATAGTCGGCACCATGGTACATATTTGTACTATTAGTCGGCACTACTTTAAATATGGAAAAAGACGTTTGTTCCTTAAATGAAAGGGGGTTATGCAAATAAATAGGGTTGTTGTTCAGTTAATTAGGCAGGTACTGGCTAAATACTGCGAATTTTTTTGTTACTTGATTTTATTGACATAATAATATAGTAATAATAAACTAATTATACTTAGTGAGTTATAGTTACATATTTATAACTAAACAAATTAATGCGAGTTTAATTTAAAGATATAATAATATGTGGCATTGTTCTTAAATTTTGTTTTGATTTTAGTCCAACAAAAAACTATGAAAGTATGTATGTCAATATTGTAGGGGGTTAATCTGTGTGTGATTTTAAGACAAAAAGTTTATGTAAACTCCGTTTACCGTTCTTGCTTTAATACACGGCAACAAAAGTTTTGTTTTGAAAAATTATTTTTTTTAATAACTCAGAAACTACATTAGATATATTTAAAAAATTATAAAACTTGGTGGGTGAAAACTATCGTTTGTGTAAAAATCGAATTTTAAGTTTTAACCAGTGGTGTCCTAATTAATTTGTAGGTAATCTAAATTTATTGATTGTTTTAGTTAATTAAGATGATACGCCACTGTTCTTTTAAAAAGAATAATAATTTTATTAATGGTGCAATAAAAAAGATCTATTGCCTTTTTTTCGCATCTTTCAGTGAAAGAATAAGGAATAACAATAATTATCTATGCGTAAAAGTTAACGTATTTTTACACATGTTGGGGAAACGATCATCCAAATGTATTAAAAATAATATAATTAAATGCAACAAATGTTTTTAGAATCAATACTACTGTTAAATATCTGATTTCAATATTATTTAAATAAAGGAGCAAAATGTATCAATATTTGCGGAACGAATAGTGTTATCGCCGGGATAAACATAAAACTTGCAAATATCATCTTTTAAAATACATATAATATTTCCTAAATAATAAGCGGCTAGTTGACCGTTATTCCAGGAAAAAGCAATGTTCTACATTTAGATGTTAAAAGTATATATTTTAGAATCTTGTACATCCGAACGGTGTTTCGGCGCTCTAGAGGGGTGACAGAGCATGGTACATTTGTTGATTACCGTCCAATTGGTTAAAAGAAAACATGGCGGCTGTGTAGCCTATCAGAGTGCATTGTTGGTTGGTCATCGTGACAGCGGGGGCGTAACCTTGCTGTCAGATGGTATAGTTTTCCATTTTGTATACTAGTACACTTTTGGCTTCGATAAAGCAAGGTTGTATGTCAACAAACTCACGTGGTTTCTTTCCGTCGGATTGAAACAAATAGCATTGCCTAAAAAAAGGCACCCAGCAAATGTACTAAACAAATGTAGTGACTAGTTATTTGGTTGTAAAATTAGTAGTGAATATTTATGTTATAGTATGTTATTGTAAAATTATTTACTAAAGAAGTTTTATGTGATTTGGAGAAATAAACGCCAAATTACCACAGTGAAAAGCTCGTTTAATTCCTTCACTCAGTAAATAAAAGAATCAGTGAAATTAACCTACAATCGAGGAACATAAAAGCCTCATGAACTGTTGACACAAGTTAAATAACAACACTTGGCTTGCTTAACACATTTTTACACTTTTTCTTGATATAATTTTTTAACTACTAGATAGCTAATACCCATTCCTGATTAAATTAGTTAATGATTTTAATTGACTGTTAACAAACTAATAACATTTTTCTAAAACTAAAAAAAAATTAAATAATTTGTTAAAGATGCCCTCTACCCCCATGGGTAGATGCTTTAGCTCTTGTTCTGATATTAGTGCGCGTTCTTTGAAGAATGCTTTTAATATTCCTTATTACATCGCAAGATGCTCTTATGCTATTTTTTAGTTCTTTTGCAGACTAGAGTGCCGTGAAAGCTTTAATATGCCCCATAAGGAAAAGTCCAAACTATTTAATATATTTAATTTTATGCTATACTAACCTGAACCATCATACATGAACCACATTCTATATTTATAATTATAACTGGCACTTCTTCAAGCAATATGGGCAAATCGTTCTCTAGAATCCAGCGATAGTTATGGTCATTTATACTTTCCAGCAAACAAAAGGACCAATTAAGTGGTTTTCAACAATTCCAAACCAGACAATTAACAAAAATTGCTCTTGATGACTTCGATTTCACAATATCATGCGGGTCTTCCGTCCAAACATGAATATTGTGGAAATTTCTGATAGCGTTTCTTGAGAAGTTTCGCTTATGAACATTATTTCACAGTCAAATACGGGATTTTGCACAATATTCTTCAAAAACTATTACGAAAAGATGATTCTAAGGGAAAAATCTCGTGGAAGTAAGGCTTGGACCTGTTGAATGTGGTGCGGGTAAAAAAGAGAATCGTAAAGAATTCTCTAGACTAGAATGTGCGAGATGTGCAAGTAATTTTAAATGTTTCTAGTTTTGAATTTTCATCAATTAAACTTAAAACTGCTTCTTTCATTTCTGGAGTTCTTATAGTTTGGAAAAAACATCGATCCTAAAGTAATGATGTTCAAAAACATCTATGTTTTTTTCTTAATTAAGATTTTAGTCACATTTATTTTAAAAAACATATTTTTTGATTTTTATATACCTACAAATGCAAGACCAGTCACACAATATCAAATGCAGTGGCACACTCTACGTTGTTGTTTAATATTATTAAATTGAATGCTCTCTTTTCTAAGTATTAACAAAGAATATGATACATAAGAAAAAATATGCCAAGTCAGTAAAGCCTGTGCTATAATACGACTCTGTGTGTGAATCTGGGAAGTTTAGTTTCTATACTAGATAATCAATGTAGTCTCAACTACGATAATGTAATTGAATCGGTCATTTCGAAAACAAACTAAGTCCATATCTGGGCTAAAACAAGATTTCGGCGCCATGATGTTTTATACCTTAAAACCCATCAGTCTGAGCGAAAACAACACAAGTTACTGTTTCATATAGCATAGGTGCAAGGCCAATTTATTTTCCATTCATTTCGAAAACAACACAAGTCCTTTACTTGTGTGGTTTTCGGAATGAACGGGTAGTGTTTACAACATGACGGAAAGTATGATGGAGCATCTCTTACCGACACGAAAAGGTTCAATAAGGTTGTCCAGTACTTTCCAGTCCGCGGGCATTCGTTTTTGCCTTGTGATAGGCATTTTGGGCGAATAAAACGGATATTGAAAAAACACGATAGAATCTATGTTCCCGACAAGTACTATACCTTGGTTCCAAAAGCAAGTATCAGTTTAAAATACTCTGTTAGAATAATATCTAAGCCAAGCCGGGAAATTCAGGATTGCAAAAGTTGGTGGCCTATATGGTATAAGAAAAACAGTATCTATAGAATCGGCAAAACTGAAGATACCAAAGGCCAAAAAAACCCAGTTCACGATATCAAAATTTAACCAGCTAATATTTTCTTCAGAATATACTGGTAGTATCAAAGCGTATGATTATATAGATGGTTTTAAGTCCCATACTTTCTTGGTTGGAAGCTCGTCTCAACCACCTACTACACTGAGAAAATTCATGCTATTAGATTTTCGAATAAAATTAACTTTAATAGCAGTAATACGATATGTCAATACACACTATTAGTTGACCTAATTGCTGCTAAAGATCTCGTCTAATAGAGCGTTATGCAGATAATTTTGCTGTCATTATCATAATTTATACTGTAACTATTAGATACTTTAATAGGAATAATATGCTATCACAATAGAAATTCTTTTATTGGATAATCATATTATCCCTATAACTATACCTTATTGTAGGTATTAGAAAAAATATTAATAAAATAATATATAGTGCCCATTAGATTGCTGTATAACTCTTATCTAAATTCGGAATAGCCAGAGAGCCGTTTGATTCTTTGAAACCTCCGACCATTGCCGAAAGCGTATGTTTCTCTTCGACCTACCCCGAGAAGCAGGTACTCAAGACGATTTGACGCGATTCAATGCAGTCCGCAGCAAATCTTAGCACCATTTAAATTTCGCTAATCGCGAATCTAGTGTGTGGTTAAAGCTTCTCGGATTAAAGTGATATCTTGTTATCATAGGAAGAATCCTCCAAAAATAGAAGGTAGGTACCTATTACAACATTTATTCTGTTTCGTAGAATTAATGTATCATATTTTCGCTATACCTAATGTTTTGGCCTTCGAAATAAAACTTCTTTTCTTCAATGTGGACTGTATAAAACTTATATTTTTATATTTTAAATAGGAATACATACAACGGCTGTGTTCTGTCTAACGCCATATTTTTAAGAGAGAGAGTGACATTAGTTTTCTAGTGTTGCCACTTAACATACCGCCCGCCTTGAAAGGACGTAGCGAGAACTTTCAAAATTCTAATATTTATCACACTGGCTTATATAAGATCAATCATTTTCTATAGTAATTTTTAACAATAAGTAAAGTTACAAATTCGTGAGTAATAAAAGTAATTTGTTAACAATGCAATGGTGCAAAACATATCTAAAAAACATAATTCTAAAATAAACAAAACTTCGTTCAAAATTAATTGTCAATGTCTACAGGTAACACACAGATTCTGTTTAGAGCTCTTTTTATTGTAACAGAACGCACTTTAATCGTTACTACTCGTACGATGCCATCACTTCCTTTATGTAGCTCAGTCACACGTCCTAACTGCCAGAACAATACAGGCGCGTTATCGTCTTTTACCAAAACCAATGACCCAACTTTAACAATGTCCATGGAGCCTTTTCGCCATTTAGTTCTGGTCTGCAACTCTCCCAAGTACTCCTTCTGCCATCTGGTCCAAAAGTGTTGTACCATTGCCTGGATATGTTGCCATTTTGACAGTCTGTTTTCTGCCAATTCCGTAAGATCATACTGAGGTAATACTGTCATAGTGCGGCCAATCAGGAAGTGAGCTGGAGTTAGAGCGGAGCAGTCCTGTGAATCTTCAGTTAACGGACATAACGGTCGAGAATTCAAAATACCCTCGATCTGCACCAACAGAGTGCCGAATTCCTCAACAGTCAAAGACTTTACTCCAAGAACCCGCTTTAAATGAAATTTAGTACTCTTTATTCCTGCCTCCCAGAGACCTCCGAAAGTTGGTGAGTTGGCAGGAATAAAATGCCATCTTATCTTATTATCAGCTAGTTTATTCCCGATATAATCAGTATTTTCTTGCAAAAAATTATAAATTTGGCAAAGTTCGTTATTTGCACCTACATAATTTAGGCCATTGTCTGAATATACATTTTTTGGAATACCGCGTCTACTTGTGAATCTACTAAAAGCTGCTAAAAAACACTCCGTGGTTAGCTCGGATGCAAGTTCAAGGTGCACTGCTTTAGTGCTCATACATATAAATAAGCAAATATAACCTTTAGAAAGAGTTGCACCGCGACCTTTTTTATTTTTAATATAAAATGGACCACCATAATCAGTACCGACATTTTCAAAAACACCAAAGGTATTTACTCGCACTTCAGGGAGATTTCCCATTAAATAATTATTACCTTTCGGGTTTGCCTTAAAGCATATTAAACATTTTTTGACTACTTGTCGACACGCATTACGACCAGAGATCGGCCAATATCGCTCTCTAATCGAATACAATAACGCTTGCGCCCCACAATGCAAAAGCCTTTTATGTTCCGATTCTAGAATAAGCCTTGTTAAAGGATGGCCATTTGGCAAAATTATAGGATATTTCTTCGCATCTAATTGATTTGCATTTTTTAATCGCCCACCTACACAAATAAGTTCATCCTTTAAAAATGGATTTAAGCTTAATATTTTGCTTTTAACCGGAATAGGTTTTCCCGCCTTTAAATTATGATATTCGTGGGGAAACGCCATAGTTTGTGCATTTTTAATCAATATCTTTTGTGCTCGTTCAATTTCTTCTGGTACTAATGCACCAGTTAATTTTTTATTCTCTTCAGAGTTCTCTTTTTTTAGGTTATAAATAAATCTACAGGCATAAGCTAAGATATGTACAATTTCTAAAAAAGAAGAAGCTTGTCGTGATAAGTTATCTAACAAACTACACGATTCAAAACTAATACAAGACACAGTTTTTTGATCAGGGATTTCACATGGGATTGAAAAATCAAAAACATTCCAAAAAGATTGTTCATTTAAAAGAAATTGAGGACCGTGCCACCATAAATCACTGCCCATAAGAAATTTTGCCGAGGTTCCGCGTGACAATAGGTCAGCAGGATTTTGGGACGAAATTACGTGATACCAATCATTTTTACTCGTCAGGGATTGAATTTCACTTACTCTGTTCGCGACAAAAGTTTTCCATGTAGATGACTCGCCGCGAATCCAACATAGAGTAATCGTCGAATCGGACCAGTAATAACACTTGTTAAATGTTATTTCTAAACACTCTGTTACCTTTTTTACCAAATTTGCCAACAATTGTGCGGCACACAGTTCAAGCCTAGGTAACGTGACATGTTTTAAAGGAGCTACACGACTTTTTGCACATAACAAATTACAAGCATATTTACTAGCTGCTAGAGAGCAACGCAAATAAACACACGCTCCGTATGCTCGAGTTGAAGCGTCGCTAAAACCATGTAACTCAATAGTAATATACTGAGAACATACAGCATGCCTAGGTATTTTTACATAATTTATTAAAATCATATTACTTTGAAAATCCTTCCAAACCTTTAATAGACCTTCTGGCAACTCATCGTCCCATTCTAACTTATTTTTCCAAAGCTCTTGTATTAAGAGTTTAGCTATAATAATTATAGGACCTAATAAAGACAACGGATCAAATATCTGAGAGATAACTGATAAAATGGTTCTTTTGGAAATTGTTTTTAATGATAAATTATCTAAATTTATCTTATAATTTATTGAATCACCTCCTGGTTCCCAAAATATGCCAAGCGTTTTATTTGCCTCGTTTTCTCCAATATTTAATGTACTAACATCCAAATTATTATTTACGACAAATTTCTCCAAAATATTTTTGTCATTACACAACCACTTTCGTAGCTCAAATCCTGACTGAGCCAATATATTTGAAATGTTTCCTTGAATATATAACATTTCATCTTCTGAATTAGCTCCCGTTAATAAGTCGTCCATATAAAAGTCGCGTTTAATTACGTTACTGATTATTTTGTTCTTTTCATTTTGTTTTGCGATATCGAATAAACATTTGACAGCCAAATATGGCGCGGACGCAGTCCCATATGTGACGGTGTTTAATTTATAACATTTAAGCTCATCATCAGGATTGGATCTCCAAAATATTTTCTGATATTTTTTATCGTTATTCTTAATTAATATTTGCCGATACATTTTACTAATATCTCCGGTCATAACATATTTATAAATTCTAAATCTGGCCAAGATTTCAAAGATATCTTGCTGTAACGTCGGGCCTATAAATTGCACTTCATTTAAAGATAGACCAGACGTAGTTTTACATGAAGCGTCAAATACTATACGACACTTAGTCGTTAAACTTGTATTCTTCATCACTGCGTGGTGAGGTAAATAGTAACCTTCTTCATTATAGGTATTATTATCATGTTCAGACATGTGATTCAATATAATATATTCATTCATAAATTTCACGTAGTCGTGCCTTAAACTAGGATTATTAATAAGTTTCCTTTCTAATGAATAGAATCGTTGCAAAGCGCTCTCTCTAGACTTACCCAAATTAGTAACCGAGTCTTTAAAAGGAATACTGACCACGTACCTGCCCTCTTCATTTTTTGTCGTGGTATTTTCAAAATATTCTTCACAATATTTCTCAGATTCAGAAAAAATCGTTTTTTTATTAGAAACTTCCTCTAATTCAAAAAATTTTATAATTTGATTATCAACCAAATTGTCTTGTATAGACTTACTAAAACAATTAATTGATTCATTATTAACATAAGATTGTATTGGCATATTTCCTGCCACTACCCAGCCAAATACTGTATTCTGAAGTACAGGTAAGTTTGGCCCAAGTGATCTTTGACCTTGATTAATTACCGACCAAAATATCTCCGATCCCAATAAAAGATCAATCTCTTTCGGTATATTAAATTCAGGATCCGCAAGCTCCAAATTTACTGGTATATTTAATTGGTTTTTATTTAAAGCAAAGCTACGTAATTTTTCTGTTATTTTATTCAACACAAGACAATTAATATCTCTTTTAAAATGTTCATTAACACACGATCCTATTTTAACCTTTGCTTGTTTGCTTATATTTGACAAGGTTTGCCCTATTCCCTTAACTGCATGATTTATTTGTTCGGTCTTTAATTTTAATTTATGACACAACGATTCCGATATAAAATTACTTTGAGATCCACTGTCTAACAGTGCCCGACATCTCACTACTTTATTATCATTACTGATTTGAACAATAACTGTAGACAGTAAAATATGGGATAATTCGCAACTAGCGGCAACAGCGCTTTCATTCGCGAGCGTTGCTACGCTACAATCTCTCGGTGGCGTGACAGAAGTTTGCTCTCTGACAGCCGACTTGGGTAGGGCATTATCCGCACCAACGTAATTTTCCTGATTGCCATTATGATGTAGAATGTCTGAGTGGAGCAAACTATTGTGAGGTTTTTGACATTTGGAACATTTATTTAGCTTACACTTCCATGAGGGGTGCGTATGTCGCAAGCAATTCAAACATAATTTCCTACTTTTTACCGCTTCAATCCTTTTCTCCGCTGACATTCCCAAAAATAATTCACACTTAAAAATAGAATGTTCATCGTTACAGTAGTAACATTTATATTTTATTTTTTCGTTTATTGCAGGAAGACCGTGAGTACCTGGCCTTCTAGACCTTTGCATTGTGGATCTATCTTGTTTTGTTATTTCCAACTTTTCTAATATATCACATTTATTTTTAAGAAATTTGCTCATATCTTTTAAATCTGGCAATTCAGCCTGGTAAGTATAATTTTCCCAATCACGACGCGTTACCGAATCAAATTTATTTGCTATAATATAAATAATTAGTCTGTCCCATGAGTCGGTCTCTTCGCCCAAACTTTTTAGTGATCTCAGATGACTCGTAATTGAATCGAACAAACTTCTCAAGCCAGTATGTGACTCGCCAGTCAAATTTGGGTGCTCAAAGATTCCCTGAATGTGATTATGAATCATTAATGCTTTGTTTTCAAATCTCTCGACTAAAAATTGCCAAGCCACAGTATAATTAGCAGCTGATACTTCTATTGATTGAATAACTTTTAGCACATTCTTGTCTAATGAAGATCTTAAATAGTAAAACTTTTGAATATTACTTAATGATTCATTCTCATCAACCAGGCTTATAAAAACATCCTTAAATTCCAACCAAGAACAATATTTTCCGTTAAATGTCGGTAACGTTATGGGTGGTAACCTTACATTCGATTGGGGTTGATTAAAAACTACACTGTTATGGCTTGCATTCGATCCAGCCGCGAATCTTGTTTCAGTATCAGCATTATTAAATAGTTTACACAATAACCTAGCCCGACTTATCAATTTAAAATATTTATCTTCAAAATCTTCCTCCTCAGCGAGGATTGTCTCTTTAAGAGTATTTTCCAAATTTAATATTTGTATAACTAAATCATTAAACTTACCCAGAATAGGTTCTACTACTTCTAACCTAGACTCTATCTCTACTACAGTTTCATCAGTTAAATTATCTCTATCATATTTTATTAAAAATTTATAAAATTTTGTTAACTTATTTTTAAGCGTGCTCTTTTTTGTCTTTAACTGTGATTCCTCAGACATCCTATTGGTGCAGACCGAACAATACCCTTTAACGTATGAATTCTCTTACCGTAGAGGTCCGGAAACCCGTCGTGGAACGTCAAATTTTTCTCAAATTTTCTTCCGATTTCCAGCACTATTACCCCGATATCTTGCTAATTTTCATGCGGCTCGTAATGACCAATGTTTTGGCCTTCGAAATAAAACTTCTTTTCTTCAATGTGGACTGTATAAAACTTATATTTTTATATTTTAAATAGGAATACATACAACGGCTGTGTTCTGTCTAACGCCATATTTTTAAGAGAGAGAGTGACATTAGTTTTCTAGTGTTGCCACTTAACACCTAATGATCATCATACCTAACTAATAATTGGGATATTCCTTGCCTTTCCTTTACCGCTATACCGCCATGTTTAACCTTTAAACAGTTGTAACCGAAGCGATGCCCAAAAATTTTAAAATGAAATTAATTATCTGTGGGATTGGTTACCTATATCATTTAAAGAAAACATTTGCTGATTATTTTTTGTGAGATTATCTATGAAGTTACTAAACTTCTATTTCCGTTCCTTTAAATTGGGAAATACTTTTCTGTAAATTTTTAAGAGACCCTTAAAAAAAATGTTTTGATTTCTGAAATTTCCTGCAAGCAAAGGAATATTTATTTATTTACGTATTCATTTAGCTACTTTTATAGGAATCCCATATTGGCAGAGTATAAGTTTAAACTGATAGAATGGGGTTTGGAGGCATTCATTGAAAAATTTAAAGGTAAGAAATACTTTGTAATCAAGTGAGAGAGTTCACGTCTACGACACGAAACCCAGCCTAGACAGAATTTATATTTTTAGTTGCCTATAAACATTGAAGTGCCTTGGCAGACCTTAAGAAATCGTGGCCTAAGACGACATAAAAGGTGCCTCAATAAATACTACCTTAAAATTGATCAAGATTATAAACAAAAGTAATATTTTTTCACCAGCTTTTTCACTTATATGTCAAAGTAACACTCGGCAAACTATGAAATTCATATACAGAACTTATAATTTTGATCAATTTCATCCTGGTATTCCGTTGACTGCTTTGTCATAAGCGTCTAATACGCCATCCATTGTGAAACCACTATTGTTTTGTTTGAAATATTTTATGTTAAGTTATATATTTTGGTTAAAGCTTGTGTTCTCTTTTTTTTTTCTTTAATTTCTTTTACTACGTTGTTAACATAATAAATAGGTTTTAACTTTAAGAAGTGTTTTTTTACCTTAAACAACGACAATAAAATATTAAGGCAATGAAAAAAGCAAATAAGGGCAATAAGAAAAGCAAATAGGGACTATAAAGTGCATTAATAAGGGCAATAAGAAAAGCAAATAAGGACAATAAAGTACATTAATAAGGGCAATCCAGTATAATAATAAAGCCTATAAGAAACTTGTATGGTGGTTATTCTTTTTATGAATACTCACAATAAAAATATTGTATAGCCGCAATTAAAAATCTGTATAAATGTATTGGGACACTTGTGTTATGGCTAGTTGTTTACAATATAGCCGTTATTAGAAGTCTGCATAAAGGCAACAAAACACTTTTATAATGTCTATTTGTTATTCTTAATACCCTATTCGGAAATCTAATAGCCTTTATTAGACAAATGTATACTGATTAATAAAAAACAATATAAAAAATTCTATTAGAAAATCTGATAGTAGCTATTAGATGGTTTCTATTAGACAGAACTTATAACCACTATTAGACACTTGTATTGGAGCCTATTTTATGCAGAAATCTGAGTAAAGGCTATGCAATTTCTATTAGTGGTTATTAGAAAATTCTCTCAGTGTATGCTCCAAAATCCTGCGTACACATCAGATAGAATACCAATAAACATTAACAAAATTAAGGATATCAAAAAGGTCATGCAATATATTCCTGATTAGCATGTCGAATTTTGGAATGATATATGCAACTGGCATACAACAACTTCTGATGCGGATGGATAACCTGTGAGTCCAAATAATAATATTCAGCTTTTTTCAAGTTTATATTATATATTATATCCAAGTTTAATGTATTTTTGTTATTTTGTTGTACTTTCCAAATGTTTGAAATAAAAAGGTTTATCAAAAACATTAAAAATTATGCTTCATTTCGAAAACAACATAAGTCCCACAGTTTAAAAAATTAATAACAAAAAATCTAAATGATCTTTATCCGCCTTTTGTCTTCCAAAAGTACATATTTATAACCTACAATACGTATATAAAATAGCATTGCCTCAAAATACCCACCTAGTTAAATGAAATGTTTTTTATGTCTCCTGAAAAAAAAAAACATTTTGTGACTTAGGTTGTTTTCGAAATGACCGATTCAATTTCACTGTCAAGAAATCTGCTGGTAAATTTGGTCGATTTGAATAGATTTCCAAAGCAAACTGTAAACCTTCTTTCTCTTACTTTTGCGAAAAAACTATTAGGAAATGCTAAGGCATCTTTAAAATTTTTCACAACTAAAAAGAAACAAAAGGTATTAATAAAACAAACCAAAATAGCTTCACCGCCAGCTCACCACAAGCCACTGCCCCTAAATTTATTTATTTATTATAATAATGCGTATTATTCGTTTTTGTAATTCGTCTACGACGTTCCAACCGTTCAATTATGGTTTAACAGTTCACTGTTACTGTCGCCAATTTTAAAAAAAGAACAGAAGAACCCCAAAAAAAAAACAGGGGAAACGCCGTACAATTACGGACGCCGTACAATTACGAATAAGAATACTGACACTGGCTGAACCTGTAGCGCCATTTACAAAATTGCATTTTTTTATGTTGCCTTTGGCTGTTTAGCCACTCAGCCAGTTTTATTCAATAATATATTATAATTACAATAAAATATGTAACAAACACTTAAAAACGTCCCATGTCTAAGCCGGGATTCGAACTCGGGACCTCTAGACTGCGGGGCGAAATCGCACCCACCCGGCTACCGACGACGATTAGAATTGCCTTCAGACTTGATACCTACTACACCGCTCGGAAGTTGAGACTTTATTTGGATTTATATACAGATGTTATCAAAATAGAAAATCGAGACTAAAACATCGATGTTACAATTTCTTTAAAGTAACACATTATAGGAGATAAGTGCATATAAAGATTAATAACATTATAAGCAGAACCCCCAAACCACTGAGGCAACACCCCATACACCCTTCCAAACTTACATCAGCAGAAACACCCTCGATTCTCTAGGCAATTATCTGCTCGAAGACACACCTAAAAAGCGTGTTTTTGACTTTTTAGGGGTGAACTCCCACTCAAATCAAACCGGGACCCCGCACATCGTGTTCTTCGTGAAAAATTACCCTTACTACCTTGATTAAGTTTGGCCACCAACCTGCATAATTTAAGTGGGATATAATACCAAATTATTATGGTAAAAATATACATTATGATATTTATTTATACATAAAATATATATTTGAAAACCAACCATGGGTTTTTATTGACCGTACCAAAATATCAGCCCTAACTAACCTACTTACTAATATCAATTTTTGTCTATTTACATTACACTAGGAATTAACATTCAAGCTGAAAATCTAAATTTTGTGACACTCGTAGAATATTAAGCAGTACCTATCTACGAGTACAAACTGGCTAATATAAGTGACAATGGCGAGAGATGTGAACATTATTTTATCGTTCTTACTAGAAATCAGCTGTTTTATAAAGTTTGTAAAATTCTTCTCACAGAAAATTAAACCAAAACTGCAACATGTAGGCATTGACAAACCTTATGATACTGCTAATTTTGGAAGCATCATTAAACTTATTATTAAACACGTTTTTAAGCTGCAAACACGACTAACCACCGAAAATTACAGTTTAGTTTCAGCATAAAATAATTAATAAGCGCTACGAAATCCGTCCGCCTTCCAGCGTGAAACGTGCGATTGCGGTAAGTTTCGCCTGAAAATCCGCAAGAGGTCGGTAGCCGACGGCCGTATTTTAAAAACGGAGGGAAAATGATTTAGACATATTTAAAAATTTTTGTATAAAATTTGTTCAGTTTGGTTGTAAAGAAAATGGTAATAGCCATGCCGCCTCAAAACGTTTTTTAAATTTTTTTTGTAGTTTATAAAAACAAACTGAGTACGTCGCTCCCATGTCGTCTAAAAAAAAAGTGGCAACGCATTGGCATACACTAATATTTATTAGAATACCATTCTAAATTTGAAATCCATTGGACTATAAATAAACTCACAATTCATTTTCTGCTATGTACCATCCACAGCTGTAGCTCTTAACGACATCCGAGTATTTTATGCTATATTTGGTGCTTAATAAAGGCTAGTTATAATTCTAAAATCCCTCTAAAATGACAACTTTTACTGAGGAAGGCAAACTGCAAGCATAGAGGAGTAAATATTCTGGCTGCATACGCCGCCGCGCCGGGCTGAATAAATCGAGAAAATATCCACAACTGAATTTCAATTTATTATTACGGTCATAAATTTAAATATACACACTATATATAATCCTTCGTAAGAAGGTATCAAAAACCACTGCTGGAATGCAAGATGTCGTTTGATGAAATTTAGAAAAAACTGATGTATTGTAAACAAACTATCAAATGGAAGGGAATTGGACTGAACTTTAGAAATTATTATTGAAAATGTTTCAGATATTGTGACTGCTAATCTTTAAAGAGCTTGATAGCCGAGACATTATTGCGGTTAGAAGTTCTACTCCGTCCATTAATTTTTTCAGTTGCATGAGAAAGGATGATCTCCCGTTTTACCAAAACGTCCAATATTCTTCCTTAACTAAGATTATGTAAAACTTTAAAGTTAGATCGGATGTTAAAATGGTGATTGGGCACTTTGAGATGGGTTCCGAAAACAGATTTGTTGTCGTGTGGGGGCCTACTAACCTAAATGTAGAGTAATAAATATCATGTACTATAGTGTGTCCTACCTATTGTCGTGACGACAAACCTCCGCAACTGTAAGTTAAACTTGTTTTTTGTTTTTCAATAATTATTGTACTCAATCGTTTTCTATCTACTTATAGCCGATTGCCTTATGGACCGAAACGCGTAGCCTTAATTAAAATTTTTTTTAAAGAAGGACCTCTTCACACTTAACAAAAATATATGCTCGGTTTAACTTCAAGAAACATCCCAACTACCATGCTTTATAATGTTATTATTTAGCTATGATTATGGTATTTTAAAGAAAAAGATAAAATAATTAAATTAATTTTTATTAATTATTAATTAAGATAAAAAATAATTGCGGATCGCTCGAACAGTTCAGATTTTTAGAAATACACCCTACAATGATAACGAGGTGGCAAGGGTCACAGTTGAGGAAGTTCAGGCCGTTTTGTATAACATGAATGCTACGAAGGCACCTGGCCTCGACGGCATAAGGAATAAGAATTTGCGAGAACAAACAGTACTAGACATTGTAGATATAGCCAAGGAAATTGTCAAAAAGGGCTGCTTTCCATACTCTTGGAAAAGGGCCAAGATAGTGTTGATCTCAAAGACCGGTAAGGAGCTTCAGTTGGCTGTCAACCACTGACCGACTTTTTATTAAACATAGACATTTTAACACTAGGGCAGTTCGGGTTTCGAGCTGCTCATTACGTAGTATGCTAAATAATGAGGTTGGTAACCAACGTACCCAGAGGGTTCAACGGGAACAGTATTTTTCGACGTCTCAAAGGCTTTCGATAAGGTCTGGCGCAGCGATCTGATACTAAATTTTCTTAATTTACTTTTTTTTTTAATCCTAATATGTTCATGGCAGCCAGAGCATTCAGCACACAAGAGATTAAATTTTATACCGCTCCTAATAAAAGTGTACTGGAATACAGAACATTGCAATATCCCAAAGTTGTTTTTTTAAGTTACTCGATCCGACAAGCGAATTAATTTTAAATAGCTGATTAATCCTGAGTGCGCCCCAGCTACAGTGATTTACATAATCTGGTAAACTGGTGAGGACCAGATAACTTAACTTATATTTTTGAGCGTAGTTGAGCGTATAGGCGATGACTGATGAGATTAAGATTTAAATTTTAAGTACTTAAGACCAAACTGTGTTTGATATAAAATTTCCATTTAAATCATCATATAAAAAGCAATATTATATTAATATACCTACATAATAATATCCTAGAACGTTTAGATATTTGTATTTTTAAATTGAAACAAGGTTGTATCCCGCGACTTCGCTCGCCGTAACACGTAACATGCATTATAATAATAATAATATCAATAATCAATGACCTAACCTGAAGTTACTGTTAGAAAGATTTTTGGTTTCTTGCTGTTCAAATAATATATTGTGGTCCTAATCTTCGAATTTTGAAAAATCATCGATTTCAGAAAAACGAGCCAAGAAGATTTTAGAGAACTCTAGCAATACCCTATTACGTTGCCAAACTAACTACCACCACTTTCTGAAATCCACTCTACTTACCGATGTACAGAAAAGGTTTGAGGAAATTAACGAATTTTCGAGAAATTGATGCCATATGTGAGAAAATTCGAAGTAAGCACCAAACCATCCATGAGAAGAAACTACGGATACATCAAGATCAAGGAATCGCAACAGTTCAAGAACAGAGCTAGAGAGCCATCGTCAACAGTTCATCAAAACACCTAAACACCACGGAAGAATATCTACTCGCAAAGGGTTTAGACTTCACGATTATCACAAAATAAACTTCATTGTTGGACATTATGTGTGCAACAGACTCAGTAGTCTCAGTAGAAATTTTACAGAAATCTAAACCTCCGAACCCACACATTCATAATTAATTGCCCTGTTCAAACTATGCAAAGATATGATTATCAAGATTCCATCTGCAGATATGAGACGACTTAAGAAACCACCTGGCGAAGACAAAGCCAACAAGTCAAAGGGATATAAAGAATATTTTTTCTATCTTATATAATAAAGATATATTATTATTATTATTATTAATTGTATAGAATATCTTGCAACTATGTCGGTGAAACCCTATGACCCCTTGAAACAAGAATCATTAAGCATCGAATCGGCATATAGTCCGCCTTACGAGTCTGTGGCTACGATGACTGAGGAGACAGGAGGGTAAAAGGCATAAGCCGGTGCCTCGTTTCATATAAACATTTTATAAGTTAATAAAATAAATTTACTTCCTCTTATTTTAATAATTAAACGACACCACTGTCCACTCTCAGGGGCAATAAGTAAAAAAGAAACGCAGTGGAACACACATTTTTTACGCGTTATTTTATTCATGTGTCCACAACAATTATTTCATCGACTAGAAGCGGTCGCAGGGAAATGCGTGGGCGGGAAAAAATTCATATGCGGTCTAATCAACATAAAATTAGGTTATTTTTATTTAAAATATATTGGTAAACTTAGCAGACCCAGTACATTAGTATTTTTTTATTCGCATTCCTTCTATAGCCACAGAACCGTAAGGCGGACTATACTTAAAGGAGAAACAGACAGATCGGGTGCAGCAAAACACGCTTAAGCCTGCCGTAGACTGCACCGCAAGTGCTACGAACCGTCGACTGCTCACCTTCACTTTGCCTAAACGCCACACCGCAATCCAATGTATTATCTTGTTAAAATAAAACATTGTAGTAAAACGTGTTCTTTTCTTACCTCAACGGTACTGCAATATTTTCTCCAGGGAAAATGTTTTTTTTTTCATAACGGTATCCGCCCGCTAAATTTTATCCTGTAAAATATTAGCCGATTCGTCGAACGACGCCATTGACATCCGGATATAGTAAAACAAAACTCTACATACAACTTACAACATACAAGGTATCATACTGCTCTCTTGAATGTAGTATTAGATGTACCCACATAATTCAGCGTTTTCAAGAAATTCAAAAAAAGCCCTGAAATATTTGGACACCCTTGTTTAGTATATGTAAGTTTAGATTAACCATACAGTAACGCGTATCATCCATCCAGGCATCCATCTATCCCCTTCATGCTGTGCAAACCTCCTAGGTAGGATAAATACTTTTGTAGCTTCGAAGCTTGTTCAATATTCACCTGAAAATGACTGGTGATGTTAACCAGTTGAAACGTTGATAATGGACGTACAAAACACGTCAACCATTCATGATTAGAGTTCGCATTTCTCACTGCCGGACCAGAGGCGCCGGCATATCGGCAACCGCTAGGTCCTGAAACACGATTTTAGGTTCGCTTGATAAGTGTGTTTCCTCATTAAGAAGATGTGCGTGTTGACGTTTAAAAAATCAAACTTGTTTACAAGAACTGGCTACCTGCACCGTATGAAACCTAACGGAAGAAAAATAAAAATCCACAAAGGAAATTTTTCATTTTATTATTTTGCAAGAGTCAGAGTCAATCATGAAAGGTACAATGACGTAGGTGAACGACGGAGAGATTGTTGAGCGACTCTCTCTAGACCATTCGCGTCTCCAGTGGACCAAATTTGTATCAGTGTTGCCAGGTTTGGTGAAATTTCACCAGAGCTGGCGACTTTATGAATAATCTGGTGATTGGTAAAAAAATGTTCGTAAAAGTTAATTTTCCGGTATTTTTTAGATTATTTCAAAAAACTTACCAATTTTTAATATTTCAAATAGGTACTTAAAAAAATTTAAGATTTGATTTGTACTTAATTTCATGTAGGTTTCCATAAAGTAGTGTAAAGATCGATCAAACTGTTACAGCTCTATGAGTGTGCTGATACGCGAATGTGTGACATCAAAATCAGTAGTGGGTCAGTCAGGGGCTTCAGAAGACTTTGCTTCGTGGCCGTTGCTTGGTAGTGAGAATAAACAAACTTGAGTGGAGGCCATTTAATGTACCTTTTTGAAGTTGGTCAAACTCTACATCGACATGCTTTGCGGTTAGTGTATGGTGTTAGACAATTAAGGCAACACCAATAGGGAAACGTAGCAGTGCGACGTAAACCCGATATGTTTACGTAGTTCTGCCCACATTATGGCGCCCTAAATTATAGCTAAGGTAAGGCTAAAGTCTGGCCGGGAACCTACGCATATTTGTTTACGTTCTTATTAGTTGATTGTTAACAGTTTATCGCAATTACACTCTTACCACAATAAATTTTCTTGTAAACCAAACCAACAAAAAACACAGAAAAGTCATCGATTCCTTAAGAAAAATTTAGGTTAGGCTTTCTTCTTTTTTTTCGGTGTTTCACGGGTGGTCCGTTGTTATCGGCTTGTATCGGGACAATAATACCACGTTTCTGGGTGCACATAAGAATCCGTATCTTCAGGTTTAACGTATCATGTAACGCAACCAAGATTTAAATTGCGCATCCGCAGATGTGATAAGAGACGTTTATGTGGTTTTTTTTCAGGTACTGTCTTAAGTGTCTGTTTAATATGCAACAGGGACTTATCAGCCAGGTGAGACCCAAATGGGTAAAATCGCAACAAACGGCCACGACGTCACGTGACAATCATCCGAATCGTCAGAGAGGACATCCACTTTTTGGCTTTTGTTGTGCTATCATTCCCTGCAATGTGTTGACATGTGTTGTTGTGTTCTATCGCCCTCACTCTATAAGTTACGACATACGTAAGACTGGTCACAAGCGAACATTGTCACAAACAAGTTAGCCCAATCTGTCCTATTATAGCTGTATCTTTTTAAAGCGCATTAAAGAAACAAATCAACACATAGTTCAACTAGTCTTTGCACTTTCTCTGCTTTTGTGTCGGTTTGGAAATAATTTTATATAAAATGGTGGCTGAGTGTTTACTAATTTGTGGCGTTTTATTTATTTTATTTCAATAGTCTGCAGATATGTGTCATATTAATCTTTTAGTAAAGTTTGCTAAAATAACGCTATTATGTCAAAAGAAAGCTCGCAAAATTGCTGACTGACTGCCAACACAAGGCATCTAACAGTAATAATTTTATAAATATTTAATTTTCCTGTTCAGTGTCTACTTTAAAGCTAGGTTTAAATATTAAATTTGTCGTTGTCTCATATTTCTTTAAAGAACATAGGACAGAGTAACAATCTAGAGTTTACGTACCTCGGAAAAGTTGTAAAATAGGTACCGATATAATAATGAGTGCCCCCTGATTGCAATATATGTTTATTGATTATAAATATTACTTCTCCACAACTATTTCCACTATCAATTTCAATTTGATAACCCTGAAATGCATTTTCTCATGTTTTCAAAGATAGGTACACCGAACCAGTTAAAGATCATGCAGTTTACAGCCCAACGAGTCTCAACTACTATTTTGTTAATTCTCTGTAAGATTGACATTGACTATATTATCATGTATTTTTAAGACCTGATATAAATTTATAAAATATAAATTAACATAAAATATATCAAATTTAATATGTTACTTTGCCCGCGTATGGCATGGCCAGTTTTGACCGTTAATAAAATCTTCTTTTCTGGCAGAGAAAAAAGAAATGGCGGAAACGGTTAATATTAATAAATTATTGTTTAACTAAAGGTAGACTTTCGATGGTCGCGACCAATGCGACTGATGCGGCTATGCGGCCGGTCGTGCGTGTACCGGTTTAATGCATTTACATATATCTCCTTTAAAGGCACCCGACCGCGACGAGTGCGACAGATACGACCAACGCGGCCGCACGACTCGACTGCTCTAGAAGCAGTAAGGTCGTGTTGGTCGTGTTGATTGCACGTGGTTTTATACTATTTATAAATAATTGTAATTCAAAATGACTCCGTTTTCGAGTGAAGACGAAAGCAAATTAATTTTTAATAAAGATGTTATATGAACCTTTACGAGTACGTGGTATAGTTCCTTAATTGATGTTTTCTTTGTTTCAGTCAACAACGTAAAATTAAATCGTCATCATCTCGTTTCTCCTCCAGTAATAACTTGCAGTACCTTAACTTTTTAGAATGCATTATAATATACTTTTAATAATCAAACCCCACAATGTCGCGAAACAACAGATAATAAACCATAATCGTGCGGGTCGTGACCGCACAAAGTCGCATATCTCGGAAAGGTGGTACAGATGCGACAGATCGCATTGGTCGTCAGCCGCAGCCGCATTAGTCGCAGTCGCGTCCATCGAAAGTCTACCTTAAACTGATAGTTCCGACAACTTATAACTCTACGGCACTCCTTTAAACGTTGCAATGGTGACATGTTATTCATATTTAGGAACTAAATGGAAACTATTGTTCCTAGTAATAAAATAGGATTCTTCTATATACAGTATTTCGTTGTATGCTATTATTATATATTTGAAGAAGGTTGAGAAGTGAGCTATCACACAACCGAAACTGAGGCGCGAAGCGCCGAAGGATATTACGTGCGGAGTGTGTAACAGCTTTCTCATCTGAGGTATATATAGATTTTTTCTACTACTAGCGCAAAAATATTATGTATTTAATTCGTTTAGATTTTAATATTAGCCATTTCTGCCTAATTTTTAAAATATTTTCAAAATCAAGTAGTATGTGAAAAATAAAACTATAGACATGTAATTTCAAATATCAATTTGTAGAAAATGTATGTTTGTGTTAACATTTTTGAATATGACATTTCCCTTTTGAAATATCTTCCAATTTATGATGGAAATTCGTGTTTTAATAAAAACTTGATATAATTTTGCAGAATTTCTTCATTTAAAACAGTTAGTCAAGGCTCAAACCCAATAACATGTTGAAGAAACGTTGAGTAAGAATGCTAAAATCGTATGTATCTTAACTTCATTACACAGAAAGTTTTTCATTATTTACCTAGATGATTATTTATCATCGTTATTTCTCTAGGGGAAGAAATTTTAATTCTTATTAGAGAAATGGAGTAAATAAAAGTATTTATTAATTTATTAATAATTTATTAAGGCTATATAACTATGATAAATAAGGGTATATTTTCTTTTTAAAATGCAAATCAGGCACAGTGAAAAAAAAACTATATAAAGGAGGTATAAGCTACAAGTTTTATGAAGCTATTAGCGCACTTGTCTCGTTAGAAGTCATTGTTAGGTGCGCTAAAATTATCCTTTACAAAACTGTTACTTTGATATACAATTATTTACTTCTTTATCTAAAAAATAATATTGCCACATATTAAAAGAATGTTTTTAATTTACGAGGTTACTCTAGTTTTTTTTTAATGAATTATAAACAAAACAAAACAAAGCAATGCACCTATAGTATTAATAATAAAAATGTTTATATCTAATTTATAATAATCAATAAATAAAATAACATATTGCATCAAGAATTAGACTCTGCTATTCTAAAAAAGACGGCTTGTACGCGGCAGACCATACCTTATCCCAACACTGCCTAGAAAATAATAAATAATAAATAATAATAATAATAAACTAGCAATAAGGCCTATACAAAATAATGGTAAAATACATATTAATTTTTAAATGCGCTAGATGTGAGGATAAAATTAAGAACAAACATGTTTTCTTACAAAACAAATAACAGAAAGAATAATTTGCAATAGTTATTAATTCCTCAATCCAATAATTGAATGTGCCAGCTCTCATTTAGATAAGTAAAACTTTTTAACGAATATTTTAAAGAAAATTTTGGGTTGCAGAGTTTCTTACAATAAGAGACAAAATATTATATAACCTAGGGCGCCTGACCATTTGGTTTCAACCAGCGCCCACTTAAAACAACCTGAGATCCAAAAAACTGTTACTTCGCTGGCTGATTGTTTTTCATGAAAATGAAACTACATAGTTCTGTGTAGTTACAATTCTTGTAGACTAGTTGTGGCTTGTATCATTCTTAGACTTATAGAAATTTTGATACTGCTGTCATAAGATACTTCTGTCTTAAATCAAAAATTATTATTTTTTTAAATAACTGATCTGAGGAATATCTTGTTATGTGAAGCTGATAAAAGGTATGTTCTCATGCCACAAACCTGATTCTGTGATCTGTTTGGAAGCTAGAGACGGGGACAATTAGTTATTATTGTATAGGAGCATGAGTGCGACCAATCCGATGAAGTAAGTTTTTACATTTTTAAATAGTTTTTCCCCAAAGCTATTAATACTGCAATATTTTATATGGTTGGTAAGCGTGCTTATTTTAAAAATATTTATTACTATTTAGCGTAAGCCAGAAAAATGGATGTTTTAGTTTTTAAGGTTTGTACGGAGTCCTCTCTTATTTTTAGGTATAATGTTATGTTCTCGAAGGGTACAAGGTTTTTATTGAATTACTGTAATATGGCAAAGCCTCCAAGGTAAAGCGGCAAACTAAATTATTTGTAAATAAATTATTCAATATCTACAACGTCGTTTTCGAAATGATTTGAATAATTTAATAAGGAGCGACGCCTCAATGTGTTAATTTTGGAATATGACAGAATGTAATTAATCACAAATAGGCAGGTATACTTAAATTAAAGACATTGAAGCGCGCAACCCACACATAACATAATATTTTTAAAATAACACGCTCATATTGGTTTCGAATGCGGATTCTCAGGCAAAAATCAGAATTTTTAAAGAAATATTTTATTCAATTAAATACTAATAATATCATTTGATTTGAAAAACATTTAAAGATCTACGAAAGAAATTGCGTAAAAAAATAATATTTTCATGCGGTATGTAAATAATCGCAACGAACGTGTTTGTTGTGAAGTTAATGGAGCCCAGCGAGTTTGAGGTTAAGGAACCGCGCATCAGTTTTTTTTTAAACTGTGTACGTTAGCATAATTTAGTATAAAATAAAATTATTTAATAAAAATATGGTAAAAGTAAAATTTCATCAGATTACGATAGCCCTTGTCAAATGATTTTTGAATATAGTTTTGCTTAAATTGCTTTTAATCCCCTTCAGGTAAATAATTAGGAATTGTACTAAATCTATAAACGAACGAGATTTGTTTCAAATTAACAATTAAAATAGAAAAAAAAGAGTTCTATTAATTTTACTTTAGATTAGGGTTTACGTTTGACTACTAAAGAGTAAGGAGGTCAGTCGTAGGAGAGTGATATTGACCTTCTTCCCCCCTATACTATTCGATATTGTAAGTTTTAAAATAATTTAAATAGCATGTCCATTTGAAAAAAAAGTACGGAATAGAGACAAAAACTCGTGACAACGAAAATCTGTATTCTCAAACAAAACCTGCGATATAAACGGGTATCAACAAATGTCGCAACCGCAAAAAATAATGCAACAAATAATGCAACAACAACAGCAAACTTTACAACAACCCCAGTAAATGTCACAGCAAGTACCAAAGGAGTACCATCACCTTAAGTAGAATGGTTAAGTTAAAACTAAATGCCGATGCATCATACACAATATAGTACACCTATTGCTATAAATAGTCAATTTAATCAGGAATAAAATCAACCACAGTTTGTTAATGCAACAATTATCGCGACGATAAAGAAGAATGCGGGCAGGACCTGGAAAAGAGAACCAGAAGTAGTTACTGAAATATCAACTAAATACAACGTGCAAACAATAGAAAAAAAAAAGATAAGCTTAATGCCGGAATCTAATTAAGAGAATAGGATTTTTTGGTTTAACACTATTGACAGATATGAGCAGCTCTTAGGTCTATTAGACGATGACATAATACAACAAACGCAACAAAAGAAAAACAGTGCAAGAGATGAAGAAGACAAAGCACCCAAAGGTCCTAAGCTTAGGAAGAAATTTGGCTTTTGAGTAAGTCATTCTACTATTCAATAAACACACAGAATTGTCAATAAAATTTCTGCAGCCTAAAAGAAGAGGAATTTTGCACATCGGTGTACCTAGACGTAGCGCAGGCCGTTGGCACGGTGCGGTATTCTGGATTCTGGAGTATTACATAAAATTTAAAAAAATTCGCAAGTAATTATTAACCATAGTAAACGTCAGACATCTCTAAAAGATATTCCCAAAAACAAAATATAACTATACTATCAAAAATTGCACACTTCTGGAATACCACAAAGGAGCGTGCTGGGGCCATTTTTATATTTAATATTTAGGTACTGCAGACTTGTATTATACAGGGTCGTTGGTATATATGGAAACGGTCGATTATTTCTTAAAGTGGCAACAGCTAGCAAAAAATATTTAGGACAAAAATTTTAGGGTTTTTTATGGTCTATCAGAATTTTAAAAAGTTAAGTATACAGGATGAGTCAGAAAACCGTAAAGAAATAAAGTTACTTTTTTTTCAATGGAATACCCTATATCTTAGAATATTTTTGAATTTTGCATAAAATTGCATTATTTTATATTAATTAATTCCATTATAAGTCTAAACCTAATAGTTTCCGAAAAATTAAGTTTTGAAAAATGACTTTTTGAATTTTGACAGCTTCTAGCTTAGAGTAAAACGGCTTACATGTCCCTATCTTAGTTTTTAACTCTCTTTCTAAAAGTGTCAACTTCCGGTTAAACCGGATGTAGCTCAAAAGCCGGAAATATAGTACTTCCGGTTTAACCGGAAGTTGGTGTTTTCGGGAAGACAATAAAAAAGTAAGATAGGGACATGGAAACCGTTTTTTGTTCAATAGCGTACCGTTAGAAAGCTAGAAGCTGTCAAAATTCAAGAATGTCATTTTGCAAAAGTCGATATCTCGGAAGCTATTAGGTTTAGACTTATAATGCACTTAATAAAAACTAATTGCAATTTTATATAAAATCCAAAAATATTCTGTCTGACTCATCCCGTATACTTATCTTTTTTTAATTCTAATAGGCTTTACAAAACCATAAAACTTTTGTCTTAAATATTTTTTGCTAGCTGTTTTACTTTAAGAAATAATCGACCGTTTCCATACATACCAACGACCCTGTATATTTACTGCATACTTATAGGAATTTATAAAAAAAAAATATTTTCTCGATCACCGTGATAAAAAAATGTAATAAATACCTAATAACTAAAAAGGCTTAAGGTTTAAATCCAAAAGTTAAAAATAAATAAAAAGGGCAAATTTAATATTCATATAACAAGAGCAGCAATTGAAATACAAAAAAGGTTTCTTAAATTACTAAGAATTTCCAACGTTATAATGATTTGAATCGGGTACTAATTTATAATAATTTAATTGAAATGAGTCCGATTATATATTAAAACTGTTAAGGAAATATTAAAAAAGACCTATGTTCCAACCCCATATAATAAAATAATGTGGTGGGGTTAGTCCATTTTTAATAAGTTTCAATGAGCAAGCTTGAATGCGTATGTTAAAAACGTTATATAAATTTGGACCCCGAAGGGTTGTCTATCGATCATGATATAGAAAAAAAACCTTAAAACCTGAAAAAAATACTTTTAGCAAAACCAACAAGGTAGTGATTCAATTTCCTTTTTGATCTTATCTCTCTAAAGGAAGCTCAATCATGTATTGCTTTTTTAATACACACAAGAAGTATTATATAAAGGAAAATGTCAACAAGTAAACTTTACAAAAATAAAAATGAAGAGCGAGCTGATAACAAGAATAAATATTGAACAAAGCATAAATTATTTTAACGTTAAAGGTATTGTAATTATTTGGAACAAATAAATACCACCCTCGTGTAACAGGGTATTGGTTTTGATGATAAACTTTATTCAATTAAGCAGATAGACGAGATGCCAAGATGATTGCACAGTTTTCTAACGTTTAAACACAAGGCATATAAAATCTAACTTTCTTCGAATTTCTTAATTTGGTATTACTTTGTTGATGGAAAGTTCAGATTAGTCTAGAAAGTTATTTCGCTTTTGATGATGAGTCGAATGAATTGTTGATGTTTGAGTGAAATCACAATTCGATTTATTTTTTTACATTTATCATTATCGTAGAATAATATCTACAAAAGTAAACAAATATTGCTTCATCAGAATGTGCTCTAGTGTAGGGTTGAAAGTTTACTAGCACTTGGAATCCTATGGACTCGGTAAAAAAACGCACCGTAGTGTCCGTTCAGGTTTAACTTTTTAAACTTTTGATTTTCAAATGTCGGAATAAAAAAATTTTGGTACATTCAGTAATAACCAAAATAACACATTTTAATTGAACATTTTTGACTCAGTTTTCAAAGATAGCAGCAGGGCGCCAAATTGAATAAAATGTTTAAATGAAAAGTGGGATCGAGTGATGCCTTATTGGAAAGGTATTTTTTATCTACAAACGATTCCCAAGTTTAATAAGATTTTATATATGATATTAAAATTTTAAATATTTTTTAGTTTATGCGCCATCCGCCATTTTTAATGATTGAGTCAAAAATAACACTAAAAAATAGTATTTTAGTTGTTCTAGAACAAACATTTCACTATCCTTACGTTGGTAAATCAAAATATAAAACGAGAGAGAGGAGACTTTATACACGCATTGTATTTATTATGTAGTAGGTACACAATTTCAGCAAAATAAAACGATATCTTTTTTGATATCACCTCGTATAGCAAAATATAGAAAAGTTAAAATAACCAAGGTTTCTTTTCAAAAGTTCAGTGGTTTAACATTTCTGCCCTCAGAGCACCAGACGTAAGGAGCTAGAATATTACTGACCTTTTTTTTTTCAGCGTAACATCATTCAGTATCTGTGAATAGCCCTTTGTTTCTGTCTGATGGTACTTATTAGAGGTTAATGATACATTAATTCTAGACGCTTTACCTTCGCGTATAACTTTCAGTTCGCTGCGATGTGCTAGGCGTAGTGGCCACTATCAAAGTGAGAGTGCGTTTAGTTTGGATTTTACCGAAGGCCGAAGAAAACGTTTTTAAATATAATTATTGCTCTGCAACCAAGGTAAATATATACACTATACCCGATTATTTTTCGAAAATTTGCATTAAATCTTTGTTTCAATGAGTGGATCACAATGGGAAATACCCCGTTCCGGCCATGATAATATTTTCTTATATTAATAGATAGGTACCTACCTATTGTTTATTTTATCTGCAGAGGGTGCATAGATATGTCAGAAAAGCCACCCGGCAGTCCTGGTCTACGTATGCTGTGAACCAAGCTGTTGTTCCTATCGTTAGTGAAGAAATGAGATACGTGGCGGCATCTAACCGATATGAAGTGCCATTATCAACACTAGAGAGGTATGTTCGAAAAAAAAAAAGAAAAAATCCAGAAGCTGTTGTTGATAAAACTACAGGGAAGTAAAGTACCACACCGTATTTACAGCTGAGCAAGAGATAGAACTTGTAAGCTGCCTGAAAGACACGCAAGAACAACTCTTTTGAATGACTATAAAAGAACTCGGTGGACTCGCATATCAGCTAGCAAAAAAGAATAATTACAGCCATAATTATAACAAAACTTTTGTAATTGCGGGAGAAGACTGGGTTAATGGCTTTTTAAAGCGTCACTATTAAGCTTTTATACTCTGCTTAATGAAATTCTAGACAAACACAACATAAATGCTACTAGAATTTATAATTGGGATGAAACGGACATTAGCGTGGTTTCGAAGCAGTTTTCAAAAATAATTTCCAATAAAGGGCAGCGTCAAGTAGGCGTCATAATTGTGCCGATAGGGGCACTACTGTGACGGCCGAGATATGTTGCTCAGCCGCGAAAGAAAAAACAACGTGAATTTCAAAATAAGTCTCCCGCCGGGGGGTTGGGCTGAAGTTAGCGATTCTGGTTGGATGACCGCAGATACTTTTTTAAAATAGTTGATGGTTGCAGCAGTTCATTTTGTTTTGCAAAGCGAAGAAGGATCAACCGCTTCTCTTACTCTTGACGGACATGCATCACACACAAAGAACATTGCAGTAATAGATCTAGCTCGTGATAATGGTGTAATTATATTGTGCGTCTCTCAACAACTGCTCCCACAAGCTACAACCATTAGACATTGCCTTCATGAAACCTTTAAGCCTGTACTGTGAAGATGAAATAAGGAAATGTCTGAGGTCGCACCCAGAAAAAGTTGTCCCGCTTATCGACATATCCGTGCTTTTTGGCCAAGCCTTCTTAGATGCAGCAAATTTGAGAATAGCCATTAAAGCTTTGAACAAACTGATATCTGGCTATCCAACATTAATATATTCACGCACAATGACTTTCTTCCAGCAGCAACAGCGGATATTCCCCTGGAGAACATTGATGAGAAAACAATAAAGGAAGCGCCGACTGCACTTGCCATCGCTCTGTCATCTATTAAATCTAAAAATCTTTGTATTTTAGTTGTCAATGCTCTGTCAGACACCAAAATACCCGTAGATAAAGTCCGTCTGTCTATCTTACAAACTCATTATAAATGCTAATCCCTTACCGTCATAATAACCTGTTGTGTGAATTCGGCCACCTGATCTGGGGTCTACAGGTACGGATCTATTTAAAGACTATTATATTATTATATTTTCTCAGTAATCCTCTTAAAATAATTAGGGTAAAAGAAAATAGGTTTATTTTAGTTATTTAAATATGCTGATTTTTGGTATTAAAATTCAGTTATATGTTTGTATTGGTTTAGACAAGTAGTTATTTGTTGCTAATTAAACGTGATATGTAAGAATGTTTTGTCCGTGGGAAGAAACCAGTACGCCAAATGGATCTACGGGTCGTGATAAAAACCGATTAAAGCGTGATATTTTATCAGTTGACACAAAAAAAGTAATCTTCGACGTTTATACCACCCTTCTTGAACGTGGTTTTTTTAAAATTGGGTGCAGTGAAGAAAACGGCAGCTTCGACATGCAGGCCAGTGAGCACAGTGTGGTTTGTTGTAAATAAACCTATAGTGGAGAGAAGAAAGAGGAAATACTCTTTTACTTTTAAGAAACTGGACGCGACGGATGTTGATATAATTCCTAGAAAAATATATGCCATGTACAGGGAACAAATGATCCCCACTTTAAAACCCCTATTGCAAAGATCAAAAAGAGATGATACAGGAATAGAGTGTTGTCGTGAGACAAGGAAATGTATTTTATGAAACGGTTTTAAAATGAAAAAAATTAACAAATGACAAGTAATTATGGAACCGGCCCGGATCAATAGATGGAGGATGAAATACCTAATTGCAGTCCATGGATATAGACAGGATAGAAGGGATATTATTTTTTTGAATGAGACGTGGTATGACACACACCAAGTTCCAGATGAAGGTTGGGTAGATTTATCGGGTCAATGCAGAACCAAAGCTCCATCAAATTCATGCTGGGACAAAAAACGGATTTATGCCAAACGCCTTGGCCTTATCAGCCAAAAATATAAAAGATTCCTTTGTTGATTATCACGATGATACTACGGCAGAACTATTTGAAGACTGGTTTAAAAACAAAATGCGAGCTACCACAGTCGTAGGTGAAACAAAGTTTTGTGTTCCAATGACACAATAGTTACCATCCTGGACTATATGATGGAAAATAATATGTATTATGAGGAAAATTACACAAAAAATCAATTGCTCGAAATTTTAAAATCATTTTCAATAAAGAAGCAATATTTTTGTGACACTTTGGCATTCATTCGAAATGGTTCATACCGTGTTAAGACTTCCTCCTTATCTTTGCAGGTTCAACCCAATTGAAGATATATGGCACCAGCTGAAGGGTAAAAAGGAATAATATTTCGCCAACCTTAAATTCTTCTGTGACAGCTTTAGTACAGTAAGAGATGCAAAATATTCCAAGCAAAAGCTGGGAAAATTGTGTAGTACATGTTCAAAAAGTAGAAAAAGCATAGGTAAATATAGATCTGTTGCCCAGAGAAAGAATTATTTTGAACTTGGATGATGACAGTGACAGTGAAACTGACTTGGGTTAAAATGTTATAATTTGACACGGTACTTTTTTATTTAATACCCGTCCTATATGTTATAATTTTAATTGTGTTGTATCTTATATAATGTTATATTATTATTTTATTATTATTACTTATAATTAAACTACGTTTAAATTATGTTTATCCGTTTTCTTTCTAACATAAAAAAACACTACGACACTTTTATTGCATACAGGTCGATAAAAAAAAATATATTTTTCCACGCTTTTATATTATTATATATTATTATCATAAAGCAGCGCAACCTTTTATTCTATTAGCAACGAGTGCGTCCCTGCTTTCATTCGATCACCCGGTATTAGGGATTACAATTTATAATGAGTTTGTAAGACAGATAGAAGGACTTTACTCTGCTATCTACCGATACATCTAAAGTTTATTCCACACCTGTTACTAATGATCTACCTTTTATCCAGAATAATCCCTCCGTACTTACCAATGGTGAGACTCTTGCACCACCAGTGAACCTTTATATCAATGCCAAGCCCGGATGTTCTTTGATGTCTTATACTTCTGCCCGTGCCATTATTTAAACAAATTGTCCAATTACATCCCCAAAAGACATAATCCCGTTGCCAAAAATGAAACCTGAAATGAGTTACGAGAAAGCTTGAAAAAAAGGCTATTTTAACCGCCGTACCTTACAGGACTGAATTAGAAGATTGAATTAAAAAGTCCAAAAGTATGAAGGAAGTGAAGAAATAAACAGTTTAACTAAAGCTGACATTTGAAGGCAAAAAAGACAAGCCAGAGAACTAAGAAAGTATCTGAACTGAATCTGAAGAAAGCTCGGAAGAAGGAAATGTAGAAAAAATAAAACAGAAAACAATTAAAAAAAACAACAAAGAAGTGAAAACAAAGCCAAGGAAACAAAAACGAATCGTAAATGAATCTGAACTAAGCTCGGAAGATGAAGACGCGTCCTGCTTGTATTGCCAAGATTTATACTCCAAGTCCAATGAAGGCTGGTGTTCTTGTGGCATTTTTAAGAGATGGGCGCACATGTAATGACAGTGTTCTAATTTGTAAACTGTGCAAATAATTAGTACCCCTTTGTGCCCCGAGTTCATTTCCTATTATACTCCAAAGGATGGGGCAGAATGGGTGGTGTTTTCTTTTTCAAACTATCTCAAACAGTAATTGAAACTTAGCTACCCCGTTCCGTCCCGGTTCCCCTACTGTTTAAACTGCTGGGCTAGTCACTCGGGTCCTGAAAAACGTAATTGCCATTCATTTGCCGGTGTTAAGTTACAAATATGCAACACAATTCATATCATATCAATAGCCTTTTAATAGCTGTCACAGTAGAGAAGCACTAAAAAGCACGAAAAATACAGAAAATGGAAAGAGCATAACTTAAAACAATTAAAATCAATTTAAGTTATACTAAAAATGCAATAAATACAGAATAAAAGAATTGAAAGATATCACCTAACTTAGAAAGTCGAAGAAGATCCCAAAAATCAATAACCTTTCTTGAACCTTAGGATTTATTTTCAGAACAAATGTATCAGTTCATTTCAGGGTGTGTATGTGCGTAATTGTATTATATCTCTAGAAATTTTAGAGATTACATTTTAGTACAGTCACAAACAAACTTAGGTCAGCGTATTCCCACGCAACGCAATTATCGTAAAATTAATCGCAAGAAAGCTCTCACTTAGTAGAATAGCACCAATTTTGCCGAAAAAGCTGATATTTCGGGATACTCGACGTATATTAAGATAACATTTGAAGCTTCAAATCCTGTGCGTATTAGGTTGTTAGACTTTAGATCCAAAACAATTTTTGTTAATAATTCAGTTCAGTTCAATTGCCAGAGTAGCATATTATATGAACAATGAACAGTGCTATAATCAACATCATGATCATACATAAAGATATCCAAATTTTAAATTGTTCCTAGGGACGATATTATATAAAATATGGCCCTATACCGGGTGTTGCATCGTCGAGCGGGACATAGGAAATCCCATGTAATTTTAAATGGGATCAATTATTGGCTTCCTTAATTATTTTAGAGAAAAATTCTATTTAGGTTTATTAAAGAGCACTAAACCCCACATTCAATAGAATAACTTTAGATATTTTTGATGAGCCCGTTTACGGGTTATCGCCGATTTCTTTTTAACAATTTCTCCTTTTTATGGCCCCGTATTTGCGGGCACCAGTCAAGGTAAAAGATGACTGTCAAATAAAGTTGTCATTTTGAAATGTGTGCTTTATTGTTATAAAAACTCGTACATCGAAAATATTAAAGGTGTATTTATGAGTACAAATTAATCTGAATAAAACTAAAATAAAGTATCCAATTACAAGGTTAATTATGACATTTTACATGTTTCAATATTTTACTAATTAATGGGTAGGTACTATTAAATTGTTAGAACTTTAGGATTTAAGAAGATGTTCAAATATTCCTCAAAATGACAACTTTATTTGACAGTCATCTTTTACCTTGACTGGTGCCCGCAAATACGGGGCCATAAAAAGGAGAAATAGTTAAAAAGAAATCGGCGATAACCCGTAAACGGGCTCATCAAAAATATCTAAAGTTATTCTTTTGAATGTGTGTTTTAGTGCTCTTTAATAAACCTAAATAGAATTTTTCTCTAAAATAATTAGGGAAGCCAATAATTGACCCCATTTAAAATTACATGGGATTTCCTATGTCCCGCTCGACGATATACGACCCGGTATAGTGAATAACAGGAAGTAAAATTACAAAAATACTATAAAGCACTGTCTTGTTGACAAGCTTAGTGCCTGTCATAAAATGACTTTTATGTTTTCCATATCAAAAACATTGTTCCAGTCGGACATTAAACGTTGAAGGGACCATGTTTATAAAGCATACTATTATTATGGTGGTGCCTTATTAAGTATTGTCTACATCTTTTTTATGCGTTCCTAACTCATTTTTTTTTATTCTAATAGCAACGTAAGATAAAAAAAAAGTTCTCAAAAAGAGACGTCCACCTACTTCCAAATATGTTCTTATTGTTCTTAACAGAATCGAAAATACTGGTAAGCACTTGTTTTATCAATTATTTGAGAAACTATGCTGTTATGCAGCTTAAAAATTACAGACACAGAGTACACTTAAACAACATTGGGTTACTCAATTTCTCCATGGGATGCTCAAAATGCGGGGGTTAAAATAATATGTTTCTTCTTATACATCATTGCCCATTCGAGACTTTAATAACCCACTGACATATTTCAAAATAATGCGAATTTTACAGATTAATTATCTATTAGATTAGTAACCTCTAAAAATGAAAATTTGTATTAATTATTCTACCTTTTTTTTTCAGATTCACCTTATCTTAAAAAATACATGAATTTGGTAAGTAAATTAAATCTTTTATCTAGAGTGTTAAAATTAATATTGTAGTTTAGAAAAAACCTCTATATAATTTATGAACATATTATTAACTAATTAAGCCAATGTTTTAAAGGAAAATATTAGTAACTACTGTAATAAAACGCATACAGAAAAAGCAAAACAACCTGCTTACCCACTTCATAATTATTTAAACAAAGCAAATAAATTATTTATAATAATATATTATTATGAAAATTACAATTGTAACACTATTGGGCAGTATTTTGGTATCAATAATTGACAGACCTACAAAATTAATACACAAAAATAATAATAAAAAGAAAGAGAACAGTTAACCCATTTCAAAACCACCTAAGCTAAATCAATGAATCTTGGTACAAATGGCTAACATAAAGAATGGAATTGAAAATGGATAATTTATTACCTATAATTCAAGAACTTTTCTTCGCTTCTCCTTTTTTTAAATTCGATTCTTTCTACAGTCCTTACTATTTCGTAATAGTATCAAATTTGATTCCCAAATGGTTTTCTGCGAAGAAAAATATAAATTAAATAACAATATTTTCACTGGATTTAAATTATTGAGCATACCAATAATATAACAACGATACTGCGCTTGCCGTCATTATTCTACTACTCGCCATAGTCGCCTGGTTGGTTTTTAAATCTGATATATTCAATTGAAACTCCGTTAACCGAAAATTATATATTATATTTAATTCACTTTGCGGGGAATAGCTAACCCAACGCACTCCTACATTCGCTATAGATCAGCATGTTGTCAACTTTTTCATTTTGGGAGTAAACAACCATTTTTATTAACCGATTTTAGATACTATAAAATACTTCTATAGTAGTATAAAGTAGCACACAAAATCTTGAAATACAGTTTAATGACAGAAAGGTGTTAACCTTTTGTTTCTAGATTTGTTATTTTACACATTATTTCTATATCTTGCCTGTTTTTTATAGTACAATTTAGTACCTAAATGAAGCATAAATTAGTTCACAACATTTTTTTTTTATTTTTACTCATTTACATTATTTACAATACTAGACTTGTGATATATAATTAGCAAGGTAATAATTTAATAAGCTATTTTTTGGCTATAAAATAAATGCATATTGCCATTTAAAAAGATTAAGTATTTCCGCCGCATTCTTTTTTAAATATGGCCAACTAAAGTATTTTTGACAAAAGCATGTATCTCAAACAAGTCCACTTATAGATAATATTAAACGCGTTAAAACATACCATTTTAAAACATCCATTGCCCACTAATATTGTATTAACGAATTCATGACCATCTCTTTTAACACAAATAATAATGTATGATACGTGCATGTAAAGGGAATTTTCCGAAGAATTAAAATTTTGAACAAAAAATATAGGATTGATTTGTGATGGGCTACATGCTTGGTGAAATGGATATTCCATGGTAGAGGAAATTAAAGTCGTACTTGTTATATTTCACAATTTAATTCAGTTTCCTGACACGTGTTTCAACCCTTGCGGATCATTATCAAAGGCATATCAGACAATACTAAATTCTACATGTCATTAAAATAAAAATTGACAAGATGATGGGTTATTTTGGTCCTTGATTTACAGGTATTGTCCAAAGGTACAACTAAATTACAGGTGTGATTATAGTTGTATTTACATCTAAGTAATAAAATTAGGAAAATGATATTGTGTATATAATTATAATTAATATTAAACACGTGTCAGGAAACTGAATTAAATTGTGAAATAAAACAAGTACGACTTTAATTTCCTCTACTATAAAAAATATAGGTTTCAATTTAAAATAAAAATAAAGTTTCCGGTTAAACCGGAAGTGATTTTGAAAGTCTCATCTTACTTGAAACTGACCAAATATGCACTTAAAAGCTCCTGAATTGTTTAAATTTTTATTCATAAAATTACGGAAAAAATAGGATTATTATATTATAGGCGCGTTTTATTAAATATCTTTTCTCAAATTAATTAAATCAAAAATTTTAAGATTTAAAAGAAAGAAGTTTGTCCCTTTTCTTATCGTAAGACCCAATCCTTGGACGCGTTTCGCCGTATTACGGCTCTTTGGCAAGGCTATAGAGTCTGACAAAAATGAAAGGGGCCTTAAAGTGAACTTCATCACATAATGTATTCATACATATGCAAGATGTTGCACGTGGCGACATCTCATGGCAATCAAGCTATCCACCCAACCAGACCAGCGAGGTCTTAGAGAAGACCAAACGCTGGAATGGAACCCGCATAAGCAGGTATCTAAGTCAGTTGGGGCTGAAAACCGATTGTCGGTTTCTGCGTACCTAAAACGCGATGTAAAAGAAAATAAGTTTGTCCCTTTTTTTTTCGTCAGACCCAATCCTTGGACGCATTTCGCCGTATTACGGCTCTTCGGCAAGGCTATAGAGTCTGACGGAAATGAAAGGGACCTTAAAATGAACTTAATCACATAATGTATTAATACATATGCGAGATGTTGCACGTGACGACATCTCATGGCAATCAAGCTATCCATCCAACCAGACCAGCGAGGTCTTAGAGAAGACCAAACGCTGGAATGGAACCCGCATAAGCAGGTATCTAATGTCAGGTGGGGCTGAAAGCCGCTTGTCGGTTTCTGCGAATCGAAAACGCGAAGTAAAAGAAAGAAGTTTGTCCCTTTACCGCCGTAATACGGCGAAACGCGTCCAAGGATTGGGTCTGACGGAAAGGAATTTTTCTATCTTCTACTATAAAATAATTTCTCTAGCTCAGAAAGTGTTAGTCGTATGGCTTGTGGAAAAAAAATATATTAGGTAAAGTAGACATGAGAAATTGCTGGAAATTATTTTCAAGTTTCTCAGACTGGCGCTAGAGGGCGCAACAGTAGCGGTAAATATAAATCACGAAGTTTCCTCAAAAGTCGCCCAGTTAAGGTATCCCGAAAATAACATTTTTGTATATTTCGAAGATTTATAAATAAAATTCACCTATAGCACGTGTTCGTCACTTTTCAGATAAAGTGGTGGGGGAAGGTTGAACATTATTTGTAATAAATGCTGATAACTCCGGTCTGGCTTAACATAATTTAGTATACTTAGTTTTGTTAAAAAGGGCTTTTCTCACTCTATATATCATCTTATGAACTACGGCAATATGTGTTTTACACTAGGCGCTAGGGGGCGCTGTCTTACAACTTCACAAACATTGGGCGTTTTTTCCATAATTATAAATATAATAGTATATTCAATTTTACCTGATTACAAGGATGATTAAAAGTCTAAGAAGTCAGCGAAAACCGCAAGTTAATATCTATTTTCAATCCGGAGATATCAACAACAATAATCATAATTACGGAACATTATGATTTTATTTTCAAGTTGCCATTGTAAAGGTTTTTTTAAGAGTCAAATAGATCTTGGAAAAACAAAATATGAAGGTACGTATGTTTCAAGCAAATATATCGTTACGACAATAATTCTTAGTGGCGCCCTAAGTGTTCAAATTGTCGCCCATCGTTCTGTATACACGAGTCCAACCTCTCCCTGGTTGATAATACTGCAGTTTCCACCTCTGCCATAGGGATACGGCGGCTGCTGTCCATTATCCTTTCTATCATGTTCCCTTGTGGTGGGTCTGGTAACGAAAACAAGATCCTTCAATCTCCCCCATAGATAAAAATCTAGGCATGTTAAGTCAGGTGATCTACAATAGAAATTACCACTTTCATTAACAGTATATTCTATAATATTACCTGGCAGGCCACGGAAAAATACTCCCTCTTCCTAGCCACCTTGCAGGAAATGTGTCGTCAAGAAATTGACGAACGTTTGCCGCAAAATGTGCAGGACATCCATTGTGTTGGAGGAAAACCATAGTTCTGCGAATATCCAAGGGCACATCTTCGAGAAGAATTGGGAGTTCGTAATTTAAAAAATGTAAATATCTTTGCCCAGTAAGCGACTCATTAAATACAAACGGTCCAATTATTCTGCCACCCAAAATGCCGCACCAGGCATGAAACTCAATCTTCCTTGATGCTGCACCTCCCGCATCCAATGGGGATTATCTCGCGACCAATAATGCATATTATGGCGGTTTACTCCTCCATTACTATGGTGAGTAGCTTCATCAGTCCACAAAATTCTGGAGAGGAGATTTCTTCCAATATCATATTGAGCAACCAATAGCAATGATCCAATCTTCTATCATAATCTTGAGGGGTCAAAGCCTGGTGGACACAATATGGTCGGGATGTAGCCTAAAGAAAAACAAAATACTTATTACATTGACTTGAAAACTATTAAGAGGAATATTTGCATTATTCTAAACTATTTAAGAGTTATGACATATAGATATAATTACTTACCTTTCTTCTAATAAAATCCTATGCACAGTAGAGCGAGTAACGTTCAAGTCTCTAACAATTAATCTAATACTAATATGTGGATTAAATTTCACATATGCCATAACATTAACAATGTTTTCCTCGGTTCGACCTCGGCGGCGTCTGCGATATACAGGGCGACGAATACTTCCATTAGTACGAAAACGGCTAGCTAAACGATTAAACATTCTACTGTCGTATCGGCGCCTTAGAGGGTATCGTACTGCGTAAACCCGTTCAGCAATTGTTGCATTTCCCAAACATTCAAAATACACCGCAATGATGTCAACCGCTTCTTCAAGTAACAGAGTCATTTTGAAAATCAAATACGACACAACACTGTTGACACGACAAAAATTTTAACGTAATAATAAAAGGGTACACATGTGCACAGTTTCAATTCATATTTTGTTTTTCCAAGGCCTATTTGACTCTTAAAAAAAATAACCTTTACAATGGCAACTTCAAAATAAAATCATAATGTTCCGTAATTATGACTATTGTTGCTGATATCTCCGAATTGAAAATAGATATAAACTTGCGGTTTTCGCCGACTTCTTAGACTTTTAATCGTCCTTGTAATCAGGTTAAATTGAATATACTATTATATTTACAATTATGGAAAAACGTTTGTGAAGTTGTAAGACAGCGCCCCCTAGCGCCTAGTGTAAAACACATATTGCCGTAGTTCATAAGATGGTATATAGAGTGAGAAAAGCCCTTTTCTTTTTAACAAAACTAAGTTTACTAAGTTATGTTAAGCCAGACCGGAGTTATCAACATTTATTACAAATAATGTTCATCCTTTCCCCACCACTTTATTTAAAAAGTGACGAACACGTTCTATGGGTGAATTTTATTAATAAATATTCGAAACATACAAAAATGTTATTTTCGGGATACCTTAACTAAGAGACTTTTGAGGAAACTTCGTGATTCATATTTACGGTTATGGTTGCGCCCTCTAGCGCCAGTCTGAGAAACTTGAAAATAATTTCCAGCAGTTTCTCATAACCACTTTACCCAATATATTTTTTTTCCGCAAGCCATACGACTAACACTTTCTGAGATACGGCCGATAGCCATTCTTAGTTGGACACCCGGTATATATATATATATGTATAGCCTAAGCCGTATCGCGGCTACTATTTTTAAACATATATATATAGTATATGTACGCGGTATAGCGGTACATAGTGGGAGGAGCTTAAGAAAAAACATGAATGAAAGGGTGTAGGAATATCATATATATTTATTGTTCCATCAACCGTGGTTAGTCGACCAAGCAGTATCCTGGTGTGTATGGCTATAAGGCCTTAGAAAGATAATAATATTTATATAGATGTATCGCGGTACAAAATATGGTTAAGTAAAGCTTTAAAAGTTCTGAATAAAATGCCGAAGAAATGGTCAAGAACGATTTTCCGATTTAAAAATGAATAACGTGATGCTCTAGACTAGTCAAGACAAAAAGTTATAAATCCTGCCTACCGTTTGCGAAATTTTTTACGTGAGAGAATCGCATTCTGTGGAAATTACATTCTGTGGCTATGATTGTTTAACATAACCAAACTTTCTTCGAGGAACTTTTGTTGATTTCTTTACCATGACAAGACATATAAATTAATCTAAATACATTACTTCTTTATTAATTCACTGAAACCTACTCACAGCCAGAAAATAGTGTTCAAAGCCAGTGCGAAGCAAGGATTTATTTGAAGATTTAAAAGAATATAATGTCTATAGAAAGGGATTCAAAGCTCAGCTAAACTTGAAAGTTTGAAAGGTAGGTTTAAGTATAATATTGGGCTTACACTCAGAAAGGAGGCAGCTACTTCAAAATACAAGAAAATTATATAACTTACCTCTGTAGAATGAGATCAGGACACTGCATAATAACCCCTGCACACCTCTATAAAATCAAAATAAGGGATAGTCCAAACTGCGAATATGGAGAGGTAGGAGACCTTAACCACATAATTCTGGGTTGCACAAACAATACAGCAACGAGGGAATTATATTCAAAACTGGCCAAGAAGGTTAAACCTCCAATACACATATCGGATATTATTATATTAGATAAGCCAGCAGAAGACCCAGCAAGGATTTTATGTAAGTTATTAGACACATCAAGTATTACAATATAAGAATGCCTTACATAATAGCAGCTCAGTAGAAGTGCACTCATTGCATGCCTAGCTTAAACAGCTTAGTTGCCGAATGGCAACATCATTAAAAAAACAAACATAAATAGTCATCATTTCACACCATCCCCTTCTAACCCTGGAGGATACCACCAAGCCCAAATTCTGATACACCCAGAACAATTTTTTTTCGTCTTTTTTGCATAGAACTAAAAAAAAACTCGAAATAATCATTTTATTTTAGAGTTTGGAAGTACCTAATAATTTGAAGCCGTAGAAAACTATACAGTGAAACAAATGTTGATAAGCAGTCTGCACATCCCGCATTCCATATGACTGTGATAGCTACTCTCAGTATATAGGTAGGTACCTACTAACCTGAACTAAAATCATTAATTTAAATAAAAATATGCTGTTTATTTGCTAAAAAATATGTTCGTTATTATATTAAAATTTTTTTTATTTTCTTCACAGATTAATTATCCATACCTATCCCTCAAATAAGGAAAACTGCTAACTTAACATCACCCAGACCAAGTTTCATTAAACAACGTATAACCTAATAAAAGAAAGAATGATGAAGAAAAGAAAACAAAAGGGAACTAGGACCAGTCCTGTGATATACCTAATTTTATGTGAAAAATGTAAATTTTAGAGCAAGCATTTTCGCAAAACTTTTAACCAAACTTTGAAGTCAAAACTGGCAGGTAAAAAAATAAGTAATAAGTAATAGTGTTGGAATAAAACTTATTATTTACAGGTACAAATGACAATTACGAAGGATGTCCTGCAGAAAAAATAAGCCTGATAATACTGCCCTGACAACATCAAAAAAGTGATACCTATTTGGAGAATATACCTACCTATTAATTATATTATTTAAGAATTATTTACTTTGTGTGTTTGGTTATGTATGTTATTAAACTACAAAATTACTACAAATTTATCTTAATAGGATTTTAACTGACTTTTAATTTTTAAATTCTGCTAAAAAAATCAAAAAAACTAAATAGGTACCTACTATAATGATAAACCGACTTTTATTGGCAAGAACATTATATAATATTATATGCAAGAATGTGATATACCCTTAGTTAATTATTGTGGATTTTTAACAAAATATATCTGAAAAAGTATTAACTATAGTTAATTGAAATCATAGTCATATTATAGTCTTAAACAAAGAAAAATTTATAAGGTGATTGCAGATTAAAGAGCTCTTTAATTCTGTGGTGATTGCGTCTCGACTGGCTAAAAAATTAAGCAATGTTATAATGATAAAAGTAAGGTGGTAGAACCGAGCTCCCACATGAGATGGTAAGCGTGTCGCTGTTACGACCTATGAATTTTTTTTTTATTACTGTCCAATCACAGTCCGAATTCGACTACTAGTAGAAATAAATACATTACTAATTTTCTTCTCGAGGGAATGTAGACAAATGTCCGCATCGACCGTTGGATCATCCATGGTGTACAAAAAGTGTAAAGGAGTACTGGGTTAAAAACAACAATAAAAACAAGGAAAACTAGCATTTATTTTATATAAATAATTCTTGCAACATTATTTACTAATAATCATTATAATTATTTTTTCGGCAACCGTCCGGAAAATACCCACTTCCCGGACGCGTATCCTTTGAGAAAGTAGTACTAGACCTAGGCCGGGAAAAATTTTATCGTTTATAATGACTGACGTTTTACTTTTTAAAGGTTTGCATATTTTTTGGTCGCTATTATTGCAATAAATAATATGGAAAGAAGCAGTGAAACAGAGTTTGAGAATGTGCCTGACGAAAGTTCCAATGCAGCAGCTGCTGCTGCTTCAGTACAATTATGAAGTATCTAAAAAATCAAAGTTGAGGTACAATGTTTATAATTTATTCACGAAATGGATGGATGTAAAATGGAAAACTAACAGGACGTAATTTTGGCTTATTTGACGAAAAAATCAGAAATTATTGCACACGGTTGCCGAAAAAATAGTGTACGTAATGAATAATACAGTATGTTATTAAAACAAGAGTTTACAGATAAGCGTTTTGAAACTTTAAAAGTAATATCGCTATTACTAAGTAATATATACATACTTAAAAAAAAAATAGGAACAGGAACATAAATATAAAGATTTCAACTGAACTTTTTAACTCAACCAAACAATAACTGAGAAAAAAAAACAAAAATAATGTTCGTCACTTATATGGCTGTTTAACCAGCACTAAAAGTAAACTAAGCATAAAACATATGGTAATCACTTAGTTTACTTAAAATAAAAACTTAATATAAATACGAAACAAAGATTAACATTTATCATAACATTAATTATACTGTACCTATATTATTATTCAAACAAAAACCCTTACATAAGCGTTGGAACACATAATATCACTTGGTCATACAAACGGACTATTATATCAGTCGCTTATATACAGAGTGTTTGGACGAGATATCATAATTTCTAGATCCAGATACAAAAGATGTGTGGATTGTTAATCCAGGATAATGCGTCGGGCAGATTAAATTTATATTTTTTTTAAATGGCAAACATATTTCATGCTATATGTACCATATGTCAAAATTCAATAATTGTTTCCAAGATATTGGTATATAAAGATGACGTTTTAAACTTTTTGACAAGCTATGACATCCCTATGGCGCAAGGAAACGGCTTACATGTAATTTTTACCTAAAAATGGTAACTTTCGTAACCGATAAACCGGAACTTTCTGAGAATTTTTAAATGTTCCCGCTTAATCGGAAATTGGCATATCAGGCAGAGCTGGTCCAAAAGTTAAAAAGTCACTCTTTACATAACAATGGCTTGAAAACAAATGAATCTAGGTACACACAGTACTAAATATAAAATATGTTTAGAATTTTAGGCCAAATCCAAAAAATAAATAAGTTTGGTCCTCCCCACGTTTATGCATTACCCTGTACAAATAGAAATATTTTTAGGTTTTACCTATATTCAGTATGAGAAGATTTTTGTATCTCATCCAGAAATGGAGGTATCTTCCGTACGAGCGCTAATGTGCCACCCTGTATCAATAGCATGTAAGAATAAACTAGGAACATAAATATCACGATTATAATGAACTTCATAACTTGACAAAACTACAACTGAGAAAAACACATATAATATTGGCAGTCATAAAGCTGCATGTTTAAGGATCAGCACTAAAAGTAAAGTAAGCATGCAACGTCACTTAGTTCACTTATATAACTTTTATAATAAATACGAAATTAGCATAAATATTATCAGAATGTTGGAAAGTGAACCAACCTATTAAACTGTATACAGGGTGTAACTAATATAACATGAACAATACATCAATAGTATAGAAACAAAAGTTTATACATACGCGTTGAAACTTGAAACAAAAACATCACATTGTGCATATAAACTGGCGACTTTTATAATATGAACTAATAAAATATGAATCTTATAAGAAATACATTATCAAACACTTTTGGGTTTTATCTCAGTTTTATGTATGCTCAAGAAAACAAATTATGACAATAGTATAATATTGTACATTAAGAGTCAAGTAGCTATAATAAAAGAAACTGAAATAAACTGAAAGCAAAAACAGTACAATGTAATTGCAAAAAAATTGTAATTGTAACCATTGTTACAATAATTATTCAAACACATTGTAGTATTATCATTGTTTTTAGTTTACTCCAGTTACTTTTATTATAGCTACTTGACTCTTAATGTACAATGTACTATTGTAATAATTTCTTTTCTTAGGCATACATAAAACTGAGATAAAACCCGAAAGTATTTAATAATGTATTTGTTATAAGATTCATATTTTATTAGTTCATATTATGAAGTTAAAATTTAGTATAATGAAGTATTAACTACACTAGTCAGATAAATCCATTGTAGAATCATCTTGTTCGCTGTCATCTGTATCTTCCTGCTGTTTATTAAATTTCTGAAGAAGATGTTTAAATTCATTTTGAAGCTTACTTCTAATTACCTCTACACTTTTGTTCATAAGCAATGGTACAGTATTGATAGCCATTTTCATTTCAGTTGTGTTTGGGTAAGTTTTAACCTTATTTCTTTGGGAAAGTTTATAATAGTTGCTAAAATATTTTCGAAGTGCTTTGCTCTGTTCTGTTGTCCAGCCACGTTGACCTAAAAAAAATATTGCATATAAATTTTTAACAGACTGTCTGAGGAAATTAAAAAAATCCACAACAGTGGGAACCTTATTTGGATCTGATAATCAACATTCTACTCTGAATGGTTTTTCTAGCCGAAATACAGGGTGTCCCGTAACTTATTGGCCATAGTGGTAAAACGACACGCGTTTGTTTTGCTCCGCTTTATCAGGTGTTTTTTTCCGTAGTTGTAGGATTCTAAAAATTGATTTTAAGTCGTATCATCACCCTTGATGGGTGACAAGGATAATAATGAAAAATCAGGTCGGAAAATACAAAAAAAATTACCTAATCTTAGTTTAACCAATGGTTCTAATGTTCTAACCCTCTAAATTAAGAAATAGTTATAAATCGTGCATCAGAAAAAAAGGTATTATTAAAAACATATCAAGATGAACCCAGACGAAAAAGTGATAGCTTCAGCAAAGGTAAAATTGGCAATGCCACGGAGAATTTTCCCATGACCGACGATATTTTTACGGATGATATGGCAGATCATGAAAATGTTTTTATACCCAAAAAATCTGTTACCCGCGCCCCTCCGATGAATAAAGATATACTAAATCAAATTCTAGATACCTTTGATAGTATTCATGAAACCCCATCCAGTGAAATAAGAGAATACCAGAATAAAGTACAATCTGCAAACAATTTTCGAAAATAAGCTTTCACTCTCAACACCCTGTATCTCCAGAAGAAGTAACATTCTAAAAAAACTGATATGACTTAATTGGTCTAGTTTGATGCCTAGTATCTCTAGTTGCTCTATGGCCCATAAGTTATGAAGAATTTCAAATAGATCTCGTCCCATATTGATGCTTACAAACCGCTGACAACAGACTTTTGATATTTTAATTGTTTTCTTTAATTTATATGAAGTAATTATTATAAAATTCTTAGGCATAATGGCCAACCTTAAAATCATTTGTATTATTATCGCGAATAAATCTGAGTTTGAGTAATTTTGTGTTTGTTATTGAGATACAAGGTTTATGTCGAAGATAATGTTTCTGCACTTAATGGAAAGAAAACCTTAAAATTAGTCAAAAGTGGGTTTCACCTTACCTTTTGTAGAGGCTCTTCGTTTTATTTCAGCTCTAAGCCATGCTTGGATTTTGCTATAAGACTTGTCCAAGCCAGAATCATGACTTAACATTTCTTCTTGAATTTTTGTTATTGTCGGAACTTCTTTTGCTGCCAAATAATTTTTAAAAATTCTTTCAGCTTCTTTCCTTTGGAAGGAAGTCCACGATTGACTAACTGTATCTGAAACCTTCCTTTTTAAAGAAATATCAAACTTTTTTCTTTTTGTAACAGAGACATCAATAGGAAAGTGTGGTCTCTTATTTATTGAACCTGATGGAATTGTTGGTGTATCTACTTCAGCAATGTCTAACATTGGATTGCGATTTTCTTTGTCAAATCCAGTATCATCCTCATTATCTAAATAATCGTCATAATTTAGCCAAGTAGCTGTAGCAGGCAGTTCTTCCACTGATTGATTACTTGAATTGATTTCTGTAGTAACAGATATTCCAGATGGATTAACACCTGATGCACTGTAAAGAATACGACCTACGACAGTAACATCAGTCGTTTTTCTATTTTGATATATATCAAAATGTACATCCTCATTATGTGACATAAATGTGGACAAATGTTTCTGAGTATCACGTGGAAGCGAAGCTGTGCAAGTTGCTAGGTGCTTCCTTAATTTTGTCGACTTTAGTCTTGAATAATCCAGATGGTATTTTACACATATAGCTTTCAGAGATAAATCAGCTCTTATAATTGGTGACCTTTTTGCAAGAGGATGAGCAAATATATATTTATTTGTGTTGTCAGTAATAAAACGTTGTCTGTTAGACAACATAAGGTTTAGCCCTCTGCGATGGTCAGCATCAACCAAAATAGCTTCATTTTTGTTTAACTTATGCCTTGTTTGGTATCTGCGTAGATCTTGAATAGTTTGTCTCTCATAGTCGGGAACAGAAAGTAACTCCTCATCACTAACTGGATTTTCTTCTCTAAATTCATCCATATACCAGTTGTGAACATCACCAGGTCTTTTCCTATTAAACACCATTATACTTGCTACCAGAACTTTGGCCAAAGATACATAATTTTTTAGAGAATCATTGTTTTCAAATGCGACACAACAATCTTCTATCTCTTTTTTTAAAATCAAACTCAATTCTCTTATTTCTGATGTAGTTGGTAAAATCTCTAGTTTTTGTCTCTGGAAAGCCATCCTGTTTTCTCGAGCTGCTCTGGTTATGTGTATGTTTTGTTGCTTTCTCATATTTATCTCAAAATTATTATACCTCTCTGCAAGCTTCTGGTTATCTTCATCTAAAGCTGCACTATGCATTAGAGACGCAACTTTTGCAAGGACATTGCAGGATTGTAATGCTGTAGTAGGTGCTTGAAATCCATTTTCACCATATTTACAACGATTACGAATGGCTTCCATTACTAGTTGTCGACGGTTTGAATATAGAAGATCATCAAATTGCTCAATTTTCGAGTCAATTTTTTTACTTTCAACAAATATATCAGCTAGCAGTCTTAAACTGGAACTAATGTGTATATAGTTTTGTGAAGTTCTGAAAGTTTGAAAGTACTTGATACATAAGGCATTGCCAAAAGCTATCAAAACAGGGTCATAATAAATAACGTCTTTTTGATGCTGTTTTGTAAAATGAGGAAATATACGTTGTTTTAAAATGTCGGACGCAATGATAGGAATCTTTAAGGAAGCTACCTTTGCAGTACCCAGTAAATTTTGTCCATGTTCATTATCTGCTCTTTTACATTGGCCACTTGGGTTTCGGTGGTTTCTAAAGTTTTTAGCCGAATAATATCCTCTACATGAGTTACATAAAACATAGTCTCCATCAACAATTTTTTTTGGAGAATTCTGCCTCACCACAATAAAATCATCAGAGTTTGAATTATTGTTATACTGTTCATCTCCCAATTTTCTGATTTTTGCGAATGCTGTATGTTGCACTGCTATTCGCTTAGGGTTGTTTTCTAAAAAACCAAAATTTGATTTTACATTTTTATTTTCTGAAATCGTTTAAGTTCAAAAGCTGTATAATAAATTATGACCTGGAAAAGTATACAGTGCCTGAAAATTCCGGTCGTATATTTCCAAGAGATGTACATGGAAAAATATTAAAATGAGTTCATATCAACATATATAGGTCTCTTAATGTCCTATTTAAATTATAATAACTACTTAACTGAACTGAACTTGCTAAAAAACATTAAAGACTACCCATTTTACTGTAATATTGAAGAAAATAAAAGATCTCTTTTTATCAAGCCATTGCTCCAGAAGAACTACTTGAGATATCTCAGAAACTAAAAAATAAATTTAGCAGTGGAGGATGAAATTCCCACCACCATCATTTGTGGCAATGCTCTTCCTAGCGCAATATTTTGCTATGAACAATAATAATTATTGGTGACTTTATTTAAACCTTTTTAAATTATATACTTATGTTCCTAACGATGCTCCTAAAGCATGAGTCCGGTAACATCTGTCTGCTCACTTCTTTTCTAAAAATAATTAAATATATAATGTTTGCCTTGCTTTTCTATTAAAAGTTAAATCAAACTATTAAATGTTCACATTTTTTACTTCAGTTTTTAGGAATGTGAATACATTTTGTATAATAAAAGCTATAACATACCTTTTTTCTGGAGATGTAATGCTAAATTGCCTTTTAGCGCTGAACTCAAATATTGTAGCCCTATTCTTTCTGTCATTGTGTCCAAAATGGCAGGTACAAACCAAAGAATGTTGGGAAGGTTCTCTGCTCTATCTTGACTTCTACCATTGTAAAGCAAATAATGGTTCAACTCCAAGGCGTTTATCCCTTTTTAACATAATAATTGTTCTATTATGTACCTTATAAGATGCTTATAGGGCATTCCTCTCTCTGCAGGGAATACAACAAACTTGAAAATTTTCTGTTCGGGTAACAAAATACGTAACCACTTTAGCCAATATTGAATCTATAATATAAATTATTAATTTCATATTAATAAATAAACACTACCACAAGCTTTATTTTACAAAAAACTAACAATTATGTCAAACAATAATGTAAACAACAATAACATAACCTCAAACTTTTTCAAATGGCGATTAAATATTTTCAGGAAACACTTACCTCTATCTGTGGCTGTAAATGGGTCAATGATATCACCAAAAATATGAATAATTTGAAGGAATTGCTTATTTGTCGCTTATAAACGTGTATCAATGCTTGCAAAAATCTCTTATGGGATTTTCAATGCAATTTATTTTTGTTTGGAAAGATTTTTTAAAACACGCCCCTTGTGACGTCATCACTTAGGCTGTCTATTCGTTCATTTTACAAAATTGACAGAACTTCTCTTCTTCTTCTTCTTTTATCCAAAAAACGGATAATAAAGCCCCTCAGTTAGTTGGCGTAATATATATTTCGTTTTTAACAAGGTCTGTCTCTTTTTATAGGTAATATTATGAGAGAGAGAGATAGTCGACAGATTAATATGCAAGTCTGATTTGACCGAGACCTGAGGAATATAATGCGCTAGAAAGAGATATTTTTATAAGTTTTTAAATATTTACTATAATAAATAGAGATAGGTAGACAGGAGGAATTTTAGAAGATAAAGTTGTTTTGATGTTTTGGAAACACATTATACGAGGGACGCTTAAATATGTCTAAAGTAGGAATACTTTAACGGAAAATATTGGGAAAAGCATCAATTTTTAGGTTTCTGGGGTCGGAAAATTCGATTTTGCTACAAAATTTGACGTTCCACCCGTCCGTCCCCGCCATTGTTATCGAAATATTTGTAAATTATTTTGATTGTCAACTTAATTTTAGAGTAAAATTTGCATATCTGAATCTAAATACAGTAGAAAGTACGAATTTTACAAAATAAAGTTGTTTCAGGCAATCTGAACGGACCTGATTCAGAAATGCAAATTTTACTTTAAAATTAAGTTGACAATAAAAATAATTCACAAATTTTTTCGATAACAATGGCGGGGACGCGTGTAACGTCAACTTTTGTAGCAAAATCGAATTCTTCGACCCCAGAAACCTACAATTTGATGCTTTTCCCAATATTTTGAACGGAAAATCAAAAATGAATGAATGAAGATACATATTACTTTTAATGGATATTTTTTTGCAAAATTTGAAATTTAAAACTTAAAACCTTTCATGATATGATAAAAAGTGTTACATGCCTTTCTAAATAAGGTACTGGATAAACAGGCTGTATTGTGCTTGTTTTTTACAAAAAAATTCGAAATTTTAAACAGTGTGTCCAAGATATGGGAAATATTTTTATTTTCGATTTCTCAGAAAATTTTATTCTTGATAAAAGTTGGTGCTTGCGTTGAAACTAAAAACGCATATTTCCAATTTCACCTGCGCCTAATAGTAAGGGAGCAAATGCCATTTTTTCAAAATAGGTTTTTGGAGTTGAGCGTACTGGGTGCAGAAACAAATAAAGTATTAGTTATTTCCAGTGAAATGAATAGAGTTGGATTCTATCATACTTTTGATTAGAACCTAAGTTGGCTAAAATGTGTTTAAATATACGTGCAACACTCTAATATCTACACCAACTCGTATCATTGAAAAGTTCTAAAATTCTTGCAACTACTTAATAATTTTTTATTATAAACCCATGTTCAGTTATTTGATAAATATATTAAAATTGGGTAAACAAAAAATCGACCAGAGGCGAACCGTTTAGGAAAAAATTGAGTTTAAGGAAAAAAAATGGGAAATTGAAACACATAACTCAAATTTCGTATTTTGGCTAAGTATTTAATTTGCAAAATCATTTCCTTGTAAAATTTTGTTGTATTTTTAATAATTAGGGTACTTTATTCTTAAGGCAATTTTGAAAAAATTACATTTGCTCCCTTACTATTAGGCGCAGGTGAAATTGGAAATATGCGTTTTTAGTTTCAACGCAAGCACCAACTTTTATCAAGAATAAAATTTTCTGAGAAATCGAAAATAAAAATATTTCCCATATCTTGGACACACTGTTTAAAATTTCGAATTTTTTTGTAAAAAACAAGCACAATACAGCCTGTTTATCCAGTACCTTATTTAGAAAGGCATGTAACACTTTTTATCATATCATGAAAGGTTTTAAGTTTGAAATTTCGAATTTTGCAAAAAAATATCCATTAAAAGTAATATGTATCTTCATTCATTCATTTTTGATTTTCCGTTCAAAATATTGGGAAAAGCATCAAATTCTAGGTTTCTGGGGTCGAAGAATTCGATTTTGCTACAAAAGTTGACGTTACACCCGTCCCCGCCATTGTTATCGAAAAAATTTGTGAATTATTTTTATTGTCAACTTAATTTTAAAGTAAAATTTGCATTTCTGAATCAGGTCCGTTCAGATTGCCTGAAACAACTTTATTTTGTAAAATTCGTACTTTCTACTGTATTTAGATTCAGATATGCAAATTTTACTCTAAAATTAAGTTGACAATCAAAATAATTCACAAATTTTTTCGATAACAATGGCGGGGACGCGTGTAACGTCAACTTTTGTAGCAAAATCGAATTCTTCGACCCCAGAAACCTACAATTTGATGCTTTTCCCAATATTTTGAACGGAAAATCAAAAATGAATGAATGAAGATACATATTATACTTTTAATGGATATTTTTTTGCAAAATTCGAAATTTCAAACTTAAAACCTTTCATGATATGATAAAAAGTGTTACATGCCTTTCTAAATAAGGTACTGGATAAACAGGCTGTATTGTGCTTGTTTTTTACAAAAAAATTCGAAATTTTAAACAGTGTGTCCAAGATATGGGAAATATTTTTATTTTCGATTTCTCAGAAAATTTTATTCTTGATAAAAGTTGGTGCTTGCGTTGAAACTAAAAACGCATATTTCCAATTTCACCTGCGCCTAATAGTAAGGGAGCAAATGTAATTTTTTCAAAATTGCCTTAAGAATAAAGTACCCTAATTATTAAAAATACAACAAAATTTTACAAGGAAATGATTTTGCAAATTAAATACTTAGCCAAAATACGAAATTTGAGTTATGTGTTTCAATTTCCCATTTTTTTTCCTTAAACTCAATTTTTTCCTAAACGGTTCGCCTCTGGTCGATTTTTTGTTTACCCAATTTTAATATATTTATCAAATAACTGAACATGGGTTTATAATAAAAAATTATTAAGTAGTTGCAAGAATTTTAGAACTTTTCAATGATACGAGTTGGTGTAGATATTAGAGTGTTGCACGTATATTTAAACACATTTTAGCCAACTTAGGTTCTAATCAAAAGTATGATAGAATCCAACTCTATTCATTTCACTGGAAATAACTAATACTTTATTTGTTTCTGCACCCAGTACGCTCAACTCCAAAAACCTATTTTGAAAAAATGGCATTTGCTCCCTTACTATTAGGCGCAGGTGAAATTGGAAATATGCGTTTTTAGTTTCAACGCAAGCACCAACTTTTATCAAGAATAAAATTTTCTGAGAAATCGAAAATAAAAATATTTCCCATATCTTGGACACACTGTTTAAAATTTCGAATTTTTTTGTAAAAAACAAGCACAATACAGCCTGTTTATCCAGTACCTTATTTAGAAAGGCATGTAACACTTTTTATCATATCATGAAAGGTTTTAAGTTTGAAATTTCGAATTTTGCAAAAAAATATCCATTAAAAGTAATATATATCTTCATTCATTCATTTTTGATTTTCCGTTCAAAATATTGGGAAAAGCATCAAATTGTAGGTTTCTGGGGTCGAAGAATTCGATTTTGCTACAAAAGTTGACGTTACACCCGTCCCCGCCATTGTTATCGAAAAAATTTGTGAATTATTTTTATTGTCAACTTAATTTTAAAGTAAAATTTGCATTTCTGAATCAGGTCCGTTCAGATTGCCTGAAACAACTTTATTTTGTAAAATTCGTACTTTCTACTGTATTTAGATTCAGATATGCAAATTTTACTCTAAAATTAAGTTGACAATCAAAATAATTTACAAATATTTCGATAACAATGGCGGGGACGGACGGGTGGAACGTCAAATTTTGTAGCAAAATCGAATTTTCCGACCCCAGAAACCTAAAAATTGATGCTTTTCCCAATATTTTTCGTTAAAAATCAAAAATAACCATTAAAGTTACATTTTACTTTAGGCATTCTTTTTAGACAAATTTGAAATTTCATACTTAAAACCTGCCATCATCTGATAAAAAGTGTTAAATGCCTTTCTAAACAAGGTAGTAGGTAAAACTGGCTGTATTTTTTAAGTTTTTTTACAAAAAAATTGGAAATTAAACATACTCAAGCGTCCCTCGTATAATAGAACATCATAACGCGGCGCTACGTAGAGGCATTGCTGCGACTATGCGAACCTGGCCGCGTATAATTCGCGAAAATCAAGTGTCACTAGATGGCGCTGAATTTTCTAATATGGCGTTTATGGTTGGATTGGAACATTGTTTTTAACCTCAAAATTTTTATTGTTGAATGTTGAGTTGACTTTTTCAAAAACGATTCATATTCTTTACGATGTTGGCAGAAGCAAAAAGAATTAGGGGGCTGAATTTTAGCCCCAGGGAAGTAAATCATCTTTTTACATTAGCACTTCAATATAAAAATTTATTGGAAAATAAAGAAACAAAATGCTAAACATTTTGCAAGAAAACGAAGCCTGGGGGAACGAGTTTAACGCAACCTCGTCCTATTTAAATAATCGAACCATGGAGCAACTAAAAAGATGATATGAAAACAAGAAACAGGCAATGAGGACGAAAAAGGCAGAGGTAGGACAAGAAGCTTATTATTATTGGTATTATTACTAAAGAGCATATTATGTACTGGGCAAGTATATATTGCAAGACAACATTATAACGTAGTTCAACTGGTCAAGTAAAAATGTTTTTTAGGAAAAGGATATACAGGATGATTGAGACAATGAAAAACAAATGACCCGAAATGACCTCTAAATCCTGCACTATTCCGGCATGGTATGAGGGATAAAAATGAAAATCAAGGTATGCACTTTGAAGATGAACAAGTAAATGATCCAGCTGTATCTCAAATGGTGAAGGCACAGGAGGCATACATGGTAAAGGGACACCCAAAAAAGTAAGATTTCCAATAAATGGTATAGTTTGAAAATTTGTAAAAACACTAAAAAAATACCCTAGGCTACCAGTTACTTAAAAGTACATATAGAAACAACAGAAACTTTGAACACTATACAATTTTGTGATCCACATATTATCTTTAATTAAATTAAAACCTTACAAGTAGGGGGCCGCCTAAAAATTTTGAAAGAAATGTCCTATTTTTATATTAAAATCCTGTCGGTTTCGGTTCATTAGTAGGCACTCTGCAAACTTAAAAATAATTTTTTTTTTTTTATTTTAGGGGCCTGATAGAAGAAGGCCAACTGCCACACTGGTAAAGACATTGGCATTAAATGCCTTAGCCGAAAAATACGAAGAAAACCAATTAGAGAAACTTTCTTGTTAGCTTGTGTTGAATTTTGTGGAAGCAAACGGAAAAACTCACAAGACTTTATGTTTCTGTTTCCTTTTTTGCAGTTCCTATTGTTATCTTTTTTTTTAAATGTAGTTTGTTCAATTCTGTATAAATTAAAAGAATTTTTGTTTACTCAAAAGCTCATTTTGTTTTTTCTAATTAAAAATCAAATTACTAGTAGCTGTTACAGCTGACCAGAATAATGAATAAATTAATTTTAAATAAAGTTCATCTTCATTAATGTCTTCATGCAATGACCAAGTCCATTTCCGAAATCTCTTCATAGTTATTGGGCCTAAGAAAAATTCGTCTTGGGTAGCCCATATCTACGAAATCAAGGACTTCTAAATCGTATTCTAGAAAATCGTCCACCAGGACCTCCTCATCAAAATTTTCAATTTTCGCAAGTCAAAAAACCCTTTAAGCACTACCTATTTGTACAAAACAAAAATCATTTTTCTTTCAATATTTTGAGCTTAAATAACAAATGTTAATTGAGGGGTGTCTGACTGGCCAAAATTGAACATAGTAGTTTTCATACCCTGGTTCTGCTTAAGATTTGCATACACTCCTCGTTTTTAAAGTAGGTATCTATCTGATGGTAATGCAATTTGTTAAACTACTACCATTGTATTGTTGAATCATTGAACCAATAAAGTACCTTTTTAACGATTTAAGATTTGTTTATCATACTTTCAATGCATTTTATTATAGAAAATTCTAGTGGTATCCAACTGACCAAAATTTTGTACACCCATGCCAAATTTGGCAAGCAAATAATAGTAAGTATTTGTGCATCTCGGAACTGCCACAGTATAGAGGTAGGTACCTCTTGTAATTTTTTTTTTACATTTTACCAAATGTATCTTAATAAACTGTTTTGTTTGTTTATGTGGTACATAAAATCCGAGAACTATTGTATTAGGGAGAAAAAGAGGTTCTGTAATATTTTAATATAATAAAACAAGAGAAAATCCTAAAAAATCCAAATAGCAATCTTGTGAGGTAAGGTATAGTATCTACCTTCCAAAAAGTTAATGCTGTATACAGGGTGTTACTTAATGATAGGGCGTAATTTCAAGGGCGCATTCCTGAACCAAATTCAAGTAGAAAACGTCATATAAACATGTGTCCTGAAGAGTCTGGTTTTTAAGATACAGGGTGTCAAAGTTTAAAAAAAAAAACGGTTTTTATTAATATCTCGAAGACCATTTTGTCGATTTTGTTAAAATCTGGCAGGGTTATTCATTATAAGTTCCAGTGGCGTCTCGGGGGGCAGTCTCACGAATAATATTGACAAAAAATGATTTTATTTTAACAATATTTCCACATGCAATAAAGTCGTTTTTATTTTGAAAAGATATTAAGAGGCAAAAAAGTTGTTTTTTTAGGTGCTTAATCTGAAAAAAGTTTAAATTTTTTCAAAAACTCAGTAGCGTACATTTTTTTTATCAATATATTATTCGTGAGACTTCCCCCCGAGACGCCACTGAAACTTATAATTATCTTTTAGATAGTGCCAACTTAGCGTCTTATTACAATGAATAACCCTGCCAGATTTCAACAAAATCGGCAAAAAGGATCATTTAGATATATTAATAAAAAACCAATTTTTTTTTTAAACTTTGACACCCTGTATCTTGAAAACCAGACTCTTCAGGATACATGTGTATTTGAAGTTTTCTACTTGATTTTGGTTCAGGAATGTGCCCTTGAAATTATGCCCCATTATTAAGTAACACCCTGTATATATAAACTTCTTTAAAAGGAAACCACTTTCCTGAAAAGTAAACTTCAAAGACTTCATTCTGGAAAAAATTGTATGGTCTTTGTCTACATGAGTAAATTTCCTACTTATTTAAAAAAAAACTCGACAGTACTTTAACCCAAAAGTTTAATAGAAATCTTATAACAAACAAATGAAATGAAAATATAACGAATGTTTTAATTTGCTTTGGAAGCTTCAATGCGTGTTATTCTTAAATTATTTCATAATTCCTGTTTCTTAGTGTAGCATTCGTCTGGGGCCATTCTTTCTGTGCTATCCAGCTTTTCCATGTGTTCCTTTAAAAAAAATAAAAGTAATTAATTTTTTGATCTAAGGATTTTAGTGCTAAATAGTACTAGATAGTATGTTGAGTGTTATAGATATGCGAATGTACTTGCCTACACATATACCTACTTTTTCTACGGCTACACATAACTAAATATAAATTTTAAAATAAAAAAAAGCTACATATTTTGACGTTTTTTTTATTACCAATTCACTGAAAAGGGTCTTAACTTAATCAATGACATTAAAACTAATATATTAATAGAGTGCTGTGAAAAAGGTTGTGTCAGAAAAGGCATTGAATGATGTTTGAAATCAATGATTAACAGTAGTGTTTTAGGATATTTTTGAGCAGTCATAGGCAATAGTAATAGTATATTTTACATACCGCAGTGAAAACTGTTTCATTTTTGTCGAGAGAAGAGGAACCATTTCTCAAGACAGGAATGAAACTTTTTACTGAGATTTGTATACTATTTTATTGACAACCATAAACACAAAATGATGTTTTTTGTGACAAATATAAATAACTATGTGAGAAATTAACAAACTGTACAACCACATACTTCCGACACCATCCAAAAATTTAAAAAATGTCAAGTTTTGATATTTGACTCAATATTATTGAAACAAACATTTTGGTTATTCAAAGAATGATGATATTTTTAATGGAAAGTTATTACTTTCCACCTGGATAAATATTAAAGTTATAAATAAAATATTTTACAGACCTAGGTAATCGGAAAACCAGGCTTTATACAAGCAGAGGCTTGCTTTTTCCACAGCTGTATACTTATTCTAATAGCTTATAATAAAATTACCTACCTTGAATCCATTGGTTAGAGGATATCCTTTTACATTCTTCAGATACATAACAGTGGTTTCACGTTGTTTTGGATATTTTCTAGCTTCTAGGTAAGTAATTTTTATTTCATTTGAAGGTTAAATGGGTAATTTTGCGCCCGTGTAACGGATCAGCTATTTAAATTACAGCACAGTTCTCGAAAAAAAAATACAAAAACCAAAGCAGTGAAAGCAGAAAGTTGGGTTATTAATTTAATTTACTATATAAATGTCAATTTTACAACTTTTTGTCTCGGAGGCGGGGCTTAAATGGTGGCCGATATTTATGTTCGTTCCGTGGTTCGTACTACTTTGCACTCGTTTTTTGGATCTTGTACCGCGATGAACAGGTTTTGTTCGGTTATGCACACGCTGTACCGCTAACCTTCCAATAATGACCCATTTTTGTACCGCGAGCCGGATTAGGATAAACATATATATATATATATATATATAATATAAAAAAAGAATCCGTATTTGGCGCTATAGTCCCTTATTAAAAATGTCGCTCTGTGATCCCTTTTCTATTTCTAAGTTACACCATATAATTCCTATCTTATTCCTACTGAAAACGGGGTGATCATGTCACGAACCGTTAAATGTGTGTTTTCCTGATTCGTGGCTACCTTGTGGCTTGGGTTATGTGGCTCCATCGATCCTCGTTGTCCCGTACCATGGAGTCTAGGTCATGTTGCCAGTGATGTCGCAGCGATTGATAGTTATTGTATCTGGTGCGTGAGTGGGATTGATGTTTTATGGACGATGTAGAAGCGTCCCGTTGACTCCGATGCTGCTACTAGTTGGCTTTGTGATGCCTGTGGTAGCAACGGTGTTGTTCCGTTGGTTCCTTGTTTTAGGGTTCTTCTTCTCTGTCATCGTCCTCCTCATCTTCTTCTTTGTCCTCCCTTTCTTCGTCTTCTTCTACTTCTATGGTATCCTGTCCCGTCCATGGATCATTATAAGGAAGAATCCGACTTACATGTACGACATCTGACTTTCCTCGTCCTTTTTCTACTTTATAATTGACTTCCTCTTGTTTCTCAGCTATAGTGTAGGGTCCGAACCACTTTAGTAGTAACTTCTCGCTGTGACCAACTTTTCTGATTGGTGTAAAAATTTTTACTTTATTTCCTGGTTCAAAAGTCAGTTCTCTGTGATTGGCGTCGAAGGCGACTTTGTCCTTAGCTTGCCTTTTGTTTATATTTTCCACCGCTATGCTTCTCATGATTAGTGCCCGTTTTCTAATTTCTACAGCATCTGTTTTGTAATCCGTATTCGTTAGCATCGCCTCCGAGGATAGGGTTGGTTCCCGTGCGTATATCAGCATGAAAGGGCTGAACCTTGTGGTGTCTTGCAAAGCTGTGTTGTATGCAAATGTTATGAATGGTAGGTAGCTGCACCAATCATAGCGAGCATGTCTGCTATTGTTTTATTCAATCTTTCTGTCAATCCGTTGCAGCTTGGGTGGTAGGCTGGTGAACTGGCTTTGTACTCCCATAAGTTTTGTGATTTCTTGTATAAGTTCGAATTGAAAAGTTTTGCCTCTGTCACTCAACAAGGTTCTTGGTGCGCCATGAATTAGGAATATCTATTCCACTTGGAATTTCCCTACTGGTTTGGCCTTGCTATTTGGTAGTGCTGCTGTAATGGTGTACCTGGATGCATAATCTGTCGCCACTACTATCATTGTTTTTACTTTACTGCTTCTTCTGAAGGGTTCCAATAAGTCTATCCCTATATTGTCTAAAATCTGTCCGACTGGTATTGGCTGCAACAGTCCTGGTGTTTTCCGTTTCGTGCTTGGCAATCTGGGCACCCTTTTATACATCTTTCGATGTCTTTTGTCATGTTGTTCCAATAGTACCTGGTCCTAATTTTGTTCATAGTTTCTGTTTTTCCCCAATGGCCACTAGCGGGAGCTGCATGGAGTTCTCATAAGATCTCTTCTATCATGCTTCTTGGGATTACTGGTACATTGCGTAAGCCTATTATAGTTGATACTTTGTGTAGTGTAATGTCTACTAATCTGTACCCTTTTGCCCTTATTCTTGTGCCTATTGGGGCGTACAATTTTCCTGGTGCTTTTAGAATATGAGTTGCCTTAGATCTTCATCTTGTTCCTGAAGTTTTCTTAAATCGCTGATAATTGCGGTAAATGATTAAATTTCTTCCGTTTCTTATGTATGTTTGTTTGCGCACAGTACTGGATTCCTGGACATGCAGTCGGCGTCCTTGTGGGCCACCCCTCTTTTATATTCGATGGTGTAGTCGAGTTTTAGGGCCCATCTTGCCAGTCGTTTATTATGTTCTTTTATAGAGTCAATCCAACAGAGTGCGTGATGGTCTGTGACAATCTTGACAGGTTGGCCATATATAAGGTAGCGCAGGTAACCTAGGCCCCATACTACTGCTAGTAGTTCAAGCTCACTTATGGCGTAGTTTTTCTCTGCATGTGATAGGCTTCGGCTGATATATGCTATGGGATGAGCGATACCTTTGTCGTCCTCTTGCAGCAGGACCACTCCGATGCCCTTGGTGCAAGCATCTGAGTGAAAAATGAGACTTTTGTTAGGATTACAGTGATGCAAGGTTTGATCTGTGAATAATTTTTCTTTTAGGGTCTGAAATGCGGCCTCTTGTTGTTGCCCCCATGTGAAGTTTCCTTTTTTTGTAGCTTCATAAAGTGGTTTTGCTGTGGTCGAAAATTGGTTTATGAATTTTTTGTAGAAGTTACATAGTCCCAGAAAGCTTTGTAAGTCTTTCAATTTTTTTGGGGTTGGGAATTTTTTAATACACTCAATTTTTCTGCCTCTGGTCGGATGCCCGTGTTGCTGACTTTAAAACCTAGGATTCTTATTTCTTCTTGCAGATCTTTACATTTTGATGGCTTGAGGGTCAGGTTCGCTTCTCTTAGTCTTTGAAAGATTTTGCCCAGTTTTTCCAGGTATTCTTCTTGTGTTTCTGAGAAGATAATGATGTCGTCCAAGTAAATTAAAATATCTTTTCATTTCATGTCGCCGAAAATCCTGTCCGAAAGTTCCTGGAACGTTGCTGGCGCGTTGCACAAACCAAAACTTAGGACATTGAACTCAATGCCGTGTATTGTTTTGACTCTTCTTCGACTGGTACTTGCCAGTATCCTGACAGCATGTCGAGCGTGCTAAAGTATTTTGCTTTCCCCAAATATGTAAGAATGTCATCAATCTGTGGTAAGGGTCAGGAGCACTTTTTTGTAACGGCATTGATATTTCTGTAGTCGACGCCGAATCTTGTAGTACCGTCTTTCTTTTTGACTAGGATTACTGGGCTGGCCCATGGTGAGTGGCAGGGCCTTATGACATTGCTATATAGCATTTCGTTTATCTGGTCGTTGATTGTATCTCTTTCTTTCTGGGAGACCCTGTATGGGCGACTTTTCACGGGTTTTTCGTTTTTGACGTCTATTTTGTGTGTTGCCAAGGATGTGCTTCCCATGTATTTAGGATGTTTGGCGAATACGTCCTTAGTAGTAATACTATGTATGTTCTAACTCAAAATCCCATAAGGATTAACATGGGAGCCGAAATCCGCATTTTTGGTACAATTTTAAGGCGCGGTCACCCCGGCAGACGGACAGGCGGCGCCACCTAGTGAGTGACGTCATAACTGCTCGATGTCGGTAATATAGGGCCCTATTGACCTGTGTGGAACCCTCCACTGCTGCCACCTAACCCCCCACCCATTATTCTAACCTAACTTTTGCCCCAACGGAACCCAGATCACGTGTTACCCCGATTATATAGTAATATCTTAGTAATATCATTGTAGGGGTGCCACCTAACGGGGAGAGATGTACGTACCTGTAATCTTGAGACCTGTAGCGCCACCTGCTATTCATATAAGACATCTTGTTTACCGCGATGGTAGGTATGACGTTGTAAATCAGTTAAAATATTTTAAAATATAATAATACCATCAAAAAGTTTTTGTCCTCGGCGGGATTTGAACCAGGAACCTCTCGATTCCGATCTAAAACCTTATAAAATACACTACGAGAGCGTATACATTAAAAGAGTTGATCAATGTTGACAAGCTAAAAATATGGGGGACCCGTCAATTATAACGTATAGGTGGAACAAAGGACCCAAGTGTGGAGACGATGGCAAAATGGCGGCAGCCATAGTTGTTTTTGTCTACATAATATTGGAGACCATCATCTGTTGCAGTATGCATGCGCCATAACATGTCATCAATGAACATTGTTAGAGGCCGCGTGGCATGTAATTAGACAACCGGGGATCTAGTATGTCCTTTTGGCAAACAGTATTTTCAGACGCCATCTATAATTACGTTCGCGCATATTCCCGCTATCTGGGTACTACCTGAACTTATGCAACCAGAAGCCCCTATCAGCAAATATTGCCTTCACCAATTTATTAACAAACCTTAAGTGTGGCGATGATGACAAAATGGCGGTAAACCTAGCTTTTATAATGCCTTCACCATTTTATCAACAAACCAGTACTAATGGCGTTGCCAAACCAATATTTCCCCTTATTCAACATAAAAATTGTCGAAACGGCAACACCGCCGTTCCAATACTGAAAATTTAAGAAAATACGCTTAGGCCATATTGTAATAGCCGTTCGCAACAGTAACTAGGTAAAACAAAGAACCTTAAGTGTGGTTATAGGGATATATTATTATCGACACCAATTTATTAACAAATCTTAAACCTTAAACTGAACCAGGGTTCCATCAATTTATTAATAACTCTGGGGTGCAGGGATGCCGCTATCTACACGGGAATGCCACCCCCTAGGCAAATGTAAAATTATTAGGTATATAATGTGCTCTCAACCGCCCCCCCCTGTTATAATCACCCAACTATCCCCTGTTTCTTCACACACCTGTTTATAATATAATTCCCCAATTGTATTCCGTTTCCACTCATCACTCCCCTATTTTATAACCCCGATTCCAACAGCATTCACCCCATATCGCATTGATAAAAATACCCATATAAACACCCTATCGGAATACCATTCATGATTGTATAATTAAATAAAAATCAATCAATTTTAAAACTTTTTTATTCATAACATAATAATATCACTTACTATCATCCTGGTATATATCACATTATAGGAATAAAAAAATCAGCGTAAAATTAAAAGATATATCTGTAATTTTATACCATCGTTTTATTTCAGAAATATATGCAGTTTTCAAGTCAAATCCACTATTATAGCAATATATAAAAGTCATATCGGAGAAAATAAGACATTTTTTGAATTTTATTATGTTTATCGCCGTAAAAACAACTTTTAGGATATGTTTTCCTAAACGTGCAATAAAAAAAAAAAACAGAATACATAATTAATTATCTTTCATTAAATAATTAGATAAAATTGGACCACAACACGAGGGATAATTAATATTATTTTACCTTATTGGCGTATTTTAATAACATTTTATGCCGATCGCTTTAAATACAATTTTGTATTTAAAGTAATTATCTTGTTAATAAAATTATAGCGTAAGGTGCACGAATAAAATGACGAAATTGTGACCTTAGTATAGCTAATACATGTCGCGTGTTTAGGGTGACGTCATAAGTTGTTTAGAAAAGGAACGGGGTTAATTGAGTAAATAGAACCAAATTTAACAGTCCGCATGTGCGAGAAAAAAAATGTTTCGCGGATATGGGTTATATATTAAATAAAAGAAAAGACACCAAAATTATAGAAAATTATTTATTTATCTATACCTTGACTTAATAAAGGTATGCAATAGATTAATTAGTAAAATGGTACAAGATACGCATATAAATACAATTAAACTAAGCACGCCATGTGTTCCAGCATATCCATCCACTATTGGAGAATTGTGAGAAGCATTTTGGTTTATTAGCGTCCTCCACTCGGTTTCGCCAAAAGTCAGGTCTCTAAACTGAAACCTAACCTTATATCGTAAATCACCAACTGTTGGAGCGTTTGATTTAAAAACAGCCGTATGTCTATTATCAATTTGCTCATATGTCATTTGAAGCCATGTGTTGTTTGCAGAAAAGGGTGGAGTTCCCAACATTACCGATGCATTCAATACATTATACGGAGCGTAAACGTAAAACACATTTTATACTAAGGCAGTCAAGAGAATATAGGATGAACTTAACGCCGCCATGACTGTAGGCAGAATGATCTAAATTCCATTCCCTAAAACCTTTATTACTTCACGAGATTGGTACCAGACGCTCATAAAAATTATAAATATTACTAGCATACAAATGGCGTCGGTATATGAGAAACTCTTGTTTTTCTTCTCTTTTGTACACTTTATCGGTTTATTTTTTCTCAATTGGCGGCATCTCCATAAGACTTTAGCTAGCTCACAATGCTTGACATTCTTATAATGATCTTTCAAAGGATCATCTCCCACATACCAACTATCAAACTCACAATGACAAAATGAACACCTGACAATATCCAATCTCTCAGTGTAATAAAACCCTGCACTTGCCAACTCTTCAGGATTGAGCTTGCTAGGCCAATTAGCGAACGTAATTAGCCTATCTTCAAAATTACGAAGCAAACTATAACCATCATCTCCACACATTTTAGGAGATGTTGCTATCTAAAGTGTTGTAAGAATACTATAAAATAAAACCAATAAACGGGTTAATATACATTTATTATCATCAAATATTACACATTTGTATTCTATCAAAGTCATCTAGTACCTTCTTGGGATTAAAGTGTATTAGTTCCAACATGTAAATAGCTTGTTCAGACATGTTTAAACTACACATATTTTTAATAATCTTAAAAAAGTTTCCTTGGATGTCTTCACTAATGTTTATATAATTTAAAAAGTTATCATAAAATGCCATAAAATCCAAATTTTTTATCAGGTTCAATCTATAATTAATAATGTGACTTATATTAACAAATGAGATTATGTCATGAGAACAGAAACATAACGTTGTATTATTACACACAAGATTTATTATTTTTTCACTCAACAACGTAACGGACGACACTGTAAAATTTTCAGTTTCAGAATCAATTCTTAATACTGTATCATCTTTAACCATTTTGGACGCGATTTCGAGAAACTCATGCCACTCGAAATTGGCTAGTGATGCTGCAACTTTTTCCTCAGGTAAATTTAAAACAGTATTTATTAACTTCACACTCGGCACCATTCCTCTAGCTACACTAAGGCCCACGATTATCTTATAATTTCCAGCGGAATAATGCACCTCGTTCAACAGCTTTTTCTCATTCTTAATGTCTTCTCTACTTCTTAATATCATGCTATCAAGATATCTCCAAGGAGACAAACTTCTTGAATCTTCTTCAACAACGTATTCACCCATGACTAAATAAGTACTGAAACCGTCCAAGCAAATTATCGACTACACTCTGACTACCCCACTCCTGAATATTTATTAATATTAAGTTCTAGGAATAAAAGTTGCGACAGGGTCCACCCGCTACCCATCTAGGTAAATTCTAAAGCTTTTTTAAGTAGGTTATTTTTATATAGTTCAAACACATGTTCTAAATTAGTACCTGGATGAATCACGCTATATCTCGAATTAAATGATTTAATTTCTTGTTCCTGCGTCGATGGTTGTAGATATACACCATAAAGTTCCATATTCATTGATATAGCTCGATAAAGACTCAACTGCTCCGCTAACACCGTTAGAACCTTATGTTTCAAGTCTTTCAGGAACAGCTTAACATCAGTCAAATTATTATTTGTCGATATGTGATAGGTATTCACTCTATTCTTAAAAGCTGTTTGAATAAGTTTAATACCAGAGCCTACAATCTCCCCACAGTTTTCCTTATGTTTCGTTGTACGATTATGACCTTTAGTCACCTCACAGTGGCACTGTTTGCAGTACATCTTATACTATAATACTAGCTGATTATTACGAAATATGGCGTATTTATCCAAATGAGTCTGCATAACACTCAATTCTAGCAAACTAAACAACATCTTTTATCATGTCCACCCAGCTGTTGTGTGAATTATCAAAGCCAAGCCACTTGACAAACATTTTCTTCCCCTTTTTCCGTATAATTCTTTCAATAAGAAATACATCGGACTGTTTAGTTTTCTGTAATTCCGCTTCATAAAATCCTCCACTGATTGGTCGTCCCTGCATATCCTCCAATATATAGGTTGTAGGATTTGTTATATTAACCTTGGAAATTTTGAAAAGCTCGGTTGTCCAATTAGGTACATAACCCTTTTCAAAGACATGCTTGGATTTACTTATACGAACAATGTCCCCAACCCCAAATTTCTGTTTCCCCACAACCTTTAGATGCGTATATACAGAGTTTAATAACTTATCCGCGTTACTCTTATTAACATCCGACGGCTTCATGCCAATCGTGTGATGTTTAGTAGCATTGTATGTATTCACGATTTCCTCCAACAAATCAATCCATCGATGATTTCCATTTAAAGTAAACAATCTAAAAAGCTTTTCTTTAATTGTTCGAATTACTCGCTCCGCAATTGAAGCCTTCAAGATACTGAAAGTGCTATAATGATGTATTTTATGCGTCTTCATAAGATTTTGAAAACTTGTATTGTAGTATTCCTTTCCATTATCTGTAACTAACTTTTTCGGGATTCGCTTGGAGTGTCTAAAAATATTTTCCATCGCTTTGGTTACTTCTTGAGCAGTTTTCGTCTTTATGGGTCTTGCCCAGAGAAATTTCGAAAACGAATCGATAACAACAAGTATGTATTTATACCCCCTATTTTCGCGCGCATATTGATCGAGTTGCGCAAGATCGGATGCAAATGTATCATCTAAACCATATTGGATAAATCTACGACGTTTAAATTTCGAACGAGCTGGGGCGTGTAACTCTTTAACAACCTGTTCTCGCGCCTTAGTGATGACACCCTTGGGCATTTTGTTAATAAAGTGAAATATTTGAAACATGTTAGGCAATTTATATACCCCTATCAACTGTATCTGCTAATTTAGTTACTTTTTCATCAAGTTTCTTCAAGTCTGCAGCTAAAGGCGCAAAAGAATTTTCGATTTTTACATGCATGTAACTATGTACGAGGTCCTTGAGTTTATCGAACTCTGGTTGCACTATTTTCATAGCTTCTTGCTGGTAATTGTCAACTAATTTCAATTTAACATCAATTGCATTAAAACGATCATTAATTGTTGAAATATCTCTTGTTATTCTTGAAATACTGGTAGAAGACTTTAGCAAACGATCATTTAAATCGCGTAATTCTGCAGATACAGCCTTCATGCGACCTTCGATGCTATTGGTAGTATCGTTAACCAGCTTAATACACTCGTTTGAAGAAGCAATAATTTTCATGTAAATAACAGAAATTGCATCATCTAAAAATTTTTTATTAACAGCATCTGTATCATCTGTTGGAGGACTGACGTTACAAAGCTTATGTTCCCTAAAATTGTAATCACCATCCCTAGTGAAGGAAAGTATGGTGGGTGCTGGTAAAACTCTCGGAACCCTGTAGGGGGAAGGTAAAGAACGTCCAAACTTATTCATGATTAATACTTTAATGATGCTTTTAAGGAATTACATGTTTATTTATAGAATTAAATAATTCCAAGTCTCTGCAATTCCTGTAAAATATTCTGAATCTCGTTCCAATTATTATTATTACCAACATGTTCGGAGGCTTCAAGCTTCTTCATTCGCTCAACTAGTTCATTTACATCGTCGTAATATACAAATTCCTTTGGTCTTTCGTTGTACTCCATTAATGCATTCCCAGATTTCAGTTTAGATCTTGTTACAGGAATTCTACTAATAGGCGGTGTTTTGTTCGAAGAACTTCTAAGATTTCTAGCATGAGAAGATGCTGATGATTGCAACAAGGACGTTGATCCTCGTGTTGAAGATGTTAGTAGCGGTCTAATAATATTTTTATATTTTTCCGATTTGCTACCTTTTAGTTGACCATTACTTAACCGCCTATATGCATTAGTGCGCACTAATATGTCTTTATAATGCACCTCATCATCTTTCTTACGATTGATGGGATTCTTTAAAAACAATAACTCATATAGACCCTGACTTCCTGGATAAGCGACATCGCCTACTTTAATGTCTCCATTTTGCAAAAAGTCCACCGACAGAGAACCCATTGTCCATTTACCATTTTCAAAATTGTATGTTAGACCTTGTGAGTCATCCAAATCAGGGGAACTTGTCCAATACATTTTTAAATATTCGTGAGAAATTGGAGGATATTGACTGGTAAATTCCTCGAAAATTGCCGGATTCGTTCTCATAGTAGTTTCAAATACCTCCTTTAAATCTTGTAGGGTATTCTCTTCAAACACATCATCCTCGATTTCCTCACTATCAACCAAATCTCCATACCTAACTTCCGCTTCTCTGGGCAAAAATTGAACTTCTTCTGGTTTTGTTTTTACAATCGTCTCTGTCGGTTCAGTTTTAATCTTTGGCTTCTTGGCTCTCTTTTCCATAAGCGGTACAAGCATATTTAGCGGGGTAGTAACTGGTGTTAAAAACTTGTTAAGCGCAGCATCTTCTTCGTTTCTTTCCAGCTTTAAAGCCAAGTATTTCCTTCTTATTGTATTAGAGGCTTCAATTATGCGACGTTTAACATTCTTATCATAGCTGTTAAATTGTCGAGACATTGCGACTATATGGTCTATGCTTTACAATGATGACGGTGATACTAACTACATATGATGACGTTATAGTATTATATAGGTATCGAATTTACTACGATATCTGCCTTTATTAATGTCGTTGTCTTTAACCATGACTAAAAACCCATATTTATCATTCCAACATTCAGAGCAAATGCGTTTAAACGAATCGAGAGACATGTCCGTGTTTACATGATCGCTATAAATATGTTTCAAGTTTAGCTCGTCTTGTTTAAACAAAACTAACACGTTGGCATTATCGCGAATCAACTGTTTGGGTACTTTTGAATATGTTTGCGAGAGATAGAATGAGTCGATATCATTATGACGGCCCATACAGAAATAATTTCTAATTTTATCCTGTTTCTCGCAAGCCACATCGTCAAAGATGAATACAGAGTCGGGTTGAGCAGTTGACGGGTCTATTACATCATCATTCTCACCATATGTGAAATACCCCAAACGACAATGTTTCAATGTTTCTCGGAGGAAATCATATTTTTCCTGTTGTAAAGATTTCGAATAAACGTACACATTTTGAAATTTTAAACCATTGGCGTCAGTTAATAGACTCATCATTACATTAGTTTTTCCACAATTACTCGGTCCACATATTAACGCCCTAATGGTATTTGGAAAAAGCTGCCCGTGTTTGTTTGTTTGTTTCTGTTTGGCCATATCGAAATTTTGAATATTTAGGTAGTGTTTTTGTTTCTGCTTCCGCATTACTATAAATACACTCTTTTCTCTTCAAGAACTTTATTTGTAATGACAACGTTGCAGGGTGCAGGTGTCTTAAATAGTACCATAAATCGACTCCCGTTTGAACTTCATTTACCTGGTTATTCATATTGTGGTCCCGGCACTCGATTAAAAGAACGTTTAGCTCGAGGTGATCCCCCAAAAAATAAATTGGACAGTTTTTGTCGAGATCACGATATTGCATACTCTCAGTCTCAAGACTTGAAACAAAGACATCAGGCAGATAAAATACTTGAAAATAGAGCGTGGGAGCGCGTGAAAGCCAACGACTCTAGTTTTGGCGAAAAAACATCAGCTTGGCTAGTTACTAACGCTATGAAGGTTAAACGTAAGTTGGGGGCGGGGTGCAAAAGCTTGACTTCGATTGTGAATAAGCTTAGTAAACACGGTGCTGGTGATATAACCAAGAAAAAGACCTTGAGTAACTTACTAAAAGCAGCACGCATGTCGATAAAGAAAGCCGGTGGACGTAGAAAAATTAATATACCGAGGGTTATACCACTCCCTAAGACTGGCGGGATCCTTCCTTTGATACCAATATTTGCCGGGCTTAGTGCTTTGGGTGCTCTCAGCGACGGGGTGGCCGGTATTGCAAAAACCGTCAATGATGTTCAAAGTGGGAGAGACAAGCTTCAAGAAGCTAAACGCCACAATGAGACGATGGAAGCCATTGCTTTAGGGAAAAAGGGTAGCGGTCTATATTTAAAGAAGTATAAATCGGGGTATGGATTATATCTAAGAAAAATGCCAAAAAACTACCACTGAAGCTGCCCAAACGCCCGTTAACCGATGAAGACATCAAAAACTATACATCTCAATTAAAGATACCCAACTTTAGGGGGGTCTTTATGCGAGATACTCTTCCAAAATCACCTAACCATACTGAGTGTGGTGTTGTCAATTTAGATTGAAACGTCGGATTCGGAACACATTGGGTAGCTTATAAGAAACGCGGTGATAAAGTTGTTTATTTCGATAGTTTTGGCAATTTGAAACCACCCAAGGAATTTATAAAATATATGAAAAATTGTAAAATTTGCTTTAATTACGATCAGTATCAGGACTTTGGATCATCCAATTGTGGACATCTAGCATTGGCTTTTCTCTACAAGAAATCTCTATAAAACATATCATTCAAAGTCCCTTACAACAGTCATGTCTCAGACGTTTACGCTAAAAGGTCGTTCTCACCAGCTTGAAGCACACTTTGTTCCTCCAATAGAACTTGACCCAAACTACGAATACTCTCTTGCACTTATATCGCTGAATACTTGGAATACTATTCCAAACATTGAATCAGGAAAAAACAAGATTTACTATACTGAAAATAACGTGGAAAAGATATTGAAGATACCTACGGGGTCGTACGAACTGCAGGATATCGAAACGTTTGTTCAGAATCGCATTCTTGATTCACACGCTACTTTAGACGAGCGCAATCACGTCTTTTCGTTGAAACCTAATAATAATACGCTAAGGTGCGAGTTGAGAAGCCAATACGACCTAAATTTTCAGCCAGAAGATAGTATAGCAAGATTATTAGGTTTTTCTCAACGTAAACTAACAGCAGGTGTTGTGCATGAATCAGATCTACCTGTAGAAATAATACAAGTTGTTACTATACGCATAGAGTGCAATATTATTTCCGGTTCGTATTATACAAATAATCCTTCACATACCTTATACGAATTCTCCCCAACAGTCGATCCTGGCTTCAGTATAAATATCGAGCCAAGAAATTTAATTTTTCTACCGGTAAGAGAAACGAGCATTTACAATATTTCCCTCACCCTATTGGATCAAGATTCGAGGCCGGTTAATTTTAGAGGTGAAGAAGTTGTAATTAGACTAGAACTTAGGCGAAATGGTTCTAGTATTTAAAAAATATTTAAACAGTGGTGCTTCATTAGCAGAGTCATTCGAGCATCGAAAGCTAGAGAAATCACTCACGTTTTCAGCTATAACTTATTTGTATTCTCGCCAAACTATCTACGGCTATCATGTCAGAAAAACTTCAGGTTTTTAATCCAATACATAGTGATGAGTCAATCATTCGAGAAGAATGGCATACATACCATCCGTTTACCACTTCTTTCAACAACAATGACGTAATTGAGATTGTCATCAATCAACAAGATGTATTTTTGGATATGAGTGAAGCCCAACTCTACATTGAGGGTGAATTTAAGGAAGAAACAACTGCTGGAAAAACTGGCAATTGTTCTTTAACAAATAATGCTGGTGCATTCCTTTTCGAGTCCATATCTTATGAAGTCAATGGCAAGGAGATTGAAAAAATTAGAGATCCTGGTATCGTTAGTATGGTTAAAAGTTTGCTATGTTTAAATGACAAAGAAAGTCGTGCTTTAGAGATTGCAGGATGGAATTGGCCCAGTGGTGTACTAAAAACGTTAGAGAGCACTACAAACGAGTTTAATATACGTATTCCTCTCTCTTTCTTGCTAGGTGTTTTTGCTGATTATAAGAATGTAATTATGGGAAAACAAAAAATTAAGGTTGTACGTGCTCGACATGATGATAACTGCTATAAAAATGTTACTGCTAATGGCGATAAAAAGGCTGCCATAACTTTAAAGTCTATCGATTTGAAAGTTAGACACATATATCCGAGCGATGCAATAAAATTGAGACTTTTAGATGACATTGCTAAAAATAAACCGATTTTTATCCCTTTTCGAAATTGGGAAATACATGAATTACCCGCATTAAAAACAACTAAGAAAGATATTTGGACTGTTAAAACAATGTCTGAACGTGCTCGATATGTCATTGTATTTTTTATGGACAATCGTAAGGATAATTTTAAGTCCGACTGTACATATTTAGATAATTTGAGTATCACCGATGTTAAATTGTTTCTAAATTCCGAAGTGTATCCATATGAATCGTTAAACTTAAACTTTAACAATAGACAGTTTACAGAAGCTTACAGGATGTACACGGAATTTCAAAAATCATATCTAGGCAAGCCGACTAGTGAACCACTAATGGATTTTGCAGCGTTTGCCAAAAGGACTCTTTTTGTAATTGATTGTTCTAAACAAAACGAGAGCATCAAGAGTGCAACAGTTGATGTCAAGTTAGAATTTCAAAGTTCTGAAAACTTTTCGAATGTTGCACGTGCCTTCTGTATCATTGTTCACGATCGTATTCTCGAGTATCAAGCTTTAACTGGACAAGTAAGAGACCTTATGTAATCAGTTTGATTTGAGTCTTCAGACAATAAAGTTCGTTGTAGTCGATATTCAAGGATTTAACATACCTGAATTTTGCGCCAAAGAATTGGCTATTTACGATGGGAATAGTATGAAAAGTTACTTTTTTAAACCAGTTAAACCATTCGACACCTTAAGTAAGGCTTGCAAGAAACAAGTCAAATATCTATTTGGAAATCATCATGGTATCCTTTATAATTATGGTGATACCTTACAAGGAGCTACATAATATTATCTACAACAATCTGATAGACGCAGACATTATTTACGTTAAAGGACGTGTTAAAGAGGAATTTTTAGTTAAAACATTTTTAGAATTAAACTGTAGGGCACCATATATTATAAACTTAGAAGACAACATTGGTGTACCAAAATTGGAGAAGGGAGTTGTTGATGGTTGTAAATATCATATTTTAGATATTAATGTTTGTAGTGTTAGAAATGCCAAAGTGTTGTATCGATATATTTATAGTCTTTTACCTTAATAAATATTAAAATTTTTCAACAAGCCAGCTTTTATTTGTTTCCCACGTAGCTCAAACGTTTTTGTTTCTTTATCGGGGTTGTTTTCTGTAACAGACAGGTCAACAGGGTCCGTTGAACAGGGTCTGTTAAACAGGGCTGTTCAGGTCAACAGGGCCCGTTCAACAGGGTCTGTTCAGGGCAATAGGGCCCGTTCAACAGGGTCTGTTTAACAGAGTCCGTTCACAACGGATCTATTTAGAATTAGGCTCTGTTTCGAAACTGTCAGTTGTTCTCGAACCTATGACGAAGGTAGTTGAAGAGAAGATCAAAGATCATTTAAGTAATATTCGTACGCTGAAGAAACGTATAAAGCTTTACGAAGACCGAAAATCTTTGGTTAAGTTACTGTCAAGACTTAATATTCAAGATGAGTGTTAAAATCAGATATGAAGTTGGAGATGACGTTACAGTAACATTTTCTACTGCAGACGAGCGAGTTATCGTTGAGATTGCTGAAGGAGAGCTATATTTTTCCAATTATGATTTTGAGGAGTTTATAACTACCTACAGCGGTGTTCATGGATACTGGCCTGAAACTACTATTATAATTGACAACTACAATTTGCGTTTCCATACATACCTCGGCAGCCGATGTTTAACATTTGAAGAAAATGAGCAATACTTGTTTTGCTGGGATGAAAGTCTTATAGATTTATTCTCTAAACACATTGAGAATTTATATAAGATAAATTGTGTTTGCTTTAAAGATTAATATACTTGAGTATTTTTGTAAGAAATGAAACTATGATTTAAAAACAGAGCATGTTTATTAAAAACGCAACAAGAACAGCTAAAATCAATAAATATATTAAAGTATAACTAGTCTTTTATTTGGTATAAAACAACTTTACTCAGGTCGACATTTTGTAAACGACTCATGACGTCGCCCTAAACACGCGACATGTATTAGCTATACTAAGGTCACAATTTCGTCATTTTATTCGTGCACCTTACGCTATAATTTTATTAACAAGATAATTACTTTAAATACAAAATTGTATTTAAAGCGATCGGCATAAAATGTTATTAAAATACGCCAATAAGGTAAAATAATATCAATTATCCCTCGTGTTGTGGTCCAATTTTATCTAATTATTTAATGAAAGATAATTAATTATGTATTCTGTTTTTTTTTTTATTGCACGTTTAGGAAAACATATCCTAAAAGTTGTTTTTACGGCGATAAACATAATAAAATTCAAAAAATGTCTTATTTTCTCCGATATGACTTTTATATACAGGGTGAGGATTTTAAAGTGTTACAACGCAATATCTGAAAAACGGCTATAAATATTTTAGTCAAATTTTGGGACGTGGATAGGGAGGTTGGGGGACAAATTTTAAAATATTTTTGATATTTACCCCCCCTCCAGATTTGATGTGGCTAGTGACAAATTTGAAATGTCAAATGGAAAGGTATTTTTTTTTTTTGATAATTCGATTCCTCGTCAATAACTACGTAAGTGAGCAGAAAATTGTTACATTTGCTCTACTAGTTGCTTAGTTACGAATTTTTCAATAAATAAAATAGGAATACTTAAAACTACACATTTTAAATCATGACACCTATGATTACTGTTTATCCAAACCTTTAATTATGTTGTATCCTAGGAAACCACTTTTGACTTTGACAAGTAGTGATAATCTGATAAAGTTCATTATTCAGTGCAATTATGGAACAATCTTATGACATTGAAATAGACATGTTGTTAATTCTGGGAGAATGTAGAAAAAACTACCGGGAAGCGGCGCAATTGTGGACTGTTAGGTTTCCCGCCATTCAAAAATCTCATATGGCATTTAAGCGATTAGAAGATCGAGGCCGCAGCACGGGAATCCTAAAAAATAAGAACAGAGTTAGAAGACAAACAAAAACTAATGACGATATGGCCGTTGGAGTGTTGGGTGTAATAGCTGTAAATCCTCATGTTGGTTCAAGGGAACTTGCTCGTGATTCAGGAATGTGCCAAAAATCGGTACTGGCTATTTTACACAAGCACAATTTTCACCCTTACCACATAACTATTCATCAGGAATTGTATGGCCAAGACTTTCAAAATATGATTACATTTTGTACGTGGTTACAAACTTTAATTCACGAAAACAATGCATTTTTAAGAAAGATAGTATTTTCTGACGAAGCTACATTTACCAATTGTGGTCAGGTAATTATTTAAATCAATATGGATTAATGTAACTTTTAATAATCAAAAATATGTAATCCACTACTTGATGGGTGTACATAAATAAATACATATCTAAACACCCGTTAACGGGTGTTTAGAGAATATTCACATACATTTAGATTTATTTTTAATTTTATACTGATTCAATCAATTTTGCTTTTCTTAATTTAAGGTCAACCGGCACAATTTACACTATTGGGCACCTCAAAATCCTCACTGGATGAGATTTCTGCCAAACCAACATCCTTGGTCGGTTAATACCTGGTGTGGCATAGTCGGAGATAGAGTCATTGGACCACATTTTTTTGACCGTCACCTAAATGGAGAAATGTATAATAATTTTTTACAAACCGATTTGCCACAACTTCTGAATAATAATGGAAATCAACAAGAACTATGGTTTCAGCAAGATGGTGCTCCGCCACATTTTGCCCGACAAGCTCGAGATACACTAAATGAAATGTTTGGAAACAGATGGATTGGTCGTGGTGGTCCTGTAAATTGGCCTGCAAGGTCACCAGATTTAACCCCATTAGATTTTTTCTTGTGGGGATTTATAAAAGAGAAAGTTATGGCTACACCACCGACCACACCAGAAAACATGAAAGATCGTATTCAACAAGCATGTAATTTAGTAACGCCTCAAATGTTAACTCGCGTGCGCAACTCATGTCAAAAAAGAATTGCAAAATGTTTAGAAATGGATGGGGGTCATTTCGAACACCTTTTGAAGCATGATCGTCGTTAGATTTTTTAAGGAATTATCATTTTTAAGTATTCCTATTTTATTTATTGAAAAATTCGTAACTAAGCAACTAGTAGAGCAAATGTAACAATTTTCTGCTCACTTACGTAGTTATTGACGAGGAATCGAATTATCAAAAAAAAAAAATACCTTTCCATTTGACATTTCAAATTTGTCACTAGCCACATCAAATCTGGAGGGGGGGTAAATATCAAAAATATTTTAAAATTTGTCCCCCAACCTCCCTATCCACGTCCCAAAATTTGACTAAAATATTTATAGCCGTTTTTCAGATATTGCGTTGTAACACTTTAAAATCCTCACCCTGTATTGCTATAATAGTGGATTTGACTTGAAAACTGCATATATTTCTGAAATAAAACGATGGTATAAAATTACAGATATATCTTTTAATTTTACGCTGATTTTTTTATTCCTATAATGTGATATATACCAGGATGATAGTAAGTGATATTATTATGTTATGAATAAAAAAGTTTTAAAATTGATTGATTTTTATTTAATTATACAATCATGAATGGTATTCCGATAGGGTGTTTATATGGGTATTTTTATCAATGCGATATGGGGTGAATGCTGTTGGAATCGGGGTTATAAAATAGGGGAGTGATGAGTGGAAACGGAATACAATTGGGGAATTATATTATAAACAGGTGTGTGAAGAAACAGGGGATAGTTGGGTGATTATAACAGGGGGGGCGGTTGAGAGCACATTATATACCTAATAATTTTACATTTGCCTAGGGGGTGGCATTCCCGTGTAGATAGCGGCATCCCTGCACCCCAGAGTTATTAATAAATTGATGGAACCCTGGTTCAGTTTAAGGTTTAAGATTTGTTAATAAATTGGTGTCGATAATAATATATCCCTATAACCACACTTAAGGTTCTTTGTTTTACCTAGTTACTGTTGCGAACGGCTATTACAATATGGCCTAAGCGTATTTTCTTAAATTTTCAGTATTGGAACGGCGGTGTTGCCGTTTCGACAATTTTTATGTTGAATAAGGGGAAATATTGGTTTGGCAACGCCATTAGTACTGGTTTGTTGATAAAATGGTGAAGGCATTATAAAAGCTAGGTTTACCGCCATTTTGTCATCATCGCCACACTTAAGGTTTGTTAATAAATTGGTGAAGGCAATATTTGCTGATAGGGGCTTCTGGTTGCATAAGTTCAGGTAGTACCCAGATAGCGGGAGTATGCGCGAACGTAATTATAGATGGCGTCTGAAAATACTGTTTGCCAAAAGGACATACTAGATCCCCGGTTGTCTAATTACATGCCACGCGGCCTCTAACAATGTTCATTGATGACATGTTATGGCGCATGCATACTGCAACAGATGATGGTCTCCAATATTATGTAGACAAAAACAACTATGGCTGCCGCCATTTTGCCATCGTCTCCACACTTGGGTCCTTTGTTCCACCTATACGTTATAATTGACGGGTCCCCCATATTTTTAGCTTGTCAACATTGATCAACTCTTTTAATGTATACGCTCTCGTAGTGTATTTTATAAGGTTTTAGATCGGAATCGAGAGGTTCCTGGTTCAAATCCCGCCGAGGACAAAAACTTTTTTATGGTATTATTATATTTTAAAATATTTTAACTGATTTACAACGTCATACCTACCATCGCGGTAAACAAGATGTCTTATATGAAAAGCAGGTGGCGCTACAGGTCTCAAGATTACAGGTACGTACATCTCTCCCCGTTAGGTGGCACCCCTACAATGATATTACTATATAATCGGGGTAACACGTGATCTGGGTTCCGTTGGGGCAAAAGTTAGGTTAGAATAATGGGTGGGGGGTTGGGTGGCAGCAGTGGAGGGTTCCACACAGGTCAATAGGGCCCTATATTACCGACATCGAGCAGTTATGACGTCACTCACTAGGTGGCGCCGCCTGTCCGTCTGCCGGGGTGACCGCGCCTTAAAATTGTACCAAAAATGCGGATTTCGGCTCCCATGTTAATCCTTATGGGATTTTGAGTTAGAACATACATAGTATTACTACTGTCCTTGTATCGAGATAGGAGATTTTCTAATCTCATTTTTGTCCTTTGGTCGTGTATTGTCGATAGCTCATAATCCTGTAGGGTGACTATATCTTCTCTGTCTTCTTGCAGGTTTAGGCAAAGAGGGTGCTTCGACTCGTCTTTGCTAGCTTCCAATAGGTAGCCTATTGCCATGGACTTTCTGATAGGTGGAGATATGGATGCTTTTGGTTTAATGTTCATGTACCAATTTTTGTTCTTGAAGTATAGTCCAGAAGTGGGGCTCCATTGGTTTTTTACGAAGGCCGCTTTGTTAAGTTGAAAGCAATAAATTTTATCTTCTGCTAGTTCAAGAGTTAATAGTTTAATTGGTTGTTCGTCAGGGCTGTCCGGGTTGTAGTCTTCTGTTGCTGTAATTTTATGGGTAACTGCCTCTTTGTCCACTTCGATATTGCTAAGTGTTTTTACCACGTCGTCTTCTGTTTCGGGAGCTTCGAGTTTAGCTGTGCTGTCTGGTCTATACATGCTGATGTTGATGTTGGTTTCTTAAAAAATGTGACTAATTATTTGCTTCATTCGGTCAGTGTTCATTCTATATGCTGCAACTGGTAATGCGATTTCTCTTTCACCTGTCTCTTGCACTAATTTTTTGACTTCTAGTATACATAGCTTGGCTTGAAGTGCGACCTTTTCTTAGTCGTAAGATATAATGTATTATACCCGTCTTCTTGTATTAATATGGCCTCGCGTGTGTGCTTAAAACCAATATTTTTCCATTTTTTATATAACTGTCTCTTGTTTGTGTGTTTATGCTTTTGCCTACCATTCCATCGTCGGTTAAGTAGTATACTCTGCATGCGTTTGGCGTTGATGGTTGTAAATATCATATTTTAGATATTAATGTTTGTAGTGTTAGAAATGCCAAAGTGTTGTATCGATATATTTATAGTCTTTTACCTTAATAAATATTAAAATTTTTCAACAAGCCAGCTTTTATTTGTTTCCCACGTAGCTCAAACGTTTTTGTTTCTTTATCGGGGTTGTTTTCTGTAACAGACAGGTCAACAGGGTCCGTTGAACAGGGTCTGTTAAACAGGGCTGTTCAGGTCAACAGGGCCCGTTCAACAGGGTCTGTTCAGGGCAATAGGGCCCGTTCAACAGGGTCTGTTTAACAGAGTCCGTTCACAACGGATCTATTTAGAATTAGGCTCTGTTTCGAAACTGTCAGTTGTTCTCGAACCTATGACGAAGGTAGTTGAAGAGAAGATCAAAGATCATTTAAGTAATATTCGTACGCTGAAGAAACGTATAAAGCTTTACGAAGACCGAAAATCTTTGGTTAAGTTACTGTCAAGACTTAATATTCAAGATGAGTGTTAAAATCAGATATGAAGTTGGAGATGACGTTACAGTAACATTTTCTACTGCAGACGAGCGAGTTATCGTTGAGATTGCTGAAGGAGAGCTATATTTTTCCAATTATGATTTTGAGGAGTTTATAACTACCTACAGCGGTGTTCATGGATACTGGCCTGAAACTACTATTATAATTGACAACTACAATTTGCGTTTCCATACATACCTCGGCAGCCGATGTTTAACATTTGAAGAAAATGAGCAATACTTGTTTTGCTGGGATGAAAGTCTTATAGATTTATTCTCTAAACACATTGAGAATTTATATAAGATAAATTGTGTTTGCTTTAAAGATTAATATACTTGAGTATTTTTGTAAGAAATGAAACTATGATTTAAAAACAGAGCATGTTTATTAAAAACGCAACAAGAACAGCTAAAATCAATAAATATATTAAAGTATAACTAGTCTTTTATTTGGTATAAAACAACTTTACTCAGGTCGACATTTTGTAAACGACTCATGACGTCGCCCTAAACACGCGACATGTATTAGCTATACTAAGGTCACAATTTCGTCATTTTATTCGTGCACCTTACGCTATAATTTTATTAACAAGATAATTACTTTAAATACAAAATTGTATTTAAAGCGATCGGCATAAAATGTTATTAAAATACGCCAATAAGGTAAAATAATATCAATTATCCCTCGTGTTGTGGTCCAATTTTATCTAATTATTTAATGAAAGATAATTAATTATGTATTCTGTTTTTTTTTTTATTGCACGTTTAGGAAAACATATCCTAAAAGTTGTTTTTACGGCGATAAACATAATAAAATTCAAAAAATGTCTTATTTTCTCCGATATGACTTTTATATACAGGGTGAGGATTTTAAAGTGTTACAACGCAATATCTGAAAAACGGCTATAAATATTTTAGTCAAATTTTGGGACGTGGATAGGGAGGTTGGGGGACAAATTTTAAAATATTTTTGATATTTACCCCCCCTCCAGATTTGATGTGGCTAGTGACAAATTTGAAATGTCAAATGGAAAGGTATTTTTTTTTTTTGATAATTCGATTATATTATATATATTATATTATTATTATATTTTAAAATATTTTAACTGATTTACAACGTCATACCTACCATCGCGGTAAACAAGATGTCTTATATGAAAAGCAGGTGGCGCTACAGGTCTCAAGATTACAGGTACGTACATCTCTCCCCGTTAGGTGGCACCCCTACAATGATATTACTATATAATCGGGGTAACACGTGATCTGGGTTCCGTTGGGGCAAAAGTTAGGTTAGAATAATGGGTGGGGGGTTGGGTGGCAGCAGTGGAGGGTTCCACACAGGTCAATAGGGCCCTATATTACCGACATCGAGCAGTTATGACGTCACTCACTAGGTGGCGCCGCCTGTCCGTCTGCCGGGGTGACCGCGCCTTAAAATTGTACCAAAAATGCGGATTTCGGCTCCCATGTTAATCCTTATGGGATTTTGAGTTAGAACATACATAGTATTACTACTGTCCTTGTATCGAGATAGGAGATTTTCTAATCTCATTTTTGTCCTTTGGTCGTGTATTGTCGATAGCTCATAATCCTGTAGGGTGACTATATCTTCTCTGTCTTCTTGCAGGTTTAGGCAAAGAGGGTGCTTCGACTCGTCTTTGCTAGCTTCCAATAGGTAGCCTATTGCCATGGACTTTCTGATAGGTGGAGATATGGATGCTTTTGGTTTAATGTTCATGTACCAATTTTTGTTCTTGAAGTATAGTCCAGAAGTGGGGCTCCATTGGTTTTTTACGAAGGCCGCTTTGTTAAGTTGAAAGCAATAAATTTTATCTTCTGCTAGTTCAAGAGTTAATAGTTTAATTGGTTGTTCGTCAGGGCTGTCCGGGTTGTAGTCTTCTGTTGCTGTAATTTTATGGGTAACTGCCTCTTTGTCCACTTCGATATTGCTAAGTGTTTTTACCACGTCGTCTTCTGTTTCGGGAGCTTCGAGTTTAGCTGTGCTGTCTGGTCTATACATGCTGATGTTGATGTTGGTTTCTTAAAAAATGTGACTAATTATTTGCTTCATTCGGTCAGTGTTCATTCTATATGCTGCAACTGGTAATGCGATTTCTCTTTCACCTGTCTCTTGCACTAATTTTTTGACTTCTAGTATACATAGCTTGGCTTGAAGTGCGACCTTTTCTTAGTCGTAAGATATAATGTATTATACCCGTCTTCTTGTATTAATATGGCCTCGCGTGTGTGCTTAAAACCAATATTTTTCCATTTTTTATATAACTGTCTCTTGTTTGTGTGTTTATGCTTTTGCCTACCATTCCATCGTCGGTTAAGTAGTATACTCTGCATGCGTTTGGCGTGGGGTTTCTGTCTGTAACTGGTGGCTCATTTTTTTATTTTGAACATTGTATATATCTTCTGTATAGGTCTCTTCATTGCTCCTTCGTTGGTTCTTCTCTGTGTGCCATTAGTATTGAAGGTTGGCTGTCGCTAATTTGAATCAGTTGTATCACGTAGTTTCTTTGTAACGTTAGTGTGTTTTCTGATAAGTTTATTTGTGCCTCGTTTTGCTGTAGGAAGTCCATGCCCAGAATGATTGCTGCTGGTGATTCTTCAATGACTCGTGCGGTGCAGCAGCTGTATAGTGGCTTTGTCATAGAGTATATTATCTTGAACGGTAATTCGGCTTGTCCCAATACTTGTATTTTATGTCCTCCTGCCGTGATAAGTACGGAGTTACTTTTGTCCATTCGGGTCTCTGTGGGTAGCAGACTTTTCTTCACGACACTGTTTTCTGCGCCAGTATCTATTATTGCCCTAGCTGGTTTGTTATTGATAGTTATGTCAATGCATAGGGCGGATGAGTGATTTTTATTGTTTTGCCCCGTTTGAAGCAGGACGGCGCGGGGTTTTACTGGTTTCGCCGTCCATTGTCGTTTGGGTGTAGGTTGCTTCTGCACGACATGGCATAGTGCCCAGGTTCTTGACAATTGTTAGAGTTGGACCTGTTGTCGTAGGTCCTGGGATTTGGATGCGCCGGCGAACTCCTACTGTAGGTGCGCGAGCTTTGGACGAGTCTCTGTACTTCTCCGTGTGTGTACCGTCGGGCTGGTGAATGTCTTCTGTAATTTGGGGGGCTTCTTGGCGGTTGTCTCCAGGGCTCTCTGTGGTTGCTATATCTGTTTTCGTGACGATATTTGTGCTGTTGTCTGCTGAATGACTCGCTGAACCTGATTGTTCTTGTGGCTTCTAAATGTGCACTGGTGCTCGATAGTTTGGGTGCGTTGTCAATTGTCGTGGCGATTTTCTTGAGCTTCGTTTCTGTTTGAGGTGGTAAATTTGGTGTGTTTGTTAGCCAGTAATAGTGATAAAATGTATCGGGCAGTAGACCATTTTCAAAGAAGTTCCTGAACTCTTCTACGTCTATTATGGGTTTGTATTCATGGTATAGGACTCGTAACTCGTAGAAGTATTCTCTTGCCAATTCGTCTTCTTGTTGTTTTCTTTGTTCGGTTCTTCTCTTCTGTATTGCTTGCGTGTTTGTATCTTGAAGTTCGTGAAGGAATGCTGTGCATAGATCGCCCCATGTCTTGTCGCCGTTAGATGCTTTAAACTCGTTGAACCATATGTTTGCGGCTCCGTCCATGAATGTTCCGAAATAGGCTATCTTTAGGTTTTCGTCCCAGCTGTTTGCTAATGCCGTCCGTTCGTAGGTCCTGATGTAGTTCGTGGCTGATACTGTAGTAAGGTTGAACATAGGTGGACTTACGAACTGCGGTACGGCAGCTTGTCTGGGTGATGCCATTACGTCCGATATTGTGATGTTCATACTACGGCCCTCAGATGCTGATTGGTTCACCGTTGCCATTATTGGGGTGGGTGTGTTGTTGTATACTGCCGTGGCGCTGCTGCCTGTGTTTGGACTGTCGGCTTGGCGATCTGATGTCGTGGCTTCAGCTGCTTGAGGTTGTGCGGCTTTTGTCGGTTCTCCTATATTTTCGATGGACTGGCTTCTCGGTCTAGGGTCTGCTGTTTGACGCTGCTAGGGGTGTCGACGGGGACCACTTTCACTAGCGTAGGGGAGGCTGTTGGACTCCGGTTTAATCTTTAGCTTCGTTGGAACGGGGAGGGGGCGACGGTTGTGCTTTGGTGATCAGGCTGGAAGTCCAATAGGGTGCTAGTTAAGTGGGTACGCTGCTTTCCCGGCTTCTTAGGTCGTAGTTTGGCATTGGCTTTTCTTTTGCGAAGTGGGCACTGACTAGATCCTTCTTAACGTCGCCAACTGTCTGGAATTGTGATGCAGTGCTATATTATCGTCTTGACCGCCAAATTGTCAAGAATTCCTGGCGAGGGGTGATTTTCGTTACTTAGTCCTTAAAGCTTCGGGGGTCCTTCATGGCTATGGTGTTGACTTAATATGATGATTAAGCCTTTCTGGAACGGTTAGGCGCCTCCACCATGTCACAACTGGGGGGTTGTTTCTCTAACGGGGCGGGAATGAAAATGATTTGGCTAAAAAACAATGCATACCTTTATTTTATACTTGTTAATTATTTAACAGGCCGCCTGGAGGAGACCCAGCATGTCTCCGGGGGGTGTGGAACTGTCGAGAAAGGTGCCCGAGGGGCTTTACGTGGCTCCAGAGGACGAAAGTGACTTCGGGGCTCAGGGGAGAGGCCTGGAGTCAGTGGGGCACTTGGGCGCCCCTGGGAATAACTGAAGACAGATCAGGAGAGTGGCCTGGAGTCTTTGAGACACATGGGCGCTCCTGATCTCAGGGAAGTGACCAGTCGTTGAGACGAAGGTACCGTGTCCACCATAATGTTCGCGTATTTATACCCAGAAACTGCTGACTCTTGTTTAATTAAACTTGACATTGGTTGGCACAGTGGTCCGCGACCTCAACGCGCAGCGGTCTAGAAGTGTGAAAAGTTTTTAATTATAATGCAGAGCCCGCCATTTTGTTGACAATATCCTTAAAACGTCTTCATTATACCTAAATTTTTACTTTAAGTAATAACCAAAATAGGCTATGTTAGCTCAACCGTACCCTTGTAATAAAAAATTACTGTAATATTTCTTAAATGCAATAAAGAAATTGAACTGAATTGAATTCAGTAAGAAGACAGGTGGCCATGCACATCGCCCTTTCTCCATTGGGTAATGCAGTTGACATCGACAGGAGAGAAAAAAATCATTTTTTATAATCTCTCTTTCTTTTTTCTAAAATAGTGTTAGAGAAAGTATATACAGAATATTCCTACTATTAAAAATAATAATAATAAGCTTCTGCTTTAACTGAACACAGAAACCGTAAGCGCAGCTCCCTTGTATATGCACAGAAAGACCGTTGCACAAGGTCAAAGCGGAAAAGCTGTGGTACTTAATGACGTCACCGCCTAGCGAACGTTTTATTTGATATTGATCTCGTATATTTTAGAAACTACTTATACTTTTAAATGCTTCATAAAAATTAGGTAAGGCGTATAAATTGAGGTTTGATCAAATGAGACCATTGAGAAGGCTATAGTCGATCAAATGGGAGTAAACGTTAACGAAGGATCCATTAATAATATTAGATATGCGGACGATACTGTCATTGTTGCTGATATAGTTTTGAGGCATAAACTTGCAAACTTTAATAAGGAGAATCGACCAATATTTAAATGCGTATGATCAAAAAATTAATACCAATTTAAAACAAATAGATGGTAGCTTCAAAAAGAATATTATCCCACAAATTAAAAAAACATGTAGAATTTATGGTGGGATTCTTATTAAAATAACTTTTTATTATAACTCATTTTTGCTACTGCGTATTGGAATTTGAATTGTTATTACAAGAAAAAATAAAATAATAAAGAATATAATATAACATTTAGGTCTTGGGTATCTTAAAACTATTATTTTCATTAAATTCGATAAGGTAGCGGCTACGCTAAACCAATAAAGCGAAATAAAATAAAAACGAACAAAAAGTAAAAGAACTTTAATTTTTTACTCGACCATAAATAAAGCAATCTACTTAATTAAAAGACTTTTAAGTCTTTTGAAATATTTAGGTATTCGCCAGAGATAAGAGAAAAAACTTCAACACGACAAAATAAACTTAATTCATTAAACTTGCCGGAAAAGCAAAAAACCTACTCATTTTCTAAAGGCAATAATTAATTACTTTGTTTAAAAAAATAGGTAACGCACGACCAGTGTCGTTTTTGTCAACGCAGTTACTTTTTAGATTAGGCTTACAAATATTTGTGGCATTACCTAGAAAACAATTTACATGAAACATAGAAAATCTTTATCAGTTACATATTAGAAGGTTACTAATATGAAAGTTTAAGCCGAAATGTTTGATCAGCAGCAACACAGCAAGATAATAAAAGTTAAAGTCTCTGACTAACTTACGAAACAAACGTGAAATTATATAAACTCAAAACTCAACCTTAAAGATATCCATACACAGGCCGTATGTATACCTGAGAGGTGAAGTTATACAAAAAATTAGTGTAAAATTACATTTTTTTTTTTCATTAATACATGTGTTAAATTTTCCAAATAAGCATGTGTTTTCATTTTTGAATAATATAGTTGGGATTTTTCTGATCTGACTAAAAATGTTTAACATATTACTAAAATTTACTAAGTAAAACAAAACTACACTTTAAAATTCTCATAGTAAATACCAAAATAAACGTATTTATTATGACTGGGGTTCGCGGAACCATTAAAATACAGTACTTGATATACTGGTTATTAAAATCGTCGTAAAATAAGCAGAGATTTAACCTAGAGAGTTTTGAACTAAGACTGACTATTAATATTCAAAAGCAAAACAAAGAAAAAGTATCGGTAATTTCCACGAGAAACACCGTTAGAGGGATAAAATGGTATTGTAGTTGATACAAGGAAAATGGATTAAATGAGCAAAGTGTAATTCCTAGCTTAGCTAAAGACACCGAGAAGAAGGTCATTAACCTTAGGTGGAAAACCAAGGTAGGGTAGATGGTATACAGTAACCACAACGTAGTACTTCTCAGTTTTTAAAGCTAAAATTCAAATCAAATATGTCAATAAGTTAATATTATTAGGCAAATTGTATGACGATATAGTGACAAATTCGACATGTCACAAAACATTGATTGAGGGTTTGAAAGCGGCTTATCTGTATCAAACTTGGAACATTTATTGAGTAAGCTTTAATATTTACTAAAGTTTCAACTCGCCAATTCCTTAAATAAGGGTACTTTAGACAATAAATGGTTTCTTTCCATATTTTCCAATTAAACATACCGGGTGATGCATGACTTAGTTGACATTAGAAATTCTATGTAAATTTTGAGGTGGCTAAATATTGGCTCACCTGTACATTTTAGAGAAAAATTGTGTTATTATTTGTTGAAGAGGCCGATATAATAATTCCATGTGCCAAGTTTAAATAAATTTTAATAAGCCGATCCTAACGCATTCAATTAAATGTGATGGCACAATTACGAAATTTTCATGTTTAGGTAATACAGCAAACACCAGCAAATTATTATTTGGCATTGATAAAACGAAACATTTTCATTGAATGCGCTTTAATTATAGCTAGATACGAGCTATTCCAGTAAGGAAGAAGTAACTATGATTAGGGGATACAGGAAACAGTTTAAGAGCAGTGTCTGAAATGTTTTCGGTTCAATTCTCTGATAAGACTATCTCTTCCATTTCATTAATTTAACTTATCATTAGTAGATTTGAGTCCAAAGGCACTGTAATAAGAATAACTGTAAATGCTCAACTTAGAATGTTGGGAAAAGGTTCCGTTAGCTAGTTGCATAATTTAGTAGCACAAACAAGTATAAATTCAAAGCATAGCAAGTACGGGAACGTTGCTGTCTAGACGAATTTCGTAGATGGTATGACGTCATCAACACCCAGACTAGATTCCGGGAAGATTCGCCATCTAAAAAACGAGCGGTCGCCCAGGTAACGACGTGTTAAGCTTACGTGGCTGAGCGCAGGGGCTGAAACAGTATGACATGATGATACTGTGTGTGTGTGAGACGGACGGATGAGGTATCGCAAGTGGGACTTGACGTGTTTAGTTTTTCGGGCGGACGAAGAGAGCTGTAACGGCTCGCGTGGAGACCAAACGGTTTTCCTCGCGAGATTAGCGAGTTTTAGTTTTTTTATGGAACACAAGCCAAGTAATTAAGTCGGTCAGTTAGCGGTGTTATCCCGAAGATATATTAATGTGATTAATGTATTCAGACTTAATTAGAGTTCCGTATCCCACATTGGAGAAAGAACACGGGCTTCTCGCGGCATTTGGCGCGGTCTTAGTTGATTTGATGGTATTCGAGCCATAAAATAGTTGGAGAATTCGCGGTATTGTATTCCGAAGGTGCATCTAATGTGATTGTTACACCCCAACTCTAGTTCTGTTTATCTGTTGTAACAAGCAGTCTCAAGTTCGTATATATGAAAAATCCTCGAAGTTTTAAGAATAAGAAGAAGTAATGTTAGTGTTGTAAAATTTATAGCTATTTTAATGCAGTAAGTAGTTACCATACTTAGTTGTAAAGGTAAAAAGCATTTGCCGTTACTCAGAACGGATGTGAAGATAAGTAAATTAAATACCAGAAGTAAATAGATATATTTTGTGTGAGAAAAAAGCCTTTCATTTCAACTGACATATTTTAAACCAAGCAACCCATGAAAATACAGTAAACAATTTATATTTGGCGCAAGCATATAACGGCGGCGTCGACACGGAATGTCAGTAGACTGAAGCAATGGATAATATAGATCTTAATATTTTACTGCACGCGGAGGAAAATAAAATGATTAAGAAGAGGATTATTGGGCAAGCCGTAGGAAACATCAAACCACAGTGTTGCGCACTTTAAACAAGCATAAATATTATTCTCACAAGGCAAGGTGTTGAAGAACGGAAAATCGTATTCACTTTTGAGGTAATGGAAACAGCAAATAATAAGGATTTTTTGAGAAATATTTGTTTTACCGATGAATGTACATTCACCGTCAACAACGAGCCAAATGTTCAAAATTATCGGCATTGGAGCCAAAAAATGAACATCGTCTTGTTCATACTCGGACGCAATATCCTCAAAAAATAAATGTTTGGGCGGGAATTGTAGGACGTCACATTATTGGACCATTTTTCATGGAAGGCAACCTTACAGCAGTAACTTATTTGGACTTACTACAAAATCGAATTGAACCCGATTATTGGCCCACGGCATCTTATTCGTTGGCCAGCCAGGTTTCCTGACCTTTCGCCCAACGACTTCTTTCTGTGGGGTCACTTAACAAATTTTATTTATAAAGATGTAAAATTTGAAAATCTAGACCAGCTAAAAAACTGTATTTCGTTAGAATATGACAGAATTTCCTAATATCAACTCAGTAATGTTAGAAATGAATTTTATGATCGGCTAGGATATTGTTTAGCTGTTAATGGAGGGTCGATAAGTAATGTTTTTGTGAAAATCTGTAGTCTTAGGTATGTTATGTTAAATTAAAGGCTTAGTAAGAAAAACATAATAGTGTCCTTTATTTTCTATGTATGATTACCGGATTGGTGAAACGAAAATATGTTTTTTATGTGAAATAACCTTTATTCGTTATGTCAATTTTTGACAATAGCGTCATAGAAATTATTTGCTGGTGTTAAACTATAAAATTTTTAAGTTTGGATTGGCTTATTAGAGTTTACTCAAACTTGGCACATGGGTTTATTATATCGACCTCTTCAAGAAATTATAATTCAATTTTTCTCTAAAATGTACGGGGGGAGCCAATATTTAGCCACCTCAAAATTTACCTGGGATTTCCTCTCTGATTTCCTATATTCAACTAAGCCATGCATCGCCATTTGCGGAATAAATCGATGATTCCAGAAGCGTTTTGGCAGAAGCTAGTACGCTTTTCAAAAAATACCCTAGAATAAGTCAGAAATAATTTATCCGAATTTTAAAGTACATAAAAAATTTTTGAAATTTGCAACACTTTCTAAAACACCCTTATAATACTGTTAATAATTGTTAAATAATAATATAGGGTCATATAGAAGTTGGCGAAATTCTCTATCCAACCCTGGACGAGTGATCCCCTTCACTGATTTGTGCTATAAAATATGTATCCTCAAATAGATGCAAACAAACTTTAGTTCCCCATTCATTTTTTACTTAGCGGAGTCGTGTCGCTTCTGCGTCATACAACCTTATCAAAAGTATAACTTTTTTCTTAATTCTTATTTGTAGTCAAATATTTATGGCCTCTGGATACCTCCAAACTGCCTGAACTGAGTTTACCCTAGCCTGTGGATGATATCCTAGTTAAATCATAAGCCAAGTTTAAATTTATAAATTGGCAACACTTACTAAAACACCCTTATAATACTGTTAATAATTGTTAAATAATAATATAGGGTCATATAGAAGTTGGCGAAATTCTCTATCCAACCCTGGACGAGTGATCCCCTTCACTGATTTGTGCTATAAAATATGTATCCTCAAATAGATGCAAACAAACTTTAGTTCCCCATTCATTTTTTACTTAGCGGAGTCGTGTCGCTTCTGCGTCATACAACCTTATCAAAAGTATAACTTTTTTCTTAATTCTTATTTGTAGTCAAATATTTATGGCCTCCAAACTGCCTGAACTGAGTTTACCCTAGCCTGTGGATGATATCCTAGTTAAATCATAAGCCAAGTTTAAATTTATAAATTGGCAACACTTACTACTCTAGTGCTCATACAAACTTATAATAACAGTAAATGACTCCTTCAGTTCCTATTGGTTGTTCGATTATGGTACGATTCATTCCAATTGCGTCTATTTTAAGTATTCATAAAAAATACAACAACGCGGCCAAAAGGTAATTTTGTCTCCCCCGCAAACTGTGATTCACACATGGTAATAAACTTTCTCGTTAATATTCAAATGGATGTAAGCTACGTTTATTAGAGGCACCAAGAGAACCTTGAGAAGCAACGCCAACCCGGATTAATCGACAAGAATTCCCGGCATGCTGTTTTACTGTCATATTTTAATCATCAAATGTCGCTATTTTATGTGAGTAGTTTCCGACGCGATTGGAATTATTTCCGACTTTTATTCGCGGCCTACGGCATCTTACAGTCAATAAATTGCTCAGAATTCTATAGTTGAACGTTGAACTCAAACATTAATCTCTCCATAGTAATATATTGATGTAGAAGTTATAAAGTTTGGTATTTTAATTATAGGTCCCATGCATACTCTCCTCCTTGATGGAATTACTTATTTAAAGTTTAAACTACAAAACAATCTAAGGAATAACAACCTATTGTAAGATCTACCTAGACTATTTCAACCACGTGTTATTGGCAAAAATACATAATCTGCAATAACCCTAATATATGTATAATGTAAAATCGATTGTATATAAAATATTATGATATGAAGTTGTTTTTAAATTTCATCACTGTAATATTTTATTTGTTCCTTTATTTGGATTTAATATTCGTGTTTACTTATTTACTGCCTAAGCTGCTTCATTACGAAATATTACATAGACATTTTTCAGCAAATAAATTCCACCACAAGCTTATATTTAAGATCTTTGGTCTTTTATATTATTATATCGCTTTATATTACATTGAGCAATCTTACCCTGTATTACAGAGCTACAAATTTCTTCAGGCGCATTTAAATTTGTTTAAACCCCAGCAATGGGCAATTAGGCTAGGTTTATAAACTTATACTCGCGTTTATTTTCCTTGGCGATAACTGCCAGTTGAGGTAAGTTATAAGATAAACGACGACGTATTTATGCCATTTTTGGGTTAACATAACAACAAAAACTCGCAATTTTATACTTAAAGTTATTAGAGTAGGTACTGCTTTCGAAGAAAAATATGGCCGGGGGATTTCGGGATCGCTGATTACGAGTACATTGTTATATATATAGTGTATGTATAAAGTCTGGAAACAGCTTAATAATATCACAATTTATTGGCCCATTTAAACCAAATTTGGTACAGTTGTGTAAGAGGATCTGACGCACCGAATGACGATATTGACGTTGTTACCAGCTTTTTAGTTTGTCTGGAATTCGGACAAATTTTATATTTTTAAATGTAACACCCTGTATATTTTTTCATTTATAGTTTTTACTTCAAATTTGTTACACTTTTGGTATAACATACTTTGTTCCTAATATCTTTTGAGAATATCTACAAATTGTGTTTTATTTATTAATAAATAAAGCACCAGTTCAGTCTTAATGTAAAGTCATAAAAGCTGTAATTTTTGCATGCAAAAATGTCTTTAACTGAAAGTGAAGGAATTATAATTCTTATGATGAGAGGATATGGCGATAGGGTCAGGTCTTACGAAGAGGTTAAAAATCTATTTAATGGCGCATTTTTAAACCGAAATCCAATTTCAAAAGCAACTGTTCTAAAAACTGTCTGACGGTTCGAGGAAGCTGGAAATTGTAGAGATATGCCACGATCAGGACGACCAGCAGTAGTAGATGAGGAGAAAAGTTTAGAAATTTTACAACATGTTTCTTCATTAAGAAAAATTTTTCAAGTAAGTGACGTCTGCTTTAAATCCATCCATAATGTTTTAATAAAACATAAATATCACCCTTTCAAAATACATGTAGTTCAAGAATTATCAGAAGATGATTATGAGCGAAGAATTGAATTTTGTGATATTATTTTGCTAAGGTTTGACCAAATAACCAGTTTTTCAAATTTATAGTATTTTCGGACGAAGCAATATTTATGTTAAATGGTAAAGTCAATAGACACAACTGTAGGTTTTGGGCAAATGAAAATCCCCACTTGATGAGAGAAGGTCATACACAACGCCCTGGAAAATTGAATGCGTGAGCTGGGCTTCTGGGTAACCACAAGATCGGTCCATTTTTTATTGATGGAAATTTGACATCACAACTTTACCTTGAGCTCTTGGAAACGCAAATAGTGCCTACTATACGAAATGTGATGGGTCCAAATTATGCTAGTACATTCTTCCAACAGGACGGAGCTCCTCCCCATTTTAGTCGAAACGTGCGCGCGAATATTTGAACAACACTTTTCCGAATAGATGGATCGGTAGAGGGGTACAGTCGAGTGGCCACCTAGGTCCCCTGATTTGTCGCCTAACGACTACTTTTTATGTTTATACTACAAAATCTTAAGATTTGACCGATTTGCATCGTCGAATTTTGGACGAATTTGAATTAATAACGGTAGAAATAATTTACAACACAATTGAAATAATTTATTTTCAATTAGCACACTGTCAAGCTGTACAGGGAAAACAGTTTAAACATTTAATATAAAAAAAGTATATTTTTTCTAAATTGTACTCGTTATTTCGAAAACTACTGATATTAGGAACAAAGTATGTTATACCAAAAGTGTAAAAAATTTAAAGTAAAAACATAAAATTTGTTTGAATTCCAGACAAACTAAAAAGCTGGCAACAACGCCAATATCGTCATTCGGTGCGTCAGATCCTCTTAAACAACTGTACCAAATTTGGTTTAAATCGGCCAATAAATTGTGATATTATTAAGCAGTTTCCAGACTTTATACACATTTCTACGAGATTGGCAACTACAATAAACGATGAACCTAAATTTAACCAAAAATGTACGAAATCATAAAACGAGTGCAAAGAAACAAGAAACATGAAATAATAAAAATTGAAAAAACGAAAACCAAGAAATAAAAGAATTCTTATGAGTAAAAATATTTTTCCAAAAAGAATTGGGTGTAGTAACTTTTGATATCCCTGATTACCAATTATTCTTATCAGAATAATTGAAATTCTAGCCAATTCTTTTCCTATGTAAAAAGAATTCCAAAAAGGGGTATGTAGGTATTGAAAACTTGCAGCGAAACTTTTTTGACAGTCCCAACACCCAATTAAATTTTGTTAGATTTTGTCATGTCACACAAATCACCCAATCATATTGTCCCGCATAAACGGGGGTTGTTTCCGCTTAGCTCCTTGACGTGTTCTTATGGCCAAACTTTTTCTCCAAGGGGGATAATTATACATTAGGCTATAAAATAATGGCACCATATATTCCATAAATGTTACATCATCGAATAAGGTAGTCCAGCATGTCTCAAGGGCAGAGGACAGGGTCGTGCTGAAACGGTATCAAGTTAGAACGTAAGGTGTGACCCAGCTTATGCAGCTGAAGGACTCGTCTCCGATATTTGCTGGAGTTTTTATTACCAACAAGTGCTGATGCTTATTTGTATAAACTTGACATTGACTAACCCAGTGGTTTAGTATTTTGATACACAATGGTTAAGTTTGTAAAAGTCTGGACAACGACGTTTAATTGACAATATGAACATTTAAGCGATATTATAACAACACTCTGAGTAGTTTTCAATCATTATGATACCAAGAATTCAGTCATGATGAACTCAAGACTTTGGCAGCTTCATATCTCAAATAAATTTTAAAACGTCACGAATTTTCAGTCTATTAAGAAATAGCCAATCTAATGTTACGTTAAGTTTTAATAACTGTGCCGCTTGGTACTTTTAATAATTAAATAATTGTTTTGTTGCGAGTTATTTTACATTTTTATCAAAAAATTTTCTGACCGAATATCTCTCGGACATTGATAAATGCCTCATAATTTTATGTCAATCGAAAGCACGTTGACAGCCCTTATACCTTTAGATAAATGAAAAAAAGATAAAAGATATAAAAACCTTCGTACACAAATATGTGTCGACAGCAGATCAATGCTATTACAAAGGCATTTTTGTAGAATTAGATACAGAAAAGTAATAAACTCAAGAAGAGATAGTTGACGATGGATTGCATTAATCTGACGCTTTATTGTTGCATTTATTTCGGTTAATAAAATAAAAATAATAGAAAACTCAATTTATTTGTATACGTAACACGTATACAGGTTTTCCCACAAACAAGTTATGATGGTTAGTGTATAACTTATTTAAATGGATCCTCCTATTTATAATATTTTAGCCAGCACTATTCGTTTCTATCAATCTTATATCGCCTCTTAATATGTTCTTTAAATCTTCAATATTGAGGTGTAGCTTTCAAGCGACATCTCGTGGCAATCAAATGTATCACCTGGCCTGTCTAACAAATATCAGTCAGGAACGGAGAAGCAAAATCCTGCAAAGACCAAGACGAGCCGGTCATCTATCTATAGCAATCTTATATCGCCTCTTAATATGTTCTTTAAATCTTCAATATTGTTTGGTTGGTTGACATACACCTTAGAATAACGGCAGATGTAGCTTTCAAGCGACATCTCGTGGCAATCAAATGTATCACCTGGCCTGTCAAACAAAAATCAGTCAGAAACGGAGAAGCAAAGTCCTGCAAAGACCAAGACGAGCCGGTCATCTATCTATAGCTTAGTTGCTTCCTTTCACCAGATTCATCCCCAGACGCGTTTCGCTGTATAACACCTTGCCAGTGAGGCTATAGAATTCGACGAAAGAAAGCAACACCGTAGAGTCTACTTGACCCTGGAAGATGGGGATGAATCCAGCGAAAGCAACTAACCTTTAGATATACCTAAGACTTAAGATAACCCCACAAAAAAAATCTAAAGGGGTTAAATCTGGAGTTCTGGCCGGCCATTCAATTGGACCTCGTCGGCCAATCCATCGTACATGACGGGTGTAATGGGACGGAGCTCCGTCTTGCTGATACCACAAAAAAGTATTCGGTTTATCGGGATCTTCTGGATTACGGTATAATGTGGCAAGGCGCGGTACTAGATCATTTTCTAAGAATTCTAAGTATGTGTCACCTGTAAATAAAAAAGGGTCCCAAGTTCTATTTTCAGCAATGCAGGCCCAAACATTAACTTTAAGGATATGTGTGACATTCCATAATCCAGCGTGGATGTTCTGTAGCTCAATACCGACAGTTTTGTTCATTTACACTTCCATTCAAACAAAACGTGGCCTCATCCAAAAATACAATTCGTTTTGAAAACTGTGGATGATTATTGCATATATTCATCATTATATTGCACAATTGGACTCTACTCTCTGGATCATCTTCACTAAGTTCATGAACCAATTGGACTCGAATGGAATCCATTTTTGTCTAAATACTTTTGGACGGATATTTTGCAGATATGATTTTCCAAAGCAACAGTAGTACTCGCCTTATGGTGGTCTTCTTGAACCGACAATAACACTTTTAATTGTACATCTTCTAATACCGCAGTACCGCGCACCTTTCGTATAATTCTCCCAAACGTGACCTAAATCTCTTTATTTTTTTTGCTATTTTACTGACAGTAGATCGAGATATCAGTTCTCTTTGAGGATACTTGTGATTGAAGAGTTCGCAAACTTCCATTTATGTGCGCATTCTATCTTCATAACCAATCATTATTAATATTTCTAGTCGCTCTCTTTCACTTTTGCCAGACACTAGACATGAGGCGAAACTACTCAAATCAGGGGACAACCGTCACTCTCAGTGGGACAACCTAAGAACCAAAGGCTTTATTTACAACATCATTCATGATTTAAGTAATAATAAAAAAATAATCTGTTAAAATCCGAATATCGATTTCCTTGCAAACGGCTGAATTTAAGTATATGGCATATTTTATGCAATATGTTTAGAATTTTATGCAGAATCCAAATAACATATTATAAAATAGGGGTATCCATTAAAAAAAAAGTAAACCGTGTTTTTGGGACAACCTGTATATATGAAATAAGCTTAAGCTTAAAGATGAATAATAAAAATAAAAAAATGACGGGTTTGAGCGTTTTCCAAAAAAAAAACACATGAATTTTAAATGAATTTGTTCCAACCTATACGTTCTCACTGTATATACGGTCAGTTACATGCAAAGTATACAAAAATATTTTTTTTTCCAGCTGGCCAGGCATAGGTTACAGCGAAAGTCAAAAACCAACTTTCAAAATATGCACATTGTGTTCTTACCATTAAAATAAGATTCGGCTAATCATGTCTTTATTAAAATAAAATGTAAAGAGTGACCGTTAATTCAAAAGAAAAGCTTTTTTTTATTTTTCCTATCGTACATATTTTGAAAGATTACATTTTTTACTTGTGGTTTAATTTATTAGTTTTTAATATTAGATATGACTGTCAAAACATAGAAGTACATTAATTAGCGTGCGTGTGTATACTCGTTAATTTCTGCGGTTTTAAATTTTAAAGATAGTTAATACTCCGGCGGAAATATCAAGAATTTGTATTAATATTTTTTTTTGTGATCCGCTACTCGGCATGGGTGATATAAAAATAAAATACTTACTTTAAAAGAAGAAAAATACTTCTTAAGAGAGCCTGTAAGATTATCGATCTAAATTTTATTTCGCGATTCTGTAGAGATCGTCTTACTTCATGGAATTTATTAACCCCTTTTTACGAATTTGTTGTTTCATATTGTTGTTAAGGTGGAAATATAACTCGTGGGTCGCCATTTACATTAGGGATGCGCACGATGTATCGACGTTTTGAAAACATCGATTTTTGTGTTTCGATTTTCGATATTTATATCTATATTTTTTTATTCGATATTATTCGTTAACATCGATATTTTTCGCGATGTTCTTTCCGATGTTTTTTTCAATTAAAACTGGACATTTTATTTCAAAAAGTATTATAAATAAAATTGACCTATCCACAATTACCAAACTAGTAAATTAAATAGGTATTAAAATAGTTATTTATGGTACTAGTGTGTTATGTTATACAGGGTTGTTGGTATGTATGGAAACGGTCGATTATTTCTTAAAGTACAACAGCTAGCAAAAAATATTTGAGACAAAAGTTTTAGGGTTTCTTATAGTCTATTAGAATTTTAAAAAGTTAAGTATACAGGATGAGTCAGAAAGCCGTAGAGACATAAAATTACTTTTTTTCAATGGAATACCCTATATCTTAGAATATTTTTAGATTTTCCATAAAATTGCAATTATTTTTTATTAGATGCATTATAAGTCTTAACCTAATAGTTTCCGAGAAACTGAGTTTTGAAAAATGACATTTTTGAATTTTGACAGCTTCTAGCTTTCTAACGGTACGTCTTAGAGTAAAACGGCTTACATGCCCCTATCTTAGTTTTTAACTCTCTTTCTAAAAGTGTTAACTTCCGGTTAAGCCGGATGTAGCTCAAAAGCCGGAAATACAGTACTTCCGGTTTAGCCGGAAGTTGCTATTTTCGGGAAGATAACAAAAAAGTAAGGCAGGGACATGAAAATCGTTTTGCTCTATAGCGTACCGTTAGAAAGCTAGACGCTGTCAAATTTCAAAAATGTCATTTTTCAAAAGTCGATATCTTGTAAACTATTAGGTTTAGACTTATGATGTACTTAATAAAAAATAATTGTACTTTTATGTTAAATCCAAAAATATTCTAAGATATAGGGTGTTCTATTAAAAAAAAAGGTAACTTTATTCCTCTACGGCTTTCTGACTCATCCTGTATACTTATCTTTTTTCAATTCTAATAGGTTTTACAAAACCATAAAACTTTTGTCTTAAATATTTTTTTTTTTTACCAGCTGTTTTACTTTAAGAAATAATCGACCGTTTCCATACATGCCAACGACCCTGTATATAAGTCACGGGGGGAAATGTTTAGCCGTCAAGGCCGTAGGCCGAGAGGGCTAATTCCCGAGTGACTTATATGACCTAACACACGAGTGCCATACAAAATTTTATCCAACACTTGATGATATTAATAAAAAATAGAAAATTATATTGTCTCAATGTAAACTGGAAAATCCTGTATTATATTTTAATTGACATATTTTTGAATGACAAATTTGACACGTAAAAGTAGGCTAGTGTGATTATTGTTGTTATGGAATTGATTAATAACAGAAATTTGAAGAGAGTAAATCAAATTATTATTTTTGCCATTTTCGACGGTGGTTTTCCAAAATATAAAAGAACTCTTAGCCGAAATTCAAAAAGAAGCTGACCTAGCGTGATCATTTATTATTCCCCACAAGTCGAGAGATAGTTATGACAAAACCTTTAAAGAATTTATCGAATGGTGTGATAAAAGGTGTGCCTGCGTGAGTTATAATCATAACCCACTATTGAGTTATGGTTATAACCCACGTGTGTGTTATAAGCTACTTTTCTCCACGACCATTACTGAATGCAATAATTCCAAAATCATTTTTGATAATAGAATGTAAAAATTCTCGCTCTTGAGTTGGAATATTTATTCTGAAACACTTGCTTCTTATGTGTTTTGCGTGTATTTTCATTCCATAACAAGATACGGAATGAATATTCTGTAATTGATCTAAACGACATAGGTTGCCATGAATTTCGAAACTGTCAGTGTCAGATAAAAATGGCCGCGTTGTAATAATTATTTTCAGACAAATTTTAGTGCAAGTCAAAAAATGAGTGAAAAATCGGATGAATCAGATATGGAACTGGATAATACTCCACCTGAAATTACGACAATTGCGAATAAATAACTTAATTGCTTTGTACAGATTTTATTTGTTTTTATTCGTACTTTTTGGTCGTGGAGAAAATATAGTCTGCTACTCGGTTAGAATGAAAATTCGATACTCGTAGTTCCTCACGCTCGCTACGCTCGCGTTCGGAATCTTCCACTCGGATCGAATTTTCATTCCAACCTCGTTACAGAATCTACTATATTAGTCGAAAATCGAACTAATAATGTTCACATTATATGTAAGTGTTGGATAAAGATACTTACTGTAACTCTCCAGCCTAAAATACTTATTTTAATTGGCACAAGTGCGGCACCCGGTATCAGTGTAAAGCAAGCTGCAAAGACCTTATAATAATATATTTCCAGAACTTCCGAGGCCAACGGCGAAAAAATTCGTGGTAATGCTGTCGGCAGAAACACCTACAAAGCTCGTTTTCCATTTTAAAAATAATACGCTTTGGTCGGATACATTTTCTAGAAAATAATTTTACGTTCCATCAGCTATACAGGGTGTTTCAGAATTACCGTACGTAACTTAAAGGAGTGATTTGATATGATATTCTAAGAGAAAAAGTTCATTTGAACATGACTTGCCCCGTTCTTGATATAGGTACATATTATAGGGTAGTAAAGTTTAAAAAAAAAAATCGTTTTTTTATCATTCTTTTAAATATCCTTTTCCCGATTTTATTAAAATTTGGTACCGATATTTTGAATCCAGTTTTTATATAGTTTTCGCGCTCTTTTTAGAATTTTGGTTTTATATACTCTACAAGTTTTTTTTTCGTAAGGGAAACGCCCATGGTTTATTGCGATTTTATGGATTTTACTTGTATTTTAAGTAGACCACAGTTTTTTTTTGCATATTTGGTAGTTTCTATGTCGCTTTCAAATGGACAAATGTATTTCTACTTTTGTTTTTAATAGTTATATTTTTATTTATTACAAACATATTTGCATTTATTATATTAAAATGTATAATCTATCTTAAACAAATTTATCGATATTTAAAAAGACATGTTTATAAATATCGATATTTTCTATCCGATTTTTTTACAACATCGATTTTCTGTATTCGATGTATCATTTGATGTCAACATCGATGTTTTAAAAATTTTGCGCATCCCTAATTTATTAACTTTAATATCAAAACTTTCATTTTCAAAGTAACCAATTATATTAAGAACCATTTCTTTAGTCTGTACTATGCTACAAAATTTTAACCCGTATGTAGTTAATTTAATTTTAAAATCTTAAACTTTTTTGATAATTAATATAACTAACCTGAAACATACTAAAATTTGTTTTGTGTGCCTAGTTTTCTCTTTAGTTTGTTTCTTTAGATTGTAAATAAAAAACAAATATTAAAAATTCGTATTACAACCTCATGCAACAATATGCATGCACCTTTGGGACATTTAATTCGGAATTATATATTTCGTAGTTCCGACCAATTAGGATAAACAATTGCCACATACACAATGCCGCCGAATTATTTTGTCTAGCTAGTCTAGCACTTTAGGCGGCTCCACAATAAATTTTTAAATTGATTAATTTATCCTTAACATCGCACCCAACCAATTATCGGTTGGAAATCCGTACCGTATTAGATATTGCTATCCAATTAAAAAATTGATTGGCCAATTTTACAATTTTTATTGATATTTTAAAGGTAAATAAATGCTCTTGGGCAATAGTTATTCAGTTTTTCTACGGAACGTTTGATCGCCAGAAAATTACTCAGTGCCGTTTCTGCACCCATATAGGTATGGTAGGCAAATGCTGGGGCCCACGTCGTTGGGAGCCTATTCTCGAGTATAATTAAATACCGAAAACCCATTTCTCACGAGTCAGAAAACGAAGTTGCTTTAAATAGATAAGAAAATTTAAAAAATAATGTGTTCAATTGATATCAGAATAATTAATTGTTATCCAGGGGGCAAAGCCACCGCTCAATCAATGGCGGATTCAATATATTTTTTGTACATATATATAAATACAAACACCAAAGTGTTAAAACAGTATTTTCAGAATGAAATCGCCATCGACGAATTTATTGAGGAAGTTTTTCAGTTTATAAATCGAGATTATAAGCACAAGATGACAACTCCAGAAGATTTTTATAAATTCATCATCGACAAAAATATTTCTTCCCAAACGTTGAAACAATTTAAAGTATTAAATTGATGATTATTGAAAGGGTCTAAACTTCATAAAACTAAAATATTCGCTCTGGTCAAGAAACGAACTAACTCCGGAACTTAGTTCCTTTCATCGCTCAACCGTATTTATAAATTACAATTTTAATGGCACTGGTTAATGTGAGTAAGTTCCTTTCTTCAGCAATCGGCAATGCTGAAAAATATTACTTCAAGTGTAAAAGTCAAAATCATAAATTCTTTGCGTTAGTTCCTTTTAATACTTATCAATTCAATTAATCTGACTCTTCCAATAAGTAAGGCAACTGATGAGCGTAGTTTTTCTGAGCAGAAATTTATGTTTGCCTAGGGCCCAGGGTAGGCTTGAAACGATACTGAAATTACTATTCAAACACCCCAAAACAGTCATTACCATATTAAGTATTTACCTCGTTTTATTGTATTTACGCTGATTTCCCGGACATCAAATAATTTCTAGCGAGACTGAATATCCATTACCTAAGATCATTTTTTATAGACCTTTTCAATAGCAGTAAAAACATTAAAACTAGTTAAATAGTATTTTAATGTGGGTATAGCAAAAGCAGCGGTGCGATTTGTGTTATTACGATAAAGACATCAGTCACACCGCCACAGCACTATTTATTTAATACCAATTTTTTTGTATAGCGAGAAATCTTGTATAAGACACTGAGGCTTAAATGACAACCCATCAGTAGTGCCGGAATCCTACCGACTAATAATAACTCATTTTTAAAACGTTTAAGAGCAAGAAAAGTTGACTTTTTCATGCTGTTATTAAACATGTCGGTACGTTGATAAGTTATACCGGGTGTTGCATCGTCGAGCGGGACATAGGAAATCCCATGTAATTTTAAATGGGGTCAATTATTGGCTTCCCTAATTATTTTAGAGAAAAATTCTATTTAGGTTTATTAAAGAGCACTAAAACCCACATTCAAAAGAATAACTTTAGATATTTTTGATGAGCCCGTTTACGGGTTATCGCCGATTTCTTTTTAACTATTTCTTCTTTTTATGGCCCCGTATTTGCGGGCACCAGTCAAGGTAAAAGATGACTGTCAAATAAAGTTGTCATTTTGAGGAATATTTGAACATCTTCTTAAATCCTAAAGTTCTAACAATTTAATAGTACCTACCTATTAATTAGTAAAATATTGAAACATGTAAAATGTCATAATTAACCTTGTAATTGGATACTTTATTTTAGGTTTATTCAGATTAATTTGTACTCATAAATACACCTTTAATATTTTCGATGTACGAGTTTTTATAACAATAAAGCACACATTTCAAAATGACAACTTTATTTGACAGTCATCTTTTACCTTGACTGGTGCCCGCAAATACGGGGCCATAAAAAGGAGAAATAGTTAAAAAGAAATCGGCGATAACCCGTAAACGGGCTCATCAAAAATACCTGAAGTTATTCTTTTGAATGTGGGTTTTAGTGCTCTTTAATAAACCTAAATAGAATTTTTCTCTAAAATAATTAGGGAAGCCAATAATTGACCCCATTTAAAATTACATGGGATTTCCTATGTCCCGCTCGACGATGCAACACCCGGTATATAAGCATTGTTGGTCGCAAGTTTATAGTTCTTCGGTTTTACAAGATCGTTAAGTAGAACTCTCGGTAAAATGTTAGAAGAAATAGAATGCAACGAACTTTTATCGTGCTATCCTCGTCAAAATTAAATCGCACCAAATTATCTACACCAATTAGGTTCGTACCTCTATAATCTATTCTATATTTTAGATAGATTTAATCTATTTAAAATATCAACTTTTTCATTAAAGTACTTAACACACCATTTAGACAATGGTTATGCCAGAACCATCTTTCTCAAACGAATCGATCAAATGATGTCTGAGGAACATGTTTTAATACGATTAAATCCATAAATAAAAATCTTATTTTTCCTACAACGTAGAAATATTCTGCTAAATTAAATAAAACCTCAACAGTATACAATACGCAGTTACAAGCGGCAAATGACAAAAGAATTCACATCGACAAACTATTTTCTTCGCTTAAAAATCAATAAAACTAGGCTAACGGTTTCAGAAGACCGAAAATTTCAAAAAATAAACCACCAATACTACCAGTTCGGTTCTAGGAATTAGTTAATATAAAAAGGTATACTATATCAATATTCTAAAGTAAATCTATTTATAACTTAGAATCCTTTGTTGGATATTATTATATGCTAATGAGGTTCTTTGTAAGGCGCCAAAACACCACAGTAGAAACATATTCACCTATAAGTTGCTCTATAAGCCGAGAGGTTCGTGTCTCGTGAGGTGCATATTGTAAGTATATTGACTGGAATTTTCTCAGGACCAGAATCTTTTTTGGTGACAAGACCTTTCAGGCATTTTATAGATGTCTTGATGATAAATGTACCGCTGATATTGCCGCTTGACAAGCTACTTGTGCCCATCCCATTGTAGTTTATCTTAGTACTCCTCAAACGAGAATGTACAAAAATTCTGTCATCAAGAGGACTTTATCACGATGGAACGGCCTTCCTCAAGTTGTATGTGCCAACGTATAGAACCTCAACACCAACTTGAATCGCTTCCTTCGCATACGTATCCCTTACAGATAATCCTCCACTGTGTCTGTGTATTATTATAAAAACAAGTTACATCACCGCATTGATGTAAAATTCCTTCCAAGCTATTTAGATTAAGCATTTACTTTAAAATCCGTTAAAAGCTCATAAATTAACCACGTATAATAAGTAGGCAAGTATATCAGATCTGCCTCTGGCGGTTCTGTTTAAACAAGTTGACCGGTATTTACTAAATTAAGCTTAAGCCGATTCTCAGCTGACCAATCATAATAGATGTGAAAACCTGGGCATAAAGGTTAAAAGCCTTTTAGACTACTTATGAAAAGGGTCGGTCCTTTAAGGGCGATTTACAGCAGGCTTTTGGGTTTAACAAAAAAGAATTGTAGATTACGGAACAATTCTTAAAAATTACCATTAGTAGCTTCGGATATAAGTAACGAAAGGGATTAAGGGTAATTCTGTAGAGGTTTTACAATGTCTCTGTATCATTTCGAGAGTGTGGTGTGGAATTAGGGAAATATTGAAACTAGATATATATATATATATAACACACATTATTTATTAATGAAAACTTCAAAACAAAGACATTTAAAAATTACAAAATAAAAATCACGAAACAAAACGTCCAATTGCAGAACAAATTCAAACTTTCTCTCAGAGGTGAATATTTTATTTTGTTATTGTTTAAAACGTATAGGTTAGTTTGTGTGAAAGAAAATGATCTTTTTGTTTATGTTGTGTTGCAATAATTACTACATCCCTACTTTTGAATATAAGAAGAAGAAGAAGTTTTTAGACAGTTGACATATACAGGGTGAGGATTTTAAAGTGTTACAACGCAATATCTGAAAAACGGCTATAAATATTTTAGTCAAATTTTGGGACGTGGATAGGGAGGTTGGGGGACAAATTTTAAAATATTTTTGATATTTACCCCCCCTCCAGATTTGATGTGGCTAGTGACAAATTTGAAATGTCAAATGGAAAGGTATTTTTTTTTTTTTGATAATTCGATTCCTCGTCAATAACTACGTAAGTGAGCAGAAAATTGTTACATTTGCTCTACTAGTTGCTTAGTTACGAATTTTTCAATAAATAAAATAGGAATACTTAAAACTACACATTTTAAATCATGACACCTATGATTATTGTTTATCCAAACCTTTAATTATGTTGTATCCTAGAAAACCACTTTTGACTTTGACAAGTAGTGATAATCTGATAAAGTTCATTATTCAGTGCAATTATGGAACAATCTTATGACATTGAAATAGACATGTTGTTAATTCTGGGAGAATGTAGAAAAAACTACCGGGAAGCGGCGCAATTGTGGACTGTTAGGTTTCCCGCCATTCAAAAATCTCATATGGCATTTAAGCGATTAGAAGATCGAGGCCGCAGCACGGGAATCCTAAAAAATAAGAACAGAGTTAGAAGACAAACAAAAACTAATGACGATATGGCCGTTGGAGTGTTGGGTGTAATAGCTGTAAATCCTCATGTTGGTTCAAGGGAACTTGCTCGTGATTCAGGAATGTGCCAAAAATCGGTACTGGCTATTTTACACAAGCACAATTTTCACCCTTACCACATAACTATTCATCAGGAATTGTATGGCCAAGACTTTCAAAATAGGATTACATTTTGTACGTGGTTACAAACTTTAATTCACGAAAACAATGCATTTTTAAGAAAGATAGTATTTTCTGACGAAGCTACATTTACCAATTGTGGTCAGGTAATTATTTAAATCAATATGGATTAATGTAACTTTTAATAATCAAAAATATGTAATCCACTACTTGATGGGTGTACATAAATAAATACATATCTAAACACCCGTTAACGGGTGTTTAGAGAATATTCACATACATTTAGATTTATTTTTAATTTTATACTGATTCAATCAATTTTGCTTTTCTTAATTTAAGGTCAACCGGCACAATTTACACTATTGGGCACCTCAAAATCCTCACTGGATGAGATTTCTGCCAAACCAACATCCTTGGTCGGTTAATACCTGGTGTGGCATAGTCGGAGATAGAGTCATTGGACCACATTTTTTTGACCGTCACCTAAATGGAGAAATGTATAATAATTTTTTACAAACCGATTTGCCACAACTTCTGAATAATAATGGAAATCAACAAGAACTATGGTTTCAGCAAGATGGTGCTCCGCCACATTTTGCCCGACAAGCTCGAGATACACTAAATGAAATGTTTGGAAACAGATGGATTGGTCGTGGTGGTCCTGTAAATTGGCCTGCAAGGTCACCAGATTTAACCCCATTAGATTTTTTCTTGTGGGGATTTATAAAAGAGAAAGTTATGGCTACACCACCGACCACACCAGAAAACATGAAAGATCGTATTCAACAAGCATGTAATTTAGTAACGCCTCAAATGTTAACTCGCGTGCGCAACTCATGTCAAAAAAGAATTGCAAAATGTTTAGAAATGGATGGGGGTCATTTCGAACACCTTTTGAAGCATGATCGTCGTTAGATTTTTTAAGGAATTATCATTTTTAAGTATTCCTATTTTATTTATTGAAAAATTCGTAACTAAGCAACTAGTAGAGCAAATGTAACAATTTTCTGCTCACTTACGTAGTTATTGACGAGGAATCGAATTATCAAAAAAAAAAAATACCTTTCCATTTGACATTTCAAATTTGTCACTAGCCACATCAAATCTGGAGGGGGGGTAAATATCAAAAATATTTTAAAATTTGTCCCCCAACCTCCCTATCCACGTCCCAAAATTTGACTAAAATATTTATAGCCGTTTTTCAGATATTGCGTTGTAACACTTTAAAATCCTCACCCTGTATATAAAAAATGTATTGTTGTGCTTTTGTCACAGTCGTTTAATTTTGTTAATTAAAGAGTTAATGAGTAAATATAACCAACAGTGTGTTTACTTTATTAGAAAATAAGGCTCCACTGTCTGCTAAAGTTCAATAGGTTATGGGCCCAGACCCGTATTAAGCCGATAATTTCAATAAAGTTTTGGGTGTTGTCCCTTGGGTGTGTCCCTAGTTTTTGTCAATTTGTCGACTGTGTTAAAGAAGGCAGAGCTCCGCTAAAAACATGGGCGAGAAGCTAGACGTTTCCTCGATCAACAAGTTTGATGGATCGAATTTTCCTCAATGGAAATTCCAGTTAAAATGCGCGCTACGTGCCAAAGGAATTTATGGAGTGATAGATGGCAGCTTGCCAAAGCCTAGTGCTACGCAAACTGAGGAGCTAACGTCATGGAATAAAAAGGATGCGCAAGCAATGTTCACGCTAACTGCGGCTATGAATCTTAACCAAATTACTCTTGTCGAGAGCTGTGAATCTGCAAAGGAGATAATGTGTAAGTTAGAATCAATTTTCCAGCAGAAATCTGAAGTTAACAAGATGATGTTGCATGAACAATTTCACCAATATAAGATGGGAAGTACTGATAGTGTTGCACAACACGTTGCAAAAATACAAAATCTATCGAAGCAGATAAAGGAAGCAGGTGACTCGGTTAGTGACACTGCTATAATGACAAAAATATTGAGCACACTACCTCAAAAGTTTAGGAATGTTAGGCAAGCTTGGTTATCGCTAGATAGTGCAAAACAAACAGTAGATAACTTGACAGCACGTCTTTTAGACGAAGAAAGTAATCTGGCTTCGTATGAAGAAGCAGAAAGTGCCTTATCAACTTTATCAGTAAGCAGTGGCAGTAGAGGTCAAGAAAATGAAAGATCCAGAGGGGTACTTTGTTATAGTTGCCGAAAACGTGGGCATATAGCTAGAAACTGCAAGAAACGAAGAAATAGACAAGAAAATAATAGCGCACAAGGAGGACAAGAAGAAAGACACAGTTTCAGAGGTGGTAACTATCGTGGTCGTAATAATTATCGTGTTAACTCTCGTGGCGGTTTCCAAAATAATCCAGTAGATAGTGCCCTAAACGTAAATAACAATGAAACTGCATTTAATACCATAGAAAAGTGCGACGATTTACAAACAGACTCAAAAGATGTGTGGATCATGGACAGTGGTGCGTCGACTCACATGACCTACCGTGAAGATTTCTTTTATGAATTGGACAAAAATTTCAAGTCCAAAGTTTCGCTTGGCAACAATCAGATGTTAAGTGTTGAAGGAAAAGGTTGCATAAAGGTACAAAAATTATTAAGTGGTCAGTGGCAAAATGCAACAATTAAAAATGTTTTGTACATTCCAGAACTACGGAAAAATTTATTTTCTGAAGGTATAATCACTAATAATGGCATGACAGTACTGAAAATAGGTCAAGAAGCAAAAGTTTATCAAAATGACAATCTCGTTGCTAGCGCAGTTAAAGACAATAATAACACATATAAAATGCTGTTTCGTACGGTCATTCATAGTGCTAATGTCACGGTAAATGATAACCTAAAGTTGTGGCATGAACGTTTAGGCCACGTTAATAAAAAATACATTGTGGACATGGTGAACAAGGGCCTAGTCAAAGGGGTGAGTCTCCATAATGAAGAAGATTTCTTCTGTGAAGCGTGCTCGCAAGGTAAACAACATAAATTGCCATACAAGCCTAATGCCAACCATGTGAAGCTAATAGCGGGTGAACGCATATACAGTGATGTGTGTGGTCCAATGTCAATATCGTCAGTGCAGGGTGCAAAGTATTTTGTGACATTTAAGGATGAACATTCCGGATATAGAGTGGCATATTTTATTCGCCATAAGTCAGATGTATTTGAATGCTTCCAAACATATAACGCGAAGATCAAAACGAAATTTGGCCACCCTGTAAAAATACTTCACACAGACAATGGTACAGAATATACAAATGAAGCTTTCCAAGATTTTTTAAGAAGAGAGGGCATTGAGCACGAGAGAACCGCCCCGTACACTCCACAACAGAATGGAAGGTCAGAGCGAGACAACCGAACGATAGTGGAGTGCGCCCGCTCGATGATGCAACAATCAGGTGTTCCGAAATATCTTTGGGCAGAAGCAGTGAACACGTCCATATATATATTGAACCGAGTTCCAACTACACAAGCACCTGGTTCAACACCATTTGAAATGTGGACAGGACAGCAACCGACCCTTGATCATGTCAAGATTTTTGGATGTGACGGATATGCACACGTCCCAGACGAGAAACGAAGAAAACTCGACTCAAAGAGTCAAAAATTCATATTTGTTGGGTATGATAAAAATTCATCTAATTACAGACTATTCAACCCCCAAACGCAAAAGATAACAATTTCTCGAAATGTTGTTTTCAATGAAAACGTGCAAAACAGCGTTGCCCCAAAGCCGAACGTGGTGCAGATCGAAATTGACTCTGATGACGTCACTGTATGGCCTGGTCAAGAGAACCGAAATGATGACGCCCTAGAGGAAGAAGAGCCACTACTAGAGATGGGCAGAAACGAAAGAATCGATAATGAAGAGAATGCTCCGAATTTAAGACCTCAAAGAAACATACGATTACCAGTAAGATTAGAAGAATATGAATTAAACTATACTGAAATAGATACACCCGAATCATATGAAGAAGCGATGACGAGCAACGAGAAAGAAAATTGGAAGGTTGCTATCACGGAAGAATTTGAAGCACTTATGAAAAACAACACGTGGAAAATGGTGACGTTACCCAAGGATAAGAAACCGATAGATAGTAAATGGGTGTTTAAAATAAAAAGACAACCGGATGGAACAACTTTGAGATTTAAAGCAAGATTATGCGCAAAAGGATTCAGGCAGAAAGAAGGTATCGATTATAAAGAAATATTTGCCCCGACTACAAGATACGACTCTATACGACTGATACTCGCTATAGCAAACCTGAAGAACTACGATTTTAAACAGTTCGATATCAAAACTGCGTTCTTGTACGGAAAACTAGATGAAGACCTCTATATGATTCCTCCACTTGGACTTTACGATAAACCTACCAATCTCGTTTGCAAATTGGAAAAATCACTCTACGGATTGAAACAATCACCAAGATGTTGGAATCGAGAATTCCATACATTCCTAGCAAAGTTCGGATTTATCCAATCAGATGCTGACAAGTGTGTATATAGAGGTTATGTACAAAAAGTGAAAGTTATTTTAATCATTCATGTTGATGATGGTCTGATATTTTCCTCAGCGACATTTGCTATAAATATTGTATTGAAAGCATTAAAAGCACAGTTTGAGATCACAACTGGAGACGCAAGTTTTTTCGTTGGCCTAGAAATTCATCGGAACTTAGAAAATGGAACCATGTTTTTAAGTCAAGAAAGCTATACAAAACAAATAATCAAAAGATTTGGTCAAGAAGATGCCTATCCTGTAAGTGTCCCAATGGATAGCAATTCATATTTGAACAATGGTGAATCCAGTTTGGCTGATCATTCTATACCATATCGACAAGCAGTGGGTTCACTAATGTTTTTGGCTATTGTGTCAAGGCCAGATATTGCATATGCGGTGGGAGTTGTAAGTCGCTTTCTTAACAACTACACAAATGGTCACTGGAGCATGGTAAAGAAAATCATTCGATATCTTAAAGGTACGACAAACTATGGTATCCTTTACAAAAATGAAGCCCATATGTCAGCACTAGAAGGTTATAGTGATGCAGATTACGCCAGCGATAGGGAAACACGACGTTCAATTACTGGCTACGTATTTAAGTTAAATGGAGGACCTGTAACATGGTGTAGCAAGCTCCAGCCAACTGTTTCACTATCGACGACTGAATCAGAATTCATTGCAGCTTCACAAGCTACAAAGGAAGCTGTTTGGCTGCAAAAACTTCTATTTGATTTAGAAGAAGACATACACCGACCAACCCAATTAATGATTGACAACCAAAGTGCAATCAAATTAATACGAAACCCAGAATTTCATCAGAGGACGAAACACATAGATGTTAAATTCCAATTTATTAGACAGCACTTTGACTGTGGCGATATTAAGCCTGAATATGTTAACACAAGAGAGCAAGAAGCTGACATCTTTACAAAACCATTACCGCAGATCCAGTTTCAGAAGTTAAGAACAAAACTTGGAATCACCAATTTTGAAATAGAATATGGGAGTGGTTATCAACAGAACAAAAGGTGGGAGTGTGAAAGAAAATGATCTTTTTGTTTATGTTGTGTTGCAATAATTACTACATCCCTACTTTTGAATATAAGAAGAAGAAGAAGTTTTTAGACAGTTGACATATATATAAAAAATGTATTGTTGTGCTTTTGTCACAGTCGTTTAATTTTGTTAATTAAAGAGTTAATGAGTAAATATAACCAACAGTGTGTTTACTTTATTAGAAAATAAGGCTCAACTGTCTGCTAAAGTTCAATAGTTTGCGTGTAATTTTATTGTATTTTCGGGCTGATATTTTTTCGTGCTAGCCGACCACTCGCCCTAAGGATGACCTTTTGATCAAAACGCGTAGGGTAGGATTATTTGAAAATAAAGGTGATAGGACTTCTACAGCCCTTATTTATCCTCTATTTTAAAAATAAAAAAATTGGCGCCTAAAAAAATAATTTTAAAATATTGCTTAAAATACATACCCAACAAAGATTTAATTATAATCGAAGAATACAGACGAGTTTAGTGAAATACCAAGTTTTGTAGGTTTTAACTATATTTATATTTTAAAATTATGTCATGATTTCATCATTTATGAGTAATAGCTGGATCAAGAATTTATCCAGTCGGTTATGTTATTCAGTGGATTGGGATATTGAGCCATAAATTAAATTTGGTCCATTGAAACGATTCATTAAAATACCAGCTCGGTAATAAGTTGAGGGTGATGCGGCCGACCTAAATTTATTTTATTTTGTCACTCTTGCTCAAAGAGGCATTAACGAGTTCTAATTTGATTAAGAAATAATTGACCTGGTTCTGTAAATTTATAATATTTACGATTTGATTATAGAGTTTGTCGTCCATAAAGTGGTACATAGTTTTACTAGTAATATTAAATATAAACTGATACTTTAGTGAGAACAATGTTGTTAACATACAGGGTTGGTTTAATCGTTGATACAAGAAATCGCGAGAAACATTAAGTATAAAATGAATTGAGTATAAAATAAATGGTATAATATATTATATACCGTACATATGCATACTCCTTTCTTCTATAAGGCTTGCTGATAAGCTCACTCGGTCATAGCAGACTTGTCCAATACGGCCTTGTATTAATATTATGTACTAGTGACACAAATAGATAATAAATAAACATATTTATCAAGTATCATCTTCATTCCGAAGGAAGTTTAAAATCATTAATGTAACTCTAACTTTTGAGATCGCCAATATAAAATATGACAAATCGTTTTAGGGCAGATGAATCAACAAGAAATGTTAACGGCATAAGAATGCAGAATTAAGTTAACAATATACCAATGTATTAAAAATTCACAAGAGAATCATCTTTAGTCAGTAATCATGATCAAAACTGATGTATAGAATTAGATATTATTATATTTAAATATATCTATTTGTTCTACCTCCTCTGTTGGACAAATAGGGAGAAAATTCAAAATCCGCATCAACGAACACTGTAAAGAGATTATAAGAGCTTTTCTAATATATTTAGCACCATTCGCCCTTACTAAAGTATCTGCTGGAAAAAAGTGATCCGAGCACAACTTTGGATTTTTTCGTAAAGGGTGGTTATCCAGAATACCTACTAAAGAAAACCAAAGTTTTTCTATTTCAGTATCCTGAGGAAACCTAAATAGAATGTTTGTATGTTATATATAAAACATCTTAATAAATAGGTATCTACTTAAATTTAGAAATGGGATTTTAACTTTACAGTATTTTACTAGTCGATATATTTTTACTCTTTTACTGTTAAAATGCTACCATGAGTTATTTATCAGTATCTACTTTTAATTGTTTCTAAGTATCACAAAACTTTTTTCATGGTGCATCAAAGTTTTAATAAAAATGGTGCTACCACAGCATTACCAAACGATCCCATACGCTACACCAATGGTTCCTATAAAACAATAACCTAACCATACTTACCGATGAAACGATAAAAAATTTGGATTGAAATTATACACTTTTTTACACACTACACAGGCATGAACCATGATTGTTTATTTTTACACTAATGTTTAGACAAATACACGAAAAATCAAGAACAAACTGCAAAAAGGGCACAAAAGCACAAATTAGCTGTTAGACCAGACTGCCAACGTCACAATCGCTATCGCCATTCTTGGAATCTTTCCGGTTATAAAATCGTATTATAATATTACCGTAGTGCCTAATATACCGGGTGTTGCATCGTCGAGCGGGACATAGGAAATCCCATGTAATTTTAAATGGGGTCAATTATTGGCTTCCCTAATTATTTTAGAGAAAAATTCTATTTAGGTTTATTAAAGAGCACTAAAACCCACATTCAAAAGAATAACTTTAGATATTTTTGATGAGCCCGTTTACGGGTTATCGCCGATTTCTTTTTAACTATTTCTCCTTTTTATGGCCCCGTATTTGCGGGCACCAGTCAAGGACTGTCAAATAAAGTTGTCATTTTGAAATGTGTGCTTTATTGTTATAAAAACTCGTACATCGAAAATATTAGCCATGAATTACACTTCTGAAGAAAAAATATTGATGATTAAATGGTATTATCAAGGAAATAGTGGTAATATTCCAGTTTATCGGCTTATGCGAAAAATGGCGTAAAATGAAAAACGTTTCTTGCAATATGTAGCACGTACTTTCTAAACGGCAAATCCGCGAGCGGAAAACCATTTTTTTAATTGGAAATATAAAAAAAATGTGAAAAAAGCACAGTGAGAGTGACAAGTGAGGTTATGTTTCTCTAGCTGTTAGTCACTCGACAAAAATTGTAATAATTATATAGACTTATATTGGTTAAACAGGCGCTAACACGGCATCTAATCCACCTTTTTGGTTCCAATTCAGTATATGCTACATAAATCAACAAGAGTTTTTCATTTTTTTTCATTTTTGTCACAAGCGGGTACCGTAAAATGGGGCGACTTGATAATAGTTTTGACATAAATGTTCGTATATCGAGATTGGTATCCAATATTAAAATAAACTAAAAATACTCACCAACTCTTTAGACCCTAGAGTAGACAATGAAATGTTAATACCATTTCTATTTACCATAGTTTTCGAAAAAAAAAATATTAAGTGTCATTTTTCAAGCCACCCCACTTTGGGGTGGCTTGAAAAATAGCTGTTATTGCGCCAGTAATTCAACTACAAACGTATATAAGGCGAGATGAAACAAAAAAAATAAAAATATTTCCACAAATTGGAAATTTTTGAAAAAAAACACCGGATTTAAAAAAAAACATATTTTATTATTTAAACGCATACAAGTATAACAAAACACGTTTTAAACATGGTAAAAAAAATGGTAACATGGAGAAAAAAATATCTACTAGGTAGTACAAGTAGGTAGGTATCAAAACACGTTTTAAACATAAAATACTAATAGAAAATAAGAAAATGGTAACATGGTAAAAAAAATGGTAACATGGAGAAAAAAATATCTACTAGGTAGTACAAGTAGGTAGGTATATGTATACCTATATTATTGTAATTGGAGTCCTGCAAACTTTAAAGCTCCTCTTCTTAAGACTACTGGTGATTTAATCTTTCTTATAATTTCAGTTTTTTCTACCAGTGATTCTTCTTTTACATGTGGAAAAATGTATGCTTCGTTAATTTTTATGTGGGACCTTAGATATGAGCATACAAATATATCGTTTTCTATTGCGACAATTTTCGCTAAAAATTGTTTGGAAGAATTTTTTTCGGACTTTAGTTCAACTATAACAAAGTCGTTAATTTGGTATTGCTCAGTCTTTTCATTTTTTTTTAATTCGTTAGTCTTTTCAAATTTTTCAGTCTTTTCTTTTTTTTTTAGTTGTTCAGTCTTTCCAAATTTTTCAGTCTTTTCTTTTTTTTTTAGTTGTTCAGTCTTTCCAAATTGTTTAGTCTTTTCATTTTCTTGGTATGGTTTAAGTATTTCTCTTTCTTTGTTTTGTTCATTTATTTCGTTTTTTTCGTATTGTATTTGAGCTTTGGCATTTTCATCTTCTTTATTATTATTATTAGAAGTTGTTAGGTCAATGTCTGTCAAATCGGTTTCATTTTCAGTATAATTTTTAAAAGTAAACATTTCATCCTCTGATCCACTGTCGCTTAATCGTGATGACCACGGACGTTTTTTCTTTACAAATTCTTCCCAATTTTCTTCTTCTGTCTCAGATTCTGAAGAAACGTACTTCTTTTTTCTTGGTTTCCGCTTTTTAGATATTGAGGGACCTGACCTATTATTTATCTCATTGTCTACGTCAATGATGTCTACGTCATCAGGCTTCTGTGAAATAATATCATCTATCGCTATGCTTTTACCAGGTTGAACATCAAGTTTCTTTCTTTTTCCTTTTGGCGTAGTATCAATCTTTCCGTATCTAGCTTCCTGAAACATCTCTTTTAGTGCAGTTGTAGCACAGCTCTCTGCTTCTATTTCTGAAGGAACTTCTTTAGTTGGTATTTTACTCAAAATTTTATCTCTGCAAATAGGAAAAATCCCAGTGGCTTGAAATCCAGCGCGTATGTTGGCAGCATTTTGAACTTCTATACTATTTAAGGTCTGATTTAGAAGCCGTGGAAAGACATCTTTACGTACAACACCTTTGTTGCCTCGTTTCCAGGTCCGCAAAGTTTTGCGCCAAGCATTTTTAATTGGCCGAAACACACACACACATCCAGAGGCTGGGTGAGGTGGGTACTATTCGGCGGTAATAACACGAATCTTATATTGTTCTGTTCGCATAAAGATATTACTTTAACCGATATGTGGCTTGCTAAGTTATCCCCAATTAATACTTTTGGTCCTTCTGGGAGAGACTTAAAATATGGTAGGGCTACTGCCATAAACCATTCCTCGAAGAGATTGGTGTCAAACCAGCCTGACTTACTTCTATTGTAGCGGGCCTTGGGAGGACCGTTTTCCATCCAAGTTGACCAAACATGATCCGCTTTATAAACAATATATATGGGCAGCATTTTTCCCGAAGCGGAACAACTAAACATAACAGATGTTGCCGCCTTTGATGAATCCATGATTTTTTCGGCTCTCTTGGAGCTTCGACGAACAACGACTTTGGTCCTACCAGGATCATCTGTGAAATTGGTCTCGTCGTAGTTTATAATAGACGCTGGATCAACGTTGTTCAAAACATTTGCTAAATTATCAAAAAACTGATTTATAACAAGAGAATTTATTTTTGCCCGACTCTGTTTAATAGATTGTGATAATCGTTTTGAAAGAACGTTTTTGTGTCTCTCTAAAAAGGCAAGGTACCACTCTCTTCCCGGCAAGTTGTTACTAAATATTGGCACAGTCACACCACGTCTATTTAAATAGCTCCTAACTAGCTCTCTTATGTCGTCACTTTCTAACGGGAATCCCCAATCAGCAGCTAAGGCAATGCAATTCACAAGTGATGTTTCATCGACATTGGATAAAGCAGTTTGACCACCAGAATCCTTTTGGTGCAGTTTATTTACCTTGCGATACATAGTGGCAACTGGAATTCCATATTTATCTCCAATAACTTGAAGACTACCACCCTGGCCATTATTGTATTCCCTTACTGCCTGTTCAATTGTTTTTTTGGAGTAGTTTCGGTAATTTCGTGAGCCTACCCTGTTTTAGTTCCCTAATTATTTTAGAGAAAATACTGTAAGTTCGTACTTTCGAGGCATATTTTTCAAGTCGCCCCTAAAAATCCAAAAAAAAATAAAATGATCCGCCCCTGCTCAACATAAAGTTTTAAACATAATTTTTGGTTAGAATCGTAGATCCATATAATGTATCACAACAAAAAAAAATACAAAGGCATGCTTGGAATTATATTATTGATTGTGCAATAGAAAGTTTGTAAGGTATAAAATTACGTCATTTTTTTACCTTATTTCAAATTGCTGTCACCAAAACACAAAAAGACTTTCACGATTCTCTACACGCTCGACACAACGTCTAACACCTGTTGAACAAGACTGAGCTCGTAAAATGGCCGCGTCGGTTGACATGCGACGTTGCCAGTTCCTCTGAATTTACAATGCATTATTTTTCAAGTCTCCACGCGATTTCAAGTCGCCCCATTTTACGGTACCCTATTTTCACGTTTATTTATATTTGCAATTAAAGAAATGGTTTTCCGCTCGCGGATTTGTCGTTTAGAAAGTACGTGCTACATATTGCAAGAAACGCTTTTCATTTTACGCCATTTTTCGCATAAGCCGATAAACTGGAGTGGTACCTACCGAAATAGTTATCAAAATGTGTCAGACATGTTTGCTGCTCTGTATCCGAATAGACCGATACCTGTAAAATCTACAGTCGAAAGGACTATCAAGAAATTTGAGACAAAAGGCACTGTAATAAATAACTGCAGATGTGAAGAAAGGCAGGAACAAAGAAGAGATGCAAGAAATGATAGGGACTTGCAAGTTTTATTGTGCGTGGAAGAAAATGATGGGAAGATCAGCACAAGGAAACTTGAGGATGACATAGGATTAGATCACACCACAGCGTTACGAGCTTTGAAACGACATAAATATTATTCATACAAATATGAAAAGCACCAAGAGCTAAGAGATAGGGACGAAATACGACGACAGGAGTTTTGTTTTGGTATAATGGAAAGAGCAAACATGGATAGGGAATTTTTAAAAAACATTTGTTTCACTGACGAATGCACATTTACCTTAAACAATGAACCCAATGTTCAAAATTATCGATATTGGAGCAAAGAAAACCAACACAGGTTTGTGGAAACAAGGACGCAATATCCACAAAAAGTTAATGTATGGGCTGGGATTTTCGGAGAAAATATTATCGGGCCATTATTTCTTACACGAAATTTAAATGCAGAATATTTTTTGGAACTACTTGAAGATCATATTTTACCTACTTTACATGATGCCGCCAGGGAAAATCAGGAAGTTTGGTACCAAATGGATGGCTGCCCGGCACATAGTACCCTGGCTGTCCGGGAATATTTAAACCGTGCTTTTAATGGAAATGTTATTGGCTTAAATCATACAGTAAATTGGTCAGCCAGGTCTCCTGATTTATCGCCAAATGATTTTTTTCTCTGGGGCCATTTAAAAAGCAGGATATACAAAGATAAAAAATACCCAAATCTAGACGAGTTAAAAAATGCTATTTCTGCCGAATGCAATAGAATTTCAGTTTACCAACTAGCGAATGTAAGAAGAGAATTTTATGATCGCCTCGGTTATTGTCTAGCAGTCAATGGAGGAATATTTGAACATCTTCTTAAATCCTAAAGTTCTAGCAATTTAATAGTACCTACCTATTAATTAGTAAAATATTGAAACATGTAAAATGTCATAATTAACCTTGTAATTGGATACTTTATTTTAGTTTTATTCAGATTAATTTGTACTCATAAATACACCTTTAATATTTTCGATGTACGAGTTTTTATAACAATAAAGCACACATTTCAAAATGATAACTTTATTTGACAGTCATCTTTTACCTTGACTGGTGTCCGCAAATACGGGGCCATAAAAAGGAGAAATAGTTAAAAAGAAATCGGCGATAACCCGTAAACGGGCTCATCAAAAATATCTAAAGTTATTCTTTTGAATGTGGGTTTTGGCGCTATTTAATAAACCTAAATAAAATTTTTCTCTAAAATAATTAGGGAAGCCAATAATTGACCCCATTTAAAATTACATGGGATTTCCTATGTCCCGCTCGACGATGCAACACCCGGTATATAATAATAATCTTAATAATTTTTAACAGTTTTTAATAAAATATTCGCATAACATTACAAGCATGAATGCATAATTTGATACGCACACCTTAACTTTTTTGTATATTAGGTTCTGGACGTTACTGCCATTACTAATTCAATCTTTTTAAAATAATTTTTTCTCATATTTGTAACAGACAGATAAAGCCGCCTAAGATGCAATTTTGAGCGAGAGAGATGAATAATAAAGAGGGAATGATGATTTGCCGCATAAAATTTAAACAATTTGGCATATTAGTTATAATGTCTTTGGGAAATCCCATGTAAAATTGACTACCCTCAAATACATTGGCTCGATCCCCTACTCATTTTACATAGTGATTTTGACTTTTTTGAAGGTCATTATGATGACTCGCACACCAAGTTTTATTATTGTCTAATAAGCCAATTAAAAGTTATTAAAAAAACTCTTCATAAAATTCTTAAAAATTAAATACGGCTCTGATACATACCTCAATGAAACCACCAGTAATAATAATAATAATGTGGAATGTAGGAGACTTTTAATTTTTTAGTAGTTTCAACATGTTGTACAGTATTCAAGAAAAGTAATGATTGTACTAATTTAATGAACGCGAATACTTTAAACGAAATAAATAAATACCTATTAATTAGCCTATTAGAAGATAACAAAATTGTGTGTGCTAGTCCACCATACAAGGACCCTCAAAAAAAGTATAACACAAGTTTAATTTAAAATAAATAGGCGAGGCAATATTTGAGAGTAGCAAAGTTTACATGAGATTTCCTATGACCAGTCTGATGGTGCACCATGTATAATAATAATATATAATGATAATAGTAATGAATTTAAAAAAATTAAATAACATTCTAAGGACGCGAGATTCACTTCAGTCAAGTGGTAATACTAGTGCGTGATCTTCTACCTAAGCCATAATATATATTGGAAAAACATAAAAATATGTAGAAAATGCTAAAATCATATTCATATTATCAAAATTTGTCAAAAAACGATATTAAAAAAAACACGTTTTAATTTACATATTAAAACTACTTTCCACGATACATTATGTATGGTGCTTAGTTTCGATTCAAGGTTTTAAATCAGTCTGGGTGATTTATTTTCCCGAGAATTAATGTGAACATATGATTGGTTCAGAGTTACCAGGCAACCTAACCTCTCTGAAGATACCCACACACATTCCGGAAATCCTCAGAGGAAAAACTGCGTGGCCTTAAGGATTTTACAATTTGGCCTGAATACGACCGTTTCCACACACGCTCAGGAAATCCTTCTGTTCAGTTCAATTTGAGATCTTCTGGTTGCTAAAAACCTTAACGTTGCCATGAGTCTCTCATGAGGTGAATTAGCTGATCGGAAAATGACATCCTTTTTTTAATGAGCAGTATTGATATAGCTACTAGATTTAAATAACTGTCTTCGTCCATCCTCAAATAGTTGGCACTACCTTCAATTATAAAAGGAGATTTATATGCGAAAAATACCCCTTTTTGCAGCCATTCTTTACACCATATTATGTATCTATTGACATGCTTTTCTACACCACTTTTACGACACTTTATTGCTAATATAAACCCGGGAATAGCAAGATAATTGTCTGATTACACCATGTTAGCTATACCCGACTCCACACGAGCTTAGAAAATCCTTCAGTTCAGTTCAGTTTCTCGTAGTAGTAGCAAACATGGTGTCATTAGACAATTATCTTGCTATTTCCTAGTTTTTATTAGCAATCTAAGGATGGACGAAGATGCCTATTTGAATCAACTTGATATGGTAACACCATTATGCGAGCAGCCATTCCGCCTCACGAAGGACTTAAGGCAACGTTAATGTGTTTAGCAATCGGTAGGAGTTATGAAGATCTGAAGCTTTCAACCACCCCAGGCCCTTTGTTACATCACTCTCTAGAAATTCACGAGACATGTTGACACAATGCTATAATTTAAATTAGTAAAAGTGCGGGAAAGCGTTAACGGCTAATTATTTTATTTCTAATATATATATATAAATATACTTAATATAAATATTCTTGATAAAAATATAACTATCTATAAGAATTTGCGAAATGTATAACCAATTTTAAGTTATTTCAGAAATTATGAGATTTAGATGATGAATATGCCCTTATCCAAATCTAAAAAATAAAGGTATTTATAAGATACATTCGATCAGTTCAAAAATACAGGTATTAACAAAACTGAAAAAAACTACTACATACTACATATTATTGGTATGAATGTTGTATTAAGGTTCCTTACAATTGACACACATACTCCAGTCGGCCTGTGCAGTCCCGGCCTTTGCAGAATTATCAAATGGTTTTTCAATTATAATTCCGGCGATCTGTACAGTCCGATAATACTACGGTGTTCTCACACTCACGCTCCGGTAATCCTTAAGGTCAGGCCTGCGCAGTTTTTTCTCTGAGGATTTTCGGAATACGAGTGGGTACCTAGTACCTTATGAACCTTGGTATTTACCTTACACCCGAGCAATTGTCAAACCACGGTTGATACAAAAAACGATTAGCCGATTATGATTATCAATGTATGTTGTTGTTTTTTTGTTATGTGAATGTGTAAACAAATGTGCGAACTAAATGGTGAAGACATTTCTACATGACATAACAAAACCTTCGGTTGAAACCATTTCATTCGAGCAGATTCCAATGGTCAAACATATGTGACGTTATTATAATTACTCCTACCACCGTCCAAATATAAAAAGTCCGCTCACTTGCTCTTGCCGCTGTAAATTTCTCCCCTGCCGACGCCCTACCCCGCGCCCAGCGAGTCAACGCTCAAGCGGCGTTCGGCTGGGGATTAGTTTTTGCAAGTGCATACTTTAATCCACAGCGCTCTCGGCGAAGAGTTTTCGTATGCTGCCACGTTATAATTAGTATAATATTAGCTTACTTATGATGGAGGCGAATCACCTTAAGAGTTTTTCTTATTGTTGTGTTGATGATTGTTTTTCGTTATTTCGGTGCCCTAAAGATCCAATAAGGTAAGTAAAAAGGATTGTTTACTTCCTTTGAGTAAGATGCAAAGTAGATTTAGTGGGACATATTACACACCATGCCGACGTTTCGTTAATTTATTTTAACTATGAATTTTCATGTATGTATTGATTATGCTGTCAAAAAGGTATATTTAAATAATAGTAATTTACGTAACAAAGTTCCGAAAGTAATATTTTCCGGGATGAGTTGGAACTCCAGGGCGAGCCGTAGGCGAGTCCTGAAATCCTGCGAGTTCACTTTTGGATCGTGTTACGTACAATATTTTTTCTGTAGTTGTTTTGTATGTTAAAAAAAATATATAATACGTGACAAGCGCTGTCATAATATAGTGCAATGTTCATGTTATTGTCAAAGCCGTTTACATAGAAACCCAAAATCGTCCGGAAAGTAACAATAATAGACCCGAAAGTAAAGAAATCGTATCGAAAGTGAAAAAACCGATCCTAAAGTAGCTACTTTCGGTACGATTTGTGTTAAGTATTTATTACCACAACTCCCTCGTATAAAAATATTCAAGCGGCCAAGCCACCGTTCCTACTGAATGACTCCCGTATCTCCCTCGTAGGCGGTTCTCGGTGCGATTCGAGGTCACCGCCGGCGTTTTCAATACTTCAAAGAAGTGATCGGACTTCTTATATTTGGACGGTGCTCCTACCATCAAATCGCCAATAACCACATATGAGAACTGTATTAAATACCAAATTCATTTTTAGCTAATGATTGCAGAGACTGAGCGTAGGAAGACATCTGTCAACGAGTGATGGACACATATGGATAAAGGAAATAATAAAAGTGAGGTGTAAATGTCCAACGAGGGAGTAGGAAACTGCACTGAATCCACAAGAGAGAGGAAAAATTATAAACGTTAACATTAGGTGGTGCGCTAAATAAGCTCATTGACAGAAAAAAAACAAAACTTTTATAAAGTTAATAATAGAATGTAATATTAGTATGAAGTACGCTAAAAATAATATATACCCTGAGGGAGGTTTAATAGATTTACAGAAATATAAAGAGGTGGAAATCGTTTATAGAAAAATTTGATATGTTATAACATTTTATGTATTTAATTATTATTGTTCTTGCAAATTAAGGAGCTAAAGAAATGTGTGCCGGTATGAATGATTTGACCATTATCACGTATAAGAGTACAGAAGTCAACGGGATTATGATATTTAAATATATCTATTTGAAATGAGCCTTTACCGACCTAAACTTATAACAAAAAAGTGTGTACTTCACAGAGCAATATTTTAGTTGAATGAAATATTTTTGTGTATAGTATCTAATAAGTAAATTGTTTTATTTCATACGGTCCTATAAATTGTAAGTCATCGGTTCTCGGTGCGATTCGAGGTCACCGCCGGCGTTTTCAATACTTCAAAGAAGTGATCGGACTTCTTATATTTGGACGGTGCTCCTACCATCAAATCGCCAATAACCACATATGAGAACTGTATTAAATACCAAATTCATTTTTAGCTAATGATTGTAGAGACTGAGCGTAGGAAGACATCTGTCAACGAGTGATGGACACAATGGATAAAGGAAATAATAAAAGTGAGGTGTAAATGTCCAACGAGGGAGTAGGAAACTGCACTGAATCCACAAGAGAGAGGAAAAATTATAAACGTTAACATTAGGTGGTGCGCTAAATAAGCTCATTGACAGAAAAAAAAACAAAACTTTTATAAAGTTAATAATAGAATGTAATATTAGTATGAAGTACGCTTAAAATAATATATACCCTGAGGGAGGTTTAATAGATTTACAGAAATATAAAGAGGTGGAAATCATTTATAGAAAAATTTGATATGTTATAACATTTTATGTATTTAATTATTATTGTTCTTGCAAATTAAGGAGCTAAAGAAATGTGTGCCGGTATGAATGATTTGACCATTATCACGTATAAGACTACAGAAGTCAACGGGATTATGATATTTAAATATATCTATTTGAAATGAGCCTTTACCGACCTAAACTTATAACAAAAAAGTGTGTACTTCACAGAGCAATATTTTAGTTGAATGAAATATTTTTGTGTATAGTATCTAATAAGTAAATTGTTTTATTTCATACGGTCCTATAAATTGTAAGTCATGTACTCATATGTTGTGAAAGAAAAAGAAATCTGCATAATATAATCTCTTAAGTTGTAGTTAGTATCATTAAAATGGTTTATACATACACCTTACAAAATGACAAAATATAAATTAACATTTTATAACAAAAATACCAAAATTAGATAGTTAAAATCGTTTGCAGTTGGATAATTCCCATTGATATGTATAGATGGATAGCTATGGGTTATTGCCTGCGCGTTAAAAAGCTTAAATATCATGGGCGAAAAAACGTGTCCGCTTGCCAGGTTTCTGCGACGATTGATGTATTCAGCGCATGCGCACTATTCTGTTGCTACTCCTTGTTTGTTTATAATTTGTCGCTCTCCTGAACGTACCACAGGACCGGACGAAACACGGAGACATTTGTTGCTTACTTGCTTTGTTTATGTGAAGTTGTCAAGTTGAATATCGCTTTGTGATTATACTGCTTTTTTGACTATATTTTGTGTAAATTTATAAACAGTGAACAATTTATTTGTAATTAAGACATTGTGCGGCCAGTGGGTCAGTTTTTACTGTGATCATAGACTAATAACTAGTCTATGTTGTGATTAATTATGCCAAATACGAATGGTTGTATTCTTCCGTTTTGCCCAAATACTGGTAAAACACCAGGAATTTCCTATTTTCGGTAAGTACCACTGTGTCTTTTTTTAAATATAAATAATTGTACCTACCTATTTCGTAGGTACTTAGTTAATACTTTTTGTTCTGTGGTACTTAGGATTTAGGTCAGTACTGCTAAAATAGAGATACACCAGGTCAATATTAATGAAATTTTTAGGGTTTATGAATTTTGTGACGTACCTATTATTTAGAATACGAAAACAAACTTAGTTTTCGCAGTGTTTTCATATTAAGAAGTTTTACAGGTTTTTTTACATCGTGATCTGTATTATGAATTTATAACCATTTTTGGTAAAGTAGGTGTATGTAAAAATTATGTTCCTTCTGTACGTTGTACCTAACAAAGTGAAATAGGTACAAGTCCGGTCCTGTTTAACTGTTGCGATGTGTTGCTATGAACCGCTAAAGTATTTTGAAATGCGCATGCACAAAATACATCGTGCGCGAGGCCACTACATTGCCACTTATCTTATTATTGTTTGGCTATCCATTCCTACATATCAATGATAATTCCTCAACGGAATTAAAATGGTTTTTAATTTTATTAATAATGTTAATAGTTTAATTAAAATTGTTTAGTTGGATTATGCTACAATTAGCAGTGCCTAAGAAAACGGAATTTTGTTGATATAATAATAATTTCTTATACATATCGTTTCATTAAGGGTGGTCACCATATTTTGGAAACTACTGGGCAGGGAAAAAATATCATGACTAGAGTTGCCATAAGGGAATCGTGGAAATTATTTTTCAATTCCGCATTTTGCCGCAAGGTGGCACAAGTGAAAAGTAAATATTAAAATAGTGCAATCATGTAGATTATTAGCTACAATTATGAACCATTAAGCTGATTTTATAGATTCTGTGTATGCCTAATGACTGTAACTAATATCACAAAAATAAATAACAATCAAAAGAGAAACGTAAAGAGAGATCCGATACCGTCTGTTATGACCTTGGCCCCGTGTGGTTTATGAAAAACCGGGGCTGAACTCAGGCGCATTACCCAATACTTAAACGCTGCCTGGCCGGGCCGGTTTAGACATCGGCTACAAAAACTTAAGTTGAGAGAATTTTGACTTTAATTATCATAATAATTATTCTTCACTAACCACACATTGTGTTATTTAGAAGTCTTCTCCATTTGCAAAAGAAAACACAATTTCGCTACATTACTCGCCGCGGCACTGACCGATACGTTTTTCCAAAGTGCCGCTATAGTTGGAGTCAAGCAAATATTTGACGCGTGACACTTCCATCTTGTCATATTTGTCCAATACTAGGTTATTTCGATTTCACCAACTTTATTACAGCTGACACTTAGTCAGGGCCGGACTGACGAATATTGCTATTTATAAACCTTTGCAGAAAATGATTGCTGGGAAACACTACACAAATAAAGACAATAGAACACTATAAAAAGGCAATAAAATGATTTAAATACTCAAAATCCAAAACCAAATACAGAATGTCAACAAGACAACGACATCACTCGTTTTGGAATAAATAAATGCGGATCTGCAGCCCATATGATTTGACCAAATCGACGAGAATTATGTATATCTCTTTTTAGTCATATTATAATATGAATTAGCCATTAGTAACTTTTATATTATGAGTGGCCTGCCGTATTTGACACCCATGACAATATGGAAGTGTCAAGAGTCAAATATTTGCTTGACCCCAACTATACCTAACTATCGAGTCTCCTTCTTTTACTCTGTGCTATTTATACTTGTGCTAATATTCAGCACTGCTACCTGTAAAATCCCACCTTTCGTTATACCCCCATCTCATTTGAGTCCATTAAACGTTGACTGGCCGAGCGTCTACCGGCTCATCGCATACTTAAATTTTTAGTTTGATCTTAAGTTTCAGTGTGTAGCGTTATAGATAAATCATGGCTTTTATAAGCAGACGGGGGTGTGTGAATTATTTTTTTGTTACATACTATGTAGCGAGTACAGTTTAAAACGAAATAGAAAATCCATGTGAGTAGGGCATTGGACTCCACATTTTGTGTGTAAGACATGTGTTGAGTATTTAGGGCAATGGAGAAATAAAAAGAGAAAATACTTAAAGTTTGGTATTCCAATGGAGAAAGCCAAAGAAACATTTTGACAACTGTGATTTTTGGCAGGTGAACATTAAGGGCATTAATCGTAACAATCGGCATAAGTGGACATATCCTGACCTGTAATCAGCAAGAAGACCTATGCATTTTCCAATATTCAGCAGCCTTACCATACTTCCTGAATATGATGTGGAAACAACTGCAGCGGACAGAAGGCGACAGTGATTTTTGAATTTCAGCCAGTCGTCAATGATTTGTTTAACAAGAGCTAAATGACCTTATAAGAGATTTAAATCTTTCTAAGGATATTCATTGGAATTGCTGGCCTTCAAATTAAATGAAAAAAAAAACGCCTTATCCACACACTTAGATCAGATATTACTGTATTTAAAAATAGGATCTACCATTTTTCTCTCAGTATAATAACTTGGTATTCTGTCTGCAATAGCGTAAAAGACGTGTTAGAAATAATGGGTCTACCAGAGTTAGTACTTACCATGCCAATGGCATATTTTTATCAACAGCTGAAACCGAAGTTTAAAGTGTCTCCTTCTACATAACGGCAATACATATGACTCGATAACAATTCGACATTCAACTAAAATTAAAGAAGAATATGTGACAATATCATTCGTGCTCAAAAAAATTAAGTATGAACAAAATCGGTGGGTAATCTGTGTTGACCTAGAAAGCTTCCTTCTTGGACAGCAAGGGGTATACAAAATATCCTTATTTCCTTTGCCTTTGGGGCAGTACAGCTAGAAGCGAACTCTGGATTACAAGGAATTGGAATACAAGAGATGTCATAGTTCAAGGGCAACCAAACATATTTCCACTCTCGCATATTAAACTGTAGCTTATGAAGCAATTTGTAAAAACTCTACATCAGGATGAACCTTGACTACTTCTTACGCAAATTTACTGGGCTCAGCAAAGAAAAAATCAAAGCCGGAATTTTTGATGGTCCTCAGATTAGGCAACTTATAAAAGATTCGCATTTCATAAAGTCAATAAATAAAATTGAGTCTTCTGCCTGGTGTTAGTTGTTTAGAATTTTCTTGAAAACCATAATTTAAAGAATTTCGCGGAACGAGTAGAAGTGATGCTCACCAACTTTAACAAACTTAGTCGTCAAATGAGTATTAAGATCCGCTACCCTCACAGTCACTTAGACCGATTCCCAGAAAATCTAGCCGATGTTAGTGAAAAACAGGGAACGATTCCCCAGCATTTCAAAAACCATGGAAGAGAGGTACCAGGGAAAATGCATATCCATATGATGGCTGTTTATTATTGGAGCATTCAACGAAACCATCCTCGCAAATCTGATATGAGAAAATCTTATAAAAGAAAGTTTTCAAGTGACGACGACTGATGTATACGTATACTACTTTTTGATTTCTTAATTTGGCTTACAGCTGTAATACTTTTTGTGTAATCTATAAAATAAATACTCCTTTAAACTCAGATTTTTCCTTATTTAACACGTGGTTGTTATAAGGTTTCTATATATTTTTTTGTACAATAAATGGCCTTTCCTACTTATACTTTTGGGTTTTGTTCATTTATCACATATCACTAGTAAAGTAAATAGCATTAAATAGCCATACCTTGAACAAAGGGTCTTTATACTATTATCCCGAGACCGACCTAGTAGACCAAAGCTGAGAATATTTTTAAATTCTGCATGCCAAAAAACACCCAGAAAATCGCAGGCACCAAAATGTGTGTTGACCAATAAAATATAGCAAAATGTGAAGGTAAAAGAATTTTCAATTATTTAAACAACTCGCAAAAAATATTTAAGAAATTAATTTGCTCAAGAACTCATCAGTAAGAATTTTGAATAGGAACATCTGAACTAACCTGCCTAAAGTATGCGGAGTTATACTTTGTATATCTGGCTCATGTAGGCGAACTTTCACGTTCGTTGTCTTATTTGAAGTGCCAAAATTAAAAAACCATTAATTTTGGAGAAATTCATTTTAATTATTTTAGGCTATAATCCCATAAAACCAAATGGCCTCATAATTTAGAGCTTGTCTAAATATAAAGTTTTGTAAATATTATGTGAAAGTTAGGCTAAAACGATTCTTGAATTTTGACGAGCGTTGGTAACTTTTGAGAAACGAAATTAATACAAATTAGAAAATTTTCCTTGCAAGTCAGACTGAAGAGCAATTAGAATTTTATTAATTTCATAATTCATAATCTATGTATACTAACTGAAAAGAAGATGTGCAACAAGTAAAAATGTAAGTCATAATAATGGCAACGTAATGTTAAAACAATTTAACTGATTTGATTTTAAATTTATTTTCGGATTTGGAAAAGCCGATATTATTATATTAAATGTAACTACAAAATTTACATTTATACGTGGAACATGACAGGGTGATGAGATAAGTAACCCAAGATCTGTATTTCGAATTTTTTTTTATTTGATATAACATCATATTTTTGGACATTTTCGTAGTTACAAAAGGTTTGATACCTCCTAGCCCGTCCCAATATATGACTGTGTTTTCTCCTTGTGATTCCATTCTAACCCACTTTTCTTAATATTTTTGGCGTTGGTGTATAAAACCGAAAAAGGTTGTCGGTTCGAATTCGGCTTGTAGATAAGTTTATTTCTAAATTTTCTTGCTTTGTGTGATATTGTGCCACTATAATCATTTTAAAAATTCAATAACTATCTTTTAAAAATTCTTGTTTTTAACGAAGCTATGTCGATCACCTACTTTAAAACATATTTTATAAGCACAAGAGTTGTTTTTTATTACAAAATTGTATCGAAATTATTTATTATTATATTAAATTATTATTATTAATTAAAGTTGATTTTAATTATAATTTATCTTAAAACATGCGAAAATGTGTTTCCTTTACAGAACCTATAAACTGAAATCATTTCGAAAAGATAACAGTAATCTTTTATACACATTTTTATTGTAAACAACAATAGGGGCCCTGTCGGGACGCATTTAGAAAGCCTCGTCCGCCCACGTAGTTTGCTTAATTTTAATCGTTTATCATGTTGACAGGGGATCTTATATAAAAAGTTCTGTAAAGTATTTTGGTAATGGAGCGTTATGTCAAAACATCTTTGATGAGATTTCAAGTCAAATAATCCATACAGAAGTTTATTAACCTTTGGAAAATCACTAGGGCCATAAATAAGACGGGTTGCAATGTCAACATCGATTTTATTATAGACATTCTTGAAAGATACTTTCATTGAATTCTACAGAATAATGTGTAGTGAATATACTTAAACAAAATCAAACTCGCTACAGACTTTCCATCGTTCGTGATTTGTCATTTGTTATGCGTGATTTGTCCGGTTCATTGTAGTTTATAGAAAATTGTAAAAGACGGCTACGACTATACGTGTATTTGCGATTCCTAATTGGCGATGCGCGATTCGCTGACAATTTAAATCGTTTAAAATCGATTCGTAAACAATGCTGTTCGCAAGTTCGCAGTGATTCGGTCTTATAAAAATGAAAATCAATGACTTTTTAACATTAAGCTCAAGAAATTTACGTTCATGTTAACCTCAATAGGTATTTTTTGTTGAAAAATTTAAATAGGGATCTCTGTACACGTATATTATTATAAAAAATTAAATCCCGATTAAAATTTTTAGTTATGCTACACAATAAAAAGAAAAGCATTTTAACAGCTATTTAGTAATTGAAGTTTTTTTTTAAAATGCGCAAAATCAAACCTGCCTCCTCCAAAACTTCCTCAGAAAAGGAAAACCATAATTTATTTTGTGATATCAGCCGTTCGAGCCGACATAATATTAAGTTTGCTATTGCAAATTCTAACTGTTTAACAAAAAACTTAAATTTGTGGTTTTGGAAAGCACCTGTCTTACTATGAACCTTTGGACTGCTTTCTGGTCCCGTGTTTTAAGCGTTTGTAACTTTCCAGCATTCCATAAAATAATAAAAATTGGGAGAATAGTATCGACTTCAACCAACGCAACCAAGTTAGCAGGCATGCTGGTTCTAGTCATTTTTCAGGGCATATAGGTTTTGGACTAATAAGATTGCATGGGTAATAGCAATACGAAACGCGCCTTAGGCCAAGTGTGCGTTCTACCATTAATGACCTGGCCACTTTAGGGTTGCGCAGAGCCCCAATAATGTAATAATAAAAATGTAAGTAAAACGTTGGATAGTAAACTAGAAATACTGAGTTAGTAATGTGGTCAACGAAAAAGAGTTTTAAAAATAATATATTTATCTCTAGTGGTTACAATTATTGGAGTGATCGTTCGACAGTTACATATAGTTGTAATATTGTGAATGCTGACATTGCCTTGGAATAAAACATAGAAATTCTAAGAATTAAGATAAAAGATTCTGTGCATCTAAGCAGGCAATTATCACGGAAATATAACTGCTTCCTAGTATAGACGAAATATGAATATAAGTAGACGTTTCACTTTATTTCGCATTTAAACCATCATCAGAACTTCATTTGCGTATTTTACACAGTCACTTATACTTATATTTACATATTTATTTGTTGAAATCTATAACAGTCGAAGCTTAAATGTGTTATACAAAAAATTAATTTTCTTCAAAAACGGCTCATTTTATCTAAACAAATATAGAGTACCTTTTTTAAAGAGGAATGACCCGAATATTTAAACAAATCAGTTTTCAGCTCTGTAAAAGCACGTACAAAAGAACGTAATTTCAGAATATTAGAATAGTTCTAGTATAGTATTGTTGATCGGGAATTGGTAAAGGGAATAAATTAAAATATTGATAAGTCTTTGGCTGTAGGTCTAATTTTTTGTATTAACCAGCTTTATTATAATATCTTGTAAAACTTTAATTTTAACATTTTTAGGTTTTTCAATATTTGGAAGTATTTTACTGACATCGTCAAGATTCAAATTTTCGGGGTTAAATTGGTTATCTTGTACTTCCTTGTAAATTTTATAAGTTTCTTGATCGATATTACCGGGGTGTTAATAATTACTGATTCGGATTCGCTTGCATGTAATGAAATTCGACTTAATGCCTCGGTTTTTGTATTTTATTTGCCTTTTTTATAAATTCTTATATTTCTTCAGTTTAAGTCTCCAGCGTATAAGTTTCGAGTTTGGTTCCTCTAACTTCAATAGCCAATTTAAGAGGCGATGATCTGTGTAGATTTTCTACATACTACATATTATGGTCTAAAGTATTTACATGCCCAGAAAAGTTCTTTCTCGATTGTAGAATATATTTCTTCTGTTTCGTTTAATGTACGTGAGGTAAAAGCTAGAGGTTGATCATTTAAGGGTCCCTTTTTGAGAGTACTGCTCTAAGGGGTCTATTAGAGGCATGCGTTGTAAGGGTGAAAGGTTTATCAATATTGGGATATTTATAAGCAATTTTTTTAAGTGATTAAATGATTTGATAAACGCGGGTGAATGTTCGTCTTTTGCTCCTTTTTTGAGAAACAGTGTAAGTGATTTGGTAATTTTTGCAAAGTGTTTTAGGTGTTGTAAACTTTTTGCCTGCGTCAACTTTGTCGGGATTTGGTTCTTCTCCGTCTTTTGTTATTTTCTGTCCTAAATAAGCGATTGTAAGCTATTGTAAAAACTTATTTATCAATTGAACTTTAAGATTTGACTGTCTTAGTGCCGGTACTTTTGGCATCGATAAACTTATTTGATAGACGATTAAAATAGTATGGTTTCTAATGTTCCAAAACCTTTAAATTTATATTGACATTGGTATATTTAAAACCCTGATTATTTTAATCGTCTATCGAATGAGTTAATCAGTGCCAAAAAACCGGCACTTAATCTATCAGATACTGATTTTAATCTTTCAATACGCTCTTTCGGGCAAGGGCCTAGCGACACCTAAAGCACCGGTTCCCGTCAGATCACCGAAGTTAAGCGGTGTCGAGCGCGGCTAGTACTTGGATGGGTGACCGCTTGGGAAACACCGCGTGCTGTTGTCTTAGGGAAGAGTGTAAAATGAATCGACATCAAAACCATCCTATTCACGCCGGACAGGCCGGATGAGATCGGATATCTCGTAGGATGAAGGTGCCGTTTCACACTCCCCAGTCGGTAGACCGCACGATTAAAAACCGTACGGTCGATGACCGGTTCTAGATGGCCTCAGATACGCCGACGAACCGTAAAAAAGTAAAATAAAAAAAAAAAAAAAATACGCTCTTGAAGAGAGCAGAGAAGTGGATCGAATTATCGCTCACAACTTGTTTAATGGGATTATTTTATTTGTTTATTTTATTATTATTAATTCAACTAGTATTTATAAAGTTAGAATTAAATTATTATTAATAATAAAATAAATAAATAAAATAAAATACAATAATCCCATTAAAAAGTTGTGACAAAAGATATATCTTTATTTACTTTTCAATTTGTTTCTTACCTACGGTCGTTGGTATCACGAATTGTTACGTAAATACATTTTTTGCTCACTGCACTATAATCTGCATTTGAAAGCTGTTGTAGTTTTCGGGATATTCGCATTAAAACTTTGCTATTTGACTTACATAATGAATTTTAAAGGTTTAAAACTAATTATTTCACAAAAGAAAGTAAAACTTCTCAAGTAATTAAGGTATTTTTAAAAACACAATATTGTAATTAAACCGAATAAGTTAACTTTCAGTATATCAAAAGGATCACTTCAAGGTGGATAAATACGACCTACTTATATTGTCTGTTACTACCCCGAGGTATAAACATCAAGTCATTGTCCGTTACCCCTTATGAGGGAAAAGTTTGAAATTTAGGAAGAAGCACATATTATATTATTTATTATGCTCCAACCCTTGATCTATTATTAAATATAACAAACTCGTATAACTAAGTTTTATTAATAAAAATGTATGAATGTAATGAGTGGAACATGGAAGTTTTTTACATTAAGATTACACAAATTCTTAATTAGGCTGATACTTATAATGTGATCTGAAACTACCCATACAAGATGCTTTCCCAAACACATAGAATGATATAAAATGAGGTAGTAACAAATTTGCTAATGGTGTCCTAATCCCTGGCAAGTTCTGTCGCTAAGATTTTGAAGAAGTATAACGATGAAAAGGCCAAAATACATTGTTTAGAATAATATTTTATCGGTTATTTCACACATCTAGGTACCACTTGTCGAACATTAATAACAGGTTTTACTGCAGTGATTGTGTAGGGTCTTTTATCATAGTCAATCTGCTTCTGTTGACCCTGTGAGATAAAAACAAACTTGAAAAAAAAAATGGAATGGTTAAGAATACGCGTGCGCGAAAGTCAATTGTTTTTTTTTTCTTCTAAAAGGTTCTGGCGATCTCGGTATTATATTCCTTCTATACCTATAACGTTTATTAACAAACCTATTTCTATCTCTAGCAACACTGTCTGTAGAGAAGCTGTTAATTATGATGAAAGAGAAAGCTTTTTTGAACACCCAGCATGTTAAATCTAAAGTGAGGTTCATTATACAAAGTATGGCATTTTTATTGAAAAAACAAACAGATTGGCAAACTAAAATAAAAACTAACTTTTTCATAATTAGTCTTCTCTTCCTGATGATAATAAAGACAAATCATTATTTGTTCTATTTTTTAATAACTAACAATTTACTCTGGAACTTTTATGGTAGTTTTCTCATTATTTTCATTTTTCTCTGCTGCAAAACGACCAGAAATAAATGTATGACAGAAAAAGATAATGAAACACAATAAATTACTGGAAGTCGCCTGAACCGTATGCTCGACTTGCGATGTCATCTTAAACTTTTAGTTCGAAAAGTTGTTTGATTTTAACTTTATAAAATATGTTTTCATTAGATCCGTGTCCGATATTTTTATTTTCTCAATAATTTTATGTTTTTTTTAAGTTTGTGTTTACTTTCGGTTTAAAAGAATAGGTACCTACTTACTTCTAGTTCTACTAATCTACAATGGCCTCTTGTCTTTTAGAGACATTCAGTCAGCCCAATTGTTGATTAAAATTAACTCTTTTCATCAACGGCCGGATTATATTCATATGTGAACCTGCAGCTTAACGTGGGCTCGAAACCAAGGTCCTCTATCAGGATAACGCTTGGTTTCATGCGACCTTCTCTGGTTGTCAGTTGTAACCTACCACCACGTAACGCCACGCTTTCCCCACGAGATATTCGATCTCATCCGGCTTCTAAGCCGGCGTAAATCGGAGTTTTGGAAGCCAATACCTTTTTGACTCTTCTCTTATTTTGCACGACATCTCCAACGCAATGTCGAACCACTAAAATTCAAACGGATTTAAACCGTTTGCTGGGTTCGCGGATCTAACTCGCGCTACATTATTATTTGTCCCTGTGTATTCATAACCGTCGCCATAGTAGTGGGAATTATTGAAGTATTTTTACTGTGGCTAGCTGACGCCGCACCGACGGTAAACTAGTGCCCACAGCGTATAATTTATATAATATGGTAAAATGCTTTCTAGATGAGCTCGGCCAAGTTATATGTTATTATGCCCGGTTGTACAATTTGCGATTAAGCCCGAGTTCAGATAAACTGAGATGAGTCTTAAACCGCTACTTAAATTCATCTAGCATTGTACATGGAATACCTAAGTACAAGTTTGAGAACTTGGCTTTCTTGAATAAAGTTTAGTGCACAAGTTGGCAATGTTAAGCTAGGGTACCGACCTACTACATCAAGTAATTTTTGAAACTTCACATCGTCAGTAATATTTTCGAAATTATTCGAATCCATTTTAAATTTCAAGTTTATATCATAAACGTCAAACTTGACTTTTCAGGTTCAGGTTATTTGACAGAAGATCTTATTTTGCCGTATTATTGGGTGGGAATGGATTTTTCAAACAATATATGTGTTATATCTGAGGAAATAGTTAGTGAAGAAGAGGAAGACTTCTTTAATGAAACAAACATTACCACTTAGAGCCGAGTGTGCTGTTTACGATGCAACCATTGCTAAATTAATTGGATATTTGCTTACAATTAATAATTATTAGTAAATGAGTTGCACCACCATTAATAAAAGTCCGTTTAGTTAACCAGAAAATACACTTGACAGCAGTGCAGGTTTTAGACAGTTCAGGTTGCCTACTAATTTCAGAACAGTCATTTTTTTTGAATTTATAGGTTACAAAAATTTTTCAACGTCCACTTTGAGTTTGAGTACTTTGACAGCATGATGTTGTTTTGGTTTAAATTAAATAAATATTTTCTATTTCCATTGCGTTGCGATGGATTCCGACAAAAAGAAAAAAGAACGCTGTATTATACTGTGTACTGCAGAAGAAAAAATGTTTATAGCAAACATTTGTGCGCGTTATAACAATGTTTTAGAACGTTTAAAAAAACTAACAATATCTCAGTTAATGAAAGAAATTTAATTTGGAACAAAATTGCAATATGTGTTACACTCTTCTTGCTGATAATAAGCACTGGTAAAAATCACTTTACTAAATTCAATAACCTTTACAGTTTTGCGCCCTTTATTTACAAATCTATTTTCAAATTCCAAGTATTCTTCTGAGATTAAGTTTGTAAATGTAAGACAGTGTTTTTAGTGAGGCGAAACCGCCTAAAGAACGTAAAAAATTCGTCAAAATTAGTTTTTCTAATGTAAATCTTGCGCGGAAATCCAAAATCAGAAATATCTAAAATTTATTTTAAGACCCAGAAATAATAAATAAAAATAAAAACAATCTGCCAAAGCGAAAAGCACATAATAAACTTTGAAGTTAATCACTGATATTTTACTAATCGATTATTTAAACGTCCCAGGGAGTATGTGTAATTTATTTAGCCCCGCAATAAATACCCAAAACTGCAAGTCAAGAACGATAAAATATCGATGCAGATGAAAGAGTGCAAAGAAGCGTATGATGAAATGTTACAAAAGAAAAACTCGGGAGAAAATGTGTCTTTGCGCTTTTTTAACAACACACTAACTATAGTGCCCAACAACAACCGCACCCGCGAGTATGGTAATTCACCCGATCTAAATGCCGCGAAAACTACGCGTACTACCCGCCTCTGTCGTCACAAGCAAATTTCTAACCGTAATATCTTGAAATATAAATGGTTATAATAATTTATCAGATTTTCTTTCCAACGACCCTGGTAACTTTGAAATCTTATGGCTATGCAAAACCTGGCTTACCTATGAAGCAAAGATACCAAATAATTGTTTACAACATTATAAAATATTGTCAGTCAATGCTGTTAAAGAGAAATCTGTTGGCAGGGCCAGTGGAGGTCTTGCAGTTATTTACAAAAAGAAAGTACTACTCTGTTCGTATTGTTAATTCCTCTTCTTAGTGGATAATACTTTATGTCCTGTACAAACATTTCAAATCTGAGCGAGGTGGCAAATCTGTTTCCGAATCATGCTTTTCTCGTTTTGGATGACTTCAACTATCGAGTAGGTGAGAGCGCGGTGATCCCGGAGCATCTGCTAGGTTATACCAATTTTCATCAGAGTATTGTAAGTCAAGATGGTGAAGGAGAAAGTGTTAAACTCTAGGGGTCGCATTTTACTAGACTTTATGGTCGATAATAACTTTTCCCTAATAAATGATCAAGCGAGAAGTGACAGGCCGGCCAATTTCACATTCTCAGATGCGAGCGGTAATAGCGTTATTGATCTGGTTTTTTTATTGTAATGACCAACTGTCGATGATCGCAGATCCTCAAGTATTATAATATACTAATCTGTCTAACCACTTTCCAATCTGTATATATCTTGCTACCCCTTCGGATTTTTCAAACAATCACACATTGATCCTCAAATCAATTGAAAAATTAAACTGGGGTGCCGAGGGGAGCTCCATGTTCAAGAACATACTGCATTACTCTCCTAATGTGGAAAACATGTCAAACGACCCAAATTTGATTTATCAAAATATTTGCGACTCTATTTAGCTGCTCGCCTGGTGAGTGAAAAAAAATCTTATCCTAATACGCCAAATAAACCATGGTTTGACCACGAATGTCGAGATTAAAAGAAACTATTTAAATTCTCATTAAAGAATTTCAAAAAAATAACTTTGCTGAACCTTTTACGTCAAATTATCAGCAATCAAAGAAATCTTACAGAAACACTATTAAAAAGAAAAAAAAATTGATCAAACCTTAATAAAGCTCTTTCCTCTACAAAAGATCAGGTTTCCTTTTGGAAACATTTTAACACGTTTAGGCGTACGGAAAATTTCTGCCAAATTTCTGACAAATTTCTACCCGCGAGTGGGAAGATTACTATGATTCTAAGATTAAACCTCGGATCTCTTCCAATATAACTTATTTCGATGCTGAAAATTGCTTCACAAGAAGAAACCAGAGGAGGATCCTGAAAACTCTAAAGGAATAAATCTCAAAAATTGTTGCGCTAAACTTTTTACATTAATACTACTTCAACGGTTAACGACACACTGTGACGCTAACAATAATTTGCTTGAGTGCCAGGCAGGATTCCGTAGATCAAGGGGTTGTACAGATAACATTTTCATTCTTAACTCAATTATCCAAATTTATATTAAACCGAAGAGTCGAAAGGTGTTTGCTGTCTTTGTTGATTTCAAAAGAGCCTTGGACACAATCAACCATAATTTACTATGGCAAAAGCTGTATGAATCAGGTATTAGCGCAAAATTTATACGAATAATCAAGCACATACATAACAACGCTCCTATGAGAATAAAATCCAACAACGGATCTACCAAAATATATGAGATTATCGAGGGTGTACTATAGGGTGTGACCCTATCTCCTCTTCTTTTCACAATTTTCATTACAGATATTGAAAATCATTTTTATTCTTTAGGTCTTGTAAGTATCAATGTAGACAACTACATGAGTGTAATAATTCTGTTTGCAGACGATTTGGTCATTCTGGCCGACTCGGAGGTTGATCTCAACCGCAAGCTCAGGGCCCTTAATGAATATGTCACCTTAAACAGTCTGACAGTGAATATTAACAAGACCAAGGTGATGATATTTAGCAGGGGCGGTTACGTTGTGAGCTCGCCGTCATAGATTTTTTTTATGATAATAGAGAATTAGAAATAGTACCTCCATATGTATATTTGGGAGTACAATTTACATCATCTAGCTTATCCTTAGAAATGTCAAATCGTACCGTATTAAAAACTAAATAAGCTTTTGGCAGTATATCTGGCCTTATCAAACAATGAATTCGTGGTTTTCGAGGAAAAACTATATGACAGCATATTACTTTCTTCTCTTACTTATAACATTGGAATTTGGGGCTTAAGGTACGAAGATAATATTGAAAGAGCACACATAGGATTCTTTAAAAATCTTTTATGGTTACCAAGAAACACCCCAACTATATAGTCCGTCTAGAAACAGCCACTGTCAAAGTCAGCTATCTGATCTTTAAAGCTGCACTTGCATGGCTTTTTAAACTAAAAAATTTGTCAGACCAGAGACTCCCAAAAATATGCTTTAATCGCCTGAAACACCTAAATGAAGCAAGTCCTATAAAATACAACTGTGTGACACAATTAAAACATTTTTTTGGTTCAGCGGGACGCCTTGATCTTTGGAATAATAATTGTCTGGATAACGTTGACAATAGGAGACAATTAACAAACGATTTACTTGAATCATGCAGCAACATATTATTAGAACAAGATTTAAACAATTTATCTCATTCGTCTTCTTTACTCTTAAAACCAGTTTCTCAAACGAAAAACTACTACTTTACTATCCAGCACTTACATTTACCACATATCTTGTAAGAATAATGGCACAGTTGCGTCTTTGCACAAAAAACTATATAAAACTTTCAGACAAGCAAATCATCCATAAAATCCATATGGCTACAATTTGCTCAATTTGTGATCTCAATCGGCCAGAAACGATAAATCACCTATTTTTTTAATGTCCTTTCTACGGCCACCTTCGTTTAAACCACATACCTGTAGTTAACTCCTTTGTTGACCTTGCGGATGCTCTGGACGCAGACTCTGACGAAGCGCTCTCTTTAATCGGTGATTTCGTCACCGCTGCGTTGAGAGTGCGACCTTTCCTTTTAAACGAGTATAAGTTGTTCCAAGCTTAATTTAATGACATAAAAAAGCGTTAAACTTCTGACCATAAGCGTCGCTTCCTCCAAATAATTAAAATTCGGATTGCTGTAAATTTTTGATATGATTAAATAGTATTATAGCTTGTTCATTATAGTTTATATCGATAAAAGGTTTGTACCCGTGACTTCGCTTGCAGAGAATATCCTTAACATGGTCTTTCTATAAAGAAAAATGCTACTTTTGCCAAAAACAATTTAAAATTATAGTTAATATTGATAAGAGGTTTGTACCCGTGACATCGTCTTCCAAGAACACATGCATTTAATATTTTTAGACTGGTCTTTCGTAAGAAAAATGCTTATTTTGCCTAAAACAATTTAAAAGGTTGTATTCGTCCAGCCAGGACCGCGAGCAGGTACTATCAGTTTTCCTTGCCAAGAAAGGGGCTGGTACTATGTTAATTGGAATATACAGTTAGTAGTTAGAATTCACTATATATATTTTAACAACAAATTGATCGCATCAGCAGAATCGCAGTAAACGTTCTGTAATATAACATGTTTTTAAGATACGTGTTAAACGAACATAATTAATTTCAAATTCAAAAACAATTTAATGACTGGAATCGTCAGAACTTTTAGAAGTAGAATAATTTCCAGGTTAGATTACTACTGGCGCTATAGGTGGTGAAACAGAATATCCATTTTTTATTTTTTATAACATGAGCTACGCAATTTTCCATACATCGCTATTCATTTCGTTATTACCTGCCGAATATTATCAAGGACAACTGCGCTTAAAGTTTGAGATTGATTTTTGAGTGATATTTTTTGCTGACAAGAGCAACATATTAGGTACAAAGCCATATTTACTTCCTGCAAGATAACGCGTTTTCGTCTCGAACACGGTGTACCAAAAGTACAATTCATGAGTATCAAACCAAGTTTCATTTCATAAATTATACTTTTATCGAATTCATAGTACTCCTCTATTTTGCGCAGATAGTCCTCTCGTAGTTCAATGATACGCGGGGATTCCATTATAACCATAAGATTACCTAATTTCTTATGTTTAAAGCCACATTTTAACAAAACATCACGCAATGTTGTTGTAACCTCTTAATTTATCACGAACCAGTTCTAAAGTTGGCACTATATTATCCTCGTGAAAGTTATAAATAGTTCGCAGACTAAAATCCCTTGTAGTATTGTCAGTCGTTTTGAATTTTTGATTTATTGGTGTGCGCTTTATTAGCTCACCGGTTACAGTCCCCAAATTAATAACGGTATAAATTCTTATAAAACCCAAGTTGTGTTAATTCATTACAAGCACATTATTGTACAAAGCGTATGTTTAGTATTTCCCGGATTTTCTTTTTTAAACACGCGCACATATTTAAAATAATGCGTTGACATTGAACTTGTAAATCTTTGTTTCTTAATTCCGGACTTATTTCGCTTTCGATGGCCGACTCTGGCACCGACTCATTATATTCCTGCGATAATTCACCTTTACCTTTTGTTTCAAATTGTCGTCAAAAAGCCATACTGATATAATAAAATATAGGTAACAAGTAACAACTTACTTGTCTCAAACCGCACAGTTATAGCAGAAAATAAAATAAGTAAATTACAGTAAATCGTTTCAACCAGCCACGCCGCTTTCCGATTTCCAATATCGCATACCTGAAGGCATCAACTGATTTTAAAGCTGATAAGGGATCACCCAATTCGCAAACCTTTAACTATTTGCTGTTCTTGTCTACAGCATATAAATTTGTATCTATATTTCACAATTTAATTCAGTTTCCTGACACGTGTTTCAACCCTTGCGGATCATGATCAAAGGAATATAAGACAATGCTAAATTCTACATGTCATTAAAATAAAATTAGGGAGATGAAGTGAATTGACAGATGATGGGTTATTTTGGTCCTTAATTAACAGGTATTGGACAAAGGTACAACTAAATTACAGGTGTGATTATAGAGGCATTTACATCTAAGTAATAAAATTAAGAAAATGACATTGTGTATATAATTATGGATATACAGGTCACACAAGTCAAAAAATCTCCAAAAAACTCAAAACCCATAAACTTATCCCCCTACAAGTCAAAATAACTTAGGTAAATACATAGCTAATTCAAAAATTGAAAATAAAGACAAATTAACACATAGCGGGGTCTACCAAATACAATGTGATGACTGTGATGCAATCTATATAGGTCAAACAGGTAAAAACTTTAAAACTAGGCTTAAAGAACATAAAACATCCATTTTAAAAAAACAAAATAAAACCGGAATAGCGGACCACTGTGTAATAAATAACCACTCAATATCCAACAAAATAAAACCGATATAATTATACTCAACACAAGGGTAGAAGACTCAACCTATTAAAAACATTAGCAATTAAAAAAACCCTGAAAAATCGATGTAATGTTGTTAATAATCAAATTGAAATACCTTCAGGTGCCAATCTAATACTTAATTGCCTAATAACTTAGGATAAATATGCAATAAACACTGTCAATAATTACGAACGAAAAAACCCATAATATCATTTTCTTAATTTTATTACTTAGATGTAAATACCTCTATAATCACACCTGTAATTTAGTTGTACCTTTGTCCAATACCTGTATTCACTTCATCTCCCTAATTTTATTTTAATGACATGTAAAATTAAGTATTGTCTTATATTCCTTTGATAATGATCCGCAAGGGTTGAAACACGTGTCAGGAAAACTGAACTAAATTGTGAAATATAACAAGTAAGACTTTAATTTCCTTTACCATGGAATATTTATTTTACCAAGCATGTAGCCCATCACAAATCAATTATATATATCCTGTTCTATTAATTTCTCGGAGTCTCATTTCGCACTTTAAATTGCTGGTGAGCCTCGACGGTCTATCGCTAGGGTGTTGCCAGTTTTACAAAGTTTTCGAAAGTGTAGGAGGGACATAAGGGTTTGTTAATCGTTTACTTTTTTTTGTTTAACGACAGTGAAATTCCTTTTAGTTTGATTTAAATTATTTTTGTATAAGTACTATTTCTAAAGTACTAAAATAATTATTATAATATTCATGAATGGCTTGTTCCTTCTTTCTTGGACATTGGAAATTTCTTGGATCAAAGTAGATTTGCAAACTAGCTTACAAGAAAGTTATTGACTATCAATTAAATACTGATATAAAAGAACACTTTTAATAAAAAAACTTAAAGAATTTTTAAGAAATGATCTGACACCCCGATTATGATATCGGTTCCTTTGAAGCCCAGTCGAAGCTTTTTTATTCATCAAACTGACTTTGAAAAAGTATAATATTTTTTAGTTTTTTTTACATCAGTACAGTTCTTTATTTCTCTCTACATAAAAAAAAGAATTATATTTCTATTATAAATTAAGTTCTCTAGCTCAGGGCTAGTTTATTGTTTGTTTTTTTTTTTTATTTTTGAATTAGTAAATATCCTTAAACTGTCTTCAAGATACCTGAATGTTTTCTTTTATTCTATAATTTTCTCTTATTAAACTTTATCATAATATAATTATATTCTTTTTAATCTAAGTAATAACTAAAATAGACTATGTAAGCTCAACCGTACCCTTGTAATAAGAAATTACTAAATAATAATATAAATACAATAGTCAGCGAACGTTAATACAAAAAGAAGCATACGATTTACTGTCTTATGATTTTTGAGAACTCCCTGAAAAATCTGTCAACTATTTCAGAACTTTAATTCGGGTTTTTGGCGAGCAACACAATATCTTAAAAGATACCATTTTTAAAACGCATACAGTTTGATCAGAGGAAAGGCTAATAGTAAATTTAAAGTAAGTACATAAAAATGCGGATGTGTTTTTTAGTTATTTCAAAAGTTTATTATTATATTTTACTTTGGTAACAGTAACAAGGTGTTCTGACTAGGTGTATATACAGGGTTGCCCAGAAGTCCGGAATAAAATTAATATAGCCTTAACCTGTAACTTTTGGGGAAAATGCTCGGACACGTCAATTTGGTTTTATATATGCTCACATTTTGACGTTATTCGTTTGTTTTTTTATAAACATTTGTCAAAGATATGACGACATCGATCTTTTTTTTTTAATGGAAACATACAGCTTGTGATATATCATTTGAAAGCTAATATCTCGTACAGTATGCTCATAAATTTTGACGCGATTCTGTCAAGCTTATTCAAAATGGCGACTGTTAAAAGTTTTAAAAAAGTCCCTATTTAAATAAGCGGAAATGATAAATCATTGATGTTTTTTTACCTTTCAAGGTAAGAAATCTTCATTGTTTCACGTTCTGACATTTTGTGATATTGTGACTTAACAATAGTTATGGTTTATTTGTTATTTATTTTGTAAAAAAAAATAAAAATGTAACGCAGCAAAAGAAAACACAACAAAAAGGTGATTTAACGTGGCAAATGCTGGAAATGTCCTCCACCCTCTACTTGGCATGCTCCCAGACGATGGTAAAATCCGTCGACGGAAATTCGAATGGCTGCAGCCGGTATGTTATGTGTCTCCAATCTAATTTTGTTTTTCAAATCTTCAATATTATTTGGCCTACTTTGGTAAACTTTTTCTTTTAAATATCCCCAAAGATAATAGTCTAGAGGCATTAAGTCTGGGGACCTCGGTGGCCATTCAATTGTACCACTTCGGCCAATCCAGCGACCTGGAAATATCTGATCTAAATATCTTCTCACATTGACACCAAAATGCGGGGGAGCACCATCTTGCTGAAACCAAATTGTTTCATTAGGTGTATCTGGATCTACTTCGTTGGGGAAAATTACTTATAGCTAGAGCAGGCCTCAACTCGAAGGTTAAGAAATCCAGGTACCGTTCAGCTGTGAGGTTTCCTTGCAAAAAGAATGGCCCTAAAATTCGGTTATTAATGATAGCTGCCCATACATTTACTTTCTGGGGCCGCTGAGTATGCGCGTCTGTTAATCACCCCGTTTAAATAGATAGTAGCTTCATCTGAAAATAACATGTTCTGTGGAAACCTATTATTCTCGTCACATCGTCTTATCATTTCTTCGCAAAATTGCAAACGCCTATCATAGTCATCTTCTAATAGCTCTTGGACAAGACATACTATATAAGGGTGGTATTTTTCTGCTTTCAAAAATCTTCCAATAGGTAGTACCTCTAGATTTATCATGGTTTTGAGCCAATGAACCTGTTGAAACATGCGGATTATCCTGCAGAGATAATGCAATATCCAATTTTTCATCGTCGCCTAAAACACGTGGCCGTCCATTCCTAGGCAACTTCTTTACTGTGCCATGTTCATCAAATTTGTGGAATATTTTACTAACAGTGCCTTGTGAAATTTAATTTTCCGGATATTAAGCATTAAATAAAGTGCACACTTCACTTTGACTTCTCATTTTATCTTCACATCGTAACAATATCAAGACTTCGATACGCTGCCTTTTCGACAAATCCATTTTTGTTTAGAAAATTGTAAAATAATACTTCGGAAATACCTAAATTAATTTTACAAGTTCACAATGTCACAAAATGTCAGAACGTGAAACAATGAAGATTTCTTACCTTGAAAGCAAAAAAAACATCAGTGATTTATCATTTCCGCTTATTTAAATAGGGATTTTTTTTAAACTTTTAACAGTCGCCATTTTGAAATAGCTTGACAGGATCGCGCCAAAATTTATGAACATACTGTACGAGATATTAGCTTTCAATTGATGTATCACAGGCTCTATGTTTCCATTCAAAAAAAAGATCGATGTCGTCATATCTTTGACAAATGTCTATAAAAAAAAACAAACGAATAACGTCGAAATGTGAGCATATATAAAACTAAATTGACGTGTCGGAGCATTTTCCCCAAAAGTTACAGGTTGGGCAGCCCTGTATATATAATGTAAAAAGGAATTATACGCCATTTGGCTACGATTTAATTGAAATGGGTGGAATTTTTATGTCTGGTGGTTCAGTGCAGGACTGGGGCACTGCCTTCTTCATGGCCAAGACGACTACAACATTAGTAGGTGGGTAGTACGAATAAAAATAAAAAAAGCTGTTTTGTGCCCAAAGTTAAGGCCAAGCCTTCGATACTAAAATAAAAACGGGAAATATCCTATCGATAAAAAAACAAGATTTTAAAAATTCCACACTAACTTTTATTAGATATTTTAAAGTCGGTACAAACAACAAAAGTAAACAAACCCCTGAGATCAATCGATACATATTATCGTCGGCAAGTAAAAAAAAATCAGCACCAGATGGGCTACTTAAAAATTATAAATTATATCTGAGTTATTGTCAATATTCCAAAGCGAACTTTTTCAGATATGTTATGAAATCTCAGGTTTCTCAGAGCTAGATAGTTGCGAATATAATCGAATAGAGAAGTAAAGCGGTGAATTCTAAATAAATTACGATTTACATGAACAAACCTTCAGTTTTGTCTCCAAACAAAAACAAGCTACTGAAAATAAAATGGATTAGTAAGGGTAACTTTATTATTATAAAATTTAGAAGTGTAACAAACTTGGCATATCTAGAACATCAGATTTTTATGAATTACAGGATAAAACTGTAGGTCAGGAGATATTGCCGGGCATGACGTAGTGATAGGAAGGCGCTGTAGATTCAGTTGTAGCTGTGTGTAATAACTTTTGATTTTCCTTTTCATGGTATTTTATTTCTTGTTGAGACTAAGGAAATATACTTGATGTAGGCCATTATAGGGTAAGTACAAATAATTTGCTGAAGATATTGCTAAACTTTCATATGCAAGATAGTTTCTAAAATATCGGAGCTGTTGGCGCCGAGATAGAATCTTTCTTTAATGCTTATATCATTTATAACTTCACATCCATTTTCTCCCTGGGCTAACTTTTATTTAAGTCGCCTACTAACGAAAGAATAAACTGTGTTTGACGTTTCTTTCAACTATTGTATTGTACTTTTGAATTGAAGAAATAAACTATTTGAATTGAATTGAATTGAATCTCGATCTTCATCTTCGTTTAGTCGTCGTTCAGTAAGTTCCCTTTCGTAAATACAGCATTTTATGACTGCCAAAACTTCATTAGCGTGGTCCTGGTCCTTGTCGGTTTTGTTTTATATACGCTACCATGGTTGGCTTGCAGTAAATGAACTATCATCGATATTGTCTTCATTAACAAATTCAATGTCATTCTTGCAATTGGGTGGTATGCTAGTGGTATTTTTGAAAATATAAATGTTAGAAAATATAATAGCTAACAGAAGTATTATGCAACGTACTCTTTATTAGTAGCAGATCTTTTCAAAAGTGATTCGAAGTGGAGGTATGTAGTCCAGTTAGCTTCAAATCGTGATTTGTTTCGTTTTCTGTTAGCTAGCTCCCTGGCGAATGATTTTTTTTAATCATTTTGCTAGATACAGGTATCTCAAAAGTAATATCGCTAGATATGACGACATGGTTTGCTGTCAAATAGAAACGTGATTTTGTCCTAAAATGAAAGTCGCTCGTTGCTGAAACTCTTAACAGATACATTCGTTTTGATTTACTTATAAATCAGTTAAAACGAGTTTTTAGTGCTACGATAGCAGTGAACTATTTAAACAGTATACCAAAGCTGGTGAGACGTGAAAATTATTCCGATTGGGCTTTTGCACTTGAAAACGTGTTCGTTCTAGAGGGATTGTCAAAATGTGTTGATGGTTCCGAGACAGAGAAAAAATATAAAACAAGTGATAAACACCTCGCAATGGCTAGGAAGATGTGGTTCTGATTCGAGTCTGAAGTTAGTAGGAATTTTGATGCTTGCCGGTTTAACCGTGTGATCGCGATTGAGCACGTAGGAATTGGCGTAACAGAAGATTCCATAAAATCTAAGTTATTGCATGTACACCTAGGTTGTGCTGAGGTTCAATCAGGGGGCCGTTCGCGAGTAGAGTTACTAGTTTTGGGCAGAGGAAGTGGGCCTTCAAGCGAAAAACTAGTGAAAGTGGTGAAGTGAAATGCCGCGCACGTTTAGTTGCAAAAGGTTTTGTTCAGACAGCCGGTATACATTATGGTGATGTGTTTTTACCAGTAGTATGACACTCGACTCTAAGAATGTTAATTGTATTAGCAGTAAGATTAGATTTAAAAATATTGTGAATGAAGTTTTGTCTGTTTTGGGCTATAATAAGTCAAAACATGAGTCTTGTTTGTTTATAAAAGGAAAGGAATTCATTAACTTTGATTGCTTTGTTTGTGGACGATTATTTTGTTTTCTCAAATTATTGTAAAAATATTCGATTTTTAAAGTCATGGTTGAGTTCAGGGTTTAAGATTAAAGACCTGGGTGACGCACAGCAATGTCTGGGGTTAATATATCTAGATATAATAAAAACATTGTTATTTTGTTTTATCAGGAGAGTTATTTAGATCAACTTTTAAGAAAGTTTGGAATGGAAAATTGCAAAACGGTAAAACTCCTATGGAGATTAAGGTAACTGCAGAAAAAATTCTTAATAATTAAGATATAGATTTAACGAATCTGCCGTATCCAAAACTAACAGGTAATTTTAATGTATTTAGCGGTGCTAACCAAACAAGGCATAACATTCGCTGTTAATTACTTAAGCCAATTTAACAATAATCGAGTTCCACAGGAGCGGTCTCGGCAAGTTGATCAGCAATTTCCCCAACAGAGTACCCTACACATTTCCAATCTAGTTACGGATCGGAATGAGGTTTCAAAATACTGTACTGCTGATAATACTACTTGTAATGCGAACAGAAGCATTCATGAAACCCCATATGCAGGAACCTATTACAATAATTGTAAAACTCAGCCTGAAATTGCTTCTGATAATCTGTTGCCTGCAAATATATAATTAATTATTCCTTGTAATTTTTTTCTCAGGTTTGTTTTTATTAGTAGGTATGTGTTTCAGAGAAATTTTCAGTTATGTTAAACTTATTATAAATAAACTTTAGATTATCTCAGGTTAATTTTTAATATTTCTTTGTATCATTAGAAACAACTTTTCAGATTTGTTAAAGGATAATTACGTATAAAGCTTCTATTTTTGTAAAGTAAAATGTGTAATAATAAATTATTTGTTCTTTTACTTACCTTAATGTTATCATTAATCGTTCTTCGGGAATTATAGGTCCGGCCTGATAGTTTTTCCACTTTTTTTCAATTGTTTCGAAAAAAATTAAAATCACTTTATAACTCATTCTAAAAGCTTTATTTTTTTGTCGCAAAGAAAGCCAGATATGAAAAAAGCACAAGAGACCAAAAAGTTGTACGTGTAGTTGCTTAATCTGAACAAATAAAAAAACCAAAAGAAGAAGGGCAATGGCGTATTTTTCCTTCTCAATAATAATTGGCTGTGGTGAGACGCCACTGGATCTAATAATTTCAATCTAGTTAGGGCTAAATAAGCGCCTTATTACTTCAAATAACTGAACCAAATTTCAACCAAATCGGTTTAAGGATATTTATGACCGTTTTTTATTTAAACTTCAACTATCTTAGAAACGAAGCAACTCCGGACATATATTACATAGGAACTTTATTTCTTAAAACGACCTTACGTATCACTTTCTAAAGTTCCATACCGTAGTTAGGAAACACCCTGTATAAATCGCGAAAGGAACGAAATGAACGTTATGGCTTTTGTAGAGGCACTAGAAGTTCGTGCAAAGTCATAGAAAAAGATCTAGGAGTAATAGAATCTTGTCTAAAAAAATGATTAAATAAATTTCATTTAAAACCATAAAGTAAAGATCGTGTACCCTTTACGTACTGGGAATGCTGTGTAACGACTTACTTTTAACAGTAATGACATATTCTTTTGTTGGTTTCAATTGTTTCATAGCCTACTAACCTAATTTTTAAAATTTTTCGATTAGTGCGTTTATTGTTAATGATAACATTGTTATATATTTTTGTAGTAAAAATAGCCCAAACAAATAAGAGATAAAATATACAGCGTGTTCCATTTAAAAAATCGTATGCTTGCTTTAAATCTCGAAAAGTAAGACCCCAGAAAAAAAAGTAAGCACGCCACTGATTTCTACTTTAAAAAATCTGTCAGAAACAGTTTTCAGTTTTTTAATAAGTTAAAGGATATCCAAAATGCAGGGTGTAGTCAAAAAGCCAACATTTTCGAAAAGACCTTGTATAGCTTAAAAATCAAGAAAGCTATGACAATTTTGTTTGCGGCATCTTTTGCTTTGTAGCATTCATTTTTGCTATAGATGTATATTTAGAGGATGCTACATGGTTTTGTTTAAGGTATTTGTTTACATTACCTTTCTATATTTTCTGTGGATTTTAAGTTTAGTGCTTTGGTGCAGAGGTTCATGTTTTACAGGCCACGGTCCTATCATGAATATTTTTTAGTACATCCTTCATTCCTTTCATTATTAATTAACTCGAACGAAGTAGATATCTGAATATTTAAATATTTTTATTGTCAAAATTTGGGGTTATGTTCATTTATGATAACTGGTCAGTAGTTCATTTGACTTATAGTATGTTCGTTGAGTTGTTCCATTTGAACCTTGGTTAGTTCACTCTAGAACATTGATGATATTGCACTTTTCACCATTCGATAAATTGGTATGCCATTATTTGTTTTTAAATTGCATATTATGCAGGGTAAATTGCTATTAGTTTTCCACATGTCAAGTTGGTTTGGTTTTGTCATTTTATCGAACTGAGACCACTTTCATCAATTGTCTGAACGTACCAATTTTTTTGACATGACAGTTAAGGGACACCTGTCATTTGATCTTCACCTTTTTCGAAGGATTTTGACTTTAGGTCACTTTATTTAAGATCACCCGTGAAGGTTGAAGTCGGCGGTTTTAAAAGGGGCCCACTATTATGTGATTAGAACAGGTCCGCCGCCCCAACTTTAGTTGGCACCTCAGGGGTAGTAGAGCGTCCTCATCTCTTTGATGGTAAGATTTCTTTCATTCTTTTTTTGTGTCTCCTTAATTTTTTTATAACCTTCAATTCTCTACAACATGTGCAATTTAATTTTAGATTTGAACATGAGGCCTCATTTCTTTGTATTTTTTTTTGAGAGGGTAGCACTAGACAACCAATGAGGTAGGATATATTTTCGATTTAATTTAACCAGGTATCTAATTCGCTGTTTCGATTTTACGGTTTTACATTTTATATTTTAGTTGCAATTTCCTTTTGCTTCTATCGAAGCGTTTATTGTTGAATATATAACAGACGTTATATATTCACATTTGTTCTGACCACGTGTTGGGATTGAATCTTGGTTCAAAGACCACATGGCCTGTAACCTGTAAATATGTACTGTTCGGGTCCACCAGACTGGAGGCAGGGTGCCTATTAATTTGAAGCAAAAACCACATGGGATTTGGAACATCTGGGAAATAAGGCCAGTGTATTGTGATAATTTTATTTCTCTTTATAACCTTAACACCATAAATTTCACTCTAAAATTAACTTTAAATTTGTAATACGACCTTGGTAAGATTTAGAAAGAATCTAGGTATTATGACCATACAAGAATGAAGGTTCTAGAACATTCTCTTTTCCCCTTTCCATAACTATAGGTGATAACCAGTTACCAGGCGAGTAAAAACCCTTCAGGTCTTCCCATGAGAATATAATTTTTTTACTTTAATATTTAATTTAGTAATTCATTTCAATATTTCATCTCATTGTGGAATCCAGTTTAGTGATCCTAATAAATTAACCCAAATTGTTGTTTTACATATCTGTGTTTTATTGTTACTCACTACTGCAATACGAACTATTACCATCTGTAGAAGCAAGCGGTTTTCCTATTTTAAAACGCTTTGTAAGTATTTAGTTTTTAACCATTTAAAATAGGTGGCGTCCAAGACATCAAAAAAGTGTACAACTGCTTAAGGCAAGGACTCCGAGCCTCCGACACAAGAGCTGCCGTTCGCACCATGGTACGTAAAGTTGCCTTGTAAAGGCAATTTTACGGCACAGCTTCACGAAAAAGTAGCGTAGTAATGTGAAAACCGCAAGTCTCTATCTTTACTAGTTACCAAGATACCCTGCAATTACATAGAAAAATGAAAACCCTGTACATATTATGTAGCGGCATAAAAAATAAATATGCCAAATCAATATAATCTAAACATATTTATAAAATATAATATTAAAGATATTTACTTATTTCGCACATACAAGGACAAAGTGGTGTATAATAATAATATTAAATACTTTTTAAATATATCTATTAAACATTATGTTTAACAAACCACAATATTTATTAAATATGGTGAATATATTGAAAATACACATCTGCGACACTACAAATTACTTTCAATTTAAAAGATGTTCTGCAATATTAAATAAATATTTAAAAAATAATATGTAAGTATTTTCGATATAGTGATTTTACAAAACCACAATATATCCTATGTAATTCATACCTAACGATACCTTTGGTTGATATTTTCCTACTTACATTCTTTATCGGAGGAACGTCATCATTTGGAGAGGGCCTTCCTGAAGTCCTGTTCCTTAACGTATATAATCTCCAAAGATTCAAGAATCCTTGAATCGCTTCCTTAGTACACGCACCACTAGCAGTGCGCTCTAATGGATTTTTCCTGCATTGCATATATGCCTGATAATAAAAAACATATTACATTTTTAACAATACATGATACGACATTCATATGATTTAGCAAATTTTAATATGCATTTATAAAGTGCTGAAACTTTTATATAATTTGTATTTAGTAAACTGTACGATTTTCCGTAGTACTTCTACTTTACTGCTAAATTGAAAAATTTTTCCTGCTATTGTGAAATAAAATATTTTCAATTTAAAGTAAAGTGTCGCTGAAGCGTCTTGAACAGATGACATCGAAAATGAGATTACTATGGAATATATTATAATTCAACTACCTTTCTAATATTTCTGTGCTTTTACCCTTGTTTCAGAAAATGAGATTTCTTAGAATATAAACTACAATACAAAATTTAGCTACTTCTAATTTTTTAAGAGAGATCAGCTTTCGCGGGCTTAATTTTGCAGTGGACACCGCAGACGAGTAATCTCGCATCGACTAAATTATTTAGCGATGAATCTGCGGGGCCCCTCAGTGCAAGATTTTGACTGGAAACCAATACTAAAGTTTCTGGCTAACAAAAATATGTATTCTCATTAAGAAAAAAGCAAATTTTTGTTGTCTTTCCCAAACCTGTTAATTTTTTTAATAATGGCATTCATCATCAAATACTACTTTGGTTTTATTTTGAGTTTTAAGACAATCGGCCCCAAATTTAAACATTCGTTTCTGGAAATTACAATATTTGACCCGTGACGTGTGGAAAAAAACTATGATATTCATATTCCGGCCACTTCAAACTAGTTTGTGTTGTTTACATTTTAATACAATTAAACCCCAGCATAAAGTAAACCCTGGGCGGCACCGGCGTCGTTCAGAGTCGCATTAGGTTTCTTTTAAAATATTAGGGAGATTTTAAGCCACCGACATTTTTAGCGCTTAACAACGTTAGCAGTTATAGTTAATATACGCATAACCTATAAAAATAAAGTCGACATCTTGATATCGTGGCACAATCCTATCCAACCCTCAACAGATCCTTAAAAGTATGATAATGTGAATACAAGAAAAACTTTTTATTAGTGCCGAAATTGTACATAAGAATCCCAAATTATTATTTTTCAAAGAAATATCCAAATTAGTCTTTTTGGGTGATTTGCGCATTGAACGTTTATTTTTCTTTTTTACGTGAACCCAGCTTTTCGCCAGTTTGTTTATCGCGGAACACATGTTTTTCATTCTGTTCCTAGGCTCTCTTTGTTTTGTTGTACTCTGGATGTTCATTTAATAAAAATATTACTATTCGCGGATAGTTTACAAAAGTTACCAAGAAGGGAGTTCATACGAAGAACTAAGACCGCAGGTCGCAAGAACAAGTCAAGTCCTAATATCTTAACACGACGACAAAAGGGGGTTTGTTGTTGAATAGCACCAAGTCACCGCAGAGTAAGCGCAGATTTTGGTTTTAAATTTATTTATAACGTTGCGGCACAATGATGACAAATTCTTAGAGTTTTTGGAAAGAGATGATAGTATAAAAGTATCTGTATTTCTCAATTAAAAAATCTCAAATATAAAATATCTTGTTAACTCTAAGTATAGAAAAATTGTTTTAAATCATAAAGTAGTTAAGTAGTTGAATTTCTGGACAGTGTTTTTGATGACATACGAATATAGAAAATTTTAAATAATAACAACTATGTTTTTTTCAAATACAATACCTTATATTTATAAGGCTCATCCTATTATAGAGTACACTTCTCTTTTATTGTTGTTAACCTTCCATAAACCTATCTTCACTAGTTTTGCCAATATTTCGTTTTTTATTTTAATTTTCGCACCATTTAGGAAAATATTTGCCCTTTTGGTGGGTTTCTAAAATTTTCTCTTGCGATTATAACCAAGAAAGGAATTAATGAGGGTGTAAAATAATAAGTTGACACCCCATATAGGGTGTCAGAACTTCGATGCTTTTATATCCCTAGTAGCATGCATGTAATATTGATTTCGCAATTAATATTTATGGAATATTGTGGTTTCGTTAAATTGCAATAACAAAATAGATATTTTAAAAATATTTATTTAACATTTTTGGGACAACTTATGCTTATAGTGAAAGTCGTTTTTAGAGTTGCGGATATGTACTTTCAATATATTCATTATATTTAAGAAACAATGTAGTTTATTGTAACACAATGTTAATAATAATAATGATAATAAATGCTTTTATTGTCAGTAAGAAAATAATATACAAGATGCAAGAAAAAACCAAGAAAAATAAGTAAGAAATAATAATAATAATGTACTATTTCATTTCTTTGACAAGGGCAGATTTCGCACTCATCTGCCATAGCAGTAAGCAGCGCTGTTTAATAGATATATTAAAAAAATATTTATTATACAGGGTCGCGCAACTCAGCTCCCGTGATCCCAAAATTCTACACTATCAGAGATACATATTTGGATGTACTATTTCGAATATACAGGATTTCACAAAAGCGGAACCACTTAAAATCAAATATTTTTAAACAGAACATCCCATATTTTTTACACGGAATTTATGTCTCTTCTTTTTGTTTACGTAATCCCAATTTATTTATTACAATCCGTTGCGGTGTTTTCAAGTTTTTAATTATTTTCCCAATTTTTTTGCTTTTGAGTGCTCGTAATAATATATTAGAAAGAACATGTATAACGCAAGGCGAAAACTCGTTCCTGCTTTGCCAAGAAATATTCCCGAAGTGCAAGCAAAGTTAGAGTATATGATATATATCCAAGTTGAGGTGAAGCTTTTGTGAGCAATGAAAATGGTAATATAATTATTATTGTCTTCTCTAGCGAAACAAATGAATATCCGTAACTACCTTAGCGAGTATAACTAGCTAGATGCAATCGGGTTCCCTCTGCGACCAAACATGGGGTGTATCAAAGTTCAAAATTAAGATTGTTAATTTAACAAAAAATAAAATAAAATATTAATTATTAATTTAGTAAAGAATTACTAAACAATCGGGTTTTCAGTCAAGCAAGGATTATCATTTTTATGCGTGGCCTACTGTTGATTATTTGACGTAACTGTGCGAGACCTACGGCCATGCACTTTTTACGTTTCTCTTGAGCGCACCAGGTATTATTAATTATTTGGAGTAACTGTGGGATGCCTATACGGCCACGGACTTTCTACGTTATCCCTGCGTGGATATTTTTTAAATTTTTTAAACAAGAAAGTACAAAAGAAAAATAGTATATTATTAACCAAGATTTAGACAGTCAGTACGATATGGCGCCTTCCCATTTAACCAATGTAAACGTAGTGAAGCCGAGGTTCCTTGTTCCGCCAGGGTCATTTCGCGCAGTGCGCATGCGCGATAAAAACTAAATAGACGTTTGTTTTAACGAGAAAAGAATGAGGTTATCACCTTTAACTTTGACAACGCGGCAAGGACCGAAGCTACTCGTCGGGGGGGGTTAACATATTCTTCCAGGGCCGGTTTTTTCGCCTTGCTTGCTCTGTGCTGGGGATTAAATACGTTGCGAGGGGCAACCGCTTCATTTTACGATCAGTGCTTATTATTCCATGCAGTTATGGACGCGGATACATTAATATAAAAAATACATACGACTTTCAATATGGAATATTATAGATATTGAAAAGAAACGTTTGTTCTTTAGAGTTAAATTTCCGTAAATAAATAGGGTTTTTGTTTATTTCATTATTATAGTAGAGTATACTTATCAATAAACAAATTAATGCGAGTTTAATTTAATGATGTAATAATATGAGGCATTGTTTTTAAATTTTGTTTTGATTTTGGTCAAACAAGAAACTATAAAAGTATGTATTATTTTGGTGTGTTTACTGTAATAACAGGGTGTTTTATAATTGAATGTCAATATTGAACGGGGTTAATCTGTGTATGATTTTAAGAAAGAAACTACACATAAACATATATACGTTTAACCGGTTTTGTATTTGTATTATTATAATACACGGTGATGTGTTTTGAAAAAATATTTCTTTTTCAAAATTCAGCATCTACATTAGATATATTTATAAAATTATAAACTTAGTGGGTGCAAACTAGATGTAGAGTCACATTGTTTGTTTAAAAATCAAATTTTTAGTTAAAACCAGTGGCGTCCCAATTAATTTTTAATTTAAATTTATTGCTTATTTTAGGAGCTTAAACAGGGTGGTTGCGCTAGTAAGCCGGCCACTTCTAGTAGTCGGCCAAAAATTACTTTAATCACTTATAATTTGAATTTCGCGCGAGTTTAGCTCTATTTCTTACATATGCTATATTCTTTTACTTTCCAAGAATACATATATCAATATTTCTTTATTATAAGTCGAACCTTACTTTCGTAAATTGGCGAGAAAGATTAGGTGTTAGTCATTGTGCCAGTTAAGATAAAATAGGGCAATTATAAGGTATGTTAAACTAATTCTATACTAGATAATATGTTTACCGGAGTAAGATTTTTTTGGAAGAATCAGGCCTACAAATACATATAAACAAATTCTTCCTTTGCCATCATGTACTATGATGTATCAAAAACTTACGTGTCAGTAGTCGGCCGGGTCTAAAATGAACGATAAAGTCCCTAGGGGATATTACAGTTAGTGGCCCATTGGTGGCATAGTCATAAATTGATGATTGTGCGAGTACTCGACCAGAAGATTTTTCTGGCTATAAAAGCAATAGGTATAACGAAACAATGTTTTCTTTACATTATAGATGCCACGCAGGCCAAACAGAAAGTTCCATAGATATTCTCAAGAGTATTTAAAATAAAACTTTAGATTCTATGAGAAATGGGGCTAAAATTCGAGAAACTTGCCAAAACTATCGTATATCACGTGCAACTCTGCAGGACCGGATCGCAGGTCGTGTCGCAAGCAATGAGCCTCGACGAATGGGCACCAGATCCATATATAAGTACATAAGTAGTCATCAATAATCTTACATACAATAGAGCCGATGCCGACGTCCACCTCTCCAACGGATGCTTTCAAGAAATGTCTTAAATACCCTAAGTCAATTCCAAAAACAAAACGTCCGAAAGCTGGACCCTTCCACAAGTGCCATTTCATCCAATGTTTGGAGAACATATTACATTGAGAAGGAGAGAGTATAAAATGAGAAAGAAGAAGCAAAGAAAAGGAAAAGGGATGAGCTAGAACAAAAAAAAAAGCGAAATGGTGAATAATACTAATAAAAAAAAAGAAAGACCCAACGAAAGAAGCGAGATTTTAGAAGAATGCTTTGAAACAAATATTGTGCCAAATGTGTAGATGCGCTAGATAGCGATGCAGAAGAAGAAGAAGGTGATAAGAATGTGGGACGTGACTGGCGTCCCAGATGGTTTCACTTAGAAGCTTCCAGGATGGCCAGATAAGGAGATGCAAGGTCTAGATTATAACTGCGATTTTTGCGAATTCTTTTTTAACTTTACCTATACTTTTATGAAATGTGTTTGCACAGTTCATGTATGTTTAGAAGGTACATTAAGTGTTTTTTTTTAATATTTTTAGAAACATAGTTTTTGTGTTTTTTTTATAATAGATACGTTTTCCCCTTTTTATTGACAAAATAAAAAATGCAGCACGAGCCTGTGCTAAATAATCATTAATATATGACGGTCGACATCTGGTATAGGCATGGCCGACTACTAAAAAATAAGTGGCCGACTTCTGATAAAACTGATATTTTTCAGAACTACTTAAAAATAAAATATTTACGTACTTTCTTGAGTATTTCTATATTTTTCAATCGCTTATTTAATGTTTATACTTGACAAGGACACATATATTATAATTTTAAGTAATAAATAAACATATTTATTTAAAAAACAAAAATACAATGATCAAAAAAGTCCGACTACTGGCGCAATCACCCTACGCTACTGCTTTTTTAAAAACAAAAATGATTAAAGATACGAGGAAAAGGCAAGAGATTTTTTTTAATACACCATTAATATAATCATTTTTGTTTTTAAAAAAGCAGTAGCGTAGGGTGATTGCGCCAGTAGTCGGCCTTTTTTGATCATTCTATTTTTGTTTTTTAAATAAATCTGTTTATTTATTACTTAAAATTATAACATATGTGTCCTTGTCAAGTATAAACATTAAATAAGCGATTAAAAATATAGGAATACTCAAGAAAATACGTAAATATTTTATTTTTAAGTAGTTCTGAAAAATATCAGTTTTCTCAGAAGTCGGCCACTCATTTCTTAGTAGTCGGTCATGCCTATACCAGATGTCGGCCGTCATATTTAATGATGTACCTTCTAAACTCACATGAACTGTGCAAACACATTTCATAAAAGCATAGGTAAAGTTAAAAAAAGTATTCGCAAAAATCGCAGTTATAATCTAGACCTCGCGCCTCCTTATCTGGCCTTCCTGGAAGCTTATAAGTGAAACCACCTGGGACGCCAGTCACATCCCACATTCTTATCACCTTCTTCTTCTGCATCGCTATCTAGCGCAACTTCACATTTAGCACAATATTTGTTTCAAACCATTCTTCTAAAAGCTCGCTTCTTTCGCTGGGTCTTTCTTTTTTTTATTAGTATTATTAACCATTTCGCTTTTTTTTTGGTTCTAGCTCATCCCTTTACCTTTTCTTTGCTTCTTCTTTCTCATTTTGTACTCTATCCTTCTCCATGTAATATGTTCTCTAAACATTGGATGAAATGGAACTTGTGTAAGGGTCCAGCTTTCGGACGTTTTGTTTTTGGAATTGACTTAGGGTATTTAAGATATTTTTTGAAAGCATCGGTTGGAGAGGTAGACGTCGGCATCGGCTCTATTGCATGTAAGATTATTGATGACTACTTATGTACTTATATATGGGTCTGGTGCCCATTCGTCGAGGCTCATTGCCTGCGACACGACCTGCGAGCCGGTCCTGCAGAGTTGCACGTGATATACCATAGTTTCGGCAAGTTTCTCGAATTTTAGCTTCATTTCTCATAGAATCTAAAGTTTTTTTTAAATACCCTTGAGAATATCTATGGAACTTTCTGTTTGGCCTGCGTGGCACCTATTGTAAAGAAAACATTTTTTCGGTATATTGCTTTTATAGCCAGAAAAATCTTCTGGCCGAGTACTTGCACAATCATCAATTTATGATTATGCCACTAATCGGCCACTAACTTTAATATCCCCTAGGGACTTATCATTCATTTTAGACCCGGCCGACTACTGATGCGTACATTTTTGATACATCATAGTACATGATGGCAAAGGAAGAATCTGTTTATATGTATTTGTAGACCTGATTCTTCCAAAAAATCTTACTCCGGTAAACATATCTAGTATAGAATTAGTTTAACTTATCTTTATAATTGCCCTGTTTTATCTTCACTGACACAATGACTAACACTTAATCTTTCTCACCAATTTACGAAAGTAAGGTTCGACTTATAATAAAGAAATATTAATATATGTGTTCTTGGAAAGTAAAAGAATAGAGAAAATGTAAGAAATAGAGCTAAGCTCGCGCGAAATTCAAATTATAAGTGAATAAAGTAATTTTTGACCGACTACTAGAAATGGCTGGCTTACTAGCGCAACCACCCTGTTTAACCTCCTAAAATAAGCAATAAATTTAAATTAAAAATTAATTGGGACGCCACTGGTTTAAACTAAAAATTTGATTTTTTTACAAACGATGTGACTCTACATCTAGTTTGCACCCACCAAGTTTTATAATTTTATAAATATATCTAATGTAGATGCTGAATTATTAAAGAAAAAACAATTTTTCAAAACACAACTTTTATCACCCTGTATTATAATAATACGAAAGCAAAACCGATTAAACGGATATATATGTTCAATATTGACATTCAATTATAAAACACCCTATTATTACAGTAAACACACAAAAATAATACATACTTTCATAGTTTCTTGTTTAACCAAAATCAAAACAAAATTTAAAAACAATGCCTCATATTATTACATCATTAAATTAAACTCGAATTAATGTGTTTATTGATAAGTATACTCTACTATAATAATTAAACTAGACAAAAACCCTATTTATTTACAGAACCATCCCTTCCTCTAAAGAACAAACATTTTTTTTTTTATAATATTCCATATTGAAAGTCGTATGTATTTTCTCATATTGATGTATCCGCGTCCATAACCGCATGGAATAATAAGCACTGATCGTAAAATGAATCGGTTGCACCTCGCAACGCATTGAAGCCCCAGCACAGAGCAAGCAAGGCGAAAAAACCGGCCCTGGAAGAATATGTTACCGCCTACTCCCCGGCGAATAACCTCGGTCCTCGCCGCGACCGTCCAAGTAAACCTACCGAGAGTCCTAGCCACTGTGCGTGGCCATAGGCCTCGCACGATTAAGTAAATACTAAAGCAAAAAACAGAATGGATATTTGTTTTTAATAAATCGAAAATATTTTTGGAATTTAAATACTTTGAACACCGTCCAAATATAAGAAGTCCGCTCACTTGCTCTTGCCGCTGTAAATTTCTCCCCTGCCGACGCCCTACCCCGCGCCCAGCGAGTCAACGCTCAAGCCGGCGTATGGCTGGGGATTAGTTTTTGCAAGTGCATACTTTAATCCACAGCGCTCTCGGCGAAGAGTTTTCGTATGCTGCCACGTTATAATTAGTATAATATTAGCTTACTTATGATGGAGGCGAATCACCTTGAGAGTTTTTCTTATTGTTGTGCTGATAATTGTTTTTCGTTATTTCGGTGCCCTAAAGATCCAATAAGGTAAGTAAAAAGGATTGTTTACTTCCTTTGAGTAAGATGCAAAGTAGATTTAGTGGGACATATTACACACCATGCCGACGTTTCGTTAATTTATTTTAACTATGAATTTTCGTGTATGTATTGATTATGCTGTCAAACAGGTATATTTAAATAATAGTAATTTACGTAACAAAGTTCCGAAAGTAATATTTTACGGGATGAGTAGGAACTCCAGGGCGAGCCGTAGGCGAGTCCTGAAATCCTGCGAGTTCACTTTTGGATCGTGTTAGGTACAATATTTTTTCTGTAGTTGTTTTGTATGTTAAAAAAATATATAATACGTGACAAGCGCTGTCATAATATAGTGCAATGTTCATGTTATTGTCAAAGCCGTTTACATAGAAACCCAAAATCGTCCCGAAAGTAACAATAGTAGACCCGAAAGTAAACAAATCGTATCGAAAGTGAAAAAAATCGTTCCTAAAGTAGCTACTTTCGGTACGATTTGTGTTAAGTATTTATTACCACAACTCCCTCGTATAAAAATATTCAAGCGGCCAAGCCACCGTTCCTACTGAATGACTCCCGTATCTCCCTCGTAGGCGGTTCTCGGTGCGATTCGAGGTCACCGCCGGCGTTTTCAATAATTCAAAGAAGTGATCGGACTTCTTATATTTGGACGGTGCTTTGACTATATAAATATTTATTTTTTTTTGTACTTTTTTGTTCAAAAAATTTGAAAAATATCCACGCGTAGGGATAACGTAAAAAGTCCGTGGCCGTAGGCATCCCACAGCTACTCCAAATAATAAATAATACCTGGGTGCGCTCAAGAGTAACGTAAAAAGTGCGTGGCCGTAGACCTCGCAGAGTTACATCAAATAATTAACAGTAGGCCACGCATAAGAATGATAATCCTTACTTTACTGAAAACCCGATTGTTTCCAAATCATAGTCAGAAGGAGGATGACCCAAAAAAATGATACTTCTTTTAGTAATTCTTTACTAAATTAATAATTATTATTTTATTTTATTTTTTGTTAAATTAACAATCTTAATTTTGAACTTTAATACACCCCATGTTTGGTCGCAGAGGGAACCCGATTGCATCTAGCTAGTTATACTCGCTAAGGTAGTTACGGATATTTATTTGTTTCGCTAGAGAAGACAATAATAATTATATTACCATTTTCATTACTCACAAAAGCTTCACCTCAACTTGGATATAATAATATATCATCTCCTCTAACTTTGCTTGCATTTCGGGAATATTTCTTGGTAAAGCAGGAACGAGTTTTCGCCTGCTTGTCTTATACATGTTCTTTCTAATATATTGTTACGACCACTCAAAAGCAAAAAAATGGGAAAAATAATTAAAAACTTGGAAATACCGCAACGGATTGTAAAAAATAAATTGGGATTACATAAACAATAAGAAGAGACATAAATTCCATGTAAAAAATATGGGATGTTCTGTTTAAAAATATTTGATTTCAAGTGGTTCCGCTTTTGTGAAATCCTGTATATTCGAAATAGTACATCCAAATATGTATCTGTGATAGTGTAGAATTTTGGGATCACGGGAGCTGAGTTGCACGACCCTGTATAATAAATACTTTTTTAATGTATCTATTAAACAGCGCTGCTCACTGCTATGGCAGATGAGTGCGAAATCTGCCCTTGTCAAAGAAATAGAAGAATACATTATTATTATTATTATTTCTTACTTATTTTCCTTGGTTTTTCTTGCATCTTGTATATTATTTTCTTATTGACAATAAAAACATTTATTATCATTATTATTATTAACATTGTGTTACAATAAACTACAATATTTATTTCTTAGATATAATGAATACATTGAAATTACATATCCGCAACTCTAAAAATGACTTTCAATATAAGCATAAGTTTTCCCAAAAATGTTAAATAAATATTTTTAAAATATCTATTTTCTTATTGCAATTTAACGAAACCACAATATTCCATAAATATTAATTGCGAAATCAGTATTACATGCTACTAGGGATATAAAAGCATCGAAGTTCTGACACCCTATATGTGGTGTCAACTTATTATTTTACACCTTCATTAATTCCTTTTCTTGGTTATAATCGCAAGAGAAAATTTTAGAAACCCACCAAAAGGGCAAATATTTTCCTAAATGGTACAAAAATTAAAATAAAAAACGAAATATTGGCAAAACTAGTGAAGATAGGTTTATGGAAGATTAACAGCAATAAAAGAGAAGATTAGTGTACTCTATAATAGGATGAGCCTTATAAATATAAGGTGTTGTGTTTAAAAAAATCATAGTTGTTAGATTTTAAAATTTTCTATATTCGTATGTCATCAAAAATACTGTGCAGAAATTTAAGAGGGGAGTTAAATAAGAAATCAATTGCAGAGCCTCACGCAAAAGAGATCAATTCAAAAACTATTAATTTTTAAAGCATTTTGATGGTGCACGTTTAAAGATAAAACATGTGGCTCGGAGTTCGTCTATTTTTTATTATAAAATATTGCAAAATAGTCCAGTTATCAATTAACAAATATAGCAACAATTTGAAATCTGTTGTCACGGAATCAAATAAAAAATAGTGAAGCTCCTAGGTAATATTACAACAAAAATATTTACGAAGTTTCAACAAGAAAAACGTCGGTTTGCAGTCAATAATCTCATTTTAGTAAATATTATATCATATGGGACGATTTTTGTCTGCCATGTTAAAGTTTTAGGCGAACGGTTAGCTTCGACAACCACCATCGCATGGATAACGTCCCAAATATAGTAGTCTTCTCTTGGTTACCGGATTTTACACATAATTGTACTAAAATTTACAGCGTTCAAAGTATAATATGCAGCATACAAAATGAATTAAAATATTCAAAAAATGAGGAGACGCACACATTTCATAAGTCAATTTAATTATTAAATAAAAAAAATTGCGGAAGAGCCTCTCACAACGATATTTTCTTTTAATAATTAAATCCGTACCTACCTCAACTAATTTTAATTACAAAAGTCGTGTACTACCCTATGTGTGAACTGCAAATTTACGGTTAACAAAAATTTTAATAATTAAGCAATAATGGTCTCTACGCATATCTAATATTAGGTAGGTATATAAAAAGTAATAAAACTCATCAATGCTGTTTTGAAACAATATTCATTGTTTTAACAAGGACACCAAAGAGAATAGTAACCCAACTAATTCTTTGCCAAAGTTGGGCGAATGCCTTTTTAAAATAGGTAGGCACCGACAGCGTGCCCAGTAAAATCGATAGGTGGTACAAAAAAGCAACATGGAATACTAACTCTTAAGAAATACCTACTTTTTTTAACAAAAAAATAATGACGTACTTCTCCCACTTGCGGTAACGAGCCAATAAGATTGAAATTTTACTGACCCGTGTCATCGGAACAAATTAAAGGGAAATGTCGAGTTGCAAGACGCGAACGCGCAGGACTCGCGGCGAAGAGCGTATGAGTCATTTAAACCGGTCTGGACGTAGACGATGCATATTTTAATACCTCATTTTCATGTTTTCAAGCGTTCTAAATAATAATACCGGGTGAGCGAAAGCTAATTATTTGAAGATAAAAATTTTTTGTTCTATTATTTAAACCTTCCGCCTTTAGTGTGCTTTAATAATTTGTAAAAATAGGTACTGGATGTTTTACTAACAGTTGTGCAGAATTTTAATACTTTTTAAGTAGGTATAATATAGTTACGACTTTTTCCATACGCAATCTCATGTAAGTATATTATTATACCTACATAGTGTATTCAGGGTTGGGCCAGGTTTATAAAAAATGGTTCTGATGCTTTTTTGTAGGCTAGGTGTATATTCGTATACATATACAGGGTCCCAAATTTAAAACTACCCAGGCCCGTATTAACCTTAATTTTTGACAGACAAATTTGTGGGGATTACCGAATTGTAGAGATTATACTATCGTGTCGTCAATTAAAAATTTGTTTTGCTCCCTTGGTACTTATATAGCTGAAGATGTGGTTACATCCCACAGCAAACTTCTATTTTTTACTTCGGTAATTAGTTGCATTTCATAATAACACAACACCAGATGATGTGTGTCAAGTGATCTAATGACTACAGGAAGAACTGTTATTGGTTACGGTTGTATTGATAATAAAGAACATGGACGGGAGAGACATATTATTGGTTTCGGTTTGGGTTAGGTTAGTTATAGTTAGTTAGTATTTACTCGATCCGCACATCGCAGGGACGCTGCAAATTGGGTACTGCGTCCTGTGTAGGCATGCCGGACCGACGAAATCCAGATCGGGCGGTTGGTTGAGGTGACCATACGATCTCTCGAAGTCCCCACTCCAACGCCCTGCAAGTCTGATCGTGTGGAGCACGGTTGGGTCAATTTTCATCTAGTATATTTGACGGGGCACGTCATGTTTTAATTCTGACAGAATTGCCGCGAATTTTTATTATTTTAAATCGAAAATGTCTGAAAGGGAGATTCAAGCTGGGAGAGAAGTTTTTGAGCTATATAGGGATATGCCCTGCCTGTGGGATATTCCCAACGCCAATTATTTAAATAGAGACATGCGCAGCCATGGAATGAAAGTTTTCAAAGGCAATTGGTCTTTAAGAATAGGTATTAATATGGCTATACTTATTCCTCTCTAGTAGCCACTTTTTAACCCAGCATTTTCTTTTCATTCTTCACGAATTATTTTCCAATACCGCAATTCCGATTTTTTGACATGTACTTAGAGGAGCCATTCCACCTTTAACGTCACATGCTCTAATCACAGAAAAAGGTTCGTTTTTCTCAACACGCTGCGAGTTCGGGTGGTGTGGAGAGCATCAGCACCCGATTTTCCCTTTCCTATATGCCCTGCATATCGGACCCTGCAGATTGGGTCGTGTGTAAGGGCTTTTACTGAGAAACTCTTTGGGTACCTATACCGACACCGACAGTACAGTAATAAATAACGCGACGGCGACGATTTACAAGGTGGATTTATTTGCTAAATAAAAATTAATAATAATAATAAATAAAATACTGCTCTATAATATGGTATAAAATGAAGGTCCGCTTTCTTAAGAAAAATACACCTGCATTTGTAGGAGTTAAATTTTAAGGCGCAAGAATAAATATACTGAATACTATAATATTATCAACAATTTCTCTTTACCAAGCTGTAGGAAGTAGTGGCGTAGCCAGCATTTTGGGGCGGGGGAGGCAAACTGTCGGAGGGGCGCAGATAGCGGAGTTAAAGCGCCGCAGGCAAAAAATGTTTGTGACCACGCCCAAATGTCGTAGGAATTCACCTTCTTTTTGTTCCCTAGGAAACGTGGGTCTGGTCCCAAACGAAGTGAAAATCCGCTATATAAAAAAAAATATTATAATGTGGAGGGACGCTCTTGAAACCGGTTTTATTAAGTAGGTATATTCCCATCGCTTTTCTTTAAAATAAGACCGATCTTGTTTTTTAAGAATTATTATTTAAGTAGTAAAGAGGTGCCAAGTCAAGGGGGGCGGGGGGGGGGGGCGATTGCCCCCCTTTGCCTTCTGTGGCTACGCCACTGGTAGAAAGACAGATTTGTCTCGGCGGCGGCACTTTTTTAAACGAACGAATAATTCACAGGTGATCCACCAAGGAGACCGACAAGCTTCAAGCACGGGGTAACGGGCGTGGAGCTACAAAGAGTTTTTACATCGATATTTTGCGAAGAACAAACTGACAAGTTTTGTTTAATAACAACGATGTTTGATTTTGTCAAAAGATATTCCATAATAATTTTTTGACTTTTGTTCCTATAATATACCTATGGGATGGGTAACGAAAAGTTATAGTTCCTACCTAAATATTTTTATTTCTGACCGGTATATTATTAGCTTATAACGTCTTAGTTACGCGGGAATTATAGGGGTCATAACTCCCTTGGGATATTAAGAAAAATTTGACATAAAATCAAACGATTGACATCTAATATCAATTTGATTGTCATCTATTGAAACATTTATTCCACTTTAAAAATGAACAAAATGTTACTAAAATCGGTCAGAAATAAAATTATCTATGTATCACTGGAATTATAAGGGTCTCAATTACCTCGGGCAATTGCTGTCCCTCGGGCCAAAGGCCCTCGGGACGTAAACTTTGGCAAAATAACATATTATTATTACCACATACCACACTTGAAATACGAATGGATCGCCGCAGGAAATAAAATTTGCATTTGGATCCATGACGTCATGGTCGTCACCGACATAACCTTATTTCGTCGTTTTCAAAGTTTAAAATATTATTGGATTGGAACATTATATTGCTTAACTCAACTAATAAATGCTGTAACTAATAATTATAGACTTTTATGGGTTAAACAGGCGCTAACACGGCACCTAATCCACCTTTTTGGTTCCAATTCGCTTTTTTCAAGTTCACCGGCCAATTATTTACCAGCCCTTTTTGAATCGATCTACTTTAAAAAAAACTAAAAGGGTTATAAAAAAACTAAAAAAGTCATTAAGAAAAAGTGGCCGAAACCGGAATCGATCCCGGGACCAATAGCGTCGCACCTCTCTTTTAAATCTCTTTATCTACGACTATTTAATAATAGAAGCATAATGTGTTTGTTAGTACAATTAGTACATATATAATGTGGTTCATATTACCATAGTTACTCATATTCCACAGCCGTGGAATATGAGATTTCATATTCCACGGTCCCAACAAAACAAAGTTACCTGAATTACGATAAAAACGCACCAGATCTAGTTTAAGCAGGCGTGAATGGTATTAATACCATAGCAACCGATTGACAAGTAAACGAATCATTTTTTTCCTCAGTCATTTAAGTTTCGCTGTGACATTTTGTTGTTGATTTCAAAGTAAAATATCATGATTTCGGATGACGAAAACGTACCCCTCCAGAAATTCGGGCTGCAATTGTATTTTGTTTAATTATGGTTAACATCGTTGAATTGTATTTTTTAGTTAAGAAATACCATTAATAATAATCCTATTGTAATAAAATGTGTTGCTCTGAATCCATTTTCTAACTTCTTGAATACTGAATAGTCGTAGATAAAGTATAGTATTTGACTCGCGTATAATGGCTATATTACACTCGAATCCTTAAAACACTCGCCTTCGGCTCGTGTTTTAAAATCTCGTGTAATATAGCCTTCATTATACGCTCGTTAAATAATGTACTATTATTATCCTATTGTTTCACAGATCTATTCCTTATTACTAACTTATACCTAGCTTAGCCTAATTTACAATTTAAACTAAACCTAACTAAATATATACAAGTGTTGGGCGCATATGGACCGCAAGCATACGGCCCAAAATGCGCCCAAAAAACCTGGCAAGCCAGGCGGCCGATATACATGGCCTAGGTAAAAGCAACGAACATTAACAAGACAAGAAGGGTCACACTCTGTCGGAACCTTGATGTCCTGCTTACACAAGCGCGCCGACGATTTCGATAAATTCCTGAGGCAGTGTCCCTGTTCTTGCTTATACGAGGTTGATGCAAACGGCTAGCGATTAAAACGAATAAACGAGGGTGACTTAAAAACATCTAGTAATAATTTTATTGTTATTGTGTCCTATTCTGCTTTGTGTGAATTAAAAGAAAAATGGGGAAATCGTCAGGTTATTTAATTGGTAGATCTTAACATAATTATAAAAAGTACTGGTAGTAAAAATTAAGAGAAAGGAAAGTTTCTTCCAAAAGTAACAATGTAGTAAGCTACAAACGAGATTAGTGGTATAAAAATTAACAATCAAATATTTGCAAATGCTAACTGAAATAGGTACTTATTCTAATTACCTTATTATTACATAAAATATATACAGGTTGTTTCAAATTCGAGGCCATCAAAGAGTACCTACTTACTTAACAGTAAAATACGGGTAGGAGTAGTTATACTCTGGGAAAACAAATTATCGCGATTTGTATGGAAAATTGTGAAAATCGATAAACGAACCATTCTAAGCCAAAGGCGTTTAACCAAATAAGTTAAAACCTCTGAATTGCTGTTCGATGCCTTTTACAAATCTAGTAGCCCGTTAACAACTCAGTTAAATAATGTATTTAAATGTTCTGAAATAAAATTTACCGGCCGCTTTTTAAAGATGTTTTAAGATATTTAATTTTATGTTAGGTTTTATTGATTGTTTCAAAGAATATCTTTTTTTTATATCCCGGTTAGCAAATTTAATTGTAAAATAAATACGCACCCTAATATATAGGTATAAAAAATATTTATGAGGAAACTCTTTACAAGGATGTGTAAATAGTACATTTTCATATAATATCTTAAGGGTTGCTCCAACGTTCTCGTGGCAACTAATTTTATTAAAATTTTCAACAAAAATTATTTCTAGCTGTTTGACATATTCTACAATATTACTAGGAGGTACATTTAGACCTCCATAGTTTTTAGAAGTCGAATATGGTTTATGCTCTAGAAATACAGCAGCTTCTTTTGGTAATGTCTTTTCATCATTATACTTTGTGCAAGCACTACAAGAGTGTTGCAGCAAGCATTTCCTTAATAGATACCCTGTAGTGTAAACTATAGCATTTCCGTCCGTACTAGAAAGATTTCTATAGTCGCATGTAAAAACTTTTAAAGAACTATTATTTGTCAATATAGGTACATCGATATTTTTATATTCTTCTAGAATATCAGGAGTTACATTAAGCAAAACTGTATTAATATTTTTGATAAAATTGGAACCTTCAACCTCATTAAAATATTTTAGAGAAAATAATTTCTTGAATGCCCTACAAAATTGAATTGGGGTTGGATTTCTCGAGTTTCCGCAACAATTTCTTACCAGACCAAAAAAATTTTCGATACAATCCTGATTAAGGTTCCTTGTTAAAAAAAATGAATAGTTCTTGCATTTTAAGGTTTCCCATAAAGACAGACTAGAGGTAATAGTAATTTTCCAGCCATTTATAAAATGCATAGTATTATTTATACATTTTTCCACGTATGTTACCTTTCCATCGTTCTGTTTTACCTGTACTAATTTAATTACCTGTAAGTCATCCAACAAACATTTTATTTTTCTAAAAAGTGCAATTGTTTTTCTGTGCCCATAAATGCGTTAAAGTTGTTAAGATGGGACGAGTTTAACAAATCAAATAAATCATTTGTTGTTTGTAGGAATTTTGCAGTAAGCGTTGCTTCTAAAGGCAAAACCTTAAAATGTATGTAGGTATATAGGGCAGCTGAAAGAGAGTGGCTGAAGACTTGCGAAGCATATTTTACCTTAATTTTTTGAAAGCTATTAGGAAACATATGCTCGTCAGTAAGTTTAGGACAAAGTCGACACATTTTTTTTTGTCGTGATCATAAAAAATGTCTAAGTAACTTTCATTCGTTCATGGCATTTTATTGCAGAACCAAACACAAAACACTACGTAAACGTTTATTTTATTTTTAATGGAATTCGCTCACGCCGACACATAAAGACAACTGGTACATATCTCTACGACGGACAACCTGTTTATGCATATCGCGCGTCGGGGGCTTACGGTGCTCTAGATACGGTAGCATCCGATATTCGAGCGAGATAGGCATAACGAGGGGAGGAGCTTGGAGTGATCCTTCTTGTCTCTTGTTAATGTTCGTTGGTAAAAGGAAGCAGATACTAACTCACTGCGCACTGTTCACACACGTACCGGCAAGTGCCATGACGAGGTGTTAAGGGCATTAATTCACCAATGGCGATAAAATAGTTTAAAAACTACCATACTTTTATTTAATAACAGTTGACAGGTATGGAAAATAAATGGAAGCACTCCGGGAAAAGTTGCAAAAAACCCGGTCAGATTGGCTATCACAGCTCATATTGCGTTCGCCTATAGCGGACAATCGTAAATGCAAGGATTATTCCTTTCCGCTGTGGACGGAGCGAGGCAACAGTTCTGGGGGGCGTGTCTAAGTCTGGGGCGTGTCTAAGTCTGGGGCGGTCGGTGTCTGGTAAGTCCATCCCACCGCCGTTTGTCGTCTCTGTACTGTGAGTTTTCAGCGGTGTCCAGACTGCAAAATCGCCAAACGACCCGGTGATGCTGAAAGCCTAGCGATTTTCACATTCTTTCGTCCGCATTAGTTTATTTTTGTCTGTTCGTACGTTTTATGTTATTTTATGTCATATATTTGCGTGTTGTTTGTTTGTTTTGTATTTTGTCGTTGTTATTGTATGTTTGGCGGTGGGATGTTGTAAATTGGTAGTCGGTAATAGAGTGGTTTGTGTGTTGTATGTTCGTCATTTATGGCTCGTCTGTCTGTAATGTTTCTGGTTAATGGTGATCCGTCTAGTTTGTATGTATAAAATTTGTCTGAAATGTTTCGTATGTGAGTAATTATGTCGTCTATCGCTGCCATATGGTGCAGGTCTGCGACCGTGACGTATCTATTCGATGACGTCACGCATCGCAGGATCTTATTTTCCAACCTCAGCAAACGTTGTTGCTGAGTGTTGGAAGCACTGCACCATACGGGAGCTCCGTAAGTCAGTACTGGTCTTATTATTTATTTGTAAATAAGTAGTTTGTTTGTCGGTGAGAGATGGGAATTTTTGGAGATGATGGAGTAAAGGCTTTGCATTGCTGCAAAGCCTTTTTTGAGGGTTTTGGAAATGTGAGGCTTGAAGGAAAGTCGTTCGTCAATAGTGAGTCCTAAGTATTTAAATCGTCTTTGTGGAGTAATTTGTACGTCATTTATTTTTAGAGGTATAAAAATTCGGTTGTTTGTAAATTTCTTTTTCAGAGTTGCACACACTGTTTTACTAGGGTGGGTTAACCGCTATCTTCCATCTTTTGAAGTACGGGTCCAAGCTTCCGCATAAAATGATTGTGCGTAGATTAGTGCATCGTCCGCATACAATATCAGTTTTGTGAGGGGGTACCTCGGAAAATCGGCTGTATAGAGGTTGTAAAGTAGTGGTGATAGCATGGTTCCCTGAGGGACCCCCGCATTAACCACCCTTGCATCGGCTAATGCACCCTCTACTCTGACAAAAAATGTCCTGTTTTGTAGGTAAGTTTTAAGTAAAGTAATTAGGTACATCGGAAAATTGTGAATAGTCATGAGTTTAAAAAGTAGTCCGTCGTGCCAGACAGTGTCAAAAGCTCGACTGACGTCCAGGGACAATAGTACGGTGTTTTGTCCTGTATTGAATTTATTTTTGACGTCAGTCAATACTTTTGTCACTGCCTGAACTGTACTGTGTTGTGCTCGAAAGCCAAATTGTTCGTTCGGTATTTTGTCGAGTACCTAGTTTTTGTTTTTTGAGTTTTAGTAAAATTGTTTTTTCTGTAATTTTGGATAACGTGTTTGTAAGTGCGATCGGTCTGTAGCTGTTCGGTAATTTGGGGTTTTTGTGTGGTTTTAATAATGGTATGATGATTGCCTCCCTCCACCTCACAGGGAAGTGTTGGAGAGTAAATATTGCGTTTATAATATATAAAAGTTGCACAAATGCCCTTCTAGGTAAGTTTTTAATAAGTATGTTAGGAAGCCCGTCAGGCCCAGGGGCTTTTTTGAGAGGGATAAATCGAATTATCTCTCTCAATTCCCTGGACGTGACGAGCAATTTGGTTAGGGCGGTGGGGGGGATCGGATATTTTTGTCTCGTAACGTTTGTCATTCTATTTGTTATGTGATTTTGTTCAGTTTCAGTGTTGTCGGGAGATGTGCAGACTGCAGCGAGTGCATTCGCTATGCAGTCTGCTTTCTCCTTGTTTGTCTGTGCGTTCTGTTGACCAGTCAGAGTCGGTATTTTATTAAATTTTCGTTTGAGGCGCTTGGTCAAGCGCCGCAGTGACGAGTCCTGTGCTGTAAGTCCTGTCAAAGTGTCATTCCAAACTTGGTTTTTGTATTGGTTAATTCTGTCTCGAATTGTGTGTTGTAATTCTGTCATTCTGTGTTTGTCAATAGGTCTTCTTGTCCTTTGCCAAATTTTGCGTTGTCGGTTTTTAAATTTAATTAAGTCGAGTATGTCTTGTGGAAGTCTGTCCTCTTTATGTTTGATTTTAATTTTTGTGCCAATTTGTCTATGTATTTGTTGTATGTTTGTTGTTAATTTAGTCACTTTTTGTTCAAGTGTTTGTATGTTATTTATGTTATTATTTATTGAAATTTTGTTTTGTTTGATTGTTGTACTGCTTGATGTTGATGTTGCTGCGGAAATTGGAACTGCTGCTGCGGGGGTGGTTGGTGGAGTCTCGGATCGGGAGGGGGTGCACCTGCACCACCTCTGGAGGGGAGGCTGGGGAAATTGTTGTGGCTTAGAGTTGGGGCACTTGCCCTGCCCGATTCGGTGACTCCACTTGCCCTGGAGTTGTTCTTTTGTTGGTGCCATGGATTTGTAGTTGGTGTAGGTGCAGGAACATAGTTGTGAGGTCTGGAGCGCTGCTGGTTCTCCATTAGCTTGTTCATTTTGAATATGTGCACCGGGCACTGTTGATCATTGGACATATGTTGACCGTTACAATTTGCACACATTATTGTGTGGCCCGGTGCACAATCCTTTGTATAGTGGTTTTTGCCGTCGCACCTAGGTGTTATACCCACAACACCACTCAATTGCTTGCAATTCTCAGTTAATCTAGTAACCGTAAAATAAAAGCAGCTTTTGGAATAAGTTTGAATCCAAATGCAAATTTTATTTCCTGTGGCGATCCATTCGTCTTGAAATTAGCTTTATATTATGTTATATGGGAGAGCTGGTCATAGTTTCTTTGGCATAGTTTAGTATAGTACAATCTAAACTTAAATAGTTTGTACAATAATAGTAAACTATATACTCCCTTAAAAGCAATTCACCTATCGACAAATTTATTATGTAGTTGGGTGGGTAAATTACAGATCTCACATTTATTTTTAAAAATATATTCCTGATATCATACGCCTACCGTCATCTACGAATAATATATAGAATTTAAACTTTTAGCTGATTTTGTGTGCGATTTTGAGCAATTCAACTGCGCTCTTAATTTAACTACTTTATGATTTAAAACAGTTTTTCTATACTTAGAGTTAACAAGATATTTAATATTTTAGAGTTTTTAATTGAGAAATACAGATACTTTTATACTATCATTGTCTTTCCAAAAACTCTAAGAATTTGTTATCATTGTGCCGCAACATTATAAATAAATTAAAAACCAAATTTCGTTAATTAAATGGATAATTTCGTAGGAAAACTGAAAAGGTTTAAATATAGAGATTGTTCCATTAAAAATATAAATGTTTCAATTGTCTTACTTTTCTGGACCACCCTGAGTACTTCAGTATAATGTTAGAATATATATTTGCTTATACCCAACTTTGGTAAAGAGTTTTATTTTGATCTTCTAAATAGTAGAGCCGATATATTACTTTGTAACAAAAATTGGCCATTTCAGGGCATTCCATTAAAAATATTTATATTTTCTCACGCACCCTATATATTTATAATGTAAATAACAATCTGTTGACACACGGTGCATTAAACATTAACTTATTTAATTTTATACTTGTGGTGGCCATTTGAAAACAAAACAAAGCAAATTTTGGGCACCCTAGGTTTAAAAAAAACCGCTCGGACCCGTCGATTTTTGATTATTGGGGAAACACTTTTTTGGCATTTTCGCCCCCTGAAAGTCAACCCCCAAGTCAACAGCGGGGGCGACAACTACCCCCAAAATTTTAAATGGAATGGGGGGTCGAGTGATGCTTTGTTTTAAACGTATACTATACATATTATATATACTATATATATACTATATACAGGGTGTTATGGAAATGACTTATTATATTTTAAGGGGCCACTCCTGAGGTGGTCTAGAGTTACACTTGATAGTTTTTTTTTCTAAAATCGGAAGTATTTTGAATTTTGTAAAATACCTTAAAACCGGACTATGTGCGCCTTCCATGATAGTTCAATGCCCCTGAACACATGTGTTTTTGACAAGACAAACTGCTGGAATGGTAATTGTTTAGTTTAGTGCAATTAATGTTGAATTTTGTGCTAAAATTTCGTATATAGACTAATTGAGGGTAGCTGATCACAATTTTCCTTTTGCGTTTTTACGGCAAATGCACTGGTTTTGAGAAAAAAAAATGTTAAAGTTTTTCACTTACAGGTTAGGGTATTTTTGTTTATTTCGATATCTTTGGGTGTCGCGTTTCACTTTCCTTTCAATTTCCTAGATTTTATGGTTTTCCCTTCAAAATATGTGATAAAACTTTCACCAAACTATCTGTTCATAAAATAAGAACAACATTTTAGCAAAAAAACAATGGAAAAGGCACAAATTTAATTAAATTCGTTGTTAATACGCCGACAAAGTAGAAGCGTCTCTTTTCAGATTCATTGCACTTACGTTGCCAGATTGTTCTTCTTTTTCTTGTAATTATTAATGGCTTCCATCCAGGAGAATGATATGCTAGCTCGAGCCAATAGGATTCATTCAATTAATAAAAATGAATTGAAAAGTATAGGCAATTTATAATACACTAACAATCTGACAACATGGGTGCAGTGAACCTGCAAACAGACTCCTTGTACCGTGCAGTTTGCTTCTGCTTTTTTGGCCAGCTGTCAGTGAGCTGTCTCCCGTCTTTTTCCAGATAACGTATAGTTTTCTGTTCGCTTACAAGTTATCCCGTTTTTCAGAGTTTCCTTGTGGCATATTTCGTTTATTTCAACTCGGAAGTGTATACTATGACTCCGACAAGTAATATTTTATTGGAAATAGCAACATTTTAGGATTACATGCAAAATAACATACCGGTGAGTTAGAAAAACTTTAACATTTTTTTTCTCAAAACCAGTGCATTTGCCGCCTAAACGCAAAAGGAAAATTGTGATCAGCTACCCTTAATTAGCCTATATACGAAATTTTAGCGAAAAATTCAACATTTGCACTAAAGTAAACAATTACCCAAAACAGCTGTTTGGGTCATTGGCGCGTAGGTGTTTTGGACCTAAATTTTTGAAGGCATTTTTCTCGAATTTCTAGCTTCGAGCGCCTTTTATAGCAATTTTTCCCCAATTCGTCTCGACCTATATATTTACGGGTTAAAAAATAATAAGTCATTTCCATAACACCCTGTATATACTATATATACTATATATATACTATATATACTATGTATACTATATATTCTGTATATATATATATATACTATATATACTATATACAGTGTGTCCCCGGATCGACGCAACGATAGGTGAAAAAGGCTGAAATTTTTTGAGTTGAAACTTTATCTTCAGGGGTTTAGCCCTGCTTGGATAGAAACTAGTTTGTGGCATATTTTAATTTCGAAAAATCAAGTGTGCTTTGGAAATTTTCAAAAACTTTTTTTTCCCACCAGTAAAGTGCTTGATTTCCAGGAGATACGAAAAAATTTTATTAAGAAAAGATGTTCGGAAATAATAAATGAGTAGAATACAAAATTTTAAAGTCCTATGCCTACTTTGATGTTTTGCATTATTTTTATTGTACGCACCTCCCTATTGAAGATATTAAAAAATTTCGTTAAGAAAAGTTGTTCAAAATAATAAATTAAACACGATCGGTTTATAAGATACATCAAAAAATTAATTTATTTCAATAGTAACATCAACTGAAGGATTTATTTATTCAACAAGTTCGCCGCCTTTATTCACACATTCCTCAATGTTTTCCCGAAATGTAGTGAAAGCTGCTCTTATCTTCTCCAGGGGAATAGAGTTTATTGCATCTGTAATGCGATTTTTTAAAACTTCTACGTCATTTGGGAACCTATTCAAATATACAATTTGTTTTATTCGACCCCAAAAATAAAAATCCAATATTGTTAGATCCGGAGATCTGGGCGGCCACAAAATGGGACCAGCATTGGCTATCCATCTTTCTTGAAAATGCTCATTGAGCCATTCACATACCCGAAATGTCGAGTGGGCAGGGCAGCCGTCGTGTTGAAAATACGAAAAATATCTTGGTTCGTATGGTAGTTCGTCAAGAAACTGATTTAGGGTATTTAAATAAGTATGTTGATTAAGTCTTTCCTCAATAAAATATGGCCCAATTACACCACAATGGTAGGAAATGGCACACCAAACATTAACCTTTTTAAAATACTGCCGCCTAGTATGTATTACATAATTTGGATTATCTTTAGACCAATATCGGCAATTCTGTGATCAAGGTACACCGTTAGTAGTAAAAGTCGATTCGTCTGAGAAAATAATATTGTTATGGAAATTTCGATCTTCTAGAATCTTCTCACCTAAAGTTAGGTAAAACTCCAACCTTCGGGATTCATCCCCTTCTTCTAACGTGTGACGAAATCTAACTTTATATGGTTTTACCTTATTTGCTTCATAAATGCGTTGCAAATGTGATTTGCTAACACGAGTCTCCTCGTACCGCTTTCTTAGTGACAGCTTTGGATTTTCGCGTAATAAATCCATTGCTAACACAGTACCTACATCATATTCATTAAAGTTCTTCTTCTTTTTTAGTATGTTATTTAAAGGGTGGCCAACTAAGGATGCGAGGTACTGTATCTGGGAAACTATCCATCGTAGAGGCTTGCGGCAAAAAAAATTATTACTAAAACGGCTAAGAGAAAAACCTGGAAGATATTTTCAAGTTTCTGAAATTGCCGCTAGGGGGCGTAACTGCAATCTTGAATCTAAAAAAGTGATGTTTGTGTAAATTCCGCTATATTAACCTAATAAAAAAAATCCCGATCTTTAAAGTCGAGGATAATCTGAACCTTTATTGTTTGACACTTTTTGCAGTATCTCTAAAAATAAAGTGGTGGGGGTATTCAAACGTTTCCGTAAATAACATCCTGTATCTTCGAAACGGCTAAGCCGATTTGATCAAACTTGGGCTCGTTAAAAGGAGCTATTATTGGGCTATAAACATCATTATATTTGAAGTTTTGTAAGTTTCACATATCGCATCTAGAGGAGAAATGGTTAATTTTCTCAACAAAATAAAATGCATTCGTATGATTTTTTTTTCATGAAAAGTAGCTAAATGATGCCTAAGCTAGCTCCCAAAAACCGCATCTCGATATCTTGTTCCTAACCCAAAAAATCGGCAATAGAAAATTTTATACCAAAATACCTTACATTTTAATTTTATTGTAACTATATTTTTCTGGAATTATTTCTATTATGTAAGTTGTGGCCCTAAAAAGATCCGATTTATAAAAGGAAGATTTTTAATGCCCACGCAAATGCTCGAAATGCTGACCATCACGTTCTATGCACAAAAAAGACAATTAATAGAAGCAGGCCATGGAAACAAAACAAATACCTAATCAAAATATACATAATCCAAATGGTCAATAGTTGTCAAAGTTTTGCGTTACTTTGAGTAATTTTTGTGTTTACAAAATGCATTTTACGAATGATGAAGCTGTTGGTATGCTTGCGGTTTATTTTGAATGTCTTCAAAATGCCGCAGTAGCTAAAAGAGTTTACGCCGCTCGATATCCAAATCGGCGTCCTTGCGATGTGAGAGTTTTTCCCCGATTAGTGGCGAGTTTTAATGCATGGTTGTTTTCGGCCTAAGTTTCTACGGCAAAGAATTGGAAGAACACAAGAAAATATTAACTACCTACGTACTGGGGTATATTGAAGGAAATCATCATGTTGGCACAAGAGCATTATCCCTTGAGTAGGACATACCACGAACAACGGTTCAAAATATTTTGAAGGACCATAGGTAAGTTCTAATGGCCATCAAAGTTAGGTATTCGTTTAAACTTTTTTTAATTACTTTTAGAATGCACCCATATCATGTCGTTTTGCATCAGCCCTTGAAAGGGGAAGATTTTGATCGGAGGTTGGACTATTGCCATTGGATGTTAGGAATGATACGCCAAAATAGAGAATTTTTATTTCAAATTCTTTGGACCGATGAAGCCACCTTTAGTAGTGGAGGGAGAGTCAATCTACATAATATGCACTATTGGTCTCTAGGCACTAAAAAATCCGCATTGGTTGCGTGAAGTTCAGCACCAAGGACGTTGGAGTTTAAATGTATGTGGTGTGGAATACTGGAAGGCAGAATTATTGGGCCGTTTTTTTGAGCAATCCCTAAATGGCAATGTCTTTCTTGACTTTTTGGCCATTCAATTACCGTTGTTGTTGGAAGATGTGTCTTTGGAAACAAGGCAAAACTTGTTTTTGCAGTTGGATGGTTGCCCATGCAGGTGGATTGGAAAAGGAAGTCTGTTTCCATGGCCTCCGCGATCACCAGACCTAACTTGCCTGGATTTTTATTTATGGGGGCGGTTAAAGGACATCGTGTTTCAGACTCAACCTACGACCAGAGAAGATTTGAAGAATCGGATTCGTAATGCAATACGTAACATACCCAGAGCCGAAATTGAAAGTGCAGTTTTCTCTACCCATGAGAGGCTTCAGCAATGCATAGAACGTGATGGTCAGCATTTCAAGCATTTGCGGGGACATTAAATATCTTCCTTTTATATATCGGTCCTTTTTAGGGCCACAACTTACATAATAGAAATAATTCCAGAAAAATATAGTTACAATAAAATGAAAATTTAAGGGATTTTCGTATAAAATTTTCTATTGCCGATATTTTGGGTTAGGAACAAGATATCGAGATGCGGTTTTTGCGAGCTAGTTTAGGCATCATTTAGCTACTTTTTCATGAAAAAAAATATCATACCAATGCATTTTATTTTGTTGAGAAAATTAACCATTTCTGTTGGAATGTCGAAAAAAGCCCGCTAGCGGCGATATGTGAAACTTACAAAACTTACATATATATATATATATATATATATATGTATAACCCCTACGTTCTTCCCTCCAAACTACAAATATATCATTCGTAGTTCCCTCATATATGACCAAGTTCCCTCCGATTGTGGAGGGAACTACGTTTTGCCTTGAATTTCACTTTGAACCATTGTCCAAGCTTCCTCCTAGCAACTGACGAAAAATTGCCTGGAGGGTAATTTGTGCATATTTATCTTGACAATGGATGGTTTAGTTCGACGTATTGCCGGCGGCGCTGTAATCGTGTTTGTAGGTTACATATTTCGTTCTAAGTTCCCTCCAGAATGTTATAGAAGATTTCAATTTAATTAGTCGATTTAGTTCCCTCCGAAATCCGACAACAATGTTTTACATGTGTTTTTAACATTGTTCCGCAAAAATGATGATCGAATATTAGATGCGAGTGGGGAATACCTAATTATTTATCGACTAGAAATTTATTGACCGAGGGTTTAAAAAGGGTCACTCCGAACCAATCTTAGCGCATTTATTGCAGGCAGTAAGCTTTATGGTTTGCTAAAATTTCAGCTCTTCAACCCCTTAAATAAGGCTACGTTACCCTTAATATTTTTCACAAAAAAACATTGACCTAGTGTTGAAAAACGGCCAATCTGAACAAAAGTCGAAACAGTTATTGTAGCTAGTTAGCTTTATCATCTAAGAAAATTTCAACTAGCCTAACCCTTATATCAGGGTATTTTATCCTTGATATGTTTCACAAAAGAACATTGATCAGGGAATTAAAAAGGAACAATTCAAACTAAAATTGACACATTTATTGTAGACAGTAAGCTTTATCGGTTGCTAAAATTTTAGGTTGCCAACCTCTCTAATAAGGGAACCTCACCTTTGATATTTTTTACAAAAAACCATTGACACAAGGTTTAAAAACGGCAGATCCTAACCAAACGTGGCACATCTATTCTAGATAATACGCTTTATCGTTTGCTATAGTTTTAACTCACTAACCCTTTAAACAGTAGTACGTTACCCATGATACTTTTTACAAAAAACCATTGACCAATGATATGAAAACGGCCGATCCAAACCAAACTTGGTACATTTATTATAGACAGCACGCTTGATCGTTTAGGAGCAGAGCCCCAAATATGAGAACAGTACCCCAACGATGCTCTAACTTGGGCTTGATAGAGCATCAATAGTTGTTGAAGTGTATAGAGGTTCTTAGTTCGGAAAAGTATCCCAAGCGTCGGCAAGGCTGCCCTTGCAATAGCCGCAACGTGACTATGCCAAGACATATGACTATCCAAATTGACGCCCAATAAATGAATTGATAAAGCCAAGGGAATCGAGTGTCCCGCCATGACTATATCCGGTTTTTCAACATTATCTTTTTTAGAAAAAACTACCGCCTGGGTTTTTTAGCGTTAAGTTCTACTTGGTCACTGTCACCCTCAGAGACAGAATTTATTTCAGGTCTTTGCTGAGATGTGAGACCGCTTGCTGCCTATAGAGATGGGCATTGGCAGCCGATGTCCGAGCATCCAAAGTAAAAGATGAAACAAGTGTGCTGTCATCGGCGAAGCGATACATAGGATTTATAGTTTTTTCCAAAAGATCGTTAATGTAAAGTAAGAAGAGGGTGGGTGACAATATAAAACCTTGAGGGACTCCGGCGTTGATGTTAAATGTGTCTGAAATAAATCCGTCCATCGCCACTCGCAGAGAACGGTCTTTAAGAAAGCTTGAAAGCCATTAACAAAACTGAACCGGCATCCCGTATGCTCTCACTTTAGTTAGAAGCCCCTCATGCCATACTCGGTCAAAGGCCTTGGAAATGTCCAGTGCTACCGCCCGGGACTCCCCATGATGCTCTATTGCGTTGTTCCAAACGCAAGTAACATAAGCGAGAAGGTCTCCTGTTGATCTAGTAGACTATCCATACTGGCGGTCACTAATAATGTTGAAGCCTTCTAGGTATTTTAATAGTTTTTCGTTGATAGCCTTCCCCATAACTTTTGATATAAACGAAAGCAATGCGACTGGACGATAGTTGTTTGGCAAGGTATTCTTGCCTTTTTTAGGTATGGGTTGGACTCGCGCAGTTTTTCAGCAAGAGGGAATATTCCTTTTTTGTAAAATAAGTTAAGAAGTCTACAAAATACCGGTGTCAGTTCGTCACCGCATGTCTTAATTACAATGACTGGAATATCGTTAGGACCAGAAGCCTTTTTAGTGTCAAGACTTCTCAAGATTCGTTTAACATAGCGGTGCAGGAAAACAATTAAGGGCATTCCCGATTCTACAGGGGGAGTGTTCGGTAGAGCTTTTCCCTGAAAATTATCCGTTGAATGTAAAGAGTATAGTTCCGCCAGTAAGTTTGCTTTTTTCTGTGCTTTGGTCGCAATGGTGCCATCAGAACATGTCAAAGGTGGAATGGTTGACTTGGTAAAGTTCTGACTGACGGTCTTAGCTACCGACCAAAATGATCTTGAGCCGTTAGGACCTTTAAGAAGTTTGTCTTTGATTCTCTGGTTGTGTGCTTTCTTGCTTTGGTTTATCGCTTGCCTGCATTAGTTTTGAGCGTTAACAAAGATGGTACGATTTTCGGAGGTAGGGTTTTGACGCCATTGTCGGTAGAAATAATTTGGTAATTTAACAGCTCGTTCGCAATTTTTGATAAACCAAGGCTTGTTGTTAGAAGGGCACTTTCTTAAGAAAGGGATGGGTAGATCATTAGAGGTAAAACAAACTTTCTGCCAATGAAAGGTTAAAAAATTATCCTTTAGGCCATCCCATATAGCTGATGTATAATGCCAGATCTTACGTAGTTTAGAAGGCTGTTCGGCACTAATTGGTAGTTTGTTCAGTGCCGAAATGAGGTTGTGGTCAGACATTCACAGCGGAGGCCTCAAGGTGGCAGTGTAAAACTCGGGGTTTGAAGTTAAGAAAAGATCCAACAAACTAGCAACATCGCCATCTCGGCCTGAAATCCGAGTTGGTTCACTTACGAGTTGGATGAGGTTAGAGCTGATGACTTCGTGACTTTACTTGTCGGTTGCGTTTGAGTATTTGAGCCAGTTAATATTACGAACGTTAAAGTCGCCAAGGATGACAACTTCGGAATTGGGATGGTGGGTTTGCAAGAAGTCGACTTAGCAGGAGAGGAGAACAAGTCTCTGTAATGGGTATCGCTTGGCGGCCAGTAAAGGCAGCAGATGAATTTAGTAATTCCCTGCATTAATATTTTAAAGCACATTACATCAAAGTCATTAGGGTCGAGTGTCTTCTCCCGTCGACAAGAAATATCACTGCGGACAAAGAGACAAAGGCCAAAATGGCGCCTAAATCGGTGATGAAAGTCGTATCCAGGATATAAATAGCTAACGGTACTAAATGATGATGTGACCTTTGTTTCGGTTAGTGCAAGTACATGAGGTTTGGTAGATTGTTGATATTGATGAACTGCATTGATGTTCGAGTTCAGTCCTCTTAAATTGCAGAAGTCAATTTGGAAGCTGGTAATCTCGGGTCTTTTAATAACTTAAGTTGTCACTTGCTTTAAAGGTTCTGCTGCGAATAATCCTTAACCGCATCTCTCGCAAATGCGAAGCAAATATTGGAGATGACCAATTTGGTTTCAGGGGCGGAATGGGTACGAGAGAGGCCCTGTTTAGCTTGCTGGTATTAGCACAAAAATGCTATGATCAACAAAGAGACCTCTTCATCTGCTTCATAGATTTTGAGAAAGCATTTGATAGAGTGAAACATGACCTGTTGATGGACTCTCTTCGTGGCATGAGTCTGGACGAGAAAGACACTACACCGTTGCAGAATTTATACTGGAACCAGAACGCCAGAATTAAAATTGAGGAATCGTCGTCCGAGCAAATTGAGATCCACAGGGGTGTTAGACAGGGCTGCGTTTTATCACCACTACTGTTCAACCTTTACTCGGAATTAATATTTGGCGAAGCTTTGGCGGACTCTTCAGACGGAGTTAAGGTTAATGGCGTGAACATTAACAGCATCAGATACGCCGACGATACTGTCCTGATCGCAGACTCGGATCTGGGCCTACAACGACTCCTCAGTAATGTTCACATGGCTTGCGAAGCATTTGGCATGAAAATAAACATAAAGAAAACCAAGGTTATGACCATCAAGAAATCAAAAAATGTCCCACAACCAATTCAAATAAACGGCGAAGTTCTGGAACAGGTGGATAGGTTTCAGTATTTGGGATGTTGGATGGACTGCAAGTTGGATCCTGACGTAGAAATAAGATGCAGAATAGAACAAGCCAGAAACTGCTTCGTGCGACTTAGGAAGCTACTCTGCGACTCACGACTCAGCCTAAGTCTGCGTTTAAGACTCTCGAAGTGCTACGTTTGGTCTACCCTCTTGTATGGAGTCGAAACATGGACACTTAAAGCACGAACCATTAATAAATTAGAAGCTTTCGAGATGTGGACCTACCGTAGAATGCTCAAAATAACATGGACATCGCACACCACAAACGAAGAAGTTCTACGCAGGCTGGGGATAGAACGAGAGCTGTTTAAACTCGTAAAGATCCGGAAAACAGCGTATTTGGGACACATTCTGAGGAACCCTAAATATCGTTAGGCACAACTTATTGTTAAGGGAAAGATCGAAGGCAAGCGTGGCCTTGGAAGGAAGAAACTATCATGGCTGAGAAACATACGCCAATGGACTGGACTGAACTTTGAAGAGCTTATTAGAACAGCCGAAGACCGAGAAGAATTTGCTTCTGTGATATCCAACCTCCACTGATGGAGATGGCACGTTAAGAAGAAGAAGTTGTCACACCATTTTCATTTTGAATGCTGTTCGAAGAACCCGCCTATTGGACATGGTGGATGTTTGGATAATTTCGCTTGAGATCGATCGGGGGGGGGGGGGGGGGGGGGCGATTTTAAATCCGGAACATTTTGGTCTTGGAACCATCATCATAACATTTAGTGTGGTCTTCCCGAAAAAAATCTTGAATTTTTATTATCCTAATACCTTTAATTATTGTGTTTGTTAACATACCCATTCAAAAAGAAAGTTGACTCGTCGCTAAAGCAAAACATTATTTTATTAAGGTGGGGTCTTCGTCAATCCTTTGGCATATTAATTCACAAAATTTGGTCCTTCTATCTTAATCGTTTTCGTCGAGTTCGTGTAAAATTTGTATTTTGTGAGGAAAGAATTTATTCTTCTTAAAATTTTTGTGCATAGAACCAGTAGAAATATACATCAGCTAGGCGACTGTCGGAATAGAAGCAGAAAATGGATCTGCAGCGAATTGGCCGACTAGCTCAATCTGGCAAGCTATCCAAATCAGTTTTTGATATTTTTTAGTCTTACTTATCATGGATAGGTTCCGTTTATCCATAACAATATTTTCATCAGAGTGTTATATAACGATATAGTATTTATAACAAAACATAACCACTGTAAGACTGTGGTGTTATATTAAGAAGGCAATAAATTACATCTGGACAGCATTACTATAGTGCCTCAAAATAAATCGAATTGTATTGTTTATTTCCAGTTTATACGGCATACAATATTTTTTATAAAAAAAACCTTTACCGTTGAAGATTGGAAATTATACATTCCAAAGAGGTACACAAACAATACAACCCTTATGACTGGGGTTTGTACGTCTATATATTTGCCGCAATCATAGCTATGGGGCAAATCAGTATTCTAGACCATCACTACAATTATACCCTTTCTACCTGCAGAGTACAGATTAAAAATAAAATTGAATCTGCGTAGAAAAATCCAAATAGCGCCAAAAAGTTGGATACTTATCTCTGTAATGTAAAAAATGTCAAAGGTGAAGTATCCTTGTTTAAGGGGTTAGCGAGTTGAAAATTTGGTAGATGATAAAGCTTACCGTCAACAATCAATTATTCAGGATTGGTACAAATCGGCCGCCTTAAACCCGCTAGCGAATTGTGATAAAAGGTGATAGATAAAAGAGTTTATTATTATCAAAAACTTTAACGAAATGGTCCAGTTAAGTCAAAAATTCAATAAATATTAAGATAAAAGAATAAATAAATATGTTTGTCTTAGAAACTTCAACACTTTTATTTTTTTTCGCGCCAGCTAAACCTTCACGAATACCCTATTTCATTAAACCTTTAAAGAATATAAGGACACAATAATAATAACACGTAGCGCCCTCCACAAAATGGCAACTGCGCTGGAGGGAACTACGAGTAATTACCATAATTAAAATATATAAATTCAGAGGGAACTAATACTACATTTTAACTTGGAAATATATATAATTTTTTTTGGTACAATTCTTTACCCCTCTCTTGAAAGACGTAATAAGGCTCCTCCCCCAAATCTATATATACAAACATTACGCTGTAACTGTTATAGAAATACCGGAGGTCGGTCCGCCTGGTGTTTATCATGGAGGGAACAACGATGGACCGATACATATATATATATATATAATGATGTTTGTAGCCCAAGAATAGCTCCTTTTGATGAGCTTAAGTTTGTTCAATTCGGCTTAGCCGTTTCGAAGATACAGGATGTTATTTACGGAAACGTTTGAATACCCCCCCACCACTTTATTTTTAGAGATACTACAAGAAGTGTTAAACAAAAAGGGTCCAGATTATCCTCGACTTTAAAGATCAGAATTTTTTTTATTAGGTTAATATAGCGGAATTTTCAGAAACATCACTTTTTTAGATTTAAGATTGCAGTTACGCCCCCTAGTGGCCATTTCAGAAACTTGAAAATATTTTTCAGGTTTTTCTCTTGGCCGTTTTAGTAATAACTTTTTTTCCGCAAGCCTCTACGATGGATAGTTTCCCAGATACAGTACCTCGCATTATTAGTTGGCCACCCTGTACAGTACCGGTAGTAACAAATTTTTTAACCAGTGTGGATACTGTAGATTTGACTAAAACTGTGTTTGGAAATTTTATATTAAATCGCCTGATAACCTCTGGAATAGATAAGTCACCTATACCATAACATTGAATTAGGTAGATCCGTTCTGGTATAGTAAGCATAATTGATATTTCACAGTAATGTTTTCGAAAGTTCGGATCAGTTTTAGAGCACAGTAACACTACAACAATATTAAAAATACCAAACTATTTTTGACAACAAACTGTCAAAATATTATTTTATTCTTTTTCCTTTCATGGCATACTATTTTTTTCTGAATAGCATTGAAACAAATTTATTCATATTTTGAAGGAAGTTAGTTGCTTCTTATTTTTATGTTCGCATTTCTTTAATTATCTAATTGTCTATTAAGGGAAATAAAATAAACCGATCGTGTTTAATTTATTATTTTGAACAACTTTTCTTAACGAAATTTTTTAATATCTTCAATAGGGAGGTGCGTGCAATAAAAATAATGCAAAACATCAAAGTAGGCATAGGATTTTAAAATTTTGTATTCTTACTCATTTATTATATCCGCACATCTTTTCTTAATCAAAATTTTTCGTATCTCCTAAAAATCAAGCACTACTGGTGGGAAAAAAAGTTTTTTCAAAATTTCCAAAGCACAGTTGATTCTTCGAAATTAAAATTATGCCACAAATTAGTTTCTATCCAAGCAGGGCTGAACCCCAGAAGATAAAGTTTCAACTCAAAAAACTTCAGCCTTTTTCACCTATCGTTGCGTCGATCCGGGGACACACTGTATATATACCTATATACCATTCCAAATTTGAAATCCATTGGACAATAAATAAAGTCACAATTCATTTACTGCTATGTACCCTCCACAACCGTAGCCCTTTATTATATAATTTTTGAAAGTATAGACGACTATTATTTATTTAATAATGTTTAATTTACATTATAATGAATTAACCATATATTTTTTAAAAATAATTAGATGAAGATTTTTATTTTCGTTCGCAACTTTTCATCTATAAGAGCGAGTTTTGTTTTCTGTTTCTATTTATGCTTGCATTTTATTTTTAGGTAAGATGTCCTTTTAGTGGAAAATATTGAATAAACATTAAATCCTAGCTAGGTACCTACCAGAAATATATCACTTTACCTGAATAAGTCCGCAATAATCAAAATATATTATAAAATCTTGAATTTTTTTACTTCCATAACCCCAATAAAGGTTAATCGTTGAGTAATATAAAATAATTGTATACAAGAACAAATGCCTCGCAACCGTTCATTAAATACTACTCAATAGCTCAATTACCTTATCATTTGGTACGCCGGGTACAGTAAAAGCGGCCAAAAATGTTTCGACATGAAAATATTCCATTAATTTAATCTAAAAACATATTTCTTTTTATTTTGGATCATTTTTTAAATTATCATTAAGGCAGAAAATATTAAAAACGTCCAGGGATGCCACTTTGAATGAAAACTGGGAATCAGTGTAGTACACAACAGAGGTCTCCAATGTAAATAGTCAGTGGGATGGTTTTGCTTCAATCTTCTTTGGATTGTTTAACGAGCATTTTCCTAAAAAGACTCTAAAACACAAATCAAAAAATAAGGTATTTTATAACAACCCTGAACTAGCAGCATGTAAGCAGAGTTTAGATTTGTTGTTAGTATTAAGTAAGAATGATTGTAGATATAAAGAATTGTATAAAGCGGAAAAAAAAGGTATGATAATATCTTAATTAAATTAAGAAAAGATCATTATAATAATAAAATTACTACATCGGATAACAAAAACAAAGCAATGTGGACAGTTTGTACTGATATTCAGGGCAACTCTCTCAAAGATTCAAATTGCCAAATTTCTGGGTCACCTGTATCAATAGCCGATAATTACAATAATTTTCTAGTTGACTTAATTCCAAACCTAATAAAAAATAGTACTAATTTCAATTGCGACACCATAAAAAACAATGCTTCTATATACTTAAGGTCATTCACTCCAGAGGAAATCGTTGAAATATCTCAAAAACTTAAAAATAAACTGAGCAGTGGCATTGATGACATACCTGTAAATATTGTAAAACTCAGCATTCCAAGCATAAAGAATGTAATTTCCTACATTATAAATAATTCATTCAAATTTGGCATTTTTCCCAACCAACTAAAGGTAACTTTAATAAAACCGATTTATAAGACAGGAGATCCAGAAAACTACAGACCCATAAGTTTGCTAAATAGCTTTTCAAAAATCTTTGAAATGGCAATGTCCCTTAGACTATTAAATTTTTTTTATGATAGTAATCTTTTTAGTCCATCGCAACATGCATATTTACGAGGTAAGTCAACTCAAACAGCAATTTTTCAATTTACAAATAACATACTGAAATTTCTTGAAAAAAATAAACTAGCCGCTGAGCTTTTTATCGATTTGTCTAGAGCTTTTGACTGTATTAACAGAAATTACTTGAAAGAAAAGCTAAAAAATTATGGTATAATGGGAAGTGCTTTGAAGTGGCTAACCTCGTACCTTTCAGATCGATGTGTCGAAATCACTAAAGACAATAACTCTGCTAGATCAGGGTGGCTACAAAATCAGGTTGGGGTGCCCCAGGGAAGTATACTCGGGCCTATATTATTCCTGATCATGATAAACGATCTGTGTTCAGTTGCGAGCGGATTGGAGGATTCTGCAATTACAAACTATGCGGATGATACCAATCTCCTGGTTGCTGATGTAGATCCACACAACTTAGAAGTAAAATGCAATGAGCTGTATTTGCAAGCAAAGGAATGGTTTAACAAGAATGAACTAGTTGTAAACGAGAGCAAAACAAACGTTATGATTTTTCGCACCAATAAACTCAAAGAGAAACGTTCAATAATATGTATAGACAATCAAAAAGTGGACACAGTAAATCAGACTAAATTCCTAGGTATCATAATTGATGAATTTCTAAAATGGTCAAATCACATCGAGTATTTGGTGAAAAAATTAAATAAGGTTTGTTATGCACTCAGAGTTCTAAACAAATATGTAGAAGATAAAGTGAAAAAAAATCCGGTACTATGCGAACTTTGAATCTCAGATTAGATATGGTATCATCTTCTGGGGAGTCAGTTCCTCAACACAATCAGTATTTGTAGTACAAAAAAGAATTATTAGATTAATACTCGATATGAGATTCATAGATTCGTGCAGAGATAAATTTAAAGAACTAGGAATATTAACAGTTTATGGCTTATATTTACATGAATGCCTTTTATATTTACATAAAAACAACTTCTAACTTTTAATACCAACACCACTTACCATACTAGGAATGCAGACATATACTATCCTGTTCATAGACTAACTTTAAGTGAAAAAAATCCATCTTACAACTGCATCAAAATATTTAATAAATTGCCAAACAACTTAAAAGTTATTGAAAATTACAGGCAATTTAAGAAGAAAACCAAGGAACTGTTGATTGACCTAGAACCGTATTGCTTAAATGATTATTTTAATACTCGTTTCAATATATAGCTTAATATTGTTCTGTGACGCCATTTCATTTCATTTTTTTATAATATTGTTACTGTATTGTGAAACTATATCTAAAATAAAGCTACTATTCTACTATTCTATTCTTAAAGTCATTGACAGCACTCTATAATTTTATGTTTTAAAAAGTTAACAAAAGAACAGATATTCATATTTTTTCATTTTAATAGTAATTTAGCTCAACTGTACTCTAGTTAGGGACAATACCCGGTTTTACAATTTGTTAAGCCCAAGTTGAGCGTTGTACCCGATGAGTCAACAGATTGCGCGGAGTAGTTTTATGCCTTGAGGATAAGATTTGTCGATACTAAGCTTGTATTAACGTATGGTTGGATATTCTGCACATTCTAAAAATATTCTGATTTGTACAGGGTGCGCTCAAAATGTAGGGTGTCACAAAGTTACATTTTTTTAAATTGGACAACCTGAACTCGAATAGATTTTTGCATTCTACGTGTAATTTCATAACTTTTTCATTATGGGTATAATGTACGAAAAAGTTATAGTTTTCAAGATAATTCGACTTTTAATGAAATTTTTCCGTTTGCAATCATCTATTTGATATGAAAATACTACTCAAATATTGATTCCAAGCGATTCATAACTAAGTCGAAAAAGGCATACGCACTATAAAATATTTGACATCTTATTTACAGGGTATTTTCTTTCTACGTCCAAAGTCAGGAAACTTTAAATTGATAAATGTCACTTTAATCAAATGTAATAGCCTGTATATTTTGCTGCCATTTTATAGCTCTTCCAAAACTTCTTAACTTTTGTAAATAATATCATATGTGCCTATGCGGCATCACATATTTACCGACCCCTTGAACTTCACGGGCCCAGTGTGGGTTCTCTGTTGCGTAATAATGCAAATTGTATTTATTGACAGAATCATTACTTCTCAATGTAGCCTCATCTGAATACATTATAAATTTTAAAAAATTTGGTTTGATTCAATTTGGACACATAACCATTGTGGCAGTAACTTACGCGCTTAATTATAAATTGAAAATATTATTTGTACTGATTTTATTTGCATAAGCGAAACGTGGTATTTGAGCATATCTTCCAAATTAAAACAATATTTCTTAATAATTATTTTTTTTTCTAAAATGATAAATGAAAATACTTTACTCTTACCGGAATTTTCAATTTTTGACTCTTCTTCGTATACCATAAGACTTTTACCGGATTTGTTGGGTGATATTTTGGTTTGAGGACATGCAGAACTTTTCTGAAATAAAATTAACTTACTAGATTCATAGATAAAAAATTTTCCCGTATGGTGCGCACTTTCTGCCGATCACTGTATAACATTGTTTAAGTCCAACATTGAATAATATAATCACTAAATGTATATTGAAACTCGAGTTTTCTGACATCTTGACGTCTATCGTAAACTTAATCTTTGCCACAATACAAACTGTTTATCATGGCCAAGTTATGTGAAAAGAATACCGAGGATGTTCCCATAGAAACTGCCAATATAGCATTTTTAACCTAGCTTATAAATATATGTAAAACTTGTTTAATTATCATTCTTTTCTTTATACCTTAAACCTGTAACACTGAATAAATTGTTTTTTGAAAACGGTTTTTCGACTTTGTAAAATTTAACTGCAAACTTTAAATTTGAGAAAGTTTAAATTCCGGTAAAAGCGTGATTTCTTGGCAGTTTTCGTGGCATAAAAATTGATATATCTGTAATAGTAGTGAGAAACTCTCAATTTTTTTGAGTGAAGTTTGTTATTTACTTGGATTTAAATAAAACAAAAGTGATATGAGTGATAACAAAGATAGTGATGATCCGGACATATTCAGTAATTGTGGAAATCTAAATGATTTTATAGTGCAAAAACAAAGAAGTAATTCTGTTGGTTCAATGCCACTCAGCAATTTTGAAGTAAAAACGGCAAGGTCGTTAAAAACATACCTTGATAAGAAAACCAAAACAAGCAATAAAAAATTTACCGCAAATACTGGAGCATCGACCTTCGACGCTAATAAACAAACTATACAGGGTCAACCAGAAGTTATGGACGTGTTAAATGCATCAAACTCTAATATTCTAATAAATGAAGTGCAAATTTTTAAACCTAGAAATTCCATTTCTAGATCACCAGTCAGGTCCTTAAATTATATCAACTCAGAGGAGAAAAATACTAAGAGAGGCAGATCAGAATCTCAGAGTCCAATAAAGGAAAAACATAATAAAAGACTGTGTGACAGTATATTTGACAATAATGCAGATAATACAAATGACATGACAACTACCCAACGTGAAATGAGAGATGAGAATAAGGAAAACATGGATGAAATAATACAAATCTTAGACAGTATTAATAGTGCAACGAGTAAGAAAACTGAAGAAAATATATTGTTTTCTCATACTGAACAGGACATAATTAGAAGTGCCACTTTTGAGCTCTTAAAAAAACTCACAAGAATGATTCAGTATATTGGTACTTTGGAAATCGAAAAGATGAAGCTAAATGAAGAAAAAGATACATTTAAACTACGTCAAAATATTTCAGCAAATACACCTACGGTATCGTATAGTGAATCACTACAAGCTGGATTATCTAAGATATATAATCAGCCGGGAAATAAAATGACAAATGAAACTAAAAAATGGACCACCCCTACTCAAACAAGAAAATATGAAACCATTATTAGATTAAACAATGTAAATGACTCCAAGAAAGTACTTCAAACACTTAAAAAAGACCTAGATGTAGGTCACTTAGATGGCGGACTGAAAACTATTAAAACACTTGGAAGTGGTGCAGTAATTCTGGAGAGCCATAGTGAGACGCAGCAAAATAAATTGAGATCAGCATTGAACAAAAATGAAGACCTTAAAATAAAGGAGATTAGCTGTGATCCCATGATGTTATTTACTGGTATAGATTGTGAATACAATCCAGATGACTTCATCTCAGAGTTTATTAAACAAAATCCGGATATACAATTAAAATTTGGAGCTGATGTTAAAAATAGAATTAAATATATGACAAAAAGAAAATGTAGAAACCCCAGACGTGAGAATTGGATCTTTCAAGCATCCCCGGATATTTTTAAATATATTATCAAATCGGACAATTTACATCTAGATCTAACTAAACTGTATGTAAATGAATATTTTAATAAGGCCTTATGTTACAATTGTTGTTCTTTTGGACATGTACTAAAATATTGTACAAACAAAACTGTCTGTTTCAAATGTGGGGATGCACATGAAGGCTGGAACTGCCCTGCCGGTTAAAGATTACAATGTCCCAATTGTAAAAAAATGGGATTTGAGGACATACACCATTCTGCTAGATCTGTTCAATGCGCAACTTACAGGAGTAAGTTAAAGCAGTATCAACAACACATAAACTATAATGGATAATAAAAATTGTAGAACTAAATCACTTATGTGCTATCATCAAAATGTTAGAGGGCTAAGAACGAAGACCTTGGACGTATTGACCAATACGTCTGATTCCCATTATGACTTAATAACATTCACAGAAACATGGTTACATGATGGTATATACAATAGTGAGATGTTTAGTGATTCATATCAGGTATATAGGACAGATAGAGATACTAAAATGACAAATAAATCGAAAGGTGGAGGAGTGTTGTGTGCAGTAAATAAAGTATTTCAATCAGAAAAAATCAACCTAGAAATTCCAATTGGTGTAGAAATGATTGGTGTAAAAGTTCATACTCTTGCGCAGTCAATCTTAGTTATTGTTGTTTACATTACTCCAAACACTAAATTAACCACTTATGAATCTTTTTTTTCTTACTTAGAATTAACTCTGATAGGACTAGCATGTGATTTTATTATACTAGGTGATTTTAACATACCAGATTTAAATTCTAACATAGGTCTAAGTCTTACCAATTTTTGCAACCTAATCCACAGTAAACAATTTAATTCTATTCTCAATCAGCAAGGCCGAATACTAGATGTAGTTATATCTAACCTCGACAATTGTCATGTTAACAGATGTTATGATCCTGTTGTCAATGAAGATGTTTATCACCCGGCCTTAGATGTGAATCTTGTGATTAAACATACTATATCTGTCTGCAATGCTAACGCCAGTGGCTATAATTTTGCAAAGGCGGACTTTTTAGATTTATATAATAGGGTAAGAACTGTAGATTGGAATGCCTTGGATGCCGATACAAATGTAAATTCTGCCATGAATACTTTTTATAATATTTTATATAAAATCTTCGATGTTTGCGTTCCACAAAAAAAGCAAAGACGAAATAAATATCCCCCGTGGTTTACTTATGAAATAGTTTTGGATATTAGGGCTAAGGAACGAAATCTTAAAATTTATAAAAAAACTAAGCTACCTCAATGTTTGTATGATTATAAATATCTGAGGTCCAAAATTAAGAGAGACATAAAAACAGCCTACAATGATTACTTATTAAAGTGCGAAAACTCTATACAACAAGATCCTAAGCAATTTTGGAATTTTGTAAAATCTAAAAAAAGTTGCTCCCAGGGCATTCCACAAGAAATGACCTTAAACAATAGAAAATACTCTGGGGAAAAAAATGTAGCTCAGGCATTCGCTTCTCACTTTGAGTCAGTTTACGCTAAAACCGATGTGAGGAATAATGCAAAATATTCGTCAAATCAGGGGCAGGTCTTGGAATTTATACCTATAACTGAAAATGAGGTTACTAAGGCAATCGTGAATATGAAAAACAAAAAGACATTGGGTCCGGACAATATTCCAAGGTATATTCTTAAAGGTTGTAAGGAATATTTAGCAAAACCACTAACTTATCTATTTAATTTGTGCATTAAAAACAGGACCTTCCCTGATATTTTGAAATCAGCACGTGTTGCCCCTGTCTTCAAATCTGGTGATAGAAATGATATTGCTAATTATCGACCAATCTCGGTTTTATCTAATGTTTCAATTGTATTTGAGAATATTTTATGTAACCGATTAAGCTTTCATGTAAAACAAAGTATCTCCGAGGTGCAGTATGGCTTTCGGAGAAATCATTCTACTGTGGGAAATTTAATTGATTTTGTGGAATACACGACCAGTGCCTTGGCGGAAGGATATCAAGTGGATACTATATATACTGATTTTGCGAAGGCATTTGATCGTGTGAACCACGAAATTTTAATATCTAAACTTAGTCAGTTTTCTCTGTCACAAGACTGGTGTTCTTTACTAGAGTCCTATTTGACTGATCGAATGCATTATGTTTCTGTAAAAGGCCATAATTCGAACACCTATTGTGCTATCTCCGGAGTTCCTCAAGGTTCAACTCTGGGACCTTTGCTGTTCTCGCTTTTTATAAACGATATTGTTCATTGTGTGAAGAATAGTAAAGTATTACTTTTTGCTGATGATATGAAAATATTTAGAAGGGTTAATAAAATTGAGCATTGCGTTTTACTTCAGGAAGATATAAATAATGCATTTGACTGGTCACTTAGAAATCATTTATCTTTTAATATTCAAAAGTGCAAACATATGTCTTTCACATACTCAAAGACTTCACTTATATTCAACTATCAAATTGATAGTACCTCTCTAGAATGAGTTACCTTAAAGAACGATTTGGGAGTGACATTTGACTCTAAACTATCATTTGCTGAACACATTACTCAAATAACTTCTCAGTCTTATAAAAATTTGGGTTTTTTGTTCCGAAATTCAAAATCTTTTAAATCTAAAAAGACCCTACAAGTTCTTTTTAATGCTTTGGTTCGATATAAGTTGGAATATGCAAGTGTTGTATGGTCACTTCTTTACACTAAATACATACAAATGATAGAAAAAATACAAAAAAAATTTCTTCGGCTGTCTGCCTTTATCCTAAAAGTTGAACATAGCCACAGTTATATATCGAACTTGGAGCGATATAACTTAATGTCATTGTACAGCAGAAGAGTTTATTTCAGTATAATTTATATATATAAAATATTTAACAATCTTGCTATTGATGGGACTACCTTAAATCTAGTTTCACTCTGCATTCCCTATAGGACTAGACTGAGAGGTTATCGTACATTTACTCTTAAAACACCCAGAACTAATTACCAAAAAAAATCACCAATTTCAACAATGGTAGTAAATTATAATCAGTTTCAATTAGTATGTGACATTTTTAATGATAACTTTAAAAAATTTGTTAGAAATATTAAAACAAGTCTCTTAAATACTTCAGGTTTTGTGAACATAATATTGTTAAATTAGTTACCTATTAAAATGTATAGTATCTTTGAATGGGTGTATTTTAGATTTTAGATAAGTTACTGTTCTGATATTTTTACCTAGTTGACATTTTATTTTTAAGCCTTTTCTTTAGTTCTAAGATTATAGTTATAAACGCAACTTGTAATTGGGCAATGACCTGTAATAGTTGTACACAATAAATAAATAAATAAATAAATAAAAGAAAAAGACGGGGGAATTGAATAAATCGAATATGAATGTAAAAAAAACTTTTTCTTATAAAATATTTCAGTTTAAAGAAAATTTTTTAATTTATTTCATTTTTGCGCACTCTATTTGAGTAATAAAAAAAAATATACAATAAAATGAAAACGCAATAAGATGTGTTAGACTTATAACTATTTAGTCAATATTATTAGTTATTATTTGTGCAATCTCTGTATTTTTTCTATTATATGATCAATATATGTTACATAATTATTTGTTTCTTCCTTTTTTTAACTTGCACTTAGATATATACAAAATACCCAACTTATAACCTTAAATTGCGGCACGATAACAATGATCATTTTAAAAATGAAAATACAATAAAAAAAATATACATCCCTCAAGTAGTAAAGGGGCGAAAATACCTTTCATAGTTTTTTTGGTACTTAGTTTTCTTTGTAAGTAACTGTGGTATAGGCAATTAAGGTTCTATAAAAAATTGAAAACTATAAAAGGGAAGCGGTGGCTTTATGGGACTAATACCGTTCTAACTAAAACTAACCCAATGAATTATGCACACACATAAGACACAAGAAAATTGATGCGCTATTCTACAGATGACTTCTTGTTCAAAAATGTTTAGAACAATTTCCTAACATAAGCGGAATTTTCGGAAAAAGGCGTAATCGTCGAACGTATTTCTGCTGCTGATTTACAGCCGAGGAAACACAATTTAAAGAATTTCCAATATATATGTATCATTGTTGTAAACGTTTATTATAATAATATACTAGTACAAATTATTACATTTAAAAAGGGCTAAACGGTTGATTGTAATAATTGCCATATTAAGCCAGATCTGTCTAAAGATAGTATTTTTAACTTTAACCAAGATGAGTTAGGTTAGGTCCTACCTGACTCATCTTGGACTATAAGTTGTAGGGATAGGCCCCGCGTACACTTCCAAATTCACTAATATGGCTGACGTCTTATTATTGTTGTGATGCCAATAATACAGATACGTAAGAGCGGCGATTTAGCGATTCGCACTAGATTTAATGGACACGTGCTGGCCGCATCAATGCATTTATATATTTGGGATGTCTCAGGAGAAAGATTAACCGCACCAATGTGTTCAAAATATGGAATGTTTTTATATTGTTATACTACATACATTTTGATTGTTATTGTATTGAACTAATTTAAATAATACCTTATGAATTGACAACGAAAATATTTATTTAGACATAATAAACAAAAAATGTTAATATTACAAATGACTCAATATTTTTATTTTTCGCTTCGTTTTATCTGTTTTTTTTTTAACTATATATATTACGATTTGCATATTTTAACGTATAAAATATCTTTAATCTAACAAATAATAATTTAACAATATATATAATGGGAAGGTTTCTACATAGATGAACAAAAGTGATTTTGCTCATTTGGTTAAGAAAAAAATGGAAAATTCCTTCATTATTTGAAACATCATGAAAAAATTTTAAGAATATATTTTCTAATTTATAAATATAATGAATAAATTCTTCACTTGGTGATTTTAAGCTTCCAGAAATGCCTTCTTTGTCGCCATAAGCTTTTAATTGTAAACATATTTTATTTTTATCTAGGGCCTGAGACTGTTTGGAAAATTGGATACAAATATCGCACGAATGTATTCGTAAAGCTTTACTTATTAAATAGCCACAAACATAAATGAACGGATTTTGTGTTGTCATGCTTTCAGTCCTATAGTCATAATCAGGCAGAGTTATTGCTTGAGGAGCCTTTTTTTCTGCACTTTTTTTGTCTCATAAACAACACTATTAGTACGTTTTAATTGTGTTAGAAGAACACCTAAATCGTCCTCACAATTCATATGTTCGGAATGCAAAATATATATTATATACAATATATAGTATATTATCAAACAAAAATTTTGAAAAATACTTTGTACTTTCTGCGATACGTCCTTCACATTAATGGGATTGCCTAATAATGGGGCATCCGGAGTTAGGGATACATCTGCAATATAAATACAAATTATCGCTAACTTTTCCATAAACCAAACATAGCTTCTTAAAATATGTGTTAAATGAATTATTTCTATTTACTTTACCGATATGACAAGAATCTTTTTAGGTGGTTCCTCAGTAACATCATCCAACGATCGTTTTGGACCACGAAAAATTGATGGTACAGCGTCATTATAAAGCCGCTTCAACCCTGCCGAGGAAATCGACACTCATTTTTTGTTAAAGTGATCTTCACAGATTTTATAATATGTAACATTTTTTTGGAGAAGATCTTCTCTTCCTACTGCTTTAGGCCAGATTGCAGACCTAGAAATTTAATAGTTTTCGATTTCAATAATTGTGATCCTATTATACCTATATTTTAAATAATTTCAAAAAATGAAACCTACAACACTGGTTATTATGTTAGTTGAATCATCTTTCCAAACAAAGAATAGGTCAAAAATACGTTATAGGAATATCTTACCTTAAACTATCTTTTGGAAACCCAAAAAGTGTCTTTTGTCCACCGCTTCTGGTAAAACAATGCAAATAAACAGACTTATGTCCAGGCATCTTATTAAAATAACAACCAAAATAACATAGGCACACGTACTACACTCAACAGTTTATTACCGATCGCGTTGCACCGATAATCGCTAGCACTAAACTGATACCCGTACTATACGACAAGAAGTCGGCTCTTTCTCGGGGGGCGTGGTTTTTACGAGGGTTGAATACGACGCTGTCGCTTACTTACGTATCTGTAACCTTGGTGATGCCGCTGTGAAGAATTGACCTGAAAAAATCTGAGTTAACCATGTACCAAAAAATATGTTCAATAAAATAGATGCAGTTAAGAGGGCGGAGAGCGCGAAACTGTTCTACTGTCTCATTGACTACTATCTAAAAAAAGCCGTAACCTGAATTTTAATAAAATATCACTTAAACCCACCCCCCATCTTTAGCAGTGCAGAATGCAATTACTGCATCCATATAGAAGTGAAAAATCGAATTAGGAAAAGACAGAACAAAAAAAATAGTCTTTACGAATTCTACAAAGGCAATTAAACATTAATTATAATAATTATTGCCGAGATAGTATCATTTATAGGAGACTCAACAAACAAAAACAAAACATGCAGAGGTCCTTAAATCAATATAATAGGAATAGCAGAAAACTACTGGCAAGCCTGGTGTCCTAATAGGATACACCCACTTGCAAATACAATAAGAACATACCAACTTACAAGCGCTAGAAATATGGTTACCCACACGCTTTTCACTACAAACGCAGAAGAAAATGAAATTAAAAAAGTAGAAAACTTAAAAGCCAAATTAAGATCATTGGCAATCGAAAGCGCTGCATTAATGTTCATTAAAGAATTATTAAAAAATCAAAAAGCAAACCTTTTGCAAGTAATCTCTTTGTTTATTGATCTCTCATGTAGAATAAAAGTTGTGAATGTAAGACACAATAAGTGAAACTCTTGAAGCGACGTTTTACGTGATTAGCCTATTTTACTCTGTCTTAACCTGACTAAAAGAGTCTTCCTTGGTGATATTAAAATATCTCCATTATCAAGGACGTTCTCATATTTCAAGTTAATTAAACTTTCCACGAAAACAAGAATTCCCGCTTAATTTATGTTATCTTGAAATGCCTTTATTTATTTTACAAAGGCTTGGTTAAAACGAAGCAAAACATTTTTCGTCCTTTTTTTCAACTATAAATTATTCCTTCGTATTATGGTTTAAGGACAAGCATGTCAAGACGACAAATTTAATTTAAAAGAGGCGTAATTAAAGAGGCCCTGGGTCATTAATTTGCTTTTTATTTTTAGTGGCAAATTGTCTTTCTTTTAATTTACTTTTGTTTCGTCAAATTATATAGTATCCGTTATAATTTCTAATGATGGTATTGATATTTGAATAATGCTATTAAAATTGTAAACCTTGGAAATATTCGCATCTAGCTAAACTATTTTATGCATGCATGTGCATTTTGTGCATTATGTATATTATGATAGTAAATATAGGTTTACGTTTGTTTCGTTAATTAGTCAGCGACTTGAACTTCTATTATCTTGCTGTGTTGCTGCTAAGCCATTTTTCTAAACGGGGTGGGGGAGTTGTTGAGGTAGATAGGGGATCGGGGGAAAGTAGTTTACTTTTAATTTGTTGGTTATAAGTGAATCGGTTAGAGAGGGGAGGGGAGGGAAGGGGGAAAGAATGGGAGGGAATGGGAGGGAATGGGAGGCGAGAAGAGGGGAGGGGAGGGGATTTAGCCAGTTCATCGGTAATCTATATGATTTATGGGGATTGGGGTGGATGTTTGTTTGTGTTATTAGAGGATTCAGAAAGACGTCCGTCCGTTTGTAATAATCAATAATAAGTTTGTCTATGTATTTGGTTATAGTCGATATTTGTAGGTTGTTATGCGGTGCTGTGTTGATCATCGTGAAGCGAGGAACATTTTTCCTGATAGTAAGCACTCCGTTTTGAAATGTCTGAAGTGTGCGAAAAGTCGACTTATTTATGACGCATGAGGAAACGATTTAAAATTAATCGTTTATAGGCACTAGTCAAATAATTGTCTTATACAGTAAAGTCTTGGTGCTTAAGTCTAGTCGGCTTCTGTTGATAAGGCAATAAATGGCACCAAGTTGACCGTTGGCTTTTTCCAAACGTTATCTTTTCAAACAAGGCGCTTATCGAAACTCAGATATTTTACTTTATCACGCCAGTTTAGCCTAGAGTTTTTGACTTGTAGTCTAGTTTGAGGAAATTGACATGCAGTCTGGTTTGAGGAAATTGACATGTGGACCTCGGAATGTATTTAAACGAATTTAGGAATATCGCTGGTATAGATATTGTACAGAGCCGGTGCAAGGAGGGAGCCCTGCGGTACTCCGGCTCTGACATGTCGCACAGTCGATATTGCATTTTTTGACGAAACCGCGAAAATCCTGTCCGTCTAAATATAATGAATTATTAATAGGCTTTCACAGACGAAAGCGATATTTTAGACGATCTAGTATGCCGCGGACCCCGTCTGTCAAATCGGCATGGGAGTTCGTAGCGTACTATACGGACCCGATCGGTAACATACGAGGTGGGTAAAGGGACAGGTCCCTGCAAATTTTTTACGGTACGATTCAACTTATTCATTTTGTGGTGATGGAGTGAACAAAAGAAATTTTGACCGAATTTATCTAAGTTCCCGTGAATTTGTAACCAAATTTGTTTCGTTCTGATTTCCATTTTTTCACCCACATATCGTCCTTTTTACTTTAACTTCATTATTTTGGGCAATTTGTAACATGGCCTATGGCAGCATTTTTTTTTCTTATTTTGTGGTTCACTTATCTTCCGTACGCGAAATACTTTCACGAGTATTTTAGACTAGGTTAAAATATCAGATCGTAGGATCAGGTGTTTCCAAATTCAAAAGATTTTATCACTAGCTAAAGTCCGCGTCGGTGGAGGACTTGATCGTTATGAAAATGAAAGGCTACGTATTTGTATGTATGAGCACTAAAAACCAAATCACTTACAAAGTCGGCGGACGTGGTATGTCATGTTTAATCTTTCTGCAAAGTCGTCCGACAGTGCCGCTCCGAGTGTAAGAGTCTAACTTTATTAGGTAAATAGTCGAACCTGCCCTTATCAAGCGCCCACACCCGGCGTGCTATTTGTGATCATATTTTCGCATGGCAACACTTAAGTTTTTAGTATGTTTGCAGCAAGAACTGTCAATCTAGAAGCAAATTTCATATCTAACCCTGCGTATTTTTTATTTTATTCTCGTTTTGTTATCGCGTGTTTCGGTTTCGTTCTTTATTTATTTGATTTTATTGATTTTATGAATTTGTGCTCTCCTATTAATTCCTCGATGGACTATGTTGCCAGGATGCGCCTCGCTCGCACAAACCACCCATACAATATCAAAAGTATATTTTAAAACAAATTGATGTTGTTGAATCTCAGCTTTCTAAGAAACCAATACTTATTTTAGACGATAAGTACAAACACCTACAAGATCTACAAGAGTTTTATTTCAATTTTTTAATCCCGCAACTGTATTATTTCTTAGTATTATTATTATGATTAAGTCACTATGATTTTATTAATAAACTCAACTGAAATGCATAGTTAGTGCTTTAATACCCTACCAACCATTTAATAAATTGAACCTGTTATTTATGCTGTGGCTTGGAATGCATCCAATCTGAATATTCAATACTCTTCAATTTCTCCAATGTAGGTATGTTTTTATATTATTTATAAGACTATGAAAAAAATGGTTTCTATTGATAATAGTTTCCTGGCTTCTTCTTACTTTCATATTGCTGTACATCAAAATACCATTAAAAATAAGTTCTACCGTAGACTGTTCTATTTCCTAAAAAAATTACTTTCACTATAACGGCACAAAGGAATTTCTATTTCTAATTTTTTTAAATATCGCCTATATAAAGTCAAAATTTCCATTATTTCGTATATTTTACTCTATAAAACTTTTCTAAGAGATGATGAGAAAATAAGCTGAATTAACATAACGATCTAGGATCTAGGCATTTTGTTTGATTTATGGTCCACATCGATAATACTAGCACAAGCTTTTAAGATAACTGGCTGGTGGTGTTTTAATAAGGATATGGTAATGTTGAGACTTTAGAAACGTGGAAGTATTAAAAGTAGTATGTTACGTTGTTCTTAAAAGTATTTTAAAAATCTGCTCTCGTGGTTGGTAAAAACACATCAAATGTAAGCGTAATGTCATGGGTGGTCTTAGTTCCCTACATTTTTTAATAGAAATAATTAGGCAAGAGGCGTTCAAATGTTGGGGAAATTGTATTTATGACACGTGTTGCACTGTAGATGTTTAATCATTAAAGAAATAACTCAATTTAGACAAAAAATCAATTCGGACGCATAATTTATTCAAAAATACAAAAAAATTTATTAATTTTAACCATCAAAATGTTTGGTTAGAATAAAGATCAATAAATAAACTGCTGCAAACCTACCAAAAACTTAGGGAATTCAGGATTGCCATGCTAAGCGTAAAAGTATTAATCCTTTCGGATTATTTAAAACTATAGTCTGAAATCTATGGCGAAAGAATCTTCCAGCTTCTGCAAGAAAATTTAGATGATCATATTCGTATCATGAATCCCTAATAATAAATAATTTAAAGATTTTAATATCAAACAGTGAGCATTAACTGTTAAGCGGAATGTCGAAAGGCGTCTACTATTGTGACAGCAGTGAATCATTTAATGGAGCGAATCCATCTTTATCACCTTTTTTTCCAATCCATTTCAAAAATTAAGTAAAATATATAGTACCTAAATAAGAAATAAATAAAATAAAGTATTTTTATAAATTATTCTTAGATAATAATTTAGGTTAGTTCAGTATGTAAGGTTGTAACTATTGTCTAGTTTGTTGTAGTAGTAATTAGTTTAGTATAAGACCTAAACAATATAATACTGCCATAGGATTATGTGGAATAATATTGGTCAGGGAAAAATGGCAAGAGTCAATTTCGTAATCCGATGAATGTACTTCTAAACTCTGATCCGTTAAAATTATAAATATAAATAAAAAAACAAAAGAATGTCAGCAAGTGCATCACCTACTTCTAAATGCATCTCTTACGAAAAATATAAGTACTAGTAAAGCAATTTTTAAAATTTTGAAGTCTACAAACTAAGGAAGAAGAGTTTAATAACTCGCTTCTTGAATAAACTAACCTAAACTCTAAGGCCCTTCCCAACCAGCATAAATACATACATAAGACGTTTTAAGTACGTACTAGTCGGACATAAAGTACGTCTTATGCATGTACGTTATTGGACGTAGTACGTACATTTTACAAACTTAGTACGTAAATTTTCCACACAATTGTACTTAATTAAGACGTACGACAAGTACATCTTATGTACGTACGATAAACGTATATTTAATGTACGTACATTTACTGTACGTGTTAAAGATGTACGCACACTTCGTGCTATGTACGTACTACATACGTAAGAAGTACGTTGTTTGTACCTAAAATGGATAAATAATAACTACTGATAAAGTATCTACAATAATATATTACAATAAATTTGTTGGTTAATATTTAGTAACATTCTATATATATTGTGTATATATGAATGTATTATTATCTATCTGATACCCCGAGATTATTATTTGTTTCCCCATCGTTATCATTATTTTTCGCTTTTTGTTTATATTTTAGTCAATCGGGGGTCCTCCTTAGCAATTTGGCTATTTCCTGCTCTGCCTCTTTTTTATTTCAGCTTTTTTCTTTTCTCATAAGGGCATCTTAAATGAAAATACTTTAATTACAACCCAGAAAATACAATATTTTATAGTATATACAAATACAAGTCAACTAAATAAAATAAGCCATATTTTAAAGAAACTTTAAGATGATTAAAACAAAAAATTAGGGGAGATAAAATAAAAATAATATCAAGATACAAAATACACTCATCCTACTCTACTTGACTACTATACACTACACCTCCAGTTGAAAACGTCCAATTTCCGTTTCATCATTATAACTTTTGCAATTAAAAACTGCGAAAATCTTTTTTTCTGGTATCTTTTTAGCCTGGTGATTCCAAATAAATGCTCCCATGCTTCGTTTAATAAAGCTTGCAAATTATTTCCTGCCAATATGCACATTTTAGACTCCTAAAATGGTAAATGTACTTAAACATTATCAAAAATAAACATTCTTACTATATTAATACCTAACGTAAAGGGCTGTTAAGGTCTTATTCAATTGTTAATTGAATTTTACCTTAAAATACATATAGGTATCTGTATATCAAGTTTTACTATACAACTTTTTAAATAGAATGGGTGGTCAAATCTTACCAACTTTCTGAAATGTTCTGGTAGATTTAAGAAATCTTCAAGTGCCAGTAGATCTGCTTCACTATTACAAGCTCGATTACAAGTAACTTTTACTTGACTAAGCGCCCCAGGACTAATAGTTTCAGTATTTGATACCTTAAAGTTTTTTACTTGGAATGTCAAGCCTCTCAGAAAAAAATGCTGTCTTAAAATTTCAGCATTGAATTCAGCTAAAAATAAAACGAATCGTAATCGACATAGCTAAGTACATTTAAGGTTTTTTAAGCTTCGAAACTGTTTAAGAGGCATTTCTACTACTCAAGTTACTATTTACCTGTAAATTGTATATCAAATAATAAATTAACGAACAAAGTAATAAAACTTAACGCATTTAGAGGAAAACGTCCTGTTAAAATTCGCCAATTCGTTGAGAAACATCGGCAATACAACAAAAAGAAGCCACACTTACAAACTCAAAAGTTTGGTTAAGTTAATTTAACTGCACAGAAAGACGTCCGAATAGTGTCGGATTTTTACGACGTAAGCAAGCGCGAAATTTAAATCGCTAGCGGATAATAATAATTAACCTTACAAGCACAGAACAAAAAAATGTCCAAGTTTGAAAAAGGTCTAATTTAATTATTTTTTATTAGTAATTTAGTTTTACATAAGGTAAAACATTGTTACATTATGTAATAAAACATACCTACATAACAACGTATCATCCCAACCGTTTTTTAGACGTTGGTACATTTAAGGATGATACATTGTACGTACAATCCAGAATGATCGTTGTACATACACAATATGTCAGAGAAAATACGTACTTAAAATGTACATTTTACTTACTGTACGTACGGGACATAAAACGAACACAATAAGCACGTCTTTAGTACGTAGGGTGTTTGTTGGGTTACTACTCTACATTAACGGCAAAAGGTCATGGAGTTTACGATTACATCCCACTTTAGCATGATCAAACGATATCAGTTAGAAATAAGTATGGCTAACTTTATAGCAGTGGCGGCTCGCCAGGGGTGGCAGGGTCGGCGGTGCCGACCCAACAAAATAGGAGAATATAACAGTAATAAATCTGAAATCTCTCATTCAATACTAAAAATGTCTATATTTTTAATTTTAACGATTTTTTAAAGCGAATGTTCTTTTAAATTTAACAAAAACAGTTTGCTTCTATTATTTATTATTATTTGTAAACGTATTTACCCTTGCACCGGTCGGTCATCTCCATATTAGACCATAAAAACGGCCGAAAGTCATATTAGTAGGCCTCAGGCCCCAGTTTATTTATTTATTGCGGCTAGCCGATTGAAAAAGGCAGTTTAATAGGCAACCAAACATATAATGATACTCTTTCTCTCTCTCTCTCTCTCTCTCTCTCTCTCTCTCTCTCTATATATATATATATAATATGCGAATATCCTTATTAGCAACACACCGGCAGATTGGAATCTGCCTTATGTTGCCGATATGACCACTATTTTATTATATTTGAAGAATAATGACAAATATTAAATAATAATTAAAATGTAATACCTCCATATTTAGGTAATGCGTAGTGTATGGTAGACATTACTTAATTATTTGTTGTAAAATGGTCAATGGTTTTAATTTTTAATGTTTTTTTTTTCAAATTATGTTTTCAAAGATCAACGTAAATGAACTAGGCGATACTGGCAACCGCGGAGATTCTCGACCGACAGTGTAAAGTACCGGAACTGGAACCGGAGTTAGCTTATCCCTGGTTTTACTTAGTGCTTGTGACAATTTCCATTATTTTTCTAGCCTAAGTACCTAAGTATTTCAGTTTTTTTGTCTTGTGTACTTGTGTTGTGACGTTGATTGTGCAATTTACATTTAAGGGTTATTTTTTGTGGTGTTTTGCCGGCTCCAGGCTTTAAAAAGGGGTAAAATATTAGGCGTAAGTAGAGAAAGTAAAAAAATGGAGGGAAACGCTTCCAATCCAGCTCAAATTGTAAGTATTACTAAGAGTAATGATATTGTTAATGACCTTTTATTTCAAAATTTTGCTAATGATTTTCCCAACTACTTAATGAATAGTTTATTAACATGTTATTCCACCTTTTTTAATAAAACCAAACTGGAAAACGAATTAAAAGTATTATATGCGGATCAAGAAATATTTGGAAAATGGGAAAAGTTACTTGATATATATACATTTATTTATTCAAACCAGCTGCAAAACACTGTTCCCGAGATTTTTAAACTGGCTTCCTTAATTATTTCTTTAGCTCCAACATCGGCATCAAATGAGCGCGATTTTTCTTGTTTAAAACGAATTAAAACTTATGCACGTAATACTATGAAGCAAAAACGGTTAACCAATTTGTCGTCAATTGCAATAGAAAAATCTTTAATAAAAGAAATACAAAAACACAAACATTTTACGATGATGTTATTTATCATTTTGCTACGTCAAAAAATCGACGAATTGAACTAATTTATAAACATTCATAAAGTTTCAAACGTTCTAATTTAAGAATAAACTGACTATTTTATTCTCTTGGTGTTGTAATGAAAATAAAGTCTTCTTAATTTAAGATCACTTAAATACCTATTGCTCTTATGATACGCATGAAAATTTTTATATATTTTTAAATTTTTTCATATTTTCTGAGGGGCACAGCAAATCATTGAGTTTTTGATTAAAATTTTTCCGAGAATTTTGCCGACCCTGTTGAATAGCTCACGAGCCGCCACTGCTTTATAGTTAAAACGAAAGTACCGTCTAAGAGGGGAGTTAAATAAGAAATCAATTGCAGAGCCTTACGCAAAAGAGATCAAATCAAAAACCACCAATTCTCTAAGCATTTTGATGGCGCACGTTTAAGGATAAAACATGAGGCTCGGACTTCGTCTATTTTTTATTACAAAATATTCATAGTCCAGCTATCAATTAACAAAAATAGCAACAATTGGAAATCTGTTTTCACGGAACCAAATAAAAAAATTGTAAAACTCCTAGGTAATATTACAAGGAACATATTGACATAGTTTCAACAAGAGAAACGTCGGCTTGCAGTCAGTGATCTCATTCACGTAAATAATATATCATATGGAATGATTTCTGTCTGCCATGTTGAATTTTTAGGCGAACGGTTAACTTCGACAACCATCAGCGCATGGATAACTTAGTTCAGCACCTACATGCCAGAGAGCAGCACGGTGGTTCAAATACAGTAATCTTTTCTTGGTTACCCGACTTTACATATAATTGTACTAAGATTCAAGGTTCAAGGTATAATATGCAGTATGCAAAATAAATTACAATATTCAAAAAATGGGGAACGCACACATTCCATAAGTACAAAAATACATCTGATATCTGGTAAAACATAAATTTAAAATATTAAACAAAGATAGTTTATTTTAATAATTAAATCCATACCTACCTTAACTAATTTTTATTTCAGAAGTCGCGTTCTACCCTATGTATGAACTGCCAATTTAGGGTTGATAAGAATTTTAATAAATAAGCAATAATTTAATGGTCTTATCCTTATACATAAAATATCTTATATATATTTTTTTTAACCCCTGAACCACGTCTTTTGCATAATATTTATATTAAAAAAATTATATAGTCTAAATTGAGTCCCTAAAAACAAATCATAAGCGGAGCAAAAACGTAATATGTAGAGATTAGAGTTAAAAACGATTTCATGGATAAAAATAAGTTATATATAAATTACTTTGTTTCATTAGGTCAAAGATAACGCAAAAGTTGCAAATAATGTCTGAAATAAAAAAGGATGATTTTATTCCACCCATGGGTAAGAAGAAACTATGGATATTTGAGGGCAGTTAGACATGTATATTGCAGGATATACCGTTGGTAAAATATGGCAGGATAAACATATAAAAAGCGCGAGGCAAGCTTTCATGGAAGGATGGTCCACTGGAATAAAACACCCCCGGGAAAAGGTAAAAGATTATTAATTACTTACATTGGTAGCAAAAATGGATTTGTCGATGGCGGCTTACTAGCATTTAAATCAAAACGGAATGAAGACATGAACGCTGATATCTTTGAAGAATACTTCCAGCCAATGCTAGATTTTATTCCTCCTGGGTCTGTTATAAATTGGATATTGCCAGCTACCACTCAAGAAAATCCGAAAATATACCAACGTCTTCTTGGAAAAAAAATCATTTATTGGCTTACTGTAAATAAGAAGCCATTTCATAAATATATGCAGAAAAAGGAGCTATTAGAGATTGTGAAGTTGAATAAACCTCTTAGTACGAAATTTGTTGTCGACGAAATCGCTTCAAAACAAAATATAACGGTAATTCGCTTTTCGCCATATAACTGTGAATTAGTCCCCATAGAATTGGTGTGAGCGAAAGTAAAAGGGTTTGTAGCAAGGCATAATACCACTTTTAAAGTGAGAGACGTTGGAAATCTCTTGCAAGAGGGAATAAAGACAGTGGATTGTGAAAAATGGAGTAATTGCGTCGAACATGACAATGTGATTGAAATAGAAGAAATAATGTGGGAAGCGGATAACATGCTAGGAAACACTGTAGAGCCCCTTATTATTTCTCTTGACCCCAACAACAATAGGTCATCGGAACATGATGACTAAAATTTAAAAATTAAATTGTACACAGTAGATTTTTTTTTATAGATGTTAATGTTTATTTCAATTTATCTATTTTCATATTATTTTTACTCCTAAATAAGTTTTTATCTACTTAATGTTAGAATAATTAATATCTAAATTATCTGCCTATCTCTATAATTTTATTATAATCAAGAACAGTTATTATTATACTTTTGTTCTAATAAAGTACCTGAAGTAACTCCGCCGTAACACTACCTTCATTCGCCAAATTCGTCTTTCTATTATATGCTAATTCGGGTGACCCCAATTTAGGACCGATTCGGGTTAGTGAGGAGTGAAAAGAGACGCGTTATGCACGAGTTCCATACAATATTTTTTCTACGATCGTAAACGAAAGACTGCATAGGGTGGTACAAGTTAATTTATGGGCCTATTTTAAATATTAGAAACTATTTATAGAGAGTTGCGGTATCCAAAAATACGTATTATAAATTTGTAATAATGACAGATTTGTTATAGAAACTCGACCTTGTTAAAAAAAGTAGATCAGAGTGAAAAAAAGTTCCATAACGGTTAATTTGTTCACTCTCACCTTATGCCATGTGGACCGTTCACACCGTTTCATTCTGATATACTTTTTTTAACATGTTAAACAAAGATGTGCTTTATGCATTTATAATGGCGAAGAAAAGTCTAGTTGTTATAACAAGCGTAGAAAAAGTATATTTTATTATACTTATAGCAATAAAACAGATATATAACATAAGATATCGTCGGCCCAGTGCCAAAGGCGCGAATGTGCATTTTCGGAAAATAGCAAATAATATTTAAGTGATAATTTAAAAATACTTGTGATTGCTCGCAACTTATTGTTTGATGTGAATTATAATATACAGATGGTCTATTTTAATAACTATATTTAAAAAATTAAGTATATTACTTAGTTTTTAAAAAATGGCACATTTGTGATTTTGGCGTTGACACTTTTATAAAGGTACAAAAAATCTGCAATAAAAAATAACAGGAATGTGCAAAAAAATACACCTATTCCATTGTTATAAATTATTTTATTGTTAAAATTAAATTTGGTCACAATGGAATCTTGGTTTTTACTACAAAATAAAAATGGTAAATCTTATTCTAAAGGAAAAGCATCGTCATCTATTTCTTCGTCATCAGGCTCTGGTAAATTATCCCTCCTCGTTTGATTTGATTTTAAAGTTTGATAAAATCCATGATAGACTTTAGGAATAATCAAATCATTACACATTTTCCTTAAGTCTTTCAATTTGGCCTCAGAAATATCCAGTTCAGCTTTGTACGCTTTTGCAACTTTGGATTCTGTACTGGGGCGTCCTCTATTACGTTTAAGCGAAACCTCCGTAAAAGCATCTTGGTCTTCTTTTGTAGAAAACTTTAGGGGAATTTCTCTTACTGTAATGAAGCCAACAAACTTTGCGCCAAGGAATATTTTTAGGCATAATATTTTGTGAGAACGTACTAAAATCGTAGAAATCATCAAATAGCATTTTCTCAACTTTAAAAGGGTTTGGATTTTGTCGAGAATCCCTTATTAGTTGATCCCATCCTTCTGGTGTATAGACCGGAACATGTTTTGACTTTTTTTCTATTTTTGAGTGGACGGAATCGCACTCCATTTCGGTGTGCCCTATTTCAAAAAAGGCGTGATCTACTGTTTCAAGGGTGTCATGTTTATTTACTAAATACAGGCACATAGCTGCAAAAATGGAGTTTTTTTGCTGGCCTTCGCAACCATCTGACATCATTCTTACCGCAGTAATATTTTTGTGGCTTAAAATAAAATCCGAAATACACGAGGATATTTCATTTGCCCCTCTATTTCCTTGGTTTTCGTTCCAGACGTAGCAGGACACACCTTGATTTCCAAGGTTGTAAATGGTAAAGTTGTATACAGCAAATTTCTTTAAATAGAAGATTTGCCCTGCGGTCCCTTTTGGAGTATTTAATACTGCCTGCAAATGAAGATTGAACGACAGCGTCCTCGGATTTATTGTGTTGTATGCAAGACACTTTTTGCACTGGTCTTTTTTGGGCTTATGAAACCCCAAATTGTATTTGTTAAATACCAGTCGATATTTTCTAGGGATACAGGCTTCCTGTTGTTTTCAATGCATAGCTGCTTGTACAACCTGTGCATAATACTGATATTTAGGGACGCATCTAAATATTTTTTCTTTGAAGACTTTCTACAATAGTGGGATTCCATTGTAGGAAATGAAGTTATGTGGGATTTCAAAAAGTTTTCATCATGAGTGTTCAACTTATTATAAGGAACATGCTTGCCCCGTAAATCCTTTTATGCTACTCCATTACAGCTAATTTTTTTTAAAGAAGAACGTATCATAGCGTCGGTCACGTTTAAAGTTGGCATGAAAAATTTTCTACTAACATTTTTTTTCTGTCCTTCTACAGTCAAGGAATAATGGTTTGTGAAACTTTTTCCTGAATTTTACAAATTTCTAGTTGTTCTTTTTTTAAATGTTTGTTCAACGTGACAGCTTATAAACTGCTTCTGTTCATCCAGATTGCTGAGTCTTCTAAATTCGGTGTAAATCTGCCCTCTTTGTTATTCGTTTACGTTTGTTGAGCAAAAATGTTTTTGCTTATTGGCACAGGGTGAAGGTAACATTTGGCGAGCAGGTTTTGGAATATTACGGAAACCAATATAAGGTTTGCCACTTATCCTTGCACGTTTTCTAATATTCTTCTTCCAGGTTTCTTCATTTTTCTTACGTTTTAATGGTAAATTCTTTTGATCGGTATTTTTGTTTTCTTCGGAGTCCGAATTGGAACTGGAAGGTAAATATTCATCTGATGATTCCTCATATTGCTCTTCGAAGGCGTTAGATTGCCCAGGAATGTTTTCATCACTGGCTTGACGGGATTCATGGTGCTGATGCATCAATGGTTGTGCGATTTCAGTCTCTTTTGTTGATGGAAGAAAGCAAAGGGTTTGTTGCTCGTTACCTCCTATGGTATTAATTAGGTTGTCACCAATAGAATCATGTATGTCGGAATTCTCTACTGGCATAAAATTGCCATCTCAAAAATAAAGTCGATTGTCTTACTTCATATTTTTCTGGAGTCGGTTAATTATTAATATTATAAGGGCAAGCGATATTAAAATAAAGTTTAACATACCAGCATATTCTTCTGTTGAAGGTAGATTGTCACCTGAAAATATTTTATCATCAAAATGAATTCTATTATTTCATTATTTCATTTCTTACGATCAAACATTACATTTAAACTAACGTATCAGCACTCTAAATAGCATTTTACGACCAAAAAACAATTCATTTAATTCTGCGAATAAAATAAACTTACTAACATTTTTTTCGTTCTTGCACATCAAAACCATCCGTAATGCTCTAGACCCAGACATGTCCAATAGTTTAAACGAACAAAAAGAGTAAAACAGTTTTCACTTTAACAAGTATATATCAAGAATTGGTTATTGTCATAACTTATCACTGTTTGAAGCTGCCACTTCTGCAAGAAAACAGCGACTAATAATTTGTGTTTACATCAATCGCACCGAACTTCCAATGCACGGATGTGCGTAGTTACAGACTTGCTTAAAATTGCAACCATGCCAAAACCACGAATGTGTCACTTTCGCGATAGCGACTAGGAATTATTTTCAAACATGTACATTCGTGAATTAACATTATAACCTTGAGGGCAGAATATTAGGATTTGACTTTCGTGACTCTGGTAGTGTAAAATTGAGCGACTTTTGATCATGTTTCCTACAAAAAGCAATTTTCGCGATTTTTGCACATTCGCGCCTTTGGCATTGGACCGACGATATATAACAGTGTATCTACAGTAAAGAAGCTGAAAGGTTTTTATTTATATATGAGGCACAATTACTAAAATCTAAAGTACATTATTTGCAAAATTGCACTTTAAATCACTTCAATGTATTTAATCACCAGTCTTGACTATACCAAAACAGGAATAACAGTTATTTAATAATAATATTTAATAGTTACTATATCATATTTTTTAGGGATGTGCTTAGTAGAGAGATATTAAGAGAGCGAGGCCAGGTGGTGCTGGTGGTGCTGGTGGTGCAATTTACGATCTAACCCAGGTGGTGCAGGTGGTGCGTTTTACGATCTAACCCAAGTGGTGCTGGTGGTGCGTTTTATGATCTAACCCGGGTGGTTCGGTGGTGCGTTTTATGACCTAACCCGGGTGGTTCGGTGGTGCTGTTTACAAAATAACCCGAAATTAAACCCGACTTTTTACGACCTAACCCGGATGCTTTCATGAGGCGGCTTCTTATCTAACCCTAATTTGAACCTGAATATTTATGATCTGACCCGAGATAAAACCCGACTTTTTATGATTTAACCTTAGTGAAACGCCGCTGCTAAAGCGGGATAATTAAATCCCAATTTTTATAAGCCATCCTTAAACCCAACTTTTTACGATGCGACCTGATCCATCCTTAAACCAGACTTTTTATTATTTCCCCTTAGTTGAAACGCCGCTGCTAAAGCGGGATAATTAAATCCCAATTTTTATAAGCCATCCTTAAACCCAACTTTTTACGATCCGACCTGAGCCATCCTTAAACCAGACTTTTTATTATTTTCCCTTAGTTGAAACGCCGCTGTTAAAGCGGTATAGTAAAAAACATTATTTATATTTTCTAACTTAGTGAAACGCCGCTGGCGGGTAGTAAAGCGAAATAAAACCCTAATTTATATGGTCTAACAAGATAAGTATATTAAGGCGGCACATTTGTCACCCCGCAATAATTATTTATACCTAAATAACCCTCTCAAACCCTCTGCCGACTCGATTTAAAAAGAAAGGGACATAAACCTTTATTTATTATTCCGAAGGACCCTCATTAAAATTCAGTAGCATATCTAATAATTGTTTTCAATTTTTGCACCACTTATATAAAATACAATAAAATAATTACCATCTAGAACCATTAACTAGCGATTTCTTTGTACTGGAAATGGATAAATTATAGGACTATCTTGTAATGAGAACAGAGTAGACAATAAATAAAACTTAAATACATATAAATACCAAGCAGGTATAGGTACTATACAACTTGTGTTCGCCATCAGGTAAAAGCCCTCATAATGCTTTTATAAAAATTTCGGATAATATCATAATATAAGTAAATAGGCTACAATTTCAGGAAAAAAGTAAAAAAAAAATTAATTCACAGTGTAAAATTGTAGTTAAATGGATTGTAAATACGAAATAATATAAAAAGCTACCTTTTGTTTGCGATGATGTATGCACAATGACTCTATATTATTCGGCCCTTAAACTGAAAATACCCACTAGATAGGTATCATAAGCTGTATTTGTCATCAGGTAGAACCCCCAATAAAATTATGAATATTAGGCGTAGGCATCAAAGTAGCAATCTTAACTTATTTTCAACACGAGCATAAAAATATAGGGTTGTTAAATATTTTACAACCCTAATTCTCAATGGCAACAATAAGCAAATCACGTTGGTTTTTTAATTTATTATTAATCTGGCTAACTTAAGAAACTCACAATATAACGACCATCCAAAAAAATCATAATACATTACTGGGTGTGAAAGCAATTGCGCTGCAAAATATAGTGTATACCGACTCTGAGGTAGTTAATTAAAATCCCAATTAGCGCTAAAAAAAAAAGATCAATTAGATATTTACTTTAGATATTTTAATAAAAAAATTCAATATTATTAGCGTCACCTACGCATAGGGTTAAAAAGTATGAGAAACTTTGTGAATATCATTTCCCGTGATTCTCTCGACCACCACATTTCAATATTCTCATCAACATTTAACTTTTGAAATTAGCATAATAACAAATCCTTTACAATGAATTAAACAAACGCATACATAATTTTAAAATCTCATAATAAGAATATAAGCTAAAATCTAACAAGTTTCGACAAGTTGAAACTTGTCAGTTTACATCTGTAGAGAATACCCAACTCTCGAATCATAAAAAATGGTCAAACTTTGTCGGCAAATACCCTTCTATGATGCAGGGGAAGGACAGGTAACTCGAGATGTTTATAAAGAAACGTTAAAGAACATTATTTGCTTATTTCTAGACTCTTAAAAATTAGATGCAATCGAACAATAAATGTTTTCATCATGTATATTTATGAGTAACACATTACTTTCGACATACGTAAATTAAGATTGATAATTACTTGTCTTAGTACTTTTTTAGAAGTTTGAATCATTGCATATAACCGTCTGAGGATACCCAAACTTCCCCTAACATATTTCTCCGTGACCGGGGAAAAAGAGGTATAAAAGCGGCTTTGATGGGATGGAGATTTCAGTTCCAAGTTAAACTTGATACCGAAGCAACTTGTTAAAACTAAACTAACCTTACAAGATTAATAATTTCAAAGTAAATTTTGCTAACTTTTATTTTATTTCATTTACATTAAAATGGAATGTATTACATGTCATAAAAGTTATTCAACGCTGTCAGCTTTAAAAAGACATCAAAAACAGCAGCATTCAAGTAGTCAGAAACAATTTAGTTGTCATTTATGTCCGCTAACTAGCAATAGAAAGGATACTTTTAAAAAACATCTTAAAACCCATGAAAGAAGTGAGGCAAAAAAAGCCGAAAAAGCTGCAACTTTAGCTAATAATGTAAATAATAAACAAAATAATAAGATAAATGATGGAGCCTCAACATCGTCATCTACCATTAGATGTCAAGAATGTCAGATAGATGTCAACAGAAAAAATATGAGCGCTCACTTAAAAACAATATTCCATAAAAAAAATTGTTGCATCGACATTGCTCCAAATGTTAAATTGATTAATTCAGCTTTTAAAAAAAACATTTGTACATATAGAATAAGCAGTACGGAAGAAACAATACAAAATGTAAATGAATTTATGTTTCAAATTAAACCAGATGTCCTAAATTTAATCAAAAAGAAAATAAATGAGCAGGAAAATGGAATGAAAATCAACTTTGAGCTTTTTGCCTCATATATGCTATCGACGAAACAAAATGAAGATGGGAATGATGTGCAAAATGAAATAAAATCATTTAATAGCAAATATCGCATTGCAACAATATCCTCGGATTTGGAAGACATGTATTCTGAATTTACAGAAATATTAAAAGTGAAAAGTGAAGAGTTTCAGGTAAGTCATACTAATAGCATTATTCGATTTCTTATATCTAATAATTTTTTTTTATTTTAGCAAAAAGATTCTGGGTGGTCAATGCTCGCAATTTTATATTTAGAAGTAAATATGCTCAGATTTGAACCATTTCGAGGATCGTCTTATATACCACTCCCTAAAGATATAGAAAATAAAGAGGCTATTATCAATATTAAAAATACCGATAATAAGTGCTTTGCTTATAGTATTCTCTGCCATCTTCATCCTGCTGCTGAACATGTTTATAGAGTTAGCAATTATGAAGAACATTTAGATGAACTAAATTTTAATAATTTATCATTTCCTATGGAATTAAATAATGTTCAAAAATTTGAAAAACAAAACATGGATATAAGCTTCAACGTTTTTGGACTTAGTAAGAAAAAGGATAAACATATCGTTGTAGGACCTTTATATCATACTAAGCAACGAAAAAATAATCATGTGAATCTCCTATACATTGAAGATCCCGCAACGGGGGCATCACATTTTTGCTACATAAAAAATTTAAGCAAACTAATTTCAAAGCAAAGGAGCGCTTACAACGGAAAAGTTCATGTATGCGATGGCTGTTTAGTTACATTGTTAACAGAAGAGAAATTAAAAATGCATTTAGATCTAAATGACTGCCTAAAAGTTAGAACAGAGCTCCCAACCGAAATGAATAATATTCTCGAATTTAAGGATCATCATAAGGCATTTCCTATGCCGTTCTGTGTATATGCAGATTTTGAAACTTTACTCGAGCCTATCCATATAGCAAATCCAGACCCATCCAAGAAATATACAGTGGATACACACGTGCACAAACCGTTCAGTTTTGCATATTTTGTGAAATGCGAACATGACAATTCCCTCTCATTTTTAAAACAATATAGAGGTGTGGATTGTGTTGAAGTTTTTACAAAGTGGCTAATTCAAGATATTAGACAGATTCATGAAAAATATTATTCAAACCCAAAGTCTATGAAAAAACTAACACTCCAGGAACAAAATGATTTTTTAAATGCCAAAGTTTGTTTTTTATGTCAAGAGGCATTTCCACTTAGTAATGAAGATATCTCTCTTAATAGAGTGAGAGACCATTGCCATTTCTCAGGTAAGCGATAAAAATTATTAATCTATAGCTATTATAAAACTATTATAGATATAAAATATCAAAAATAAATTATATTTACAATAAATGTAATTAAATTATGATTTTTAGGCTTATACCGAGGTGCCGCTCATAGTAAATGCAATCTAAGATATAGAACGCCACAGTTTATACCTATATTTTTCCATAACGGCTCACATTACGACTTTCACATATGTATCGAAGAACTATTAAAAAAATCCGAGTCCATAGAAGTCATCCCACAAAATAAAGAACTTTATATCGCATTTACAGCGAAAATTGCGCTAAGTCCGAGCGATGGCAAAAATTTGAATGCTGAAAGCGAGAAGAAAAGGTATTTTTACTTACGCTTCTTGGATTCGTTCCGCTTTATGCCTTCCAGCTTAGATAGCCTAGCGAAAACTTTAAATGAAAACCAACTAATTGAAACCAGAAGACTATTTACAGATGATGAGCAGTTTAATTTAATGCGACGAAAAGGAGTTTTCCCCTACGAGTTTGTGGATTCATATGATAAACTAGAATCTACACAAGAATTACCAGCAATGGCAGATTTTTACAGCACATTATATGAAGAATGTATTAGCGAAGAAGATTATATTCATGCACAGAAAGTTTGGAAGGCATTTAATTGCGAGAACTTAGGCCAATATTCAGATTTATATTTAAAAACAGACGTGCTTTTATTGGCGGACATATTTGAATCATTCAGAAAGCTATTTCGATCTCTATACAATCTAGAAGCCTGCTTCTATTTCACCCTACCAGCGTTGGCATGGTCTTGTATGCTGTCTTATACAAAGGTATGATGATTAACTTTCCATTTTTTCATCACAAGGTTTAATGCTTTATTTTTTTTTTTAATTGCAGGTAAAACTAGAACTTCTTACCGATCCAGATATGTTACACCTAATTAGAAAGGGGATCCGAGGTGGCGTCGTACAATGTGCGCACCGTCATGCGGTAGCAAATAACCGTTACCTACCACATAACTTAGACGATGATTTCAATTATATAAAATATGATGCTTCTAAACCTACCTCATACATCACGTATCTGGATGCCAACAACTTATATGGACAAGCCCTTTCTCAGTACTTGCCTTTTGGAGGCTTCAGATGGCTCAAAGATGAAGAAGTTCAAAATTTTAATGTATTAACACAATGTTCAAACGAAAAAAGCGCAATAGGATTTATTTTAGAAGTAGATTTAATTTATCCGGAAGAACTTCACGACTTACACAATGAGCTTCCTTTCTGTCCTGAAAATATAGTTGCGCCTAATGGTAAAAGTCGTTTAGCTAAGCTAATACCTAATTTAAATGATAAAAAACGTTATGTAATTCATTATAGAAATTTATATCAGGCTCTACAACATGGACTAAAATTGGAAAAAATCCATAGAATTGCTGAATTCAGGCAGTCAGATTGGCTAAAAATTTATATAGATAAAAATACGGCGATGAGGCAAGCGGCTACAAATGATTTCGCTAAAGATATGTATAAATTAGCTAATAACGCAGTTTTTGGTAAATGTATGGAAGCTGTCGAAAACCGAAAAAGCGTCAAGTTGCTAAAACAATGGGAAAATATTCGTCAAAAAAAGGGTGCTCAAACTTTTATTTCACAATCTAAAATAGATAGCGTTAAAGTTTTTAATGAAAATTTTGTTGCCATTCAACTTAAAAAAGATAAAGTTCTTTTCAATAAACCTATATATGTAGGTTTTAGCGTTCTCGATATTTCCAAAACTGTGATGTTTGATTTTCACTATGATTTTGTAAAAGAAAAATATAAAGATAATGCAAAACTCTTATATACTGATACTGACTCATTAATATATAAAATTGATACTAAAGATTTTTATTCAGACATAAAAGAAAATCTCAATAAATTTGATACTTCCAATTATGACTTAAACAATCCGTATTCAATACCATTAGTAAATAAAGCAGTGTTGGGAGTATTTAAAGACGAAGCGAAAGGTCTACCAATTCTTGAATTTGTCGGCCTTAGACCCAAATTATATGATTATGTTGTAGCCAAGCCTAAAAAAAGTAGTGGATACTATGGTGAAGTAATTAAAAAAGGAAAAGGAGTTAAAAAATCTGTTATTAAAAGACTTAAACATAGTGCATACAAAACATGTCTCTTAAGTAAAAATATTGTTTTAAGTAGACAAACTGTTTTTAGATCAATAAAGCATGTTATACATACGGAATCGGTCAATAAGATAGCTTTATCTGCGAACGATGATAAGAGATATATTTTGCCTGACGGAATAAGCACTCTTGCGTGGGGTCACTATAAAATCGACTTTTTAAATGCTATACATGAAAGTTTTTAATAATATATTTTCATTAATATTTTACAAAAATATTAACCATATGCTATTTTCTCCAAGTCGGATATAATAGTAAAAAAAAAAAAAAAAAAACGTATCTCGACAAGAATAAACATGTTTCGACAAGTCTAAACCTGTTTCAACTCGCCTAAAGCTGAAAGCTGTTTCGAGACGTTGAAAGCTGATTCATATTGCCGAAGGCTGTTTCCATTGGTTGGCAGCTGTTTCGACTTGTCGAAACTTGTTTGTAAACGAGGGTGGGATGGGTAGGGAGACTGTAACTATAAAAGAACTTAAAGCAGATGGTTTAAGCTATAGTAAGCCAAATGACCAAGTCGCTACAACTACAACATCAAATTAAAAGTTTTTCTGAAAAAATTAGAAAACTGAAAAAAGATATTAAACAATACGAACAAAAGAAGCAGGTTATATATCTATTAAAGAAACTAAGATTATAACATGGCTAGTCAATCTTCTATGACTTCATCAGATTTCTGCTATCCTGAATATATAGATATGTTGCTACCAAATTATAGCGAAAAAATAGAGGAAGAAAAATATTTGATTAACGAGAGCATTATACATCTCCTCACAGTTCCCATTCAAATTTCTACAGGCTTAAGTACTATGCAGGGCTTTCTACCGACAGTCAAGCTAACATATGTTGCTCCCTGCTCTAAGGATAGCATTTCTATATCATTCATGGATATAGATTGGCATGAACTATTTGAACATATGCTGAATATGTCTCCATTAGTTAATGTTGACGGAACACTGACTGAGAATGTAATGATTTTTCAGCAGTTTAAACTTACAAGTATACCATGTGAAGGGCAAACATTATTAAAATTGGAAAAATATAATAATATTTTATATTTTTGTAAAGAATGGCTTCAGGAAATTAAATTATATTCTCATGTTATTGACTATAAACTAAAAATTTTAAAAGAAATTGATTTCTCAAGTCATTATACTAGTATTTTATTATATGTAACCGATTATGATAGTGATGTAACATATTCCGAAAAAATTAAAAATGTATGTAGTTTACAGTTATCTATTCAGAATTATTGCATGTTAGAATATTTAGCTTTTAATTATCACCAAATATTATGTGATATTACGAAAATTTTGTATATGAAATGAATAACCTAAAAATAAAAAACAAAGTATTTATTAAAAAGTTGTTTTATTTACCTTTAAGCTACAAATACAAATATATGTAATAAGTTAGGTTAAGAATTAATAATACTATAATATGACATCAGCTTCATTAACCCATGTAGGTTTGGGAAATCCTAGCCAGCGAACTAAAACTTGCTTAACGCCATTTTTTGTTCGTTTTCTTATAATTTTCTCCACCAAATAAACATCAGGAAGTTTGGTTTTTTGTAGTTCTTGTTGATAGAAACAACCCTTTATCGGCTGACCATTCATATCTTCCAATAGGAAAGTTGGTGGATTGTTAATATTAATTTTGACTATTTTGAATAACTCTGGAGACCAGTTAATTTCAAATCCTTTACTGAATGCACCTTTATATTTGCTTATCCTGACAATATCGTCTATTTTTAGTATCTTTTTTCTCACAGCTATTTTTGGAACATTATATACGTTTAGCCGTGTATTAGGTTTTACATCGCAAGGCTTCATTCCTGTGGTGCGATGCTTGCTATTATTATAATCGTTTGTAATTTCTTGTAAAATATCGAACCAAATGTGACTTCCACGCAAAGAGAAATATTTGTATATTCGGTTTTTTAATGTGCGTATAACACGCTCGACAATTGCCGCTTTTTTATTACTATAGATAAAAAAATTATTTATTTTATATTTTTTCATTAAAGAATTAAAGTGTGAATTTTTAAATTCTGAACCCATGTCAGATCCTATATTTTTAGGTGAATATCCCGCTGATTCAAGTATGTCTTTCATGCTTTTAGTAACTTCGCTTCCAGTTTTCGATTTAAGCGGTCTAGTCCAAACAAATTTAGAAAAACAATTTATAACCACTAATACATAGCGAAAACCTTCATTTAGATGCGAATATGGTTGAAACTCCATGAGATCAATTTGAAAATAATCATAATAATCTTTTATTACGGTTTTTCTTCTACGAAAATTTTTACGTATTGGTTTGTGAAGTTCTTCAACGACTTGTCTTTTTTCTTTAGAGATCATCATGTAAATTGTTGACGCAGCTAGAGCAGCTTAATAACTAAAAAGGTTTCCAACATACACCGCATTAAATTCATTTTTATTTCAAAATTATTTTTTAATTGGCGCTTTCGATTTTTTAGCAAAATGCATTTTTTCATTTAAAATTCGCTCCATCTCTTTTGGAATATTACTGTTGTTTATTATATTGTTTATATGTTTATCTATGTATTCTGTAATTAGCTTATCCAGAGTCTCATTTTGTTCTTCAATCACCGTTTTATGAAGATATGGTATAACATCATTGTTTATTATATTTGCAAGTTGTTTTCTAATCTCCTTTAGCGTTTTGGCTAAATCTTCTTCCATTTTTAAGCCAATATATATACTTAGATTTTTGTTTATTCGTTCAGTGGTTTCAGATAGTTTATTTCCCATTTTTTCTTCTAATTCTTTAATTTTTTCAGTCAAATAATTCATTGTCGCAACATCATTTAAGTCTGTAGGTGGCGAAACATTGGTTAGCCGTTTTCCTTGTAAATCATAATTTCCATCGGAAGTTAGTTTATATGCGCTGCCAAGGGTTCCTCGAAGTTTAAACTGAAATGTATCCCTCCATTTGCGTTTACGACCGAATTTATCTATTGTGTTAACACTCATCATTTTATGTATAAACTGAGATGAAAATTGGAATGTTACGTATTATAAGGCGTTTAATATATTATATTAGCTTCTCGTAGTTCTTCTAAAATGGATATAATTTCATTATCATGTGCCGTGCTTCCAGCTAATTTAGACGCCCAAAGGAGGCGGAGACGTTCGATCAATTCCTGGGGAGTATTCCAGTAAACAAATTCTTTATTTTTAAAGTTTAGTTGTTTGGTATTTAGCGGTAATCTTGCTATTGATTTTCCTTCTTTAAAAATAAGAGGTCTTATTAAGTATAAATATTTTTTTGATTGACTGCGGTTAAGTCCTCGAGTTGGATTATATTGATTAAAAATTACATTGGTTTTATGTAGAATTTCTTGATATATACTTTTTGTTTGTTCGCTTATAGCACTAGGATTTTCTAACGCTTTTGGATGTTTTAAAAAAAGTATATCCAAAAGTTCTGCAGATGCTGGATATGATGCAATATTTGTACTCCCACGCCAAAAGGAAATCTCACTAGGAGGAAATCTAACCTCAGTGTTCCCCATGTGAAGTTTATTTTTTGAATCTACGCGAATTCCATATCTTACATCAAACCTGGATATATTACGTTTTATTTTTTCCACATAACTCATTGAAATTGAATGTGGACTAGCATGCGAGGAAAAGTCTATCTTTCTTGTTTTTAGCTGTTTATCATGTTTGATAATAGGAGGTGTATCACTTAAATCCGGTGTTGAGAAAATATCTTCTGCAGGTATTGTACTGATATGCGGTGAAACAGCGTCAGATGTCTCATCAAAGCTGTCATCATGAACATCGACATCATCAGACGAATAAGGCTGGCTAGTTGTTTTTACAATAGTGGTTTGGCTTTTGTTAGCTGAGGGAGGCTGCATATTAGATTTTTTTGATGCAACTTGAACAGCATCAGAAATAGATTTTAAACGAGTTGTAACAGGCTGATAAAATTCTTCAAGTCCACTCTTGTTTTCAAATTGCTTATTTTTAATGCTATAATATTTTTTACGCACAGCATCAGTTGCTTCAATCAGTTTGCGTTTAAGCTCAATTTCTGAAGTATCGTTCATTTTTTTTTACTCCTCTCCCTTTACTGTCTCAATGTTAAATGATATAAAATTTTAAAAATAAATGTATTTATCAAATCCTATTCGATATCTGCCTCTCTTTAAATCGCTATCTTTATCAATAACTAGGAAACCATATTTTTCTTTCCAACACTCTGCACACATTTCTAGAAATTCAGAAAATGATATATCTGGAGAAACATGATCTAAATAAATGTGTTTAAGGTTTGTTTGATCTTGATTAAACAGAATAAGAAAATTTGCATTATCACGAATTAATTGTTTTGGAACTTTAGAATATGTCTGAGCCAAGTAGAAACAGTCAATGTTTTTATGTCTCCCCATACTAAAATATAAACGAATAGCATCTTGTCTTTCACAAATTACATCGTCAAATATAAAAACAGAGTTAGGTTTAGCATCCGCAGGATTAACTATTGTCTCATTGGAAGCATAAGTATAGAAACCAATTTCCTTAATCGGCTTGAGTACTTTGCGAATATAATCATATTTTGGTTGATATAAGGACTTTGAATAAATATATATATTTTCAAAACAAAGGCCTTTAGGATGAGTTAGAAGGGTAATCATAGCATTTGTTTTCCCACAATTTGAAGGACCTATTAAAAGCGCTCTTATTGAATTTGGTAATAAAGGTCCATTCCTTTTAGTAGTCGGCAACCCTGCTCCAACGGTCTGATCCAGATTGTCAACTTCCAATTCATAACCTGATTTTTCAATAAACATATTGCTGTAAATATACGTTACTTGCACACTATATTTTATTTTAATGTCAGCCGCCAAACGATTAGGACGTATATCCTCTCGCTCCAGCAGCACCAAGGCGAGTGGTAAAGGCTTAGTTGATACTGTAATAAATAAGCTACCAATTGAATTACATTTACCTGGATATCAGTATTGCGGACCTGGAACAAAGTTAGAGAAAAGACTCACCCGCGGTGATCCTGGAATAAATTCATTAGATATTGCATGTAAAAAGCATGATATAGCCTATGCAAGACATAAAAAGTTAAGTGAACGACATAAAGCAGATTACGAACTTGAACAAAGTGCTTGGAAACGTGTAAAGTCGGCAAACTCTAGTTTTGGCGAAAAAACTGCAGCTTGGCTAGTAACGACTGGAATGAAAATAAAAAGAAAGCTTGGCATGGGATGTAAAAACCCAACTGGAATGAAAATAAAAAAGAAGCTTGGTAGGGGGAGTAAAAATGCAACTGGAATGAAAATAAAAAAGAAGCTTGGTAGAGGATGTAAAAAAGCATTACCTAAACGTAAAAAGAGTATTAAAATAAATAAAAAACAGAAAAAAATAGTTTTTGGTAGCGGGATTATAAATAAAATTCGTAAAAATTTAAAGAAACGTTTAAATTTAGACCCGAAAAATTCGGATATACAAAAAATGGTAAAAATGGGAATAATAGTGGCGCAAAAAACATTAAAAGTTCACGGAGGTAAAAGAAAAATACAAACTCCGCGCATCATACCATTACCAAAGCAGGGAGGAATTTTACCTCTGATTCCTATATTTGCAGGACTTTCTGCTTTGGGTTCGTTAGCTGGCGGGGCCGCTGGAATTATAAGAGCGATAAAAACAGCTAAAGATGTTTCATCGGGAAAGCGTTATGATAAAAATATAGATGAAGGAAAAAAGGGTAATGGATTATATCTTAAGCCATATCGCAGTGGTTTGGGGCTATATCTAAAACCATATAAAAGTTCAAAAAACTAATAAAATCCCTACCTCCAAAAGCGCTTACAAATTTCGACTTGTCTAAGTATGCATTACAGCTAAATATTCCATATTTTAGAGGTGTATATATGAGAGATGCTATGCCAAAAACAGGTCCTAACAAGTTTGAAAGTGGAATTGTTAATTTGGATGATGCCGAGGGGGTAGGGACGCATTGGGTTGCATATAAGAAGAAAAATGATAAAACATATTATTACGATAGCTTCGGAGATTTACCTCCACCAAGTGAGTTAGTTAGTTATTTGTATACTGGGCGATATAAAACAGAAAATATCTTCTATAACTACATTCGCGAGCAAGATTTTGATACAGTCTGGTGTGGACATTTATGCTTAAAGTTTCTTGCTAAAAAAAAGTTAAGAAATGGAGAATGATGCTATAAAAAAGATCTCTCAATCTATGCAAGTGTTTTTCAAATCGAGAAGCTTATTAAATATGACAAAGGAGGAGTTAGTTTATATGCCCAAAGAAGTTATTATAAATTGTGCATTTCGAGAAATCCCGTTTATTTGGTCTAAGCTTCCTAAACACTTACAGGAAGATCCAGATTTAAAAAACTATTTATTTTGTACTGAGCATGAGCAGGATGATAGTGAGGATGGAGATGTAAATGATGGTCCTCCGAAGCGAAAATTATTCTGTTGTTATTGTAAAATGAAGGATATAAATATAGCAACAGAAAATAAAATTGAGGTTTTACCATCGGATAAACGTTGCATATTACAATAAATATTGAAATACATCTAAATTTTTTGTAGTCATGTCGTACACGTTTACCTTATCAGATCATAGCAGCGTGTTGAGTGCTAATTTTTTTCCCTCGCTTGAGCTTGAGAAGAATTCAATATATGGTTTAGGATTGTTGGGATTTTACACTTATAATTCAATTTTTAACATAGATGAAAATAATAATTTACTTGGATTTGGCGAGCCTGATCAGAAAAAGTTTACTTACTTTAGAATTAAACCAGGTGCATATGAAATTGATGAAATCCATAAAGAAATTCAGAAAGAAATCAAGAAAAAGAAATATTTAGAAAATAATAATGAAATTGATGATATGAATAGAATATTTAGTTTGGAGGCTAATAACAACACTTTAAAGTGTCAGCTTAAATCTACATTGGATTTAGATTTTTCAATAAAATCCTCTTTAGGAAGAACGCTTGGATTTGCAGAGAAAGTGTTTAAAGCCAATAAGCTTCATGAATCCACTCTACCAGTGGATATAATGAAAGTTCGAATGATACGAGTTGACTGTAATATTATTTCTGGAGCATATCTGAATTCAACAAAATCTCATACTTTATTCGAATTTGATATTGACGTTGAACCTGGTTACAAACTTTCTAAGGAGCCCCATAATATAATATATATGCCCATACAACCTTTGGGTCGTCAGTTTATAGATAACATTACGTTGAGAATCTTGGACGATCAAGGAGACTTGGTTAATTTCCAAGGAGAGAAAATTATAATTAAATTAGAATTAAAGAAAATTACATAATGGGATTTCAATATAATTCTCAGATTTATAAATATCAAAAATCGTCTAAGATAATAAAAGATAATAAAAGCAGTAAACCTAAAACTATAGCACGCATTCTAAAAAGAAACGTTGATCTGAAAGGAAGTGATATAAGCATCGAAGATCGTGAATTTTTGAAATCCTTGGGTTTACAACTAAAAATTTAAGAAAATATGGCCACCATTTCAACAAGTGAAAAATTGGAGGTTTTCGATGATCCTGTATTTGATTATTCACTTGTCAGTTTAAATGAGCATACATATAAACCTTATGGGTCACCAACATATAGCAATTCTGATGAAATCCGTATACCAATTCATTTTCAAGATCTAATACTCAATATTGCAGATAGTTACATATATATTGAGGGCACATTTAATTCAAGTGATGCTACAAAAAAATGCTATTTGTCAAATAATTGTTTGGCATTTTTATTTGATGAAATTAGATATGAAATGGGTGGTGAACAAGTATCTATAGTCAGAAAACCTGGAATCACCACAGCGTTAAAGACATTGGTATCATTTAATCCACTGCATAGTAAAAACTTACTTACCACAGGATGGGGTTTAAATGAGGGATGTCAAGTTATTTTGGACAAAACAAGCCATATATTTAGCGGAAAGCTACCCTTAAAATATCTATTGGGTTTTGCAGAAGACTATTTGAAAGGAGTCCTTAATGTAAAGCAGGAATTAATAATGGTTTTATCTAGATCATATGTTAACTGCTACGTCGGCGAAGTAGAAGCAACTATTAATGTAAGCAAAATTGAATGGAAAGTTCGTCATATTGTCCCCGAAGATCGAGAAAAGCTTAAACTGCTTTCTCGTATAAATAAAGGTGGCAATAATGCTCAAGTAAATATAGCTTATAGAATGTGGGATCTATATGAGCTTCCAACACTACGAGAAACGACTTCAGATATATGGGCTTTAAAAACGAGTACCAATCTTGAAAAACCAAGATATCTTATTCTCAGCTTTATAAGCGCCGATAGTTTGGATAACTACAAAAAGAATGCGATAGATTTTATAAACGCGGGTATTCGAGATATTCGCGTGTATTTAAATAGCAACGTATTTCCTTATGAAAGATGGAACTTGGATTTTAGCAAAAAGCTTTGTGGCCCTGCATACTACGCATACGAAAATTTCCAGCGTAGTTACTATAATCGACAAGATTGTAGCCCCCTACTTGATTTAGATGAATTTTTCGCAAACCCGGTCTTTGTCATTGATTCCAGTCAGCAAGCGGATAATAACATAAAAAATTCGACAGTAGACATAAAAATTGAATTTGAAACGCGTAACAAATTTGCAAAAAACATTAAAGTTTTTGCATTGGTGTTACACGATGCATTTTTAAGCTATAATGCTTTAGATGGTTCTGTTAGAACCGGGTGTAATTTTTTGGGTAGATAAGTTTATACTAATTAGTTTAGCTTAATAACATAGTTAAGAATTATAGTAGTATAGAACATAACATATTATGTAGTTTGTATAATCCTGAATTTTGAATAAATTATGATTAAATTATATTATGGATTTTATTTTACCTTAACTAATCGAATTTTGAATTAAGGTTTGAGCATACCATAAAAGGAAGGGTCATTTAGGTATAAATAATTATTGCGGGGTGACAAATGTGCCGCCTTAATATACTTATCTTGTTAGACCATATAAATTAGGGTTTTATTTCGCTTTGCCATTCACCAGCGGCGTTTCACTAAGTTAGAAAATATAAATAATGTTTTTTACTATACCGCTTTAACAGCGGCGTTTCAACTAAGGGAAAATAATAAAAAGTCTGGTTTAAGGATGGCTCAGGTCGGATCGTAAAAAGTTGGGTTTAAGGATGGCTTATAAAAATTGGGATTTAATTATCCCGCTTTAGCAGCGGCGTTTCAACTAAGGGGAAATAATAAAAAGTCTGGTTTAAGGATGGATCAGGTCGCATCGTAAAAAGTTGGGTTTAAGGATGGCTTATAAAAATTGGGATTTAATTATCCCGCTTTAGCAGCGGCGTTTCACTAAGGTTAAATCATAAAAAGTCGGGTTTTATCTCGGGTCAGTTCATAAATATTAAGGTTCAAATTAGGGTTAGATAAGAAGCCGCCTCATGAAAGCATCCGGGTTAGGTCGTAAAAAGTCGGGTTTAATTTCGGGTTATTTTGTAAACAGCACCACCGAACCACCCGGGTTAGGTCATAAAACGCACCACCGAACCACCCGGGTTAGATCATAAAACGCACCACCAGCACCACTTGGGTTAGATCGTAAAACGCACCACCTGCACCACCTGGGTTAGATCGTAAATTGCACCACCAGCACCACCAGCACCACCTGGCCTCGCTCTCTTAATATCTCTCTACTGTGCTTTTATAAAGTTAAGGGTATTAATAAAATAAATGTGATTTATTTTTGACCATTTTAAATTTTCTGCCTTAATAAGTAATAAGTAATTTCAAAAAACTTTAAACAAACTACATGAATAGTAACTTTTTTTTCTTAAACTCTATTATTATTCTTAAAGCTAATAAAATTAATTTTTTTATTTAAATTTTTAAGTTATTCCAACTTAGCAAATTAAACAAAATAAACTAAATTTAGAGTATCTATTTTCTTTATATTCGTTATGATATTTTTCTAAACTGTTCTTCTCCTCGTCTAAGATCAAATATAAGATACATTATGTATGAAGTATTAAACTGTTTTAGTATGCAGTAATTCTCAATCAAATGAGTCAGAATTTAAAGCATATAGGTAACTAAACAAAGCTTTTAAATTTTAACAAAACAAAAAATATTTCCTACGTAAAGTTAATTGTATTATTTTTGAGTTTTCTGAATTCTCAAAAAATTATTTCGGTTATAACAAACATTACCTAAAACTTATATATTGTTTAAAATGAATTAAATCAGATAACATTATAAACGCAAAATCTGATTATACCTCAACTACCAAAATTTAATTTTTAATTTCTACAAAAATATTGACGTTTTCTTCTACCATAATATACATAAAAGCTACAGCTAAAAGGTAGGTACTAATGCAGCGTAAGGTGAATTTTATTATTTGATTCTGATTAGACTCTTGATTGTTCAATAAAAATTTCTAGATAATAAAGTAACATATTTCCGTAAAATAATAAATGTTTGTGGTAGCTTTGTCAGGTCTTATGTTGTACGCAGTTTGAAATCTAAAGATACTTTATAGAAAAGAAATTAAACACATAATTCACTATTTACAGCAAAACAGCCAGACATTTTTCCACATACCTGAACAAGATTTGATACAAAGACAAATAATAATAATAAATAATCAGCAATTTTTTTTTGTGCAGAATATTAATTTTATCTTATGCTTTTAGTTTGCAATATCTATATTAATAGAAATTGAAATTAAACTAAAATAGTGTTTTAAAAAATCACAGATTTGTAAAAGCAGATGTTTCTAAGAAGATAAAGTATTGACTATTTGAAGAAAAAATAAATATCTTGCCTAAACACAATTTTTCTACAGGATCTGTACTTTGGAAGCGATGGAAACACTGGGTATAATTTCCTAAAATTCAAGATGGCGTGTAAGTCGCTTGATACAAGCTTGTATCTATTAAAGTTGTCCTAAATATTTTAACATTGAGTATAGAAAAAGTTAGTAATATTTTCTGTTTGCTATTATGTTTTTACAACGATCGCATAAATGCTGAAGTGCCTCCATATTAATAAATCGGCTTCAGTGCACTTACCTCTGGTTCTCTTGTAAGTGGATGACATTTTCCTAAAAATGACAATAAACCATCTGCATCAACTATCATCAAAGGTATCTCTACCAAACGACAGGGAGAGATGACCTTCAATGTAATTTGTATAAATCAAGGAGAAACGTTTTGATGTTTGGATATCTTATCTAATAAGCGTTATCTTTTTCTGTCCAAACAACGAATGAAAAATCGAACTTCAACTAATATTACAAGCAAGAAAGTATGTATGTAAAAAAGTTAATGCACCTTTGGAAATTATACACTATTATTTATAATAATTAAATCGATTTCTCAGTAAACTAAAATCTGAGCTAACCCCGGTCCGACATTCTTTCAATTATGTTTAATAATTTTTTATTATGATTTCTGGTTTAAGGAGCTTTTCCTGCCCCCCTATAGATCCACTACTGCTAAATTCCTCGCTTATAAAGTGCTAGCCGTGTGGTCTGTAAATATAGTCTATGCTGTAAATTTACCAATTTTTTTTGTTCGCTTTATTATAATTTATCGAAAAACAATTTCACAAGCTTTGCAGACAGACAACATAAAACGAGATTTAATACGCAGCATTTATTCGTCTAGATTGATTGTCCCAAAAGGTTTATTATCGAATTTTCTTTATATTATAGTCTACCTACTATACACTATACAGGGTATTTCTTAAGTAGGTACGACCAATTTAAGAGCATATTCTTGTGCAAGTTGCAAATTTTATGTGGTCTAAAATGCTTCGTTTCCAATACACAGTGTCAAAGTTTTTAAAAAAATGTCCGGGTTTTTCAAAAATCTACGAAACGCATAAAGATAAAAATTATTTAAATTTAGAATGCATACATAGGACCTTAAAAGCCATTAATAATCGTACTACGCTAAGCATCTCTCGATTCTCCAGTGGTGTGCGTATACCATATCAGATAACTTGTTTATCTCAATCAGTAATCATACCTTTCTTTAGGAAAACTACCTCTTGTGTTTTTCTGCAGCACATAACCGTTTACGATTTTTTTTTTATTAACATTTACAATAGCTGGAAATGAGCACCTTCAGCCATGATACAAGCTGTAGCCCTCTTCTTCATATTTTCTCGCACATGTGCAAAAGTACCTAAAGTATTTCGTATTCTGTCACATCCTTGAAATATCCTTTTTCTCAGATCGTCCAGATTTTTGTACAAGTTCTGTATAGATTATTGTGTTTAAGTAACCCCACAAAAAAAAATCCAGCGGATTTGAATCAGGGGATCGTGCAGGCTACGACTGACTTGGTAAGTCAGCACATCGGCCAATCCATCGTTTGGCAAATTGTTGGTTTAAAAATTCCCGAGCAGCCACAAAGTGGGTAAATCTTCCTCAAGAAATCGTCTCTATATGGGAGAAAAACGGAACCAATTGAAATGAAAAATCAGAAATTATTCCCACCCACACATTTAATGAAAATTGATGTTGAAATTCAGTTTCAATTATCGCTCGAGGATTTTTGTCGCTCCAAATGTGGTTATTATAAGAATTCTTAACACAAAGCTGGTTGGCAATTACCCTAGTGCTTGTTTTTGGATGACGTTCAACTTCATTCAAAATTGCTTCTTCCAAAGAAGGAGTTCTTGTTGTAGTAGGTCTCTTTAGAGTATCTCTTGCGCTTGCAAATAAACCCGTTTCGACTAAGTATTGATGAATTCTTACGAATGTGCGAACATTTGGGATTTGTCGGTTGGGAAATCTCTCTTGATAAATCGGTTTTCTGCTAAAGAATCTCCATCAGCAAGTCCATAAACAAAGTGAATATCTGCCATTTCGGCGTTTGTATAGTTAACCATTGTTAGGGCATGTTAGTTTTAAAAATGTAACATTATTAAAATAATGAGCAATAAACTAAAACGTAGTAAAGACTAGAAAACCTTTAAACACAATAATATAAACTTGAAAGTACGCATAAAATACGAACTCAAATCAAAATAATATTACTTATAAAGGTGACAAATAAATAATAATAAAATAAGTCAGGTATTTTTTAAATTTACTCATAAACGGTTATATGCAGCGCCACTGGTGAATCGAGAGATGCTTAAGCTGTGATTTCCTCGAAAGCGGCACTGTCATATAGCGGCTCTCAAATTACGGTGGATTACGTCATACAGCTGTGAAAAAATCTGACAAGCATAGTCGGCGGCTTCAGGTGTAAAGTCAGGAAAACAGTGCCGTTTATTTTGAAACATAATGATATGGATGGCATCGATCTCGCGCTTGTAATTATTTTGGAAGAAGAGGTTAAAATTAAAGAAGAAGATCGGAGTTATATGAAAAAACCATATAATATGTATTAGTACTATATGGCGCCTTGCCCATTTAACCAATGTAAACGAAGTGAAGCCGAGGTTCCTTGTCCCGCCAGGGTCATTTCGCGCAGTGCGCATGCGCGAGATAACGTTTGTTTTAACAGGAAAAAAATGAGGTTATCACATTTGACTTTGACAACTGGACAGAAATTTGTAAACAAACATTAAAGTTCTTGATTTGTTTAGGATTTTGTATAGTATTTCGACTGAAAAAAGAAAAAAAACGCAGGTAAATATATCAATGAAACTTTTATTAGATATTTTACATTCATTTTTAGAGTTCAACAGGTAAAATAATAGGTTTTAATAGGATTTTTTGGAGTACATGCAATTTTCGGTAAAAATAGGTACCTAGGTACCTAATTATATCAACAGCAGCAAAGGAAATTATAATCTTTAGGAAATGGACTACCTAGTTATTGTTCCCTCACGAAATTAACGTAAGTAAAGTAATAAAAAGAAACATTCGATCTGGGTACATACCTGTAGAACGATAAATCTTTGTTCAAGCTTCTACGCCTGTTTAAAATAATGTAAAATATTCCGTTTTGCCTCGGCATCGTCACAAAATGGTCACAGTTCACACACACAATCAAAATTTGCAGAAAAGTAAAGATAAACAGTACACAAAAGCCGTTAATAATAACAAATCTACTCGCTGAAGCGAGCTGTCAACCAAATTAACATTTGCTAAAGATTTCGAGGTTATGTCGAGCAAAAATGAGACGTTGTCACTTTGTCACCCTCTAGTCATATGAAATTGTTATTTGACGCGTTTTAGTTTAGAAATGGAAACAAATAATTTGAAAACACTTGGAAGTACGGACTTAATGCTTATTTTGCAATTCTTTAGCAAGATTTTTGGTAATTCTATCATTGCTCTAATTTTCTAAGACTCACTCTTCTGCCCTATTCTAAAGAAATAAAAGCATATTTGGCAATACCCTGACGGCGCATGCGCACAATTCGAAATGACCCTGGATCTGCTATCTCTGTTGTTGCTTCAAGATTTTCAGGGTAATAGCCATATAGTACTAATACATATATGGAAAAAACGTGCAGAAGAAGGCGCATATGAATTTACCTAAACCTAGATAAAAGAACGTGGAGCCAACTGTCACACTGACACCGCTTTGAATATGATGACAGCGATATTTTGCGTTTCGGTGTTCGCTCTGTTGGAATTGTTGTGACATAATTAGGCTAGGATAACTTAAATGGTGAAGATCGTTCCCCGTTCGTTTAGTTCTTCAACCAGACGATGATGGTGCTATTGTAGGGATTTTTTATAAGGTTGTTCATATCCTAACGTTGGTAGCGGCAAAACATGTATTTAGAATCAGCTTGGGCAACGTTCTCTATCTTTTTCTCTCTGAATTCAACCGTAGCAGCAATGGTGCGATAATAGTATATAACGTAATAAGTGTTGTAAAAAGCATTTTACGCACGAATGAAAAAGTTGGTTCTTGAGTGCGTAATTGCATTACAACACGTATTACGTACCATACTTTACCTACAACCTACTTATTCACACAACATCATTTAGTTTTAGTTTTCCATCTGAACTGGTAACAATATTAATAATTTAAGGACGTGATAACATCAACGAGAAGGTATATATTGTAATAATTCTACAGTATGATTATTTAAATTTACAAATGTTATTTTTTATTATATTATTTATTCTCATTATAATAATTATTTATAGTTACAGAACAATTATTGAAGACAAATGGTATATCGTTTGTTTGTTCTTGGAAATATGCCATCATTACATTCTCGGAAAATGATTTAACGTCGTTTTTTAATCTCCATTCCATAAATCTTTGGTAAGTAAATTTGTATCGATATTCAGATTTCGCCGGTAACAAGTTGTTTTTAGCAGCTTCTGCAATTTCGCTAATATTGGGTGGAGTTAAATTTTCTATTTCACTGTCACTCGACATTTTTTATGTAATCAAACTAATTTCACTTTATAATATTACTCACATACAAATTTGATTTAAGATTATGTCAGTTTTTGAATAAGTTTGTTTGTATTGACCGTTGCTAAGCGGTTGCTGGGAAAACTGTACGATTTTTTACCAAGCTGTGCGATTTTTTTACCGTGCGTAATAGGAATCTTACATTGATCGGAGACGGTGTGTTTTTAAGTATTTACAGTAGTGGTCGTAGGTAAAGATAAAAATAGGACTTATGCGCTGATCCATAATAACAATATTTTCCGGAGTCGGACCCAAGCGACATTGATATTTTAAAATTAAATTTATAAACAAAGCGGCGCAACGTATAAGTTTATTAAGTTTATTCTACTAAAATGGTGATTTATTGTTGCGTTCCTGGATGTACAAAGCGGGAAACGTGTGAAAATGCACAGGTTCCCAAAAAACGACCCGGAAAGTTTTTTGTTGTTTTAGCGAAGTAATAAAAAGGGTGTACCGTGAAGAGCCAAAAGGCACCTTGCGCATATACTGTATACAAAATATTGTTGCTATCTAAAAAATATGTATGCAGGATACTTTTTGATCCTGAATAATCATAGACATTACTTATATACTGAGTTTCTTAGAGTTATGACAGTTTACGATCTTAGTATAATGTCCGTGTATTTTTAGACGCATAAACTTTGGGTAAATGCTATTCAAAATCCATTACTCTGTGGCAAAGACAAGATTGGCATTCATAAAACTTATAGAGTTTGTCACACACGTTTTGGATATGACCAAAAAATTGAGCATGGCAGAATTAAGAGGATCCTATTTAAAGCTGAACGCTGTTCCTATGTTAATTCTTTACAGCACAATCTTAGGTAAAACTTTCCTTGTTATTATATCAATTTATGTAACTATCTAATATTAATTAATAAAGCTTCTCGCCTCGAGTTAGAAGCGCGAAAATTTGAATTCAAAGTTGTAAAGTTAAAATTTTCATGCGTGGCCCCTCGCCCACAGTGCTACATTTAGTTCTTCAACCAAACACGAATGGCGCTATAAGGGAACCAATTTAGTATGTTAAGTTGCCTATCTATCCCTACCATAAGCGCATCTCCCTTGTCTATGGACATAATTCACCATATTTTGATGGCCGCTATGGGCGCTATGTGACGGTACCTATTTCGAGGAAACCCCCAGTTTTAGTGTAGGGTAATGGATGGCTTTTAAGGTCCTATGTATGCATTTTAAATTTAAATAATTTACCTTTATGTGTCTCGTAGAATTTTGAAAAAACCGGACAATTTTTGTAACCTTTGAGACTGTGTATTGTAAACGAAGCATTTTAGACCACATGTTTATATTAACTTATTTTCATAAAATTAACTCAAGAATATGCCGTTACATTTATTGTACTTACTATCATAAGATTAGGTATTTTTAAAGTAACAAATTAAAATAGTTATTTATGCAACTAGTGCAAAAAGTAGCTGTTTATTGCACAAAGGCATACATTTATTCACCGAGACGTAGTCGAGGTGAATAAGTGTGCCGTGTGCAATAAACAGCCTTTTTGCACATGTTGCATACAATATTTTTTCTATGATCGAACCTATTTTATATAAATTATTTATCATCAATGCCCGGTCCATCTCCAATTAATATTAGCAATTGCACTTATTGTCACATAACCATAAACACACATTCCAATAAATAACCACTTTCTAATGTTGTACAAGTGTAATTTTTGTATACTTCGTCTTTTCATTTTGTAACTTAATAATATTAAATAAAACAAGTTTTGCCGAATTTAGGGTTTGTTTATATTTTCAAGCAAAATAAAATTTACAATAATAAAAGTTTGGTTAGGTTTCTTGGAGCTTTATTCAGCATAATGTTCCATTGTCAGGGTTTAAAAGTACTATTAAATGTTTTTGATTAAACGGTCTTTTGTTACAGTCTTCGTTTGTTGTTGGATATTATGTTGCTAAATGTCTCTTAAAATTTTTCTTTTAGTAAATGTATGTCAGAGCCGCATAGGCGTTTCTATGGTTAGACCGCTTAGGCATATTAAGATCAGTACGACACTGACTTTTAATGAAATGTAAATTTAATAAAGAATAATTATTTCTAGTTAAACGTTATTGCACCACTAAAGTAAATCATTGTAACAGGTACTATCAAAAACGAATTACAATAATAAAAATAAGAAAAGGGGAACTGACGATCCGCCGTCAACAGCCCGACCATTAAGAGAAAACACTTCTCGTCCCAAAATTAACACATTGCGTGGATAACGCTCTATACGGACTGCCTGGCTTTATTTCATCCACTCTCGGTTTCCCGTAGTGTGTTCCCAAAAACCGATTACCTAATTTTTAAAAGCTATAAATTTAGTCTATACTAATGTCTCTACTTTAACATGTCAACGAGCAAAGAATATATTGCAGACACATAAGACATAAGGGTTTGTTTGTGTGGCCAAACAGAGACGTAGATGAACTTTTCATTGGCGGCGCCGATACGGCCATACTGACGTAGTGAACGTCCTCGAGCACTTACTCTAAAGGCGGTCATCTGAAAGACAAAATAAAGGAATTACTTTCCTTTCGGCGTCGCTCGTCCATCCTGACTAAAGGCAACAAATAACTGGACGATCAATCTGGCTAAGAATTTCACACAAAAAACACTTCTTCTGATCAAAAACTAAATTCTTGTCAGGATCGAGATACAGCAAGCGTTACGCTTCTTCTGGCATAGAACTAGGTTCTAACCAGGATTGACAAACAAAGCACCACGCTTCTTCCGGCCAAGACTTAACGTCTTGCCAGGATTTATACACAAAGCAATATGCTTCTTCCAGCCAAAAATTACATTCTTGCCAGGATATACAAACAAAGCAACATGCTTCTTCTGGCCAAGAATTACGACATTCTTGCCAGGATATACAAAAAAAGCAACATGCTTCCTCTGGCCAAGAATTACGACATTCTTGCCAGGATATTCCAACAAAGCAGCATACTCCTTCTGGCCAAGAATTACGACATTCTTGCTAGGATATTCCAACAAAGCAGCATACTTCTTCTGGCCAAGAATTACGACATTCTTGCCAGGATATTCCAACAAAGCAACATGTTTCTTCTGGCCAAGAATTACGATATTCTTGCCAGGATATTCAAACAAAGCAACATGCTTCTTCTGGCCAAGAATTAAGACATTCTTGCCAGGATATTCCAACAAAGCAACATGCTTCTTCTGGCCAAGAATTACGACATTCTTACCAGGATATTCAAACAAAGCAACACGCTTCTTCTGGCCAAGAATTACGACATTCTTGCCAGGATATTCAAACAAAGCAACACGCTTCTTCTGGCCAAGAATTACGACATTCTTGCCAGGATATTCGAACAAAGCATTATTATTAGTGACCGCCAGTATGGATTCCGTAAGTCTAGATTAACAGGAGACCTTCTCGCTTATGTTACTCATGTTTGGAACAACGCAATAGAACACCATGGGGAGTCCCGGGCGGTAGCACTGGATATTTCCAAGGCTTTTGACCGAGTATGGCATGAGGGGCTCCTAACTAAAGTGAGAGCATACGGAATGCCGGTTCAATTTTGTTCATGGCTGTCGAGCTTTCTTAAAGACCGTTCTCTGCGAGTGGCGATGGACGGATTTCTTTCAGACACATTTAACATCAACGCCGGAGTCCCTCAAGGTTCTATATTGTCGCCCACCCTTTTCTTACTATACATTAACGATCTTTTGGGAAAAACTAAAAATCCTATATATAGCTTCGCTGATGACAGCACACTTGTTTCAACTTTTACTTTGGATGCTCGGACATCGGCTGCTAATGCACATCTCTATAGGCAGCAAGAGGTCTCACATCTCAACAAAGACCTGGAAGAAATTTTGTCTTGGGGTGACAGTAACCAAGTAGAATTTAACGCTAAAAAGACCCAGGCGGCAGTTTTTTCTAAAAAAGTTAATGTTGAAGAACCAGATATAGTTATGGCGGGACACTCAATTCCCTTGGCTTCATCAATTCATTTATTGGGCGTTAATCTGGATAGTCATATGTCTTGGCATGGCCACGTTGCGGCCATTGCTAGGGCAGCCTCGCAAAAGCTTGGAGTACTTTTCCGAACAAAGAACCTCTATACACCCCAACAACTTTTGATGCTCTATAAAGCCCAAATTCGACCATCACTGGAGTACTGTTCGCATATTTGGGGCTCTGCTCCTAAACATACCCTGAGATTGCTAGATTTCATTCAAAGAAGAGCCATTCGCTTGATCGGTGACCATTGTCTGACAAACAACCTGGAAAGCCTTGAACATCGAAGGCAGGTTGGCGACTTGAGTCTATTTTACAAATATTTTCATGGCAAGTGTTCAACTGAGGTTGCCCGCTTAATACCACCCAGAGCGGTGCATGGTAGAAATACACGACGAGCCACTGCAGCCCACCAGTACGTGGTTCAGCTTAGTGTCCCTCGAACGACACTGTTTCAAAATTCTTTCATCTGGAGAACGTCATCACTCTGGAACGACCTCCCTGAGATCGTCTTCCCCAACGAGTATAGTCTCCAAAGATTCAAGACCAACGTGAATCGTTTCCTGCGCACACGCACCGCTCCTAGAGCGCCATAAAGGATTTATCCTGTAGTGCTGTGCCTTATCATAAAAAAAAAAAAAAAAAAAAAAAAGCAACACGCTTCTTCTGGCCAAGAATTACGACATTCTTGCCAAGATATTCAAACCAAGCAACATGCCTCTTCTGGCCAAGAATTACGACATTCTTGCCAGGATATTCCAACAAAGCAACATGCTTCTTCTGGCCAAGAATTACGACATTCTTACCAGGATATTCAAACAAAGCAACACGCTTCTTCTGGCCAAGAATTACGACATTCTTGCCAGGATATTCGAACAAAGCAACACGCTTCTTCTGGCCAAGAATTACGACATTCTTGCCAAGATATTCAAACCAAGCAACATGCCTCTTCTGGCCAAGAATTACGACATTCTTGCCAGGATTCAAACTTAAAAATTTATTAAATAAACCGTTTACCTAAAATTATTCGCCAACACAGGCTCGTACTGGCTCTCGTTATCAAAATCTGAGTGAATCTATGACTTCTAGGACACTGATGATAAGCTGAACATGTGCAAACTTAAAAATTCAACTTTTTCCTTAATATGATGGTTTAATAACTAGTCGTAGCAAATTTTGTGTAATGAACGTAGAACTAGAACTAAAGAACGTATTTTTGTGCCAAATAAAATTTCATCAGGACTTAACCCTTTAATTAGTACTGCTCAAGGCCAGTTGAACTTCACCTAAACTGTCCTGCTAGTTTTGGACATTTTTAATCTCAATAGCAGTCGAAACATTTTTCATTGTTTGCATGACTGCCTCTACCTGTTCATTTTTCCTACTTATTCCGTGGGCAATAAAATGTAAATCAATGTTAGATTTAGAGTAAAATGTACAGAAGTCACTACTAAGTAAACCATTTGTCTTGATCGCCAATTATGCGTGAAGGGGAGCCAAATAAATAAGCAAATTGTTTTAAAGAATTAACTGCAGTCTCCGCACTTAAGGAACGTATTTAATTTAATATGACAAACTTTGAAAATGCATCGATATTAACAAAAATATATTCTTTATTGTCCGTTTTGTCGGTTAATTTACCTGAAGTATCTAGATGAACAGTATGCCATGGTTGTGCAACTTTAGGAATTGGGTGCATTTTAACTTGAGGTTTACCTAACTTGTTTTTAGTGGTTTTACAAATTAAACAACTATCAACGAATTTTCTAACTGTTCGGGACATCTTAGGAAACCAATAAAGCTCGTAAAGTTTATCTAAGGTCCTTTTTCCAACCTAAGTGTTTTGAATTTGCGTAAACCTGATTTATTACTGACCATGTCATTGACTTAGGGACAACCGGTAAATAAAACGATCCATGATTCCTTTCAATACTGTGAAACAGGGTGTTCTTTTTGGGTATCGTATGTTTTCGCCACATCTGGGTTCAACTAATTTGTTTTTTTAAGGGGGCAATTGTTTTCAGCACTGAATCATCACGTTGTTGAGCTACTGTCAACCAGTTTTTGTGTAAATTAAAGATCTGAACGATGTTAGACGAATTAAAATATTGAAATGAAATCGACATGATTCATGCCTTTTCCTTCTCTAAATTATATCAAAGGCAGAAGCTTGTAGAAATGCCCACTAGCGGGGAGTTAGGTCAAGTTCTGTACGGGATGATTTAAGAGGGTTGCAATCGTTCACCACCGTAAAGTGTTTACCTAGTTTACCTAAGAAATGACGAAAGGGCTTAACGGCGTTTACTACTGCAAAGGTCTCGATTTCATAAGAATGGTAGAGAGATTTGGTACCAGATGTTCTTTTACTGAAATAGATTACAGGGTGAAGTTTTGAATCCTTTTGTTTTCTTAATAATATGAATTATGTAATCGATTAATTTGGTCACTAATTAATGATAATGGATATTTTTGAGGGGCCGTATTGGCAATTTGCTGACGGAAATCTACACATATTGTGTCCGCACCGTCTTTCTTTTTAACTAAAATAATAGAACTAGCGAATGGCGTACAACTAGTTCTCATAATATTCATGTCAAATAATTCAGAAGTTTTATTTCTAACTATTTCACGTTCAACGGTGGCCAATCAATATGGTCTCCTGAGCCATTTTACTTTGATCTTTCGTACAAATTTTTATATAACCAGTTTGCTCTACGTAAAGGTATGCCTGCTACGAAATTATTTTTATAACTAGAAAGAACTCTTAACAGCCGACATCGATATTTTGCTCTATTAAAACTCTCGATATTATAATTTAAGCCAACATAAAACCAACAGGTACCACATAAAATAAAAGTTCAACAAAAATTCTCTGATGTCAGTAACTATCAAAATCTTAGCATTGCAAGTGACAGAGCAACTGCTTATGCCCCTTCAAAATGGTTAATTCATTAAAACGTTTACCATCAAAATGAACAGTAATACTTTCTTTTGCAAGAGCAAGGGCGGATCCAGCTTTTAAGTCAGGGGGGGGTCACATCAGTGGCGTTAAGGTGAGGTGACGTATTTGTCCCCTCCCAAGACGAAAAAAAAGACGCAAAAAAAAGCCAAAAATTTTACCTAAAAAATGGATTTAAATTACAAAATTAATTTTCCTCTTCTGCCTTCTTGCGAAACGATTAATTACTTCCTCCACTTCGATAGGAATGTTTTTATGAACATGGAGAAGCGCCAATCCCGTTAGTCGGTCTTCCGCCATTGATGCTTTCAACCACGATTTCAGCCTCCTAAGTGTGGAGAAGGACCTCTCCTCTCTGCCGTCGCTACACTAACTGGTAGTGTAGCAAGAATACACAAAAGCTTCCTTATATTTGGATACATATCAATATCGCAATTCACTATAAGATCAGGAATCGCCTGCGGTATAGCCTGCTCCCGTTTCCATTTTTCTGCCCACAACCGATATTCATTGACTACCACCGACACTGGGGTGTTTCCTATTAGTTCTTTATAAGTAACGACGACGTGCTTAACCATTTCTATGTCCTTATTAGTAGAGGTATGATTAGGTTTTGGAATTAACACGCCAAATTGGAACAAATCAAGTACCTCTGGAGATAACCGCTCTTGAAGGTCGTTTATTATGGAGTCTAGAAGAGGGATGTAGACGCTCCTGCGAAAATACTCCTCGGCTGATTGAGCTGGTTGATTACTAGCTCTGTATACTTGCCTTGAAACCAATCTGGGGCATTTTATTTCAACGTCAAGTTGTTCAGCTACTTCTTTTGCCTCATCGAAAAGTTGTTTGAACACAGTGTCAACTTGTTCCCTTTTTTTTTGCAGAACACTCATTGTATCATTTATTGCCTCTGTAGCCTTCTTTAAATCAATTGAGCTTGTTTGTAATACCCTGCTCAAGGATACAGTTGTACCTAAAAAATTAACTAAACTAAAATTTGATCTTTACGCGTTAATCGCTGTGTACTTACCTTAAACATCACTTAAGCAGATAGATGTTACTATAAAGTCTGAACTGCGCAATGTTTGTAGCAAGCAATGCGCATCAGTAGCAGTTTTATTGTCTTGCCAAGTAGAAATCTTTTCCAGAGCGTTACAAATTTTTACTAAGTTGTCTCCTTGAAATTGAAGATGACCATCATGCCGCTCAACCCAACGCGTCTCACAGATACCTTGCATTGAAGCTCCAAGTTCTTTTTTAAAAATTTGATGCCTTTTTGCGGAAGCATTGGCGAATGCAACAACTTTTCTCATTGTGCTCGAAGTATTGCGACAAGATGTTACTTTAGATGACATAGCCAACGAGTTATTAAGAACATGATTGCTGCATGGACAACGTCTGGCATGTACGACTCTTTTTGACAACTCCTTTACAGCCCCTCTTGTCTCTGAAGCCATAACCGAACAACTGTCCGTCCCAATACCCACACACCATGTTAAGTCTAAATCAAATCTGAGGCAGAGGGTTTCGACTATTTTCGCTAGTGCTATTCCTGTCACCCGAGGCTCCACATCACATGTCTCATTATCATTGCTTTTAAGCATATCGTGAACATCACAAAAAGTCACAAAATCTTCCCTTATGGTGCCGCTGTGAAGATATCTAAATGAAAGACTCAGCTGTGAAGTATGTGATAAGTCTGTTGTTTCATCGAACAAAATTGAGAAGTACTTAGCTGCCTTTACATTTTGTAAAATATTTTCCTGAATGATCTCCTTGCAAACATCAATTAATTCATTTTGCACAGTTTTGCTGATGTATGTTGCATTAGAATTAGAAGTCTCTAAATGATGTTGTAATGCTGTGTCACCAGATTCTATACGAAATTTCAAGAGTGCCCTAAAGTTTCCTTCACCAGCTACCATGCTGTGATTAATTTCTTTTTTATCCAACACCGCCAATTTGCCATCGTCGCGATGACCACGTAACGATATATTTTGACGACCACAAAAAATTATCGTTTTTACAATGGGTTGTAATCGTTCCCTATTTTCGTTAACTTGTGTCATTCTTTGACTACTTATTCGGTTAATGATATCAAGGTCAGGTTTATGAAAAGCGGTTAAAAAATTTTTTCCACTTTGGACGGCATTTTGGTGGTATTGATTTCGCTCATGAGTCAACAATACACCATTTTCGCCAAGCAAATCATCAAAAGCTTTTAATGGTTCTTTCACGAGACGTTTTAGAGGTGTTTTTGACTGGATGCCATCTCCGAATTTTTCTGCAAATAAAACACAATATTTGCAATAAAGGCCTTGATCTTTATGCGATAAAACCAGCCAGTGAAACTTATCAAGGTGTGACTTCTGTGCATATTTCTTTGTTTGTTTTCCTTTTTTGGTAACCACGCAGTGTGGAAAAATATAATTTGGGGGTGGCAACCAATGCTTCTCGAGCAACATAGCTCTTGTTTTATCGTCTATCTTTTTTCCTACATGCCATCCAATGTCAGAGAAAAATTCTGATTGAGAAAGTGAACTGTTCTGATTAAGATTGGTAGTTGACGTAGATGGTATCGGCAAGCTTTGAGCATCAGCCGAAGTAAATTTGTTTTCTTCTTCTAGGGTTAATTTAGATGAGGAAGCATCAGCAGCACACACATTGTCAGTATTATCATTTGTGTTAGTAGCTAGTATAGGTAAATTTTTCGGGTCTTTATTAGTCTCAAGCTTAGGTTTTTTTATAAAAAATTAATCTATCTTTCTTGTACCACTACATGCATTACGTTTCGAACTACCACTACCACCACCACGACCATCTTTTTCTTTAGAGTCACCCTGCAGGCAAAAACACCCATCACCATCACCCATGTCAGTATAACAAAGCAAAAATGGCAATATACTTAAATAATACATCAGTTCAGATTTAGCAGCTTCAGGTAATGTGTGTATAAGATTAAAATGGAAGAAATAGAAATATTTCCTCATCCGTCATTTCCAAACAAAGAGCGGATATTATCTTGTATTTTAATACTTTAAAATGGAAAAAATAATGAAAATGTTTTAAAAATTTTATGAAACACGTAAACGCCACGAGCCACGATGTACTATACACTATACATATTATTGCAAAAATAATTCAATCATTGTCATGACAAATATCTATTGAGTAGTTATCTGGCAGTTATCTGAAGCTGAAAGTATCACCACTTAGGGGCGAAAAAACATACCTTGCCAATAACTCTGACGTATGACGTACCCTATAATCTACAAACAGTAATCTAACACTTGTCAGGTGACTCAGGTGGAGCATAAATACGAATAAATATGTAAGAAATCAAGTTTCTTAACCACCTGATAAAAAGCCTTATACTATATGGACAAGGACTGTTTATAGCATTATTTGTTTAGTCCTTATTGTATAAGGATTTTTATCAGGTGGTTAAGAAACTTGATTTCTTACATATTTATTCGTACCCTATCTACCTGTACCTAACGATATTTGAGTAGAACTAACACTGGTAACTAATTATGATTTTTTTCTATGATCACACTTCCCATTTCCTACAAGCAAAGTAAAAACAACTTTTAGAAACTTCTCTATCTCAAACTCAAAAGATAAGTATTAAATTATTATTATGCATTTATCCCGGTCCGGTTGGTCGGTTGCTGTTAATCGTTAATCAGTAATCTTGCAATAACGTTAAACAAGAACAAGAGCGAAGAGCGAAGAACAATACAATAATGATTACATGCCGTATGCCGTTCAGTTGAGGTCGTCTATCTTATCCATTGTTGCTATACTCCTATTAAATTTGTTTCTTTATCATTTAACCTGTGCCTGTGAATAAAACACGACGCTCCAATCCAAACGATAACGGCAACAGCGTAACAGCGAGCGGTTCCACACAACACTTCACGCGCCGAATTTTATTTTGATTGGTTAATACACCTCGCGTCGGCGTAAGGTAAGCGACTGCCACATTAGATGGTTTACAGAAAAGAGTCAGTAGGGTACCATAATATTGCCGACAGCGTTCGTTTTGGTTTTGCACGACGCCGTAAAATAACAGTGTTTTCAATTTGTAAAAAAAATGTGCACTGGGTCATGTTATGAACTCACTCTTTTTGACTCCACAATAGTTTTTACGTATGTTGAAAGAATTTCGCTTTATAAAATTCCGAGAAGTGACTAGATAATATGATGTCCAAGTTAAAGTATTTTTATTATTTAGATATTAAAAAAAAATGTAAACCGCCCAGGGGGGGGGTCATGACCCCCATGACCCCCCCCCCCCCCTGGATCCGCCCTTGTGCACAAGAACAATCTAAATTTGTGTCAAATAAAAAGGAAAGGTCTCACCAGATCTAAGCTGCTCTGTACAGAGTTTCTCTTGTTGAATGTCGAAGATAGGAGAGGATACGGCCCGACGCTTCGACCTAGTTTGAAGACCAGGAAGAGATAGCGACGGGCGCTTTCCAAGAATTTTGGCAGTTTCACATTCAAAGAGGATGAGGTGTCGCTTAACTCGTAGAAGATACTACCAATCATTCGAAGTTCCTAATTCGCTCCATAGTTTGGTCATGATTTGCGTTGTCACTCACATCACATAAATGAATACCGTCTTACTGTCCAAATGCTCTAGCGATCTTAATCCCACTTCTGATGTCAGAGCCGCATAGGCGTTTCTACGGTTAGACCGCTTAGGCATATTAAGATCAGTACGACACTGACTTTTAATGAAATGTAAATTTAATAAAGAATAATTATTTCTAGTTAAACGTTATTGCACCACTAAAGTAAATCATTGTAACAGGTACTATCAAAAACGAATTACAATAATAAAAATAAGAAAAGGGAAACTGACGATCCGCCGCCAAAAGTCCGACCATTAAGAGAAAACACTTCTCGTCCCAAAATTAACACATTGCGTGGATAACGCTCTATACGGACTGCCTGGCTTTATTTCATCCACTCTCGGTTTCCCGTAGTGTGTTCCCAAAAACCGATTACCTAATTTTTAAAAGCTATAAATTTAGTCTATACTAATGTCTCTACTTTAACATGTCAACGCGCAAAGAATATATTGCAGACACATAAGGCATAAGGGTTTGTTTGTGTGGCCAAACAGAGACGTAGATGAACTTTTCATTGGCGGCGCCGACATGTATAATAAATAAGCAATAAATAAGGGTAAAAGTTTTGAGGAACTTATTCTAATTGACTGAGGAATAGGCAACCAACGGCCCCAACGCCAAGTTAAGTAGGCTGTGGTTAAGTGTCGTTTCGCTGGGTTGTGGTGAATATAGGCAACCAAGAGAACACTTTATTGCACGCGTGCAATAATGTATTTTTATTGCACGCGTGCAATAAAAGCTAACTTTTGCCATAAGACGGTGACTACAAAAGTTGTCCCTTTTGCATGATCGTAGAAAAATATTATTAAAGTATTGTTATAGTGAAATATATAAGTATTTTTATGTTGTATGTTTAATAGACAGGGTGTCCTAAAGGTATGGTCAATAATCGAGTAGATTAAGTCAAAATAGGGTGAGTAGGTCATGTAACATATTTTGTTGAATGTCCCCCCCCCCCCCCCCCAACCCCGGGCTACAGCCTCGCAGAGAGTAGACCCTGAAGATGTTTTTTCTTAATATTTTTCAAACCAATCAAGATAACAAATTAAAAATTTAGGTATTCTAGTAAGTTTTATACGCAGAATCGAACGGTTGTCGTTAAAGTTACGACAATTTACAAGCAGGGGAGGGCAGAGTTTAAATAGACCTAACTTTTTTTTTTTAATTGATTTTTATACTTTTTTATGTCGAATTAGGAAACTTGAACGTTTTTTGCAAAATAAAAGGTAGTCCTTGTTAGACATAATTTAGGGCGTTGTTTTTGAGATAAATTGATTAAAAAATTATCTTGCATGCCAAAATTATTGTATTTAGCTATAGTGTAAGAATAGACGAATTTTAAAAAATATATATAATAAAGTAAGTAAATTTCAATTTTTAACGAGAAACATATTGTATTAGGAATTTAGTTATGACATTTTTAATAAATGAGATCATGCAAAATACTAAAATTTGGCTAAAGAATATTAGTGATATTTTCGTTTTCGCATGCAAGTTTTAAAATCGATTTAACTCGAAAACGACGTATTCACCTAGAAGAACCTTTATTTTGCAGTTCTACACAAGGTGCTGGTTGATGTTATAGTAGCGTTGCTTCAAAATAAAATGTGAGAAACTAACTAGTTGTGTACATTTTTGGCATCGTGAATATATCCTGGTTTTAAAAATGCCCTACTGCACTAAATTTTCTTTTGTGTAAAATAATGCTACAGTGGTTATGTTCCCCAATGAAACGCAGAACAAAGGCCACAACCGTCACATCAACTATATATCAATTAATAAAGTCAAATGATTTCTAAAGTTTATATATATATTTAATTTTAAGGTAGTAAATCTGTTCAACCAGATATTATAGAAAAGTTTGGGGTTAATATTTGCGAATAGTGAAATTGCATCTAAGTTAAATAGATAAATCCATATTTTACCTAATGCCATCTTAAAATTTTAAAGTTTTGGTAACAGTATGTTATGAAATACATTTGTGGGGCCTTTGGTAGCTACTCCTATTTATTATACTTCCAATTATGACAGGCCACAGTCCTGAATTAATAAATTATATTTATCGGGTTCATTATAGTACACGAACTTATGACTTCTGATGACAGTCTTTTCATCCTCATTTATTACAGTTTCTTTTATTCCTGTACTTCTCTTTGGTGACCTGATGGGGCCGCGTTTATCCTCGTGCATATTCAAATTCAAATAAGCTTCATTGTCAGAAAATCTAAAGACTTATTGACAAAGCAATACTAATAATATTAAATTACAATTAAAATCATCAAATCAAAAATATGATTATTAAAAAATTTTGCAAAATAAAATAAAAGGGAGAAGACACTGAAGACAGTTAGCATATATATTAGGGCATAAACATACAACATTAAAAATAAACAAGCCCAGGCAAGCCTAGTTAATTATATAAAACAGGAACCAGGAAGATGCAGCACATAGAAAGTACATTATTAATTATTAAATTAAGTTATTTATATAAAATATTATTCAAATTCAAGTATACTTTATTCTTAAAGAATGTTGTGGTTCTCATCAACAAAGTTATCAAAGTTAATCTAATTTATAAAGTATAATAGTCATATACAGTGTCACCATTAAAGTCCGCACCATATGGAACTTTTTTTTATTAATGAGGTTAGTTAAAATTAAATTTCGGCAATCGTTTTTGCTTCAAATTAGACTAAAAATTATATTATCAAATGTCACCATCTGTCAAAAATTACATTTTAATCAAAAAATGCTGAAAAATGGCATTGTTTTACCGAATTTCAAAAAATTTTATTAGAAAAAGTTGTTTCTAGTACAATTCTTGGCCTAAATACAAAGTTTCAGTTTTCTAGCTCAAAGTTGATTTTTTTGCCATTTTTTCCAATTAACTTTTTTTTTATTTAATGTAAGTTCGCTTAATGGATATTAAACTATTTGCTTATACCATACTCAATATTTTATTTAGTTTGTATGAGCTTTTTTTTACTAGAATGCCATTTTTTTTCGAAATTTAAAATTAGAGGCAAAAAAATTTGACACAGGTGGTGCAAAGTTATCCTAATTTAAAAATTTTAACAGATAGACGTCAGATGTTTCGTTTTTCAAATGACAAATACATCTAAATATTTGATAAAAATTTTATTTTATACTTAAAACTATCATTATTATTAAAAGGAACAAAAAGGAACTTTAATCATTTTAAATAGGTAACACAAAAGCAATATAAATTTCACATTTCAGTGTGACGTCCTTCTCGCTCTATACAAACACCCGTCCGTCTATAAACGTCTTTGACAGCATTTTGTAAAAAGCTTGGTTTTATATCGGCACAACACTGTCTTATCGTTTGTTCCAAATGCTCGATATTTCTAAACGGTCGATTCTTATAAACTTTCTGCTTAAGATAACCCCACAGAAAAAAGTCTAGTGGGGTTATGTCAGGCGACCTGGGTGGCCAGTGACATTCTCTATCACGCCCTATAACTCTGTTTTGAAATAATTGGTTTATGCGTTCTTTCACTGCTACAGTTTGATGTATGGGTGCACCATCAAGCTGATACCATAAGTTATGTCTATGGTGTAAGGGCATGTTATCCAAAACTTCGGTAATCTCGTTATCAAGAAAATTCAGGTACCTTTCACCAGTCAAGTTTACTCTAAAGAAGTATGGTCCAATAAGCTCATCTTTCAAAATTCCACACCAAACATTGGTTTTAAAATGATACTGGTCGCGACATTCAATTGTGAAGTTAGGATTTTCTTGGGACCACCATCGGCAATTTTGTGAGCTCACGGTACCATTCGAAGAGAAAGTGGCTTCATCTGTCCATAATATCTTGTATGGAAAAAGAATATTCTCCTCATATTGTCCCTGATACCAAAACGAAAAATCAAGTCGGATATCAAAATCGCGTTCTTTTAATGTGTTTATAAACTTGGGTTTATATGCCCGAAATCGATTTTTCTGAAGAATTTTTCTAACGCTTTCCCTCTTGCACCCTGTTGAATCACTTATCTTGGTTACACTAGTTTGACCGTGGTCAATAACAGTTAAACAAACATCAAGTTGTGCTGCTTCATCGTATTTACTTGCCGCGTGAGGTTTCTTAAAATTATTTTGAACAGATCCAGTTTCTCTAAATTTTGACATTACTCTTGAAACAGTGCTATGCTGCAAATTTTTTTCTGGATGCCTCTCATTAAAAATGGCAGATACTTGCCGGTGAGGCATATTCTCTCCACAAATTAAGACAATTTCTATTTTTTCTTGAATGGACAACATTGGTGATAACACTGAAAACTATAACTTGCGAAAATATTCAAATTTATGACATTTCTTTTATTTATTCGGCACTCTAATTCGTTTTTTTTTCCATAGCCTACTTATAAAATTCAAAATTGCCTTGATATTTTATTGTGGATAAAAAGAAAATGTGTCTAAATTTTGATCTAATCTGATAACTGGGAATTTTATTATAAGTTTTTTAAACTTCTTAGGTGTATGTAAATATTTTTAATTTTAATTTTTCTTAATATTATTTTATTTGCTTGAGAATCCAGGGACTAGAACCTGTCCTCATTAGACTCCAGAAGGGAGTAGTATGGTCTATTACTAAGTAGCTTCTTTATGGATCTTTTAAATGTCTTAGTGTCCAGTATTAGTCTATATGCTACAGGTATATGATAATAGAGTTTATTACTTTTAAAAATTAAAAAGTTCTTTGTGAGCGCTGTCCTGGGAATAGGAAGAGGTATATCAGTACTGTTGCGCGTATTATATGTATTGTTAATTGTATAACTTTTGTATCTTTTGTGAATAAGGCAAACTGTTTCTAATATAAGTAGGCCCACAACCCTTAGAATTTTTTCCCTGATGAAAAGTGGCTTACAATGACCTCTTGAGTGTGCATTACAAAAGTATCTCGGAGCTCTTTCTGTAAAATTAGTATAGATCCCAATAACTGTCGACTGCAAAAGCCCCAAAATACGATTCCATACCGCAGGTGGCTTTCAAACAAAGAAAAATAAACAGTTCGCCCCATTCGTTTTCCCAGTTCGTTTATGACGACTCTCACCGCAAAACAACCCGACGCCAATCTTCCATTCAATGCATGAATGTGATCCCTAAATTTAAGTTTGCCATCAATTAAAACCCACAAGAACCTTGCAACATTTGCGTTTCTTAAAAAATTATTTTCTGAAACCAATTCTGAAAAGTAAAATTTAAATGTAATAATGCTGGTCTTGCTGACATTAAAACACAGAAGGTAAGAGTCACGCCACCGCTTAACAAGGAACAGATCACTCTGTACAACAAGCTTTAATTCATCAAAGTCCCGACCTCGACCACAAGATGGTAGTATCATCGGCAAACATGGTAAAAGTACCGCGAATATCAATCCTCGCCAAATCTCATATAAAGTAAAAATAAGACCGGACCAAGCACCGAACCCTGCGGAACACCACAGTAAACCCTCATTCTGTTGGAAAGAACATACCGGCCCCTCACCAACTGCTCCCTATCAGACAGGTAAGAGACAAACCAGCTAAAAGTAACGCCCGTAACACCATAACATTCCAGTTTAGCAAGCAGTATTCTGTGGTTAAAGCAGTCAAGTGAAGAGTAGTGAAATGGGCCGAAAATTTCCAGGATCATCCAAATTCCCTCCCTTTGGTAATGGGACGACGACGGCCGTTTTAAGAAAGGAAGGGAAACACCTGTCTCAAAAGATTTGTTTATTACTTCCACCAAAGCACTAAGGGCAGTATCCGGTAAATTTCCGAAGACTCGGGCCGACATGCCATCAATGCCTGCCGCACTCTTATTCCCAATGCTGGATATAATGTCTTTTAATTCAAAGAGATCAGTACCGCTCAAAAACAACGAATCGCGTACAGAAATGTTATGTAAGTAATCCAGTGGGTTTCTATCAGAGTTAATATTTGAAGTCATACTGCCAAGCTATGAGCTATGTTACAATAATACTCATTAAAATGTTGGGGTCTATCTGTGTTATGTCCTTCTGTAACTTGTCAACTCCTCACAGATTATTCACAATTTTCCAGCTATCTCTTGTTTTGTTATTCGAATTTAAAAAGCTTTATTTTATAAAAGTTTTCTTTAGCTATTTTTATTAATTTGCGATGAACGATCCTATACCTACTAAAATATAGTAAGAAGCCTGCATTGTCAGTGTATTTTCTAATTGTATGCAAACATCTTAAATTTCTCGCCGAAATCTTAATACCCTGTGTTATCCATGCCTTTCTTCTATTGGTTTTTAGCTAAAGTATTGGAAAATTTTTATTAAATAAATTGATTAAGGTTGTATAAAACCTATGACAGCAGTCGTCGGAGCTTAATACATTCACCCAGTTAACCCGATCCGCCTCCATTCTAAATCTACGAAAATTTGTCACACTAAAAACTCTGCCGAACCTATCCCCGGCACACCCAGCAAGATCAAGAACCACCGGAAGACAAACACTCACAGCTTCATGGTCAGACAGCGCCGCTGGAACCACAGCACATACAAAATTTCCACAAGCAAAATTAATAGGAACATAATCTATTAGAGAGGTAGTGTGTTTTGAAACACGTGTAGGCTCTTGTACCAGCATTCTAAAATTAAAGGAACACAACAAGTTGCTCAGCTCCCGGGTATTCAAACAATCATACATATAATAAATGTTAAAGTCACCTGCCAAAACTATGTTAGAGCCGACTGGCAATTCAGTCAACAACAGCTCTAAGCTCTGAAAAAATGATTTTACATTTGAGCATGGCGACCTATAAATACATATAAGAAACAAATTAAGATTTATATTAGAAAGCACAGAAATTTCAAAATATTTTTCTTTTAATAGATGGTTATATTTTTCAATGCTTTCTACCACAAACTCCTTATGAAATTCTTCGTTTATTAAAATCATTGTACCGCCATAAGCATTATGTTTTCGGCAGTAACGAGAAATAATATTATAACCGGAAATGCACCACGGTTCAAGGTCCTTCAATGTGGTCCTCTGTTAGCAATAGGAAATTTGAAAAGCCCTGGGACTCGAGAAGTACTACAAGCTCGTCAATTTTGTTTCTAACAGACTGAATATTTAGTAGTAATATAGTAGCTTCGTCATTATTTTTTGAAGCTGTGTTGCCTGTAAATCCCATACCTACCCCTGACCGTCGATCGGTGTCCCCTCCCTTTCTTCTAAAAAAGGCTGAGGATTGCAAAACGTATCGTTACCCAATGTTTGAATGTGTATTAGATTTTTGCTTTCCTTAATCGCACACAATATCAGGGATGCAATGCCCTTCAAAATTATTCCCCTCCTCAACACTAGTCCCACACTATCGTTTACATTCATAAAACATATCTTATTTTCACTAAAGTAATTTAACTTGGCCACACAGTCATAAAGCTTACAGTTAAATTTATATATTCTTTGATTAAGATCATTGTTACTGTTAATATATGGTAATCCTGACATCAGTACATTGGTGTGCCTAATATATCTTATTCTATTAAATATTTGCTTTATTGTTAGTTTTAAAGTCATTAGAGCCTGCTAATATTATAATATAATCCCTACTGGTATAGTCACGAGCTAAGTTCAGTATATGAGTTATTACATTCATATAATTTGCATAAGATTTGGTGAGTTTTTCTACTTTATATTTTTTATTCGTAACTGGATACAGTAAGGGTGCCAAATTATAACCCACTTGATCACTAAGAAAAATAATTTTATTCAAATGTTTTTTTATCAGTGCTTACATACATTACACATTTTCCAGAATAATGTTCCTGAGATGATGCTTTACCTGGTTCCTTTTCCCTCGCGTCTGACTCTAAACTAAGAGATGTAGGTAGAGCTGCTTTTGAAGTGGCATTATTTTTTTGCCATGGCCGCCAGCACGTCGGTATCGTCAGTCAGCGCTATATTTTGTACTGTATAAATCGGTATATTGATAACTGTCCGACTCCAGTCATATTCGAACACATTTCAACTATTTTTGCAACTCCGAATGTTATATGAAATAATAATTGGACTACACCTATGGAATACGGCGAAGACCACTCGGTTTTATAGTTCAATAATGATTTATTACTCTCTCGCATTAAGCAATATACTATACAATATTATTTATCGTGTTCAAACGTAAAGAAATAATTATAGCTATTATTTTATTATTCATTTTAGATTACAGAAAAGATAGTATGTACGTTTACATAAATCGTAGGAAGATCATTTTCGGCCTAGAAAACATGATATTTTTCTCCTAGACATGCATTATACTATTTTTTGTTATAAGATATATGTTGTCTCTCGTCCTAGCACATCCTGTATGTTAAGTATCATAATGCAGGCCAAATTTTTGAAACGGTAGGTACATTTATTTCAGCCTTTATACATATGGTCTAAAATAAAATAATAAAGAATATGATAACGGGTCACTATTGTTGGCCAATTAAACAATTGAAGTTATGTTTCCAGTTAGTTTAAGTCATAAAGTTACCGAAGTCTTGCAGTAAATAAGCTATTTCGTGTATTAAAGGCACAAACTTGGAAATGAACAAGAAAAATATTATAAGTTGTACGACATAGAATAACAAAAAGAAGTGAACTATATAAATCAGTTGTTTTACAACTACCTATTAAGGTAAGTAATAAATATCCTACTGTTTTTCGTTGTATTATCATTATTAACTAATGCAAGAAAATAATTTAATGAACACATTGAAAAATTACTGGAACAAGCTCGATTACCAGCCTGAGCATTTGGTTATCATTTGTTGAAGTATATAAAGTATATAAATATCTTCTAATTCCATCATTGTTGTTGCAAAAGTCAAAATGTCGGGAAAACAAAAAAGCACGAATATCATTTTAAATCGTTTATTTCCAAACCCACAGTGGTTTTCAAAGAATTTATTTAACCAATGAAACTTGCAACATCAGGCTTAGTTAGTCAGTTTCTACTGTGTATATCACAAATTATTGTGTATGTTATCTGAGGAAGTAGGTGTAATTTCCTACATTTCAGGAAAATACATTTAATAATAAAAAAAAACATTTAGCACTCCCAATAATTTGATACTATTGAAAAGCCCATAAAAAAGTTTTGAATATAATATAATGACGTGAGTGACGATGGGTGTAGCCAATATTATTAAATAAAACACCTTATTCCTTGAGGTATCCAACAAATCTATTTTCTAACCAAAATCACATCCGTCCACTCAACATTGTAGAGTCGGCAAAATCCTTAAAATTAATAATTGACAACATACATATTATTGCAACCTAGCTACTTGTTAGAGGCAATAGCCTTATCGACCTTAATTACCTACACAGTGGTTGAACACACCTTATTACACAGTGGTTCAACCTTTCCTTCTCCCCCCCCTCTCTTTTTACTTTTTCTTATTAAAATTCTGATCCACCAAAATATAAATCATGTCCCCTCACTGAGTTGATTCATGAAATGATGATTTTATTGAATTTTCGTTATTGACATCTATACATCACATCATAACTATAAATGATTCCATTAAGAATTTTGGCCTCTATTACAATTTTACATCTAATCTCCTTCATTGCTTAAATTAGCATCAAGTTCGTGATTATCTTCTGTCGAATCCATTGGCTGCACAAGGTACACGTTATGACCATGTTTTGTTGAACCACTTCGTCCCCTCTTATAATTTGTTTTAATTTGTTTATTTAGGTACATCCTAAAAAACATAATTCTTAATTAATTGGTTGCTGAAGATGACTTTGACTAAAGTCGAAACTAGTACAACATTATGTCAAATTAAATTTATGTACACTCTTTAACCCTTATTTCACCCTAAAAGGACAAATATATTTTATTTTGGTGGTATAGACAGACCTTGTTTTCTTTAATTATCTCACCACAGAAAATGGACTACTTCCTGAACCTTCATACCATTAATCATTCTTATTCCAAATTTAACCATTTTTACCATGTTTTCTTCTTTCTTTCCTACTCATTATATATACTACTTTCCATTAATATACCATAATTTGTAAGTCAGTAACCCATATTTTGCCTGGTAAACCCTTTCCGTACTTTTTGTTATTTCTCTTCTAATTTTCCTTTCCAAACCTTTTTTACAACGAATATAACGAGTGATTATTAATTATTTTGCTCAAGGGCGGCTGTGACCCAGTATACATAGTGTAGCAGTAGCGCGTAGATTAAATCATAGGGCGAATTTGCAAGAAAGCAGCGTTGTCACGTTGAAAACCTAAAATAATGTTTTTTGACGGTATGTAATATAAAATCCTGAGCTATCTTACTTGAAAGCCTACTTTATATGGCCGCCTCCTACTTCTAGACACCTTCTGATGTTTCTTCTTACCCTCAGAGACACATTAACCAATACGTTTGGAGAATTATTGATTTCGGCAATTTTTTCTGAAATCCTGCGTTTAAGATCATTTATATCCTCAATTGGTGTTCGATAAATGGAGTTTTTTATAAAAGGCCACAAGAAGAAATCGCAGGGTGTTAAATCGCAGGAACGAGGTGGCCATATTTGTTGCGTATTTCGGCTTATAACTCTGTTTTCAAAAAATTCACTTAAAAAATTTAAATTTTCTCTGGTTACATGAGGTGTAGCGCCATCTTGTTGGAAGTAACCTTCCCGCAATTCATCATCGTGAAGCTCATTAATAAATGTTGTCAGAATTTCGATCCGATATCTCTCAGCTGTAATTGTGCCATCAAAGTAAATTGGGCCTACTATTCTTCTAGAACTAATTGCTGCCCACACACCAACTTTTTGAGGATGAAGAGGTCTTTCTACAAAAACATGCGGATTTTGGGTATTCCACATTCGCATATTTTGTGAATTAACATAGCCTGATAAATAAAAATAAGCCTCATCGGTAAAAAATGTTTTTTCAAAAGCACCACTATTTTCTTCTTGAAAATTGTTTAAAAACCATTCACAAAAATTTAGTCTTTGGGGAACGTCATTGGGAAGGAGTTCATGAATAGCCGTAACACGATAAGGGTATAGATGCAGATCCTTTTTCAAAAGTGTTTGACATGTACTGTAGCATAAATCCGTTTGCTGAATTTGTTGAGATAAATGCCTAATAGAAGTTGAAGGATTATTTTCCATAATTTGTCGCGCTTCTTCAATAACCTCATTCGATCATTTCGTTGGTCTTCCAGCCCCTTTTTTATGTTGAACAGAACCAGTCTGACGAAATTTATCAATTAGGTATTGTGACCCAGTACGAAAATTATGAAAGGTCACCGCAACATCTGGAAACTCGGTTCGAAATTCATCAAAGCAGTCATGCATAGAGTAATTCCACACACCGCCTATTTTGTTTCCATTTCTAAAAAAACTTTCAACAATAAAAATTTTTTGTGCTTCACTAAACATTTTTACTGTAGAACTTTCAATCCGGCAACAAAGCTTCACCAAAACTTGATACGCTGAAAAATAAAAAAAAAAATAAAAAATAAAATCATATCCTGCAAATAGCACTTTATAATAGTCAAAAGACGACTCCCCGGAGAAATATTAGTTAAAGCAATAGTAACCTACCTTCAAATAACTGCAAAAATTACAAAATTTCTCCAATTTTTAAACTTTACAAATACACAAATTCAAATAAGACGTAAATGTCATAAAACAATCATGTCATCTTATCTACGCAGTACGGCCATGATGCTTTTAAAATGCATGGCCTCCCTTGAGCAAAATAATTAAAAATCACTCGTTATTATTATACAATCCATAGGAGGACGAGAACTCCCAATATAAGCAATATAAAACTTAAAACGTCTTGGATTGAACCAAATTTTTTTAAAGTCGTCTGGCCTCCACTGTTTCCAGCTTGTGCAGTAATGATTTCTTCTTTGCTTTGATTTTTGCCCATTTTATATTTTCTTATGCTTTTTCATGCCAAGTTTTTTCGGCAGGATCGCCATATAATAAATTGGGTTTTAGTGTCCCATGAGTAGATGTAATTTCCTACATTTCAGGAAAATACATTTAATAATAAAAAAAAACATTTAGCACTCCCAATAATTTGGTACTATTGAAAAGCCCATAAAAAAGTTTTGAATATAATATAATGACGTGAGTGACGATGGGTGTGGCCATTATTATTCAATAAAACACCTTATTCCTTGAGGTATCAAACAAATCTATTTTCTAACCAAAATCACATCCGTCCACTCAACATTGTGGAGTCGGCAAAATCCTTAAAATTAATAATTGACAACATACATATTATTGCAACCTATAGCTACTTGTTAGAGGCAATAGCCTTATCGACCTTAATTACCTATACAGTGGTTGAACCCACCTTATTACACAGTAGTTCAACCTACCTTATTACACCTTCTACGAAAACTAAAAAAAACAATAAAAAAGAAATGTTACATCTACCCATCAATGTACAATTTTGTTCTATTTTTATGCACTTCTACTAACCTATTTTTTATTTTTATTAAATCATTTGGCGCCTTATCTTCAAGAACCAGATAAGGACCATTAAAAATTTCATCTTTTTTAGTACCGGCTTCATTCCGCACTAAAATTTTTTCTTCTTTCTTGCCTTTCTTTTGACAAATTTCTATTATATACTCCTAATTCTTCCAATAAATATTTAAATTCTTGCTCCAACGACATTCCATTCTATATTTTAATTCCATACCATTAATAATTACTTGCAATTTTCATAACCATTGTTCCATACTCCATAATTTATTTATTTACAACCATACCATTAATCATTCTTATTCCAAATTTAACCATTTTTACCATGTTGTCTTCTTTCTTCCCTACCCATTATACACTGCGTCCATAAAGTCTTGCACAAATTCATTTAAAATTCAGGGGCTTACTTTTTTTAAAAACGCTCGGACACGTCAATTAGTACTTTTGTTTGCGCATTTTTTAACGTAAAATGCTTTTATACAGGGTGTCGCACGTATGAGGTATGAGGTCATCAAGGATTTTTTTTAATGGAACACCCTGTATATTATATCAATTTTGAATTCTATGATGAACACTTAACACCTCTGGAAATCACGGTTTCCGAAATATTGACGTTTGAAAATTTATTTTAAACACATTTATTGATGACCTCATACCTCATACGTGCGACACCCTGTATAAAAACATTTTACGTTAAAAAATGCGCAAACAAAAGTACTAATTGACGTGTCCGAGCGTTTTTAAAAAGTAAATACCTGAATTTTAAATGAATTTGTGCAAGACTTTATGGACGCACTGTATATACTACTTTCCATTAATATACCATAATTTGTAAGTCGGTAACCCATATTTGCCTGTTAAACCCTTTCCGTACTTTTTGTTGTTTCTCTTCTAATTTTCCTTTCCAAACCTTTTTTACAACGAATATATACAATCCATAGGACGACGAGAACTTCCAATATAAGCAAAATAATACTTAAAACGTCTTGGATTGAACCAAATTTTGTTGAAGTCGTCTGGCCTTCACTGTTTCCAGCTTGTGCAATAATAATTTCTTCTATGCTTTGATTTTTGCCCATTTTATATTTTCTTATGCTTTTTCATGCCAAGTTTTTTCGGCAGGATCGCCATATAATAAATTGGGTTTTAGTCTCCCATAAATGACGATGGGTGTGGCCAATATTATTCAATAAAACACCTTATTCCTTGATGTATCAAACAAATCTATTTTCTAGCCAAAATTACATCCGTCCACTCAACATTGTGGAGTCGGCAAAATCCTTAAAATTAATAATTGACAACATACATATTATTGCAACCTAGCTACTTGTTAGAGGCAATAGCCTTATCGACCTTAATTACCTACACAGTGGTTAAACACACCTTATTACACAGTGGTTCAACCTACCTTATTACAATAATTTACAGAAGTTCGTTCCTTTTCCTTTCCATCAGACCCAATCCTTGAAGTCAGATATGGCTACATTTCACAACAATCATAATAAATAATTATAGGTTTAAGATTTTTAAGAAAAAGTATATTTTTTTTTATATTAAGTGAAGGGACGCTGTATCCCATGGAATTAAAAGAAACTAGTATAGAGGATGGGCCAACCGTCGCTCTTGGAGCAAACACGGCCGTTTCTACTGATTCCTCGCTGGGCTCTACTATATAGGTCACAGTCGGCCCCTAATCATATATCATCCATAAAATCATTATTATTTTTCCTATGCGTATTATCATATATCACTTGCACTGCGAAGGCAAAATTGTAATAACTCTAAAAACTAAGTTTAAGGTTATTCAGTGTTTTTAACAATCCGATGAAGCTTTTCTTTATTTTTATACAAACTCCGCTTGTAAAGTCACTATAATAATTAATATAAATAATATAAAAGTTCTTTCGCTTTTTTCTTTTGATCATGGCTTTAGCATTACCTGTACAGGGTACTTTTTAAATCGCCCTTGTACAACCCCGGACGTCATAGTGAATTACTTGCAAACTACGCCGCCATCAAATTAATTGTTTTACTTTTTAAGTCGCTTTGTAACCAGAGCCAGGTCCGGTGAGCCTACCTTGCCATTAGAGAGAACCCTAATATTCCAGGATTTAGGATAGGCAACCCAACATACACCAATAGGTATTTGAAGACTTCACACTAGTTTATAAATGACAAAATTGGATGTGCGGGTAAATTTAAGGTTTGTTTCAACCCGACCGAGAACCGTACCCGTACAGTCCCCGAGCGGTCGCACAACTAATTTACTACTGCAACAGTCTATTGCCAAGATCAATATTTAATTGACAGGCTGGAAATGATCGTTCGGTCATAGAATAGCGGGTCGGAACAAACCTGTAAAGAAAGTGAGGTTAGTTATTGTACTGTTAATTATTGGTTATTTGTTATTATTCTTGAAAGGAAAGGACTAGATTAGTGTAAAATAAGTCAGAGTGGGCGTGTTAAAAAATAAAACTAAAGTTTCGGTTTGGTTGATAGGTTTGTTTAGGATTAGAGGGTGAGTGTTTTAAAATTTAAATAAAATATCTTGTTTTGATGCACGTACCACGCAATAATATAAAAATACCCAGGCATCACTCTGGAACGACCTCCTTAACGAGTGTAATCTCCAAATATTCAAGACCAACGTGAATCGTTTCCTGTGTACACGCACCGCTCGCAGAGTGCCATAAAAGATTTCCCGCATTGATCGTAAAAGAAAAGTTGAAACTGAGGTGAAACGTGATCTTAGTATTCTTATACAATGTATTTTACGTTTAGAATGTGGATTGTCTTCTCTTCTTCATTTAATGAACAATGTTAAATAAAAAAACAATTATCGGGTCTGACGACCCCTAAAATGTTGAACTTAATTAACACTGGAGGCAAGGGGAGCAATAGATAATTTGAGAAAATTAGTATCAAATATATGCCTATTTTACGGAAAGTGAAACCAAAATTAAACTGTTGATGGCTATAACATACATTTTATTTTCAAATCAAAAAGGAAAAAAACGACATCCATGGTGCGGCTGTACGACAATTGCTTGATTTATTAGGTAAACAAAACATTTTTATATGACTTAACAATGGCAACAAAGTTGTTTAGAACAATCACTCTGTTCTGTCTTCAAAGAATTTGTGATGAAATTCTCGATACAATTACGATGCAAATTAAAAGGCGCTTTGCTAATTTTGAGAAACTAATTTATTTTGATATATTCAATAAAAGTAGGTTTAAAGGGTTTCCAAAGATTTTCCTAAGTATGCATTTGTTAGAAAAGCTGTTGTCAATGGTATGAATTATTTTTTAACATAAAGAACTGCTAATTTTCGTAAATTGGGAAAAAATTGTGGAAATGTATTATTCTATTCAGGTATAATATCGTATAACCAGACGTATAACAATTTATTGCAAAACACAGTTCCGGAAACTTATAAATTATTGTCATTTTCATCCACAATCTGTGTCAAATAAGCGAGGCTTTTCATGTCGAAAGTTTTAAAAATAATACAATAATAATTAACCAGGAACGAACGTCAAGTTTGTCATAATTGTCAATGGAAAAGAAATCCAAAAAAAACTACAAAAACATTTGAATTCTATGATGCTAATTCGCCATTTTACAAACAGAGCTTTAAAAACTCCAAAATTTTTTAATGCATGGTAGTTAGTTAATTTTTTGTTAGCGAGTAGGTAGTTTAAAAAAAATAATAATCCTGTGATAAATATGCTATAATTCTAATTTTATTTTATTAGTAAGTAATGTTAAAAAAAATAGCCCAACTAACTTGTATCCGAAAGTTGATGGTTTCCGCAATCCAAAGCTAATATTTTATAAACTTTTTTCCAAATATTTTTCTTAATAATATGCGAGATCTAGGTCTAATAACAGTAATACCGTGAGCGTACCTTGCAGAGGGCACCACCAGCAGCACTTCGCATATGCCTCATAACTTTTCTGTGCCTCAGTTTTAAATAATATAATAATAATAATATAATGCTCCAAGGTATATTTTATTCAAATCAAATTACCACTCTGAGAAACTGTTTTGGGAATAGGTTTTATAGCGCACGCAAACTCTTCGTTGCCTTCCTTCTCACTTATCCAGGCTTAGGAATATTTTTTTTTATGAGTTGTGTCTCGATTTGACAATTTTTAATCCATTAATAAAACTTAATTTAAATACAGTCCACTAATTTTATTTTGCACGAAGAAGGAGCCAGCATTTTAACATATTTGTCGATAAAAATAATACTTTATGACAATAAAGCATATTTTGATTTGATTTGATTTGATTTGATCCAGGAGACGCAACTTTTTTGCTCGAAAAAAGTTTTATACAGGGCACACCGAAAAACGTTTTAAAAAAATAATAATTGTGTTTCGGAGCACATCAACTTTTGGACCAGGGTAAATTGGGTTAGATCAATATATTTTGGCCTAGGAATTTATGCTAGCGTTTTGTACAAACTTTTTAGAGACACCCTGTATAATGGATAATATGGCATACATAGCTTCATATCGGGTAGGATTCATTTTTCTTATAATTTGCTACTTGTTTAAAAGTTTATTTCTTGCGATTTTTCTGAAAATTTTAAATATGTTAACCAGACAAATAAAAGACGATTGCAAATTAAAAGAATGGAACACCCCATATATTGTCACATCCTGGAAATCAGCTTAATTTCCACATTCCAAAAATATGATAATAGGTCTATGTGAGGACCAGCCATTTTTCAGTTATTTCACATTTCATTCATGGATTACTTAAGAAAAACAAAGGAAACAAATTATTCTATGACATTATATTTTATTATTATAAATAGATGAAAAGTTGCAAAAGATATCTAAATAAAGTAAATATTTCATTGAAACCAAAACTTTTTACATCGGAACCTCCAATATTAAAGCAATCTTGAAATATGCCATTTAATATTTGAACTGCTTTGGTAATAAAAAAAACTATATTTGCTATTTAAAATAAAAATTTCTTGTTAATTTTGTTTTTGGCCTGATTCTAACAATTTGTTTGTTTTATTTTAATAAATTGTATACTTTAGGAACCCCCATTAGAAATTGTCAAGTGGTGTGAGATCGGAGCAATTTGCTGGCCAATGAATAGGGCCGTGTCTTTCAATATTTAGATAATTTGTAACCATTCGAATACTATATCTTGGTATGAGATAATCTGGTTCTACTCGTGAATTGGAAGCTGTTCTAAGAGAGCTTATCTTCTACTTTATTTGTTTAAAAACCTAAATAGCGTTGATCTGTCGAAATTGCTTTAAAAAAAATTGGTCCTAAAATTGTATTTTTTAATATGCCACAGCATGATTTTTCATAATATAATTTGCTACTGTTTTTCTTGATGGAACTTAGTTACCTGGATATCTAATTCTGTACTGACGCATCTCTTTTGAAGCGTTTTGTTCTCATTTGAATAATAAGGTTGAATTACAGGAAGTGTTTCTTCCGCGGTGAAAAGTATTTTTACGCCAAACACAAATAAATATTAACTGCCATTATATAATTTATTTGTATTGATTCCATGCGATAAAATGTTGGCTTTCAAAACATTTAAAAATATAAATTTAATCCTTATTAAAGTCTCGAACTTTTTATTCAAATTTCTCGAGTTACCGTAAATTAAAAACAAAGTTTAAATACGAATTTTTATTTAAAAACAAAAGGAGAGCTACTTACACAAGATGTGGACCTCCTAAAGTCAAATCTGGTCATATCTGGCGGGTCCAAAGGTCACCGATTATATGAATCAATTCGAAAATTCCAGGGCTCATCAAAATGTTGTAAATAAAAACCAATATGGCCGTATATGGACAGCTGATTTTCCATAAAATTGAATGTTAATAGGTTGTTAACCGTTAACTTGAAACTATCAGTCTTAATAAAAATTACGGGTCTCGTTCCAAAATTAATTTTTCAGGAGTGCGTTCGTATTATTGCAGACGGTTAACACAATAGTTTTACATTTAACAAATTTAATAACCAAAATGATGGTGGAAAATTAGATAAACAATATACAGTAAAACCCCTGACTAGCGACCACCAAAAATGTCGATGAAATGTTAAATAAATTAAACAAATTTTAGTTTATTTCAGCAGATAATAATAAATTAAATATAAAAAAAAATCAAATTACACATTGGCTAAATTTTTGTTGTGTAATATCAGGCTAAAAAAATATTTCCAATTTAATAGGTTACCTACTTCAAAAGTCAACGAGAAAAGGCTACTAGAGCCGGTGAGGTATCAAATCCCAAATTTATTTTACACGTATTTTGCCCCTGTTAAGCCAATAAGCGCCCCGCTGAAAATAAGTGGGAGAAAGAAACGTATAAAGTCTAAACCGGTCTCAAAATGCGTGTCCAAAGGTCACGGATCATATAAATCAATTCGAAAATTCCACAGCTTATATTATCAAAATGCTGTGAGACTATGTAGGTATCAATATACCCGGAGAAAAGATACATAGTTTTATTATTTTAACTGTCGTGAAGTCGTGAAGATAGCCAGATATAATATTATTATTTTTGCAAAAATTATGTGCATAATAGTGCAGGGGTGGCGAATCTTTATGTATTAACGTGCATTTTTTCTAAAGAAATGTTTAATGAGGCCATAGACGTGCCGTCGCAATTCGTAATATAATAATTCATAGTAAACTTTGTGATCGGTGGCGAGCCAAAATTTTATGTCGCGTGCCATTGGTTCGCCATCCCTGTAAATAGTATACCTTAAATGTATTTATTAAAAACCACAATAATAAACAGTGTAATTTATTTTAACAATTTTACTACTTAAACCTAAAAATTCAATGGCATTTAGTCTGATAAACTATTTCGAAAATGAAAGAAAAAGTGGAAATTGGCCAACCAATATGCAGGAAACCGTAGCGAAAGCACTGGGAATTAGTTTAAGGAATGCGCAGAATAATGTGCATGAAAGAAAGCATAATATAATACCGAAGAATACTAAAAAATGTAAACAAAGAAAACCGTTTATAAAGTAATTATAGACTAAAAACTGTCATCGTCACTTATAAAATCTGAAAAGTCCTCGTCGTCTGAGTCGTCTTCGAATGGAGCAATTATCATTGGCGCTACTTCGACATCTAGTACTTGTTCTCGATCCCACCAATCCCTTATTAATATTTCTGTATATTCCACTGATTTCTTCCAGTACTCTTGTGTAATATGATCCAAAGAATCTTGCCAAACTATTTGTACTTGGTCGGATTTAAGACCATCACCTACATGTTTTTCATAATAAGACTTTGCCCCGGCCCATATTAATTCAATTGCGTTAAACTGGCAATGATATGGCGGCAGTCGTAGAACCTCATGGCCATATTCACGCAATATTTCATCTACCGCGTATATTCTTGGTTTTTTAAGTGACTTTGCCATTGATAAGAGTTCCGATTTAAGCATATTTGGTGAAGTATTTTGGTTGTGTTTTTCAAGCCACTCATAAATATCATTTTTCCTCCAAGATGAAGTAGGCTGTTTATTTAAAATTCTTGAATGATATGATGCATTATCTAATACAATTAAAGACGGAGAATCCAAATTTGGTATCAATTGAACTTTTAACCATTTTTCAAACATTTCGCAATTCAAATTATCATGATAGTCAGCACTTTTTGATGTTGAAGAAAAAATTAAGCTTGCACCTGGAACATATTCTGTTACAGAACCAGCATGTAAAATAATGAACCGCTTTCCCGTGCCACATCCCTTTTCACGCTTTTCACAGAATCATCTTGCCAAGATTTTGAACCACTTCCATTTGAAAATATCCACGTTTCGTCTAAAAATACTACTTTTCTAAATTTCGATTTGTAATTCCCCGTATAATTTTCTAAAAACTGAACACGCTGACTCACTATCTATGGCTGCTCACATAAAAATCTTCGGTTACAGTCTTTTTTATAGCGAAAACCTTACTTTTTTATTAATTTTGATAGCGCTTCAAGTCCAATTTCCAAAACACCCCGAATTTTTAATGTTTCTTGTAAAACTGGAAGAGTTACATTGGTTTTTGATCTGTATAAATCGTAAATCACATTTCGAACTCCCATTTTAATATTTTCGCTTAAATCCTCAGTCTTTGGCTTTCTTCGTTTACATTTTTTAGTATTCTTGGGTATTATGTTATGTTTTATTTCATGCGCAATTCTCTGCACAGCCCTTAAACTAATTCCCAGTGCTTTGGCTGCTGTTTCCTGAATATTGGTTCGCGAATTTCCACTTTTTCTTGCATTTTCGAAATAGCTTATCAGATTAAGTACCATTTTTTTTGCTTGGGGATGCAAAAACCAAGAAAATTTTTTCATTTTGTCACAAACTGTCAAAGTCACAAAACTGATATCTTTAAATCAAGACGAAGGTGGCAGGTACTTGGGCAGGTACACACTTCTGTGAATCGCTGAAAATTAAATACCTATCTTTTTCTTTCATGCCAAAATTGCATAAGTCTGTCATATTTGTCTGACGGATTTTATTTGGTTAGTATGATTAAACGCAATAAAAGAAAAGAAAAATTGAAAGTATGTCTTTGTTAAATCGTAAACCCGCCAGATAAGACCAGATTTGACTATACCAGAACATTTTTTTAATATGGTAGAGTCCGTAAAAAATCAAAAATGGTTTAGACTCCTTCAAAAGAAGTTTACACTATAAATACTTTTCGCCGGTTCACCCTATCCTCTCCATTTCTTGTTCGAAGTTCCTTGTGCCTTTATCATCATAATTATTGTTGTAGACTTTTTGCTTCAAGTAATGCGACAGACAATAGTCTAATGGCGTTAGATTAAGGAATCTAGCCGACCAGAGGCCAGATTATTGGTCCAAAACTAACAATCAACTGATCCCAGCAATGAATTCATCCAGTTGAAAAATCGTACTGTAGATTGTGTACGACATTCGTCTGATGGAAAAATAAATTTTCTTAGAAACTCGAAATTTTCGTCCTGTAGTTCAGCTAAGACAAAATTCTTTAAAATATCCGAATATTAATAGGCCGATTTTTTAATTAAGAGTTTTAGATATTTTCCTAATAATGATAATCTGATCATATACAGGGTCCTGCAGCTAAGCTCCCTAGGTCTCTAAATTTTATACTATTGCAAACACAGGTTTCGTTCTGTTTAAGTATAATATTTATGATAGGGGGCTACCTTTACAAATTATTTTCAAATATACAGCGGGACAACTTGAATATAAATAAACAATTAAACTAAACACAAATTTCCAAAGTTAGTACCCTAGGTATAGGTATTGCCCTATATAGCATATCGAAATCTATACCTGAAGTCGTATAGAATTTAGTGACCAAGGTAACTGAGCTGCAGGACCCTGTACATCATAGGTTTTTAAAATTTTTAATAATTCATGTATATCAAATAGAATAAGTACATAATATTTGTAATTATTTTTAGAAAGAATAGTCAAAATGGACCTAGGCCTATCGAACATAACTTTTAACACAAGCTTTACTCCAGAAGATACCTACAGCATTGTCTTCCCACCATTGGAAATTCTTAATGCCATTACGACTGTGATATCAGCATTCGCAAACGCGTTAATAATCTACATTGTAACTAAATTTAGTATTATGAGAACACGAGCCAACGTCTACTTAGCAAATTGGTGCATTTGTAATTTTATTGTTATGTTGTTAACGCCTGCATCTCTAAACTTATTTAGCGTGGTTAATTCCGTCTCATTTGAATTTATGTGTTTATGGGAGGAAAGCCTCTATGGCATTTTATTTGGAAATTTACTATTTGTAGTTATATTACTTTTAGATTGGTATATAATGACTTATTCCAGACAAAATTGTGCAATCAAATGTAGGCAATCGTCTAAATTTATAATAGCCATAGTGTGGTTACTGATAATAGGAGTTTCCGTTGCTTCGGTTACTCTCTGTATTCTTAATTTAAGTTATCCTCTGACGCTAGTCTGTTTTATTTTGGGATATTTGTTAATTTTTGTGGTAATAATACTGGTTTATATGTTAAGACTTATTAAAAAGATAAGGTCCAGTGTAATAATAGAAAAAAGTAAGATAGAATTGATCCTTGTAAGCTCGTACTTCTTATGTTGGCTACCAAATTGGATATGTCTTTATGGACAAATATTTTTGGGACTGTATTTTAGCTATAATTATGAACATTTCACTTTTTTTATCGGGTATAGTAACGCTTGGGTAATATTGTTGTTACTTTGCAATTTCCATCATTCTTTTAGTCAATGTTTTAGAACAACTTTTGGTCTCAAGTTTAAGTGTTCAAAAGATAATATTAATAATAAAGAAGCTCATAATACTATGCTGTTATAAATATTCCCTCTTTTTAGAAATTTCTATACATTGAACTGTGGTAGCTTTTTTATTGTGTTATCTTAATTTTTCGTTTAAATTAATCATTTAGGATGAAACGTAAATTAAAGCAGTTTAGAGGTTAGTTTAGGTTAGTTCGGAGATTATAAAATAAATATATAATGCAGTTCGCGTATAAAGCCCCCCTCTCCCCCTTGTTAATTGTGGATTAACAAACGCATATGGCGGAAGGGTACCATACAACATATCGTCCCCTTAATACTACAACTGGGTAACTTAGAATTATTGAATTTTCAGGAGAGCAATTTTTAAGTTGTCAGTAAAAAAAAAGTGATATAATAGAGCAAATCTGATTTATTTTTAGAAAATGTGGCAACTAGCTTTAATAATCTAAGTCCTTCCAATTAATAAATATAAAATTTTGTTTGTTTTTTTGCTTATTTATCGTTTAAAGAAAGATATCTAGTTTTAGCAATTAAACTCCAAAAAATAGAAACATATATCTACTTGTTCAATTAACAATAAATAAACATTTTTATATCAAAAAAACTATTTATTCATGGTAGGTACAAAATAACAAAATGAACAAATTATTATTAAATCTGTTCCTTACTCGTTCTCACTTAGTTCGGATTCAAATCCTGGAAATTCTCCTCTAGAATCAGCTTCGTGAAAAGGAAGATTCTCAAAGTATGCTTTATTCTCTATAGGAATTGAGGGAGGTTTCGTTTTAAACAAGGACAAAAGGTCATTGTATTTTTCATTTTTAATAGGTAATCTGCTCTGATACAATCGATTTGGTGTATTTATTGTTGCATGTGAGTTGCGTTTGATTTTTCGGTTGCAGTTAAGAGCTCTAAATTCTTCATCAAAATTATCCTTGAATCTCATAATGAAAGGTTTGTCTTTCGAAAAGTTCATAAAGCTAATTTTCTGCCAAGCTACTAGTTTGCCATTTTCGTCCTTACTTCTAAAAATCAAGTTTTTTTCTGCGTGGGTCTTCCAATCTAATATTTGCTCATGATCTATGTCATGAACGATGTAGGCTTTGTCACCCTTTCTGCCAACTGTCTACTTAACCTCTTCTCTTCACGAGCTCTATTTTTAGCTGCGATATGAGCTAAATATTCAGTTTCCATAGATATTTTATCGTTTGAAGGACAGTTATAGGCCATACAAACACGACATTGATCTTTTCGAGGTCGATGGAATCCAAGATTATATTCCTCTGAGAACACTTTTCTATAAATGGCGGAGCTAGCTATTGATGTTTGTTTTCTTTCTACGCAATCTTTTTTGTACAGGGAGTACATTATAGTGATGTTAAGGTCTGAGGATAAATATTTTCTTTGAGTTTTCGAACGGCAATAATGTGAAGACACTACGGGAAATCTCTCAATATGGTTTCTCACACTTGCCAGAATTTCAGGTTCCGTGACCTTTTTTGTGTATTTGCCCCGTTTATCTTTTACACTGGTATTTCCGTTACTTCTGTTTTGCATAGCAATGTCCACAACTCCTTTTCGGATTCCCAAAGTATTGACGAACATGATCTTACATACCTGGATTTTATCGGCATTTTTGGGTAGAAAGAAGAAAATGGTACTTTGACGTCTAGAATGCTTCTTGGTGTGCCACTTTTTATTTTTCTTTTCCGTATTGCCGTGAATAAAGTCGCGTTTTCTTTCATAGCAATTTAATTCGTAATATCGCTAATCTTTCTTCATATGAAAATTTTTCACTGCATTTACGTCTACAAGTAGGCGCACATGTATCCATCATTATAACTCCTGGCACGTGCTTACCCCTGGAAGAAAGGTATGCTTCGCCACGTTGTCTTCTTTCTTTTGCAACATTTCTTTTCCATTGTTTTTCATTTCTTTTTCTTTTTCTAGATTTATCTGTCCCAACAGGCAACTCTTCCATCTCACGCAAATTATTGTTGATGCTATTTTGAGAAGCAAAGTAACTATCGGAAGAGCTGTCGTCAGAATCTGGAATATACACCGAGTGCTCAGGAGAATAAGGCTCAACATCAGATTCCAAATCACGAAAAACGTGAGAAGGATCAGTGTCGAATACATTGTATTCAGCTTCATTGCTTAGACCAATATGCCCTAAAAAATAAAAAAAAAAGGTGAATTAGCCTGAAAGTAACTTATTGGAGTTTTCAAAAATTTTAAAATTTTAACAACATAAACGTGTACCTTTTAATACTTCATTCTTCGTAGTAGATTTTGGTAGGTCAGAGTTGATAAGGTTAGTTGACTGCAAGGGCATACTGACGGAATCATCTAGAAAAAATATAATTGTGTCTAGAACACCTGCTTAACTAATAAAATAGATTATTAGAAAAATAGAATACTAAATTATACCTAGGATAAGTAAATGTCTAACACTTACCAGTAATTATCACCTGTTCGAACACGAACTCTTCCCCGCTTGATTCGGTATGAGTAACTGCGATGGTATCTGACGGCAGCGAGTTTTTATTTTCTTTTAATACTAAAAAAAATCAAAAATATACTCGTATGCAATAAAAATAATTTCATGCACGTTTTAATTATATATTTAATTTTTGAAATCGAAAAAATAAAAACATAACCTATAATAACGACGCCTACGCTTCTGCAACAATTACTAATAATAATGTTCAAAAATATTTACCTTTTATCGTTTCTGCTTGGCTACGTGCCAATTCTAATATGTATTTTCCTCTTTTAGACATTTTTACTGTTTTTATAACAAAACAACACTAAGGCAAGAACACAAATATCACACAACATCCACTGTAAACAGTTGAACAAGTAGATATCTCCCTATGTATTTAGAAGGGTAACCGATAAGTCAAGATAGCCAGGCGCTCAACTAGATATCTTAAGTTGCGCAATTGTTGCATCAGATATTAAGAAGAATTGTTAGGCGCACAACTAAATATTTCAAATTAGACACTTGTATAAGATTTTTGTCGAACTTGGAACATATATATTTGCGTCGTTTCATTTCTCGACTTTACAATGTCAATAGGAGTTATCTGGTTGTAGCATTAAAAAGAGCGCGCAAAGTTAAATGGGTACAAGTAGATAACTCAAAATCACAAAAATTTCAGTTATCCAGTTGTAGTATTAAGGGGACGATATGATGGGGTTAAGTATTGGAAAAATATTTTCAATCTACAAACGAGCTCTAAGTTTGATAATATTTTATTAAACTTTTTGTGTTTTTTATTTATTAATAGTAGAACTTTAATTGCTCCAGAACACATACAAAACTTTTAATATTCCCCCATTCTTAAATCAAAAGATAAAAAGAGAGCAGGGGAAGGCTTTATACGCGTACAGCATACAGGGAAGTCATAGTGTATGGAATAAATTCAATATTATTAAAACGCCTAGTTTTCAAAAATATATCTCGGACATGTCATGTATGTTTTTTTACGGCGCGAATTTTTTTGAATATTTCTCTCATGTGTAAAAATTACCATATGAAGCGGGAAATTTTCGACGAAAATTGCCCAGTAGGTGCGAAAATGTCCCGTCGAAAATTTCCCTATAGGTCCGTATCTAAGTAACAATAATTAATATTTACAATAGCACCTTGTAGGTGTATTATTGTGTTGATATTATATATTGTGCTTTCATTTCACGTACTCGAAAAATATTCTACCGAATTACATTCGTGCATCAAAATAGACCTGATAATTTTTCATTCAAGCATTTTGTCAGTAAAAAACTGGATTCGGTTATTTTCATATTTTGTTTAACACCTTCGGTGTCGGGCTCTATTGCCAAAATATGAAAATAAACTCATCCAGTTTTTAGACAACGTGCTTTCATAAAAAATTATCGGTAATTTTGATGCACTTATGTAATTACTTACGATAATTTGTATTTATACATGATGGTTCCAAAAAAGGTGGGCTAATACCAACTTTCATTTTTTCAAGGGAAACCCCCTGTTTTTTTTTTATATTTTTTATATAAGATGTCAAATACCTAAATTCAATGATTTTTAGGAAATGTACTTCTCAGGTATTGGAAAATTTCAAAAGAACCCGTATCGTAAGCTAAAACAACGGCATTAATTTTAATAAATAACATTTCATCAGACTATGAACTGTTGTTGAATTTGTGTATTAGATTTTTAATCGACTTTGATTTTTTGACAGGAGCAAGAAGAAATATGTCATATCATTCAAATGTTTCTTTAATACTGTCAACTGTTCCATATCGTCGCTTAGAAGTCAAAACCTCTTATTTCAAAATAATATATTTTTAAAAATCACGAAAAAATATTCTATACTTAAAATACAACTTCCAATGTTTATTTTATGGATTGCATATGCGTATTTACGTCAGAAAAAATATGAATTAGCTACTTTTTTTCGTAAAATGTGCGAGATACGACTTTCTGTAATTAAAAGTGTATTTTGTTCTAGGACATACGAGGTTTTCTTTACAAGATGTGGGTTACGAGATTTCAGATTTTAAATGTCATCTGCTTAATATTACAAATAATACTGCAGTACGAGGTTTTGACATCTGAGCCACGATATGTAATTATGTTTAAATAAGCTAAATATTCGTGATTATTTAAAATAAAATTAGACTTACTGAAGCTCAGAGGATACTAGTTCTAATGATAGTGGATTTTGGCGATATGTATACATATCATGATGTGTGTGAATTATTTAATAAAATATATCCTGATCGCTAACCAAATTTATAAGCAGCAATAAGTAAAACTGAGCACACATTTCGTCATTTGGCCATGTACGAGAAGTTCCAGGACGCGGTAGGCCATCAGCAATTAGTGAAGATAAGCAGGAAAGTCTAGAAACAGACATAAATATTGGCTAAAATATAACATACAAATAAATACCAACCATACAAAAAAGTTCTTCAAAAACTTCATGATGACAATTATAACAGGCGCCTTGAATTTTTTTAGCGTGTACAAGGTATTTGATAATCCCAATTTTGTTAAAAACAGTGTCCTTTCTGACAACCTGTTCAAATGCAGAGATAAAGTAAAACAATATTAAGAAATAATACCACTATTGGTCGAACATAAGTCCGCGTTGGATTAGGGAATGGCAGACTCAGTACTAGAAACAAAAAATAGCAGTAAGATATTTGCGGTTTTTACAAAAAGCTCTTCCCGCACTATTTCCAGAAGATGAACCAGACTTACCCCATTCGGCCACCACATTATGCAGTAAAGATGCGCGCATAATTAAAATAATAATTTCCAAAATGAGCTATGGGCTTTGAGGACTTGAAAATAAATATTACGCAAGATATACGGCTAATTGCACCAAAAATAATTAGTAATGTACAGGAAGAATTTATATGGCTATGATACTGCCAATTAACCACTAGAAGACATTTTGAATACTTGCTAAAAAAGATTGAACCATTCTTTAGGATAAGAAAGGTGGTTTTATAAATTACTTTAACATTTAACATTTAAGTTAAGCGTAAGTCTTAAGAAAGATAAATGAATGGGTACGTCAGTTTAGAAACTCCATTTTAACATTTAATGAAATTTAGCAAGTAATAAAAAATAAGGAACTTTCATCTCAGCTTAAAAAAAATTGTTAAATGTTAAATGAAATTCATTGTGCGCATGTTTCGCAAGTGAATGAGCGAACAATTAGTTAGCTGGTTTTCGTGTTCTAACCCTACTTTTCACGATTTTCTTTACCGGTTCGTATTTTTTTTAAGAGTTGTATAAGTACCGATGACATTGTAGAGTTAATTGTGCATTGTTTTATTAATCGCGACATTTTTAATTACTTCTTGCCCTCAAAAGAAAAGAAACAGAATATTTAACACTAACTCAATCAACCTAAGAACAACGGGGGCGTTTAATAACATTTTTAAACCCAGTAAACATATGGGCAAGGAGCAGTATTTTAAATAAAATGTACCAAATACCCCCCTGAAATTATTCAATATGTATTAAATTTATTTAGCCCGTACGTTTAGCGGCAGCCTAGAGTTATACAATATCTTCTGCACAACGATTGACCATAACGCTTCAGTAAATACCTCAAACATATTAAGAAATAAAAATTACATCATGAATTAAACTCTAAGAGATCTAAAATATAAATTTTTTAGTTACGTTTCCCAAGGAAGGTCAAGGTAAGAGTGTACCTGGAATCAAAACATTAGCCAGTCAGATTTATTAATGAAACATGCGAAATTTGTTGTCTATTACAAGTTATGCCCGTTCCATCTTTAGGGGACTATAAAAATATAAGCAGAGAATTTATTTGTTGGGGAATATGCCAAAGTGTATAGATAGATGGGAAACTAATAAATATTCAAAATAGCCCTTAATCTGACAGTACTTATTTCTCTTAAAAAAAGATATTTGTCCACGACTACTATATAACATAATCATTATAGATGTGTTTCCTTAATAATAATATTATCCAATATACACCAGGGTATAATATTCATTATACACGGTGTATAATGAAATAATATGATTTCAATAGGATTTTGTACGTACAATAAAAAACAGAGCATGCCATAAACATCAAGTCGCAGCGCTTGTTGCTATGGCAACACCATGGCACCTTGTTTTTTATTTTGACAATTGCGCTTCGGTTTTTAGTTTTAATTTGAAACGTCAAAAGGTTAGTTGTTCCAAAATATTAATGTAGATTTAAGTTCGATTCTTACGTTTAACTTAACACACTGTGTAAATACAAACATTAATAATAATGTTAACAAATAATTTTTCTTGCTAGTTAGTGAGAAGCTTAATATATTGTTTCAATGTTCTTAATTCAATGTTAGTTATTTTATGTTTTACCTATCTATTATTGATCTATAATACCTTAGAAACGGAATATGTTATGATAGCAATAATACCTGCTATCACACCTAGGGCATTATAAGCGGGCATTATGATAATGCCCGCTTATATTACCCTAATGCGCTAATATGGAAATTTTATTGCTTATCCAATTTTATTTCTCTCACAATAAAGATCAAGTTTATACAAAAAATAATTTTTTCTTTAAACAATACTAAAAATTAAACTTTATTTCCAAAATAAAAATTACAATTTTGAAATGTCCCGGAAAATGTAGCTGATCCCACTATAGAATGGTCGGTGTTTTTTGTGATGGTAGCAGCGGTGGTAGCACTAACGCTATTTTGTATAGAAGAACAGTCTATTAAAGAATTTTCAATAGTCGCTACGGAATTAACCTCGGAATTAACTGAATTGGCAATCATTTTGGCTATTTTGTTTTTGGATGAAATACTTTCTTCTATATATCCTTCAGCTACTGAAGAGCTTTTCCATTTCCCATGTTGTTTTAGCGTTTCAAACGAAGCACCTGCCTCAACAAGTAAAGTTGACGATGTGCGACGCAAACAGTGGCCGGTGTAAGCTTCTGCATTATCCAGTTTTAAAAATTTTGCGATCAATGTTGGGACGCTTCCTATGGTATTTTTTCCAATGGGTTGTACTGTACATCGACCCTTTCTATAGGTAAGAAAGAATCTTCGCTCCTTTATTCCAGCTGGTCTTAATGTTGTATACTTTTTTATTAAATTTAAAGCGCCTAAATCTTCTTCGATGATAGTAAAACTTTTTGAAGTTGAAGTTTTAGTTTCTGGTACCTTTATAACCAAGACTGTTCCTCTATCTTCAATGTCATCAATGGTCATTTTGACCAACTCATCTCGTCTTAAACCTCCAAAAACACCCATTACCAATATGACTTTGTGTACCAAGTAGATATCATCAGGAGCCTTCTTAATAAATTTTAATATTTGTTCTCCTTCCAAAACTTTAGACTTCTTCGGGACGTATCCTTTCGACTTAACTTTTAAAAAAGATATGAGACGATGGTATTGCGAAATGTCTATATTTTCATAGACCATCAACGTAGACCTTAGGGTAGAATACTTGGTCCAGAGAGAGTTCGGACTGTATTTTTCCGACTAAAAATAATAAAGTTTGTTAAACATATGTATTAAAATAAAATCAATAACTTACCAGTTCCTGGAAATATGCCATTAAAACGTTTTCGGTTATTTGAAGAATTGTGTTCGTATCTTTCCAAATACCAAATATGCCATACTCCCGATCATACTGTTGCCTTGATTTAACTGGCAAAAGATTTTCGGTCGCTTTTATGACCTTTTCTCTTATATTTTGTGGAATTTCTTCCATTTTGAGCAAATCGTTAAATAAAAAATGCCAACTGACTAACTGACAGAAACATCAAAGTCAAACTTAACACCAGTCATTATCTACTTACGTATACAGGTACAGGTGCAACTTATTTTTTATATTGCGAATAAATAATGTAATTAGTCATTGAAAAACTCTTTTTTAGGTAAAACATAAAGCATTGTATGCACCACGGGCTTTACTGGACTATAATGCCCATCAGGCAGAAACCTATCCCTCGGGCCAGAGGCCCTCGGGCTATTTCTACCTTCAGGGCATTATAGTCCCCGTAACGCCCTTGATACATAAATAGCTATAAAAATAAAGATATGTGGCACTTAATTGTAGCTAAAATTATTTGGTAGTGCGCTAAAATTATTTGGTAGTCCTGGACAAGGTATAGTATTCTACTCGCATATAATCGCTGTTATTCACTTGGATGATTTATGAGACTCGCCTACGGCTCGCGTCATAAACATCATCCGCGTAAATAACAGTAATCATTATATGCTTGTTAAATAATGTACTATTTTAAGTACTTGATACTAACCGGGCATTCCCGCTACAGAAAAATATAATTCGACCACGCCCTAGACAATATTTCTCCGAAGACAAAAATATGTTTATCTACAGATTTTGTCGAGCACGTCGCAATATTGAGAATGCGTCTTGCTGGCCGTTTTGATGCTGAACATAATTAAATTGACGGGTCTTGGCGAAAAAGAATAAACAGTAACAATAATCATGGTTCCAGAAGCATATCCGAGACTACAGAGAAATTAAAAGAATATTTTTCTCTCTGATGAAGGAGCTTTCTTACATCAGCGGAATATGGTAAACTATGCTGGAATATTAATTTTTTTTAACTCTTTTTACTTTTATTATATTAAAGTGAGTCTTTTGTTTTAAAAAGTTTTTCATTTTGCCGCATAAAAAATACTTTTCTTGTTTTAATTATGTATTGTTAACATCAAGCACAGTCATAGCTACATACGACTATGAAATTTTAAACTAAAAACACAAATTAAAAAACATCAACCAAGAAACTTTTGAGAAGGCTCGTAACATGTAACTAATTCAGTTCAGTTACTTTCTTCATATTTCTGTTTGTTTTAAAATGTTGGGATATTACTTTATATATTTCTTGTTTAATTTAAATCTTCTCCTTGTCACTGAATGATTGTAAATGATTTATCAATGATTCAACAAAATACTCATCTGCGTCTTCAGTACTACATTTTTTAAAACTAATTAATTCATTAAAAATTTTGGTCAGCCTGCAAGTTGTTGTCCAATTTCTTTGGTGGCGTCCCGTTTCGACCTTTTCTGTGGTTTTACACTTTTTCTCAATTCTAATGATTTTCTTTTTTGTTTAAGGGCGCTTGTACAGGGCTGTAGAGATAGGGGCCTACCAGTATTTGTATTTGAGGTTATAGGAGTCTTAGATTGTGGTAAGATTTCAATTAAGTTTTGAATGTCCTCAGTTTGCAGTGTAACATCTGTCTCGGCTACATCCTCATGTTCGTTTTCTTGGCTCAACATATCATCATATTTATTTTTTGGGTTAAGTATATTATTAACACCACTATAAGAATGTGATGTAACACAAGGTTTATTTTGAAATTTATTAGTAGCAGTAAAGGACCTAACAAATAGTAATATTGAGTTATAGCTTGCAACTTTTTCAAAAGACATTCCACCGCTGCCGCGCTGGTAGAAAAGTTTAGCTGGAAACATATGTTGATACCTCGGTTGATACATAACAATGAATAGCACTAAACGAGCAAGGCATGCATAATATACATATTTTTACATACATAATTCAAGAATACTTACGCTCTTCCTCTGAAAGCAGAGCAGAAATACTTTTCCATGTATTTTCCTTATAAACTTTATTTTCGAAATTGACGTGTCTCTTATTACAATCGGGTTTTCAACCCCGATTGTTATACGTCCTCTTCGTATTAGAATGTTCGTGTGGTGCTGGCGTTGATGTTGAAGTGTTGCCGTGTCGAAACGACAATTTTGCAATATTTTCTAATTTCTTCAAAAACGGTTCGCGGTGGAACGGTTAAACTTTCTCAACAATTTGAAAACTATTTAGGCTATTTGTTGAGATAAAATTGAAATATACGGGGTGCTTCAAAAAGAAGTTACACAACTTCAAAAAAAAAATTTACCCGTGCCGCACCACTTGGTATAATCGATTGAAGCTTTCTGATGTTGTAGACAACGTTGACCTACAGAAGCCTATTATTTTTCGGTAAGATCGGAAATTGGCAAGTACTTTTTTTGATCGATCGAAAATCAAAACAGGCCCCTTTTCGGAAACTAATAGCTTCGAAACGACAAATCGGATCAAAATAAGGTTTAAACTGTTAGATAGAGCATCTTAAATACTTTTTTTACAATACATCGCTATACCAAAGAAATTTAGGAATCGTGGATTCTCCAGGAAAACTGAAAATTACAATTCTTTAAAACGGTTTTTAATTTTTTTTTAGGTTGACAAAATTTTTATTTCAATTTTGAATACCTTATCGAAAAGTGCTACTAAAATTATATAGAATATTTATTTTTAATTTTGAAATTTTTAATGTAGAATGTGCAAAATTTAAATTTTTCTTTATTTGTTTTTTGAATTGAAATATTTTATAGAAAATCTATCTTTTTTTACTTTCATATTAGGTTTATTCACTACCCCCATCATCTTTTAACGATTAGGTACCACTAAATGGAGCTAAAAATTTCTTACTAATATTACAGATATATCAGTTTTTATGCTTCAAAAACTTCCAAAATATCACACATTTTCACTCGAGAACTTTCTAAAGATAAAATTAGCTGACCATGTTAAACACCACGTAGTAGAAAAGACTTAATTTACGATATACAGAGTGTCAATTTAAAAACTTTCAATGCAAATATCTCGAAAACTACGAAAGTTAAAACAACGCGATGTGGTATAAATGTTATTTGGGTAGGGGGAACTCGAACCACCATACTTTAGTCAAGGGGTCAGTCACCGCCTAGGCGCCCCACACCACCAAGTTAAAATTTCAAATGGCACACCCTCTTTGTTTTTGCTTAAATGAAAGGTCTCACTAAGTAGTATTTAGCTGAACAAAAAATCGATAGAAAAGAGAATTTGTAATTTGAATAAAATTGAAAATGAAAAAAAATCAAATTCCGTTCTGACATTTTGAAACACATGTCTGGGAATAGCTCTGCATTCTGTTATAATAGGTTGCCGAAGACCGTCTATTAAATTAGGTTTTGATTTAAAAATCACAGTTTTTAAATGACCCCAGAGAAAAAAATCTAGCGGCGTTAGATCGGGAGATTTCGCCGGCCATTCCATTGGACCTCTTCGTCTAATCCAATGATCCGGAAAAGCGTCATTGAGAAATTGCCGGACATGTAGAACATAATGGGTGGTGCTCCATCTTGTTGAAAATGTAGCAAATTTTCATCCTTCTTGAAGTTCCTATTTCCTATTAAAAAATGGTCAAATAACAATATCATCTAACATTCCCGCCCATACATTTATTTTTTCCGGATAGTGGGTGTGCCCTTCCCTGTAAACATGTGGGTTTTCGTCACTCCAATACCTACAATTGTGTTTATTTACAGACCCAATTAAATAGATAGTGCATTCGTCGCTAAAACAAATATTTTTTTAAAATTGTGGACTAATACGCAGCAATTCTGTCATTTCCTCACAGAATTGAATTCTTCGGTCGGGATCGTCCTCACGCTTTCGTTTCTTCGAATTTCAGAATAAGTTACCTTACATAAATATGACTGCTATTTTTATCAGGGTTCATTTTATTAAATGCTGTAGCAGTTCTTAATGCACAACGGTTCTTAGATCCATAAAGAAAAACCATTTGTGTAAACCATTTTTGATTAAACATTTTAAAAATTTATGTTTCTTTAAACACGATATCACTGGTTGACGTTTTTCGACTTTGCAGTGCCAACTACTTCGAGTGACTAACTGGTGGTATTGTTTACCTTACAATGATAAAATAATAAAATTCTTTGGTATTTTGTTCGATTTTTTTTAACATTGAATTCAAATTTCAAATTTCCTTTTTTATCAAATTTTTTTGTTTAGCTAAATACTACCCAGTGAGGCCTTTCATTTAAGCAAAAACAAAGAGGGTGTGCCATTTGAAATTTTAACTTGGTGGTGTGGGGCGCCTAGGCGGTGACTGACCCCTTGACTAAAGTATGGTGGTTCTAGTTCCTCCTACCAAAATAACATTTATACCAAATCCCGTAAAAAATGTCAAAAAAAAAATTCGAGTTTGGGTTTACTCTTAGTGATAAAAGTGCATACTGTTGAAGTTAAAAAATATGATATATGTCTTTTAAAAAAAGTTTTCATTTAGTGGCCACACATTTTTTTTCTACAAATAGCCCTAATTATTTCATAAAATTTAACATGGCAAAGTCATTGTAATATTTCCAGTGACCATATACCTAAAGCGTGAATAGGTTTTTTTTTTCGTGATTCCGTATTGTTTTTGAACAAATATGATCCTAGCACGTATTACTTTTCAGTGATTTTGTACGAGTTGATTTCTATGTTTTTCTTTTATACATGATGGAAAATAAGTCCGGGAAATATTTAAAACTCTTAACCAACCAACTCTGGTCATGTTATTTAATATTTCGTAATGTTTTTGACCGGCTTTAGTGTACCGGGTGTTAGAAATGAAAAGGATTCTAAATAATTTGAAATACGAGAATTCACATATACAGCATGTTCCAAAACGTCGTTTTTTAATTTATGTGACTCAAACACTACTACTCAATTGTCTTAATTTTTTTAAAAACGGGTATTTATAGATAAAAAAAATAAGGAAAGAGTTACATCGAAAATATTTCGTTTTTCATTGACTTTAATATACCGGGTGTCCAAAGGTATATGGAAGTTTAGCAAAATTTATAATATTAATCAGAAAATAAATAAAGAACTTTTTTTTTTTAATATTTTATTAAAAAACGAAAATTTATTGGTAGGAAAAGTCCAATTCTGTTGAAATGGGAAAATTTACATAATAAAGAATGTCCCAAAAAAGCTTTTTTTGTAGCTGAAAGTTTACAGGTTTGAAAAGTTTCTGTTTCTTACATTGTTTTAGTATTTTCGGCTCATATGATTTTATGCATGATTGAAAAACTGATGTAAAAATTAAAAATTAAGCCAATTTTCCAGAATAATAACTATAGCGCTGAATCATTTAGGTGTGTGTGTTAATTTTATACAGGGTTAAAAAAAAGTCAAGGAAAAATTAAAACTGTTAACCAAGGCGACCCTTTTGACTAATTTTAACGTACCGGGTGTCCTAAAATATGTTTTGAGTGGAGCGAAAGTCATAATAAAACATGGAAAATATTGAGATAAACTATTTTTTTTGCATATTTTTAATGACTAAGATTATCTCTGCAAATTTATTGGTAGAGAAAGACCAATATTGTTGAAATATGTTAATTCACATGTACAGAATCTCCCAAAAAGTGTTTTTTTTTTTAATTTATGTGGCTCAAATGCTACTTTCCAATTTTCTTAATTTTTTTTAAACAAGTAATTATAGATACAAAAATAATGGAAGATTTTCATCTTAAATATTTGGTAACGTTTTCAAGTGACTTTAGTGTACCGGGTATCCCAAATTATATTGGAGTTTAGCAAAATTCATCATATAAAAATCGGAAAATAAATAAAGAACATTATATTTTTACATATTTTATAATAAAAATGAAAATTTATTGGTGGAGGCCAATTCTGTTGAAATAGGAAAATTTACATAAATATACAGGATGTCTCTAAAATGCGTTTTTTTATAGCTGAAGGTTTTCGGGTCTGAAAAGTTTGTTTTTCATACATTTCTTTAGTCTTTTCGTCTTATTTTGATGTATTGATTTTATACAGGGCAGAAAAAAGTCATGTAAAATTTAAAAATTTAGCCAATTTCTCATAATAATGAAATACTATAGCGATCGCTGTTACTTTAATATTTTGTAGGGGTTTTGAGGATTTTCAGGTTGTTGAGGCAAAGAGTTTTTTTTACGTATGTAGCTATGTATGCATAGATACCTATTATTAGTGTTTTCCTGGTTATTACTAAATAGTTACTTAAGTCTAGAAGTAGTAGATTTAGATAATTAACGGTTCCAAGACATTTATTTTTTTTTCCATACAATTATTTTATAATACTCATGATTACCTTTTATTGGCTTTTTTGCAAATAAGAAAATTTAAGATTTTATCGCATATTTTATATAACATAACTTTTTGTCGTCTTACACTATATAAAGCCATGTTAGTTAATATTTTTTAACGTTTCTATCAGTTTTTAGTGTGCCCGCTGTCCCTAGCTAGCGTTGAGTTGAGCTAAATTACTATTAAAAATGGAAAAATATGTATAACAATTATTTTTTTGTTAACTTTTTAAAACATAGAATAACAAGAAAAATTGTCCTAAATAAAAAAAATGTGTTTTTAGATGAAATTAATGGAATATTTTCATCTAAAATATTTCGATTTTACTGTACCCGGCGTACCAAATGATTAGGTAATCGAACTATTTAGGAAAAAGGATTTAATATGTCCTTCATTAACATTGATTTTTTAATTAACGATTCCGAGACATTTGTTTCTCTTTGCATCCAATTATTTTATAATACTCCATAATAAACTTTTATTAACTTTTTGGAAATAAAAAAATTTAAGATTTTATCATATATTTTGATTATTTCGGGCTTGTTCAGGTAAAATGATATATTTCTGGTACCTGCTTGTTGTTTATTCGATATTTTCCACAGAACCGAGATCTTACCTGAAAAAAATTGCTACTGTGCATAAATAGAAACATAAAATAATAAAAGCCGCTCTTTCAGATAAAAAAACATGTAAGGAGTGAACGAAAATAGGAATCCTCATCTAATTATTTTTATAAAATATATGGTTAATTAATTACATTGCTTAAAATAATAATTAAATAAATAAGATACTTTCTAGAATTATATTATATTCAAACTGTGCGTGGCCGTAGGTCTCGCACGATTAAGAAAATACTAGAGCAAAAACAGATTGGCATTTAATTTGATAAATTAAAAATATTTTAGAAATTTAGAAATCTTGACTATATAAAAAAACTAGTTTTTTTTTCGCTTTCAAGTTAAAAAAATTTGAAAAATATCCGCGCTGAAAGGTAACGTAAGAGTGCGTGGCCGTAAGCCTCGCACAGTTACGCCAAATAATTACCAGTAGGTCCCGCATTAAAATGACAATCCTTACTTGACTAAAAACCCGATTGTTTCCAAATCGTAGTACGCAGGAGTATGGCCAAAAAAGAATGAAACTTATTTTAGTAATTTTTTACTGAATTACCATCTTTATTTTATTTTATTTTTTTGTTAGATTAACAATGTATATTTTATTTCAATTTTGTATTTTTGAATGCACTTCATGTTTGGTCGCGAAAATCAGTAGTGAATAGTTATGTTATAGTACGTTATTGTAAAATCATGTACTAAAGAAGATTTGTGTGATTTGGAGAAATAAACGCCAAATTACCACAGTGAAAAACTCGTTTAATTCCTTCACTCAGTAAATGAAAGAATCAGCGAAATTAACCTACAATCGAGGAACATAAGAGCCTCATGAACTGTTGACGCAAGTTAAATAACAACACTTGGCTTGCTTAACAGGGATCTTAGAGTGGAAATTTTGAGAAATGCACACAAAGTAAATTAATATCAAATAATAATGACAATAAAGTTAATGAATTATATAGCGGAAGGGATTCAGATAATATTATGACTGAGACAGTAAATTTAGATAGGGACGTTTTATTTGAAGCAAAATTAAACCGCCTTATTGACAGTAATATTGCAAGGACCTCAGTGGGTCCCACTGCTAATGCTAAAGCGTCATCGGACGCTATAACCATTTCAAATACTTCCGACGTGGAATGTGATTCCGTTTCGGAAGACCCCAAGAGCGGTCCACTGAGATCCCCCAGAAGGAGGGCCCGCAAAGGGCCTGCGAGGCATGGTGGCCCAGATGAGGTGAGTAAAAAGGTGGCTGGAGTCTCTGACTTGCCCACTCTACCAAGAACAAATAATGTTGCTCTGGAAGCACATTTGTCACAATAAGTAGATGCTGGAAAGCAAGAATCGCGCCAGCCAGTGGCGGGACCACAAAATAATGTAAATAATAGTAATTTGATTAATACAAGTAATAAAAATAATTACAATAGTTTGACAGTTGACCTTGCTTCTGGTGAGAATGGGACGGTGGAGGCCCCAAAAATGTTACGAGTACAGCCCATTGTCATTAGAAATAAGGACAAGTATAGCAGCATTGCAAAGTATTTTACTGTAAATAAATACGATTACGGTAGAGCAGTGACAGTAGCGGAGGGTGTGAAAATTCACTCAGCAACTCCTGCGGATTACAATAAAATTTTAAAATTTCTAAATTCAAATAAACAGCCATACCATTCCTTCAGGTTTTAGGAAGAAAAAGAACTACACGTCGTCCTCCGTGGAGTCCTGGGAGCATGGTCTAAAAAAACAATTAAAGCCGATTTAGAGGAGTTGGGTTTCACACCCTCCCGCATCATAAGGTGGCATAATAAAGATAGAAACTGGATGCCCTTGGTGTTAGTGTTTCCACCTAAAAAATATTTTTGATTTAACAAATCTGGATTTTATGTCTATTAGGGTTGAAGCCCAAATAGCAAGAGCGACAACTTCACAGTGTTATAGATGCCAGCTCTTTGGACATTTTCAGTTTAGGTGCACGACGCCAGTCAAATGCTTAAAATGTGCGCAGGCGCATTTCTCATACGAATGCCCAAGGAGCAGGGAGGATAAAGCGAAGTGCGTTAACTGTGATGGGGACCACCCCGCAAATTAACAAGGGTGTCCCAAGCATCCGAAAAAAAGGCAAGAAGAAGCAGCTAAATCGCGAGTACTGCTTCCCAGGGGTAGTTTTCAATGGGGGTCACAGGACAATAATAAATTATTAAATAATGATGTCAATAAAAGCGCTACAGTAACAAGTGAAACACCAGCAGCAATGGCGCTGGAAGCTGGTCTGCAAGCCACCATGCAGGGCTTCTTGGCCGAATTTACAAAAGTAATGCAGGTTTAAATACAAAGTATGTTATTAACTTTTGCTCACTCTGTTGATTGATGGCTGTCCAGTCAGAAGTCGCCTTTTTAAAAACTGCTACAATCAACGTTAATGTATTAAGTGATAAGAAACCCGAGTTTATTGGTTTTTTGGAGGATAATGGCATTGATGTGCTTTTAATCCAGTGCACGTGGTTTAAAGGCCAAAGGTTCACATTTCCAAACTATAATGTTTACAGAAATGATCGTACTGATAGACGTGAAGGGGGACCATGATCCTAGTTAAAAAGCACATCATTGCCCAGACAGTGCCAGGGCCTGAAAACTGTGGCCATATTGAAGGAAATTTTATAGTAGTAAAGATGAAAAATGGTAAGCGCGTGTACCTGAGATCAGTTTACTGTAGCCCCGAAATTTTAATGGCAGTTGTTTGCAAAAAATATTTGATAATTATAAAGCCACGATTATAGGGGGTGACCTTAATGCTAAAAACAGAGTTTGGGGTTGTAGGACAACCGAAGCAAGAGGTCGCGCCCTATTTAATCATTCAGATATATTCAACTATCATATTTTACCGACGGAAACTCATACTCATCTTTTCGAACGTGGACTTCCAGAAATTCTAGACATCTTTGTGATTAAGAATACAGAATTTCACAGCCTGTTGTATTACATGATCTAACGTCTGACCATCTACCAGTCATTGTGGAGCTTGGTGACCCTCGCGAGAGGGGCAGAGCATTTATGTCTAAAACCAGCACTAATTGGCTCCGTTACAAGACGCTACTGCAGGAGGTAGAGCCGCTTCTCCAATTAAGAGGATCACAGCAAATTAAACAAGCTGTTGAGAAATTAACTGATAATATTATTATTGATCTGGCAACGGCTTCAGTCACAAGGTTATCGGAATTTTCCAAGTTTGGGGCCGTACCTGTTGATCCAAAAGAGGGCGATTAGGGGAAAAATTAGAGTTAAGAACAGGGCATAACGGACTGGAGATCCGCGAATAAAGGCTGAAGCAAACAGAATAAATACATTAATTAAACAACGATTAAATGAGCGCGAATCCTCTCTTTGGGAAAGCAGGATAAGGGAAACCCCAGGGTAATGTAATAGTTTCGGATTGTAAGCAAAAAGTTAAACTTTTCGCAAAAAATCTCTGCGAGCAGTTCAGCGAGAACCTACCTACTGACCACACAGAGATGAAAGGATCTCCAGAACAGTACAAATATATCGAGGAATAGATCATCCAGTTCAATATATATTAGTCGTCACTCAGGAGGAGGTGGAAGGACTTTTAAATAATTTAAATATAAGGAAGGCTCCAGGCTTGGACGACATTAGAAATGCGGCACTGCGCAATTTACCAAATAAATTTATTAGGGGCATAGTAAATTTGTCACATGTAATTATCAAAGAAGGCCACTATCCATGTGTGTAGAAGAAGGCAAAGGTTGTTTTGATCCTTAAGCAAAACGAGGATCCTACACAGGTTGAAAGCTATAGGCCGATAAGTTTATTATCGAGTCTGGCCAAAGTCATTGAGAAAATCATACTTAGTCGTCTGCAAGATTTCGTTTTTGAGCGCAATATTCTCCCAGATGAACAATTTGGATTTCAGGGAAAACATTGCACTGTAAGATATACAAAAGGCTGGCAACCAGAATACGACAAGGATTTAACAGGAGAGCACACACGGGAGCGGTTTTCTTTGACGTTTCGAAAGCAATAATTAATTAATTAATTAATTAATTTGATAAGTTCTGGCATTGTGTTCTGATATTAAAACTAATAAGATTGGGTGTCCCCAATTATCTCATTAAAGTCATTATCTCTTTTTTGGAGAACAGAAGTTTTGTAGATTGAACTGGAAGAAATATTCCGAGACACGACTTAAAAAGGATGGAAAGCAGCTAGGTTCTATTTACTGTCTTTTAAATAAAAAGAGTAAGATAGTATATAGAACTAAAGTAAACTTATACAAGACTTTGGTCAGGCCGGTCCTGACTTATGGTGTGCCAACATGGTACATTATAAGCAGGACCGAGCATAACAGACTCCAGATAATTCAGAACAAAGCATTAAAAATCATTGCTGACGCTCCGAGGTATGCTGTGAATAGGGTGTTACATAAAGATTTTAAGAGTGGAATTTTACAATAAAATTATTACAAACTACTACTAACAGACGTACGGACATTGCCACTAACCCATTTATTAGACAAACACACATACATTCTCCGCCAGGCTCCACTTATAAGCATCCTAAGAATTGGCTACCTCCAGCTATAGTTGCGAGGCACTGAGCTGGAGGGCTTGACGAGATATAATAATATTTTAAACTAGAAAATCAATTCCGAGAAGAAACAATGATAACATTAAGCAAAATTAACGCACTCTCAAATGACAATCTACTTAGGGCATTACCCAAACCAAGTTTTTATGTGAAGTTCGGCCCATAACGCTACAGATCATTGAATAGAAGCTAAATGCATAAAGCCTGATTTAGAAGACAAGGAAGATCCCTAATAGCTCCCTCCTTGGCTTTATTGGCACATTTATTAGAGCAAAATATAGTGTTTCTATTGATTATACAAGGTGTTTCCTAGCCTCTCTGAAAAAATGAAGGAGGTGAATCCTCGCCTTATTTTATGACGAAAATGTGATATAAAAGTTTTTCGCATGTCGCTTCTTTTTCGAAATACAGGGTGTTAAAAAAAATAGTAACGCAATAATAATAATTTTAATAATTGATTAAAAATCCTTTAATAATGAACTCACATGAACATAAGTCAAATAAATTGCTGAAAATGTCCTCCATGAGCCAGTAAACACCCATGTACACGACGTGCTAAATTGTCTCTTACGTGTTGGAAAATTTCGGGACTGGCGCGAATCGTATTAAAATCATCAATAATACGCAGTCGTAGATCGTCTTTAGGTTCAATAGGAGTAGTATAAACGAGTTGTTTAAGGTGACCCCAGAAATACAAATTCAATAGATTCAGATCCGGCGAACGGGGTGGCCATGGGTTAGGTCCTCCTCTACCTATCCAACGAGCAGGATATTGTTGATCTAAATAGTTTCTAACACGTACTGCAAAGTGTGGGGGAGCGCCGTCATGCATGAACCACATTAAAGTTCTCGTTCTTAATGACACTGATTCCATCAATTCTGGCAATTCATCCCTAAGGAAGTTGTAACAGACGTCACCAGTAACTCGATTTGGAAAAAAAATACGGTCGAACTAAGCTGTCTCCACTAATCACTGCTCAAATATTAAAAGAAAATGTATACTGTTAATGTCCTTCGATGATAGCATGAGGATTATCTTCCGCCCAAATAGGGTTCTTGTGAAAATTTATGATGCCTTGTCTGAAAAAATTCGCTTCATCTGTAAATAGTATTTTTGCCGAAAAATATGGGACCCTTAAAGAGTTTTCTTGAAACCAGTTACAAAAATTAACTCCAGCTGGAAAGTCTCTAGGCAACCAAGCTTGCACTCTTTGTACGTGATAAGGATAAAGTAAATAGTCCTTTAAGATATTCCATACTGTTTTGTAACTCACATTCAGCTCGTTCCCGATTTTCGTTGTGCTAATGCCTGGAGATTCTTCCACCACCTCTTCCTCAAGTTGTACGGTTCTAACTGTAAGTGGTCGGTCGCCTATTTTGCTTTTTGCAAAGCTACCTGTTTCCTCTAACCTGAGGTTCAATCTTGTAAATGTTTCCGAACACGGTACTCGTCTATTAGGAAAACGTTCTGCATATAAACGTCTCGCCTCTAGCGCATTTCCATTTACCAAACCGTACATAAAATTAATTTGAGCCATTTCTTGATTGGTAAACTCAGCCATTATGAAAAGTAAGTAATGTAGTACAAATAAATTCGAAAACAATTCGAAAGGATATTATTTGAAAGATGTTAAACAGGAGACAAATGTGGTTGCCATGGAACGAAGCAAAGCCTACTCATTATCATTTGACGCAACATAGTGATAAAAATACGAAAAATAACTAAAAAATTAAGGTACTATTTTACCCAGATCCCCGCCAATGAACTAATTGTAAAATTTAAAATTGACCCAAAATAAAGTGCCCTAATCCCTTATGATTAGCAAATATCATTAGAATATCGTTTGGCATTCAGTTTCAACACCCTGCATTTCGAAAACGAAGCGACATGCGAAAAACTTTTGTACCACATTTTCGTCTTAAAATAAAGTGAAGATTCGGAGAGGTTATTTCACTGAAGCAGCTCTTATGAAATTTATTATGTCAAATAACACAGTAATAGTTCTGAGCCAATTTTAATTTTCTACAGCATTTAAAAAATGTTTCCATTTTTAATTATAAAAATTTTGTTCAGTAGGTACCATATTAAAATTATATTACGGCAGATAAAAACAAATTAAACAGGGACACACACTTCACGTCCTGGGATCTGCTAGGGCTTTCAATGGCAAACAAGCCAGACCACTTAAAAGAGAAAATACATGAAAAAAAAATAGGAAGTTGTAAATATAAAATAAATCAAGCAATATAAGTATAAGTAAAATAATATCGATTAAGTAAACAAAAACTATAAACACCAAATATATCTAGTTTGAGTTAGTTTAAACTGATAATGCATTAACAACACTTTAAGCAGGAAATGTATTGTTTTATACTTGGCAATAAGCTTCGCCAAACTCTTATGTAGTTTATTTTATTCAAGGATTTTTACCAGTCACATCAATATAAAACACAGTATTTATCATGTCCAAAAATTAACAAAATATGGGGGCTTTCCCGGCGACACAATACACATGCACGATAGATTTTTTGTTACCCTAAAAATTAGGAATAAGATTGCTCTTTTTAGGTACGGCTTGCAAAATATTATTTATATTTTGGGAAAATGGTGTAAGGTGATAGGACATCGAATAAAGCTAATTGGAATAAGTTTTTACAATATTATTATGTTCATTGGCAAAGCCTCAAAACCGAAAAAGATGCAAAAATCTTTTTATTTAATTTTATTTATTATACATATAATATTGACTGATGCTTTCATTAATTAAACTATGTTAATACGTTGAAAATCGTCCAATGAAATGGCAAGAAAGATGTTTTATTAACCTCGTTACAAATTATATTTGTAAGGTTTGAATAATACTACAAGGTATTGCAATTTCAGTAGTTTGTGATTCTGAATATAAGAACCTAAATCTCGCAATTTCGTACGCGGAATTGCGTGAACACAATCCTTGAGCTTTGAGCTTTGCGGGATTATGAAGCTGCTCAATTCAGGTGCATGCTGCTCTCTATTTCTCTTTGGGAACAAGGAATGTTTCTGTGTTTTTTTCACTTAAAACCTATTGCTTTAATCATAGCAATATTTAAATTAAGGCAATTTTTAATAATGTAAACAGGTATTCAGTGACCTTTAAAAAGCACTTATAATTTCGATTCAATTAAATGAAAAAGAATCGAAAAAAATGGTCATTCCCGTTTATTTTTATCCCTAAAGCCCGTAAGTCATAAAGCAATTTTTAGATATATTTCTGCAGGTATCTTAATCAGACAACAAAAGATTTTACCTGCTAGGTATATTTGTTTCCATCCTACACATAAATTTTTACATGACGATTTTTTTTAGAAATACGTATTTTGTTTTCTTGTATTTTGTCACAAGAATTTAAATCTGATTGATCTGAATATTTTTGTCAGTTCTTTGCCTGGTTTTGTGGCGATCTGTAATATCTGCAATTAATTATGAACTAACCATTATTTCTCTGGGCAATCTAGTTTTTGTGTCCCTGAAAGGCTTTTAAAACTATTATTCTAATTCTATAATTCTAATTCTAAAAACTATGATAAAAGTCCAAAAGTCAATGCGGGACATTGAAAAGAAACACAACTAACCAAAGTAAATTAAAATATTATTTCTTACATGAGGAGCATTTTTTTATTAGTTCTGTACACCATGTTGTCATATTTCCATGTCATTTCAATATCAACATTATTAGGATAAGAAGAAATTTTGAATAATGTCGAAAATATAATAAAATATTCTTAGTTTCTTAATTATTTTACTACATATTTATTTTTAATTACAACAGGGTTTCCTTGGTAACAAGTATTAAAATATAATTAAATAAAGGTATGTGGCAACACCGTGACTGCTGAACGTTTTTTACACGCATGTTTTTGGCAGCTACTACAGACGCATAAAATATCGAGCAATACATGCGAGTCACGCTGCGACTCGTATGTTTATGCTATCGCTCATACAATTTGTACGTTTATTGTCGTCATGTCAGATCGACAAAATTTGAATTCTTTAAATTTTCGCATTAACGGTCAATAGTGAAATAATTAAACTTTCCAAGCAATTTAACAACTATATATATTATATAGGGTGTTTCAAAGAAAAGTTGTTAAATATCAAAGTAAAAAAAAATTTAAAAAAATGCACGGCCCACGTGGCGATCACACTACACCACTGGATATTAAAATGTTCTAATGTTGTAGACAACGTTGACCTACTGAAAGAGATTAAGTATTTTTTTTTTCATAGATTGAAAATTAAAACAGGCCTCTTTTTGGTACTAGAAAACGAAACGTCGGATCAAAACCCGGTTTACATCATTACATTAGATAGAAATATTTGAAATATTTTTTTACAGTACATCCTTCTATACCTTCAATTTTTGAAATTGTAGATTTTTGAGTAAAACTACATATTACTCTTTTTTAAACCGTTTTATTTTGTTATGTTAAAAAAAATTTTAATCAAAATTATGAATTTGTATTCGGAAAGCGCTTCTCAAAAGACGTAAAATGTATATTTGGACTTCTTAAAATTTTCATACATAGTATGCAAAAAATTACAGTTTCTCTTAAACTAGCAATGTTTCATAGAAATTCATGGATTTTTGAGGGTAATACCACGAGGGCTTTAAAATTACCGATACATTTTTATGAAAGTGCGTTTTCTGTAATTTGTTCAGCAATTATAAAAAATTATATGCTTAGTTTAAAAAAGAATATTTCTCGAATAAAAATGGAAATGATTATTTATTGGATTTTTCCATGGAGCAACGCCATGTCGAAATACGAAAATTTACATATTGTACAAGATGTACTAAGAAGGTGTGGCATAATTAATTAATGTGGCTCAAGGTTTTCAGGTTTGAAAAGTCCGCTTTTCTTACATTACTTCAGTTTTTTGGCTCATTTTTGTGTATTGATTTCATACGGAATTGAAAAAATTAAAAACTTTTAACCAAGTCAATTTTTCATAATATTGTTTTGTGGTCTATAGCGATGTTATTTGAATATTTCGTAAGGTTTTTGAATATTTTTGATTTGTGTAAGCAAAGTGTTTTTGTTTTAATGTAGGTAGTATTCAAGTTGTTCGGGTCATTAAATAGCTATTAAAACTCAGGATTGTTTAAAAAAAGAATTGCTACACAAGAAAATATGTGACGCAGATTTCGTGGTTGTGTAGATCATATAAAATATAACACATTTAACCTTAATAATGTTTTGTCGCTTTGCAGCTTTGTTGTTAGCGATGTTACTTAATATTTTTTAACTTATTGCCCAGTTTTCAGTGTACCGGATATCTCTATTAATTTGGGTTGATATTAAATACTGTTTTTTTTGTGAAACTTTTAAAACATGATATTGGAGAGTATTGTGAATAACTTGAAGTGGCATTATTAGAAGTTTTTAGGACTTTCTGGTATATTGAGGAGTTATAAAATTATCCTTATAAAAAAAAGTATGTTCAGATAAAACTAATGGAAATTTTTCAAAACATTTTTAGTCGTACCTGGTGTACCAAATTATTAGGTCATTAAGCTATTTGGAAAAGAAAATTACATACATATTTTCCATTTTTATCAAAAACGGTTTCCGAAGCATGTGATTTTTTATTTAAGAAGTTAATATTTTATCATATTATGATTATTTCCGCCTTGTTCAGGTAAAGTGATATTTTTATGATACCTATTTATAGTACACTTCTATACAGGGTGGCGCATCGAAAACGAAACAGAGATATTTACTGGCAACTCAGTTCTTTTTTGGAAAACGCTCAGACTCGTCGATTTTGTTTTCGAGGGGTACACAAAATTGGCAAAAAATCACGTTAATACGTGCTGCTCCTGGGCGGGGGTGGCACCACCCCTAAAATCTTAAATGGAAATGGGGGTCGAGTGATACCTTATTTTAAAGGTCTTTCAATTCCCTTTATAATGGTGTAAAATGCATGTACTTCAGTTCAGTAGTTTTGGAGATTTATTTATTTAAAGCTTAAAGTAGACTTTAATAGGTACATCAGATTAGTTTGTACTACTTTCAGAAGAAATTTAAGTAAAAGCATTTACTTAATAAGTAAATGCTTTTCTTCACTACGCCCATGGTTTGTTTATTATGTTGGTGTTGAAAATCGCGATTGGAGCGTTTTTTGTGGCAAAAAAGTTGTTTCTTGAAGAAAGATAAGGGAATGTCTCGTACTTATTTTAAATAGGAATTAAGTACATAGTTTGCGACTGATTCGACCAAACTTTGTTGTTAAAATACCTTTTAAAGCTTTATACCTAAATTAACCATGGTATATTCCACGGCAGAAAGGGTTGAAATTATCGAACTATTTTTCGGAAATAATCAGTGCATTGAAAATATGTTCTAGAACTTGTAGCTAAATTTCGGGAAACTGGATCAGTCGCCAATAAAAAACGCAACATTGAAAATCCCATAAGGAACGAAGCAATGGAAGTGGGGGTTTTAGGGTAAGTTTATGTAGATCCTACGTTAAGTACCCGCAAATTGGATAATGTGTGTGGTGTTAGTCGACGTAGTATCCAACGGATTCTAAAGGCCCATACTTTTCATTCGTATAAAATTCACCTTGTACAAGAACTTAATGAAGACGATTTTGATCGGCGATTACAATTTTGTGAAGATATGAGTGAACGAATTATAAACGATGTACATTTTCTATTCAACACTTGCTTTTCCGACAAATGTTCCTTTTTCTTAAATGGCGTAGTAAATCGTCATGACTGCCGATATTGGTCCGATTCTAATCCCAGAATTTATTGTGCGGTACACACACAGCAGCCACAAAAATTAAATGTTTGGGCTGGTATTTTTGGCGATCATTTAGTTGGTCCTTTTTTCTTACCTAGAAATTTGACCGGTAAAATGTATTTGGAATTACTGCAAGACGCCATAGATCCTGCATTAACAGCCATAATTGAAAGTCAGAATGATCGGCGGTACATTGCGAATAGGTTGATGTTCCAACAGGATGATGCCCCATCACATTACGCATTACGTGTTCGACAATATTTAGATCAGACGTTTCCAGGTCGATGCATGGATTGGTAGAAGAGGTGCCATTGAATGGCCCTCAAGATCGCCAGATTTATCACTTTTGGATTTTTTTCTGTGGGGTCACTTAAAAAGCAAAATCTATGCTACTCAGCCAACATCGTTAGAAGATTTGCGGCAAAGAATTGTGAATGAGTGCCTTCAAATTACTCCTCAAATATTGCAAAATGTGTGGCAACGTTTTGAGCAAAATCTTTATTACTGCATGGAGGGTCATGGTGGTCATTTTCAACATTTACTTGGCTGACGGGTCAGTTCATTTTTCATTTTTACACTACTTTCAGGGTTGAGATGATTAAAATCAATGGACTAAAATCACAATTATTAAAATCATGATTTTAATCAGTATGATTTTTTTTTTAAAAATCATGATAAATTTAAAAAAGGGTTTTAAAATTTTAACACTTAAAATGTATATGTTCATACAAAAAATAAAACTCAGACGCATTTTTATGTGGTGTTATTTATTATTTTATTATAATAATCGAAGAGAACAGCTGATTATTACAAAAATAAAACTTTAAAAAAATTAAAAAATAAAACAAAAAAAACCTTTTTAATACAAAAAAATACTTAATTTAAAGAAAAAAAAAGTATAAAAAAATCTAAGTGTTATAATGCTTAAATAGAAATACTAGTTTAGCTGCTTTGTCACTGCCAAGTCTGTTTCTTATATCTGAATGTACGAGGCCATAAGTAGAAAACATCCTTTCGATATCAGCAGACCATGCACAGTATTGCACAGGCACACAAGACAGAAATTACTATAGGGAGCACTTGCTTAATTTCTGAAACATCTTCTTGAGATCTCCACCACTGTACTGCTGTTACATTTTTGATTATTTCCCCTGAAAACAGAGTTTTGTGAAAATGGTCCGACTTAGCTTCCAACTTAGTTAGTAATGGTAATAATCCTGTGTCTGCAAAATATTTGGAAACAATGTGTAGAGCATCTCTCTTTTCTTCAGCTAGTAATGGATAGTAATGGGTTAGAGCTTGAACATATCTGTTCTTAAATAATTGGTATTGACGCAAGCTTCTTTCTTCTTCAAATTCAAAACTGTCAAAAATAGCCAGTAACTTTTTCCATATGTAAACTGCTTGAGATAAAAATGCACCTTTTTGTTGCATTGCATCCAGTGCTATAGAAATTGGTTTTAGCAACTGTAGAAAATCATCAGCCATCCTTTTAATACAGATATCTGAAACTTTTTTAAAAATCACTGGATCAATTTGATCTTTATGCTCTTCACATATTAATAGCAATTTTGGCCACTCATTTACATAGATCTCAAGACAATCTGAAAGTGTATTCCATCGAACATCCTGAGGTAAGACCAATTTCTTGCCCCCTTTTTCTTTATACCAAGCATTTGGCAAATGGGTCTTTCTGAAGTATTTCACAATATGTACTGTATGTTCTTTTATCTGCGATGCTTCTAAATATTTGGAGAGCAAACTAAGTAAGTTTGCCGAACAACCATATGTAATTATAGGGTAATTGGACGACTCGGTCATTTTTTTCTTCATACTATATATATACTCGCATTATCTGTAACAATACTGGTAACTTTACAGTTATATTCATTTTTGCACATATTTATTGAGTTAATAGCCAACTCGGCAAGATAGTCAGCTGTATGGGGATGACCAGATGTATCTATGCTTTCTAAAAGAACACTGTTTCCATCCTCTGCAGTCAAAACAACACAGAATATCGGCTCATTATGTATATTGGACCATCCATCTAAGGACATGCAAACAGATTGTCCAGATAACTTGTTAAAACAATTAGATTTTTCTTCTTCAAATATTATATTCAAGAGCGTTGATGATAACTGAAATCTAGATGGTGGAAAGTAACCAGGTCTTAGCATTTCTATGGCCTTTCGAAACTCTTTATTTTCTATAGCTCTAAAATCGCAATTTGTTGCGTAAACGGCTTTGGATATTTGTCTGTCCAATTCTTTTTTCTTATCTTGTCCAGTTCGCACAACAAAAGAATCCAAATGACCGCTACTTCCACTATTTTCACGTCCACCTACACTTCCCTTTTCACATTTATCGCTTTTCTGTTTCTTTGCCAACTGAATAATTTCACTCTGGCTAGTTCCAGGCTGTGACTGACAATCACCATGCAGAGTTTCAAGACCACTGCTGATATCACTAGTTTCACTTTTGCAGGTTTCCTAATGACTTTTTAGCCTGTCCACTAGACCTTGCAATTCTTTACCACACTTTTTACATACTGCTCTACAGTAGCTAGAAACGGACAGAACGAGGCCAGGTGGTGCTGGTGGTGCTGGTGGTGCAACTAACCCAGGTGGTTCGGTGGTGCGTTTTATGACCTAACCCGGGTGGTTCGGTGGTGCGTTTTATGACCTAACCCGGATGCTTTCATGAAGCGGCTTCTTATCTAACCCTAACTTGATCCATAATATTTATGAACTGACCCGAGATAAAACCCGACTTTTTACGACCTAACCCGGATGCTTTCATGAAGCGGCTTCTTATCTAACCCTAACTTGATCCTTAATATTTATGAACTGACCCGAGATAAAACCCGACTTTTTACGACCTAACCCGGATGCTTTCATGAGGCGGCTTCTCATCTAACCCTAATTTAAACCTGAATATTTATGATCTGACCCGAGATAAAACCCGACTTTTTATGATTTAACCTTAGTGAAACGCCGCTGCTAAAGCGGGATAATTAAATCCCAATTTTTATAAGCCATCCTTAAACCCAACTTTTTACGATCCGACCTGAGCCATCCTTAAACCAGACTTTTTATTATTTTCCCTTAGTTGAAACGCCGCTGTTAAAGCGGTATAGTAAAAAACATTATCTATATTTTCTATCTTAGTGAAACGCCGCTGGTGGGTAGTAAAGCGAAATAAAACCCTAATTTATATGGTCTAACAAGATAAGTATATTAAGGCGGCACATTTGTCACCCCGCAATAATTATTTATACCTAAATAACCCTCTCAAACCCTCTGCCGACTCGATTTAAAAAGAAAGGGACATAAACCTTTATTTATTATTCCGAAGGACCCTCATTAAAATTCAGTAGCATATCTAATAATTGCTTTCAATTTTTGCACCACTTATATAAAATACAATAAAATAATTACCATCTAGAACCATTAACTAGCGATTTCTTTGTACTTGAAGTGGATAAATTATAGGACTATCTTGTAATGAGAACAGAGTAATAAAAAGTAAATAAAACTTAAATACGTATAAAATACCAAGCAGGTATAGGTACTATACAACTTGTGTTCGCCATCAGGTAAAAGCCCTCATAATGCTTTTATAAAAATTTCGGATAATATCATAATATAAGTAAATAGGCTACAATTTCAGGAAAAAAGTAAAAAAAATTAATTCACAGTGTAAAATTGTAGTTAAATGGATTGTAAATACGAAATAATATAAAAAAAGCTACCTTTTGTTTGCGATGATGTATGCACAATAACTCTATATTATTCGGTCCTTAAACTGAAAATACCCACTAGATAGGTATCATAAGCTGTATTTGTCATCAGGTAGAACCCCCAATAAAATTATGAATATTAGGCGTAGGCATCAAAGTAGCAATCTTAACTTATTTTCAACACGAGCATAAAAATATAGGGTTGTTAAATATTTTACAACCCTAATTCTCAATGGCAACAATAAGCAAATCACGTTGGTTTTTTAATTTATTATTAATCTGGCTAACTTAAGAAACTCACAATATAACGACCATCCAAAAAAATCATAATACATTACTGGGTGTGAAAGCAATTGCGCTGCAAAATATAGTGTATACCGTCTCTGAGGTAGTTAATTAAAATCCCAATTAGCGCTAAAAAAATCAATTAGATATTTACTTTAGATATTTTAATAAAAAAATTCAATATTCTCATCAACATTTAACTTTTGAAATTAGCATAATAACAAATCCTTTACAATGAATTAAACAAACGCATACATAATTTTAAAATCACATAATAAGAATATAAGCTAAAATCTAACAAGTTCGGACTTCTCGAATGACGTCAGTTTACATCTGTAGAGAATACACAACCCTCGAATCATAAAAAAATGGTCAAACTTTGTCGGCAAATACCCTTCTATGATGTAGGGGAAGGACAGGTAACTCGAGATGTTTATAAAGAACATTATTTGCTTATTTCTAGACTCTTAAAAATTAGATGCAATCGAACAATAAATGTTTTCATCATGTATATTTATCATTAACACATTACCTTCGACATACGTAAATTCAAATTGATAATTACTTGTCTTAGTGCTTTTTTAGAAGCTTGAATCATTGCATATAACCGTCTGAGGGTACCCAAACTTCCCCTAACATATTTCTCCGTAACCGGGGAAAAAGAGGTATAAAAAGTAAAATAACAACTCCAAGTGTCTTTGCGAACAATCGGCAATAAAATAGAGTATTTCAGTTTTTAATTTTTCGTAAATAAAAGTTGGTTAGATTAATAGTCTCTGTGAATATAATAACATAAACAAAGTGATATGCCGTAAATTTAGGAGTACAGTATAAATTATGCCTCTATTAAAATATACCGCAATAACTAACTACCAAAGGATTTTTGATATTTTGAATATATTTGATGCTCATAGCATTATCACATTTCCAAAGGCTCTAAATTTTAGAAAAATGTTCTAATAGAATATGTCTATCAATATAAAGTAAAGGTATTGTTAGGTTTTTTTAAAAAATACGACCTACAACAGTCTCTGCTACAGCATGGCTGACTCTGTAGAAACTTCTGTGAAACCATAATAATTATATCAATAATCGAGTTGTCCTTATGATAATATTTTCTTCCAATATCCGACTCCACTATCCATAAAAGTTATGTTAGAAAATTCATAATTGAGCGCATTGTAATTTTTTAAAAAGAAATTCACTTCACACACAAAGATGTAGCCATTCAATCCATGAAAATAATGCAAGTCAGTATGCGTATGTTATGGCTAACTGTTTAAATGTCTATTCCTTCCACGTTTATCGGAAGAAATACTTTTTTTATACTAGTATTTTAGTTGAAAATAAGATCATAAATCATCTATACAAAACAAGCGTCCCTTATGGATTTGAACGAAAATCATAGATTCGACTATTTTCATGAAAAATAAATCTAAGTACGGAATAATGCAGGAAGATTATCTATTTTCTTGGTTTAGAAAGTGATGTAGTTAAGATTTATAACTTAGGAATAAATAAATTATTATTAATCTTTTCGACCTATTTCTCTTGCATATTTAATTTCTTTGATAGTAAGAACTAATCTTTTTATTTTACAAAGTAAAAAAAAGCTAAAGATCGGCGTTGTCAGTCAGGTATAAGAACTGATTTAACACGATGGTTTATGCACAAACGTTCAAATACAATTGTATGCTTTTTAACCGATTATGTCGGAAAAATGACGTTTTATAGATTAGATATTTAGACGAAGAGGTAGCCTTCTCAATAAAGTATTGATTATTGTCCTGATAGCTAGACAACACTTTTTATGTTAGTCAAAAAAAAAAAATAATTTTTTTCGAACGCTATTACAGGTTTTATCGTTAACTAACAAACATTAAGAGTGAAAAATTACCGTACAAGATAAAATGTATAGGTTTACTTCATTTTTACATTATTTTACATTCGACAAAGAATAAACATCAATTTATTGTTTATTTTTTGAGGGAGTACTGGATGGTACAACTCTTCTGGTGGGAGAATTGTGCATTTAATTAAACCATCTATATTATTTAGGTTTAATTTGTTACACGCATCTCCTACATACACTTCTGTATGTGATAGTGGAAATTTAGAACTCATACAGATGTACGGATAGAGGGAACAAACATCGGCGTATTTAATTTTTTCCGTATCTTTTATTTCATAGTATTCGCATGTATTTCCTGTTCGTCCTCCATAAAAAGCATCTCTTGGATTTAGTTTTATCAAAATTTTATTGTAATGGGTATTAGTATAGGATTTTATCTCTGGATTATTTTTTAATAAATTTCTAAAATCACACTCCCACATTTCATTAACTAAAAAACCGAAATCTTTTAGTCTCATAATTTTTACCTTTGCGGTTTCATATCTTAAATTTAGCGTTTCTGAGGGGTCCTCGGAAAGAGGATCGTTCCTGCCGAACTTGTAGCATACAGTACATCCATGGAAATAACATCCTTGAAATTCAAATACCTCATTTGTTTCGGAGCAGTAACCATCAACTTTTACACCATTTAAAACAGCTTCTTTACCATTAGCAGCATGTAAGATGTTGATTTTTCTGTGATTCTCGGTCCAAAGTAACCAATCTATGGCAATTTTGCTCTGCCTGTTTCTCCATCGGTATCCATTTTTTGGTATGATTCCTATAGTTTTAGGCTTCAAAAAATTTCTTCTAAAAATTGTATTGCATGCTGAAGCAATAGTTATAGCTTCAGTAAATGGACATACATTGGTAGTTTGTATAAGTTGTTCTCTAAACTTTAAACATGATTGCGCAAGAATTTCGACATCCGATACGCAGTAGTCTACCAGATCTCTTTGCATATCGAAACCATCATTTTCATGTTCTACAAACCATTTAAGAAATTTTACTCTGTCTTCTTCTTTCATACTATCTGAGGAGTAATATTCAATTGATGGTAGAGGTCCTATATAGTTTTCATTTGCCTTTGTATTAAATAGGTGCGGGAAGTAGCCTTTTTTAAAAATATCCTCAAGTCCAAATACCTTTGCTAGTTTGGCTTAAAGCATAGGGAAATAGTTAAGTGAGTCGATAAATTTTACATTTTCAAGTTGCATCGTAATTATTTTGGTACCTCTCATGATTAACTCAGGTGTAAAATCTGTCTTTGTCATAATGTAGTTTAATATAAACTGGTGATCAAAAGCCTGACCATTATGGGCTATTACAATAATTTCTTTAAAGTTTTTCCTCATTTGTAACAAATGGTTAGTAAATGTACCCGCTGGGTCTATACCTCTGACTTTTTGTAACTTTAGACCACATTTTTTTACAAGTATCTGCTTCAGAATCCATGCACTCATCGCAGTATTGTTTGAAAACACAGAGATTGACTTGATGTAAAAACGTTGAATTTTCCAATAGTTTGTCTTGGCTCGTCTCTAAATCGTAGAATACAAAAAAGATCATCTTTAATCTTAGGTTTTCCCTTATCAGGCCGAATATAACATAGATGATCCTCGGATGCATGTTTATTACAAATTTTACAATAAATTTCACCACATGCATATGCTCTTTTGGCTTTAATGGTTTTTAAACAAATAGAACATAGTTTAATTTGTTCGCATACTGTAAATTTGCCTGACGAATAATCCTTTTTATGATTTTCGTAACAGTTTTGACTTCTAAAAATCATAGACAGTCATGGCATTTAATTTTTATTGCTATTTCACAAGCAGAGGCTTGCTGACATGCCTGACAGCTTCCACCACATCGGTGCTCATTTTTGTGATCATATGGGACGTAACACTTTTCGCAAAAATAGTTAGAACAAAAAGCTGCTGTCAGCGATGTAATTACATTAAAATGGCTTTTGTAATGTAATAAGTTCAGCCGTTTATTGCTTTCAGTTGAACCTTCAAATATAATATTTCGTCCTTTTGATCCATAGCTATAAACAACTAATTTATATTCTTTTAGATGATTTTGAAATTGTATTAACTCGGGAATTCCACCTCCTGCCTCAGGAATGCTAATTTTAGCTCTCTCCAACAATGATCTTGTTCTTTCGGTTTGAATTTTACTAATATCTCTTCTAACCTTACTGAATTCGGGATCTCTTTTATTATGGGCAATGGCGACTACCAAAGCACGTGGTAAACACAGGCTATCGGTATTTTTAATACTTATAATACCTCGTCGCTTGTCGCATTCCTCGTGAAAGCTGTTATAATTTTTTCCTCTTCCCCCACCAACAGGTAATCTAACAGTTGTCACACTAAGACAAAATGATTCTGTATTAAGACCTGCTGAGTTTGACTGATAAATGCCACTTATAACACTCCAAACATCTTAAAAGGTTATGTCTTTAGCTGCTTTGAAGCGAATCCAACCTTCTCCTCGGTTGAAGTCTTTAGAGCAAAAACTAAAAGCCACACGATCTAAGGGTTGTAGGCCTTCTGTAGCGTTTTGAATAATTTGATTAATTCCTTTTTTCCACCCAACCAACTGGTTCAACTCCCTGTGGAACAGGTTTTAACTTAAACTCTAGAGTGCGTCCTGTAAGGTTAAATTCTCGTAACTTTTTAACAACGTCTTTAACAATAATAAACTTCTCCATCTTTCTTTTTTTTTTTTGTTGTTTTATAGTCTACTATCTACCTACATAAAAAAAAAAAACAAGTATATTTTCATATTTTTATCGGTCTTAAGTTCGATTTCAAAAGCACACTCCCACTTTTTGATAATTTCACAGTCTAAGCACATAGATCTTATATTATTTATTTACGATCAATTCATCTTTATTCGCCAATCGTCTCAAACGAGTCTGCTTTTGAAAGTAATATAGCCTTAGTATTCAGAAAATATTAATGATATCGGAGCCTAAAACATCCTTAACACTAAAAAATCATTGTGTTTCCTAACAAAACCCATCATCTTGTCTATTTAGCTTGCTTTCCTATTGTTTAGCAGGTTAAATAAAATTATTATTTCGCTCTTTTTGTCTGTACTGAATCGTTAGGGGAATACGATTCTAGTCCTATAAGAGAGACAGTTAAAATTTATGTAAGCAATCAGAAATCCTACACTATGAGCTACTTAGTTAAAATTTCATATTTCCTTCCTGGATCAACTAAAATTTGTGTTGTGTCGGTCAAAATTTATAAAATACGAAAAAAATGCTAGATACATTTTTATCATGACTTTCTATCTAATACCATCTTATTTCAAGGTATAATTCGGTTGTCAAAATGAGAATCTAAAAAATCCTCGTGTTTCCTCACAAAACCCATCATCTTGCCTATTTAGCTTGCTTTTCTATTGTTTAGCAGGTTAAATAAAATTATTATTTCGCTCTTTTTGTCTGTACTGAATCGTTAGGGGGTTACGTTTCTAGTTCTATAAGAGAGACAGTTAAAATTTATGTAAGCAATCAGAAATCCTACACTATGAGCTACTTAGTTAAAATTTCATATTTCCTTCCTGGGTCAGGCAAAATTTGTGATGTGTCGGTCAAAATTTATAAAAATACGAAAAAAATGCTGGATGCATTTTTAGCGTGACTTTCTATTTAATACCATCTTATTTCAAGGTATAATTCGGTTGTCAAAATGAGAATAAAATAATTTTCCCATGGTTTATGTCATCTTAAAAAAGTCAAAAGGTTATATTCTGTAGAGGGTCAGATACATTCAAATTTAAAAATTTTCTCCAAGAAGAATTTTAAGATAGTATTATAGTAAATAAAAATTCTATACCTCCAATATTTCTTGGAAACATATCGTGTTCTAGCGACATAACCCAAAAGTACCTCTATTCAGAAACGCATCGTACTTTTCTTGTCAAACTTGACTTTGTTGTAATGTTGTATGCAGAGCACTTTGAAAACAAAAATTAGATTAGAAACCACCGCCTCTTAAGGTATACTTTTTTAGGTCTTACATAGGGTACACTGGTATACAGAACAAATGTCATCTTTAATTGTCTCATTGTCCCATCCATTACATTATTATAATCTTAAAGCACCTGTTACCAGCATTATCTGTTTTTATGGTTTTCATAAAACATAGCGATTACCGATGAAAATTAAACGAAAACTTAATAAATAACTTTTTTTTCACCTGAAATAGACTGATTTTCGATGGAAAAATGTTACTTATAACTAAAAATGAATATAAGACATATACGCAATGATATTTAGAATAAATCAATCTTTTCTAAAATTACTATGAAATATTCACAAAATCGTTTCGTTATAACCAAAGTAGCAAGGCTTGCAGATTTCGTATAGAGTTCAAACGCGATACTGAGATGATCTTTTTTTTTTTATATTTTTGTAGGATAATGCACCACTACGTTGTAAGTACTTGAGAGAGGACTTTCTTGAAAAATCCTCAAATTTCTCTGCAATTTTGTTCCTTCTAGAGTTAAATTCACACAGAAAACCCCGTATTCTTATCTTTCAGGCTGGTATATTAAAAAGGGCTTATTAGTATGGTTTAGAAAACAAGCAATATTAATTAACGGATGTTTTTTCGTCGTATGAAGAGTTGAAAAATTTTTTTTTCCACTCCAATGGTTGCGATGCAGAGAGTCGGGTTTCATCATAATCTTTCAGGGTAGCTCAGGTTTGATCGCATGTAGAGAGTCGGGTTTCATCATAATCTTTCAGGGTAGCTCAGGTTTGATTGCATGTACTAAGGTTAGTGCTCCTTGCAATCGGTTTCAGGTTTGACGCGCCCCCCTCAGGTTTGTTCAGGTTCCTCAAGTGTTTGAGAAACCTGAACAAACCTGAGGGGGGCGCGTCAAACCTGAAACCGATTGCAAGGAGCACTAACCTTAGTACATGCAATCAAACCTGAGCTACCCTGAAAGATTATGATGAAACCCGACTCTCTACATGCGATCAAACCTGAGCTACCCTGAAAGATTATGATGAAACCCGACTCTCTGCATCGCAACCATTGGAGTGGAAAAAAAAAATTTTTCAACTCTTCATACGACGAAAAAACATTCGTTAATTAATATTGCTTGTTTTCTAAACCATACTAATAAGCCCTTTTTAATATACCAACCTGAAAGATAAGAATACGGGGTTTTCTGTGTGAATTTAACTCTAGAAGGAACAAAATTGCAGAGAAATTTGAGGATTTTTCAAGAAAGTCCTCTCTCAAGTACTTACAACGTAGTGGTGCATTATCCTACAAAAATATAAAAAAAAAAAGATCATCTCAGTATCGCGTTTGAACTCTATACGAAATCTGCAAGCCTTGCTACTTTGGTTATAACGAAACGATTTTGTGAATATTTCATAGTAATTTTAGAAAAGATTGATTTATTCTAAATATCATTGCGTATATGTCTTATATTCATTTTTAGTTATAAGTAACATTTTTCCATCGAAAATCAGTCTATTTCAGGTGAAAAAAAAGTTATTTATTAAGTTTTCGTTTAATTTTCATCGGTAATCGCTATGTTTTATGAAAACCATAAAAACAGATAATGCTGGTAACAGGTGCTTTAAGATTATAATAATGTAATGGATGGGACAATGAGACAATTAAAGATGACATTTGTTCTGTATACCAGTGTACCCTATGTAAGACCTAAAAAAGTATACCTTAAGAGGCGGTGGTTTCTAATCTAATTTTTGTTTTCAAAGTGCTCTGCATACAACATTACAACAAAGTCAAGTTTGACAAGAAAAGTACGATGCGTTTCTGAATAGAGGTACTTTTGGGTTATGTCGCTAGAACACGATATGTTTCCAAGAAATATTGGAGGTATAGAATTTTTATTTACTATAATACTATCTTAAAATTCTTCTTGGAGAAAATTTTTAAATTTGAATGTATCTGACCCTCTACAGAATATAACCTTTTGACTTTTTTAAGATGACATAAACCATGGGAAAATTATTTTATTCTCATTTTGACAACCGAATTATACCTTGAAATAAGATGGTATTAAATAGAAAGTCACGCTAAAAATGCATCCAGCATTTTTTTCGTATTTTTATAAATTTTGACCGACACATCACAAATTTTGCCTGACCCAGGAAGGAAATATGAAATTTTAACTAAGTAGCTCATAGTGTAGGATTTCTGATTGCTTACATAAATTTTAACTGTCTCTCTTATAGAACTAGAAACGTAACCCCCTAACGATTCAGTACAGACAAAAAGAGCGAAATAATAATTTTATTTAACCTGCTAAACAATAGAAAAGCAAGCTAAATAGGCAAGATGATGGGTTTTGTGAGGAAACACGAGGATTTTTTAGATTCTCATTTTGACAACCGAATTATACCTTGAAATAAGATGGTATTAGATAGAAAGTCATGATAAAAATGTATCTAGCATTTTTTTCGTATTTTATAAATTTTGACCGACACAACACAAATTTTAGTTGATCCAGGAAGGAAATATGAAATTTTAACTAAGTAGCTCATAGTGTAGGATTTCTGATTGCTTACATAAATTTTAACTGTCTCTCTTATAGGACTAGAATCGTATTCCCCTAACGATTCAGTACAGACAAAAAGAGCGAAATAATAATTTTATTTAACCTGCTAAACAATAGGAAAGCAAGCTAAATAGACAAGATGATGGGTTTTGTTAGGAAACACAATGATTTTTTAGTGTTAAGGATGTTTTAGGCTCCGATATCATTAATATTTTCTGAATACTAAGGCTATATTACTTTCAAAAGCAGACTCGTTTGAGACGATTGGCGAATAAAGATGAATTGATCGTAAATAAATAATATAAGATCTATGTGCTTAGACTGTGAAATTATCAAAAAGTGGGAGTGTGCTTTTGAAATCGAACTTAAGACCGATAAAAATATGAAAATATACTTGTTTTTTTTTTTTTTATGTAGGTAGATAGTAGACTATAAAACAACAAAAAAAAAAAAAAGAAAGATGGAGAAGTTTATTATTGTTAAAGACGTTGTTAAAAAGTTACGAGAATTTAACCTTACAGGACGCACTCTAGAGTTTAAGTTAAAACCTGTTCCACAGGGAGTTGAACCAGTTGGTTGGGTGGAAAAAAGGAATTAATCAAATTATTCAAAACGCTACAGAAGGCCTACAACCCTTAGATCGTGTGGCTTTTAGTTTTTGCTCTAAAGACTTCAACCGAGGAGAAGGTTGGATTCGCTTCAAAGCAGCTAAAGACATAACCTTTTAAGATGTTTGGAGTGTTATAAGTGGCATTTATCAGTCAAACTCAGCAGGTCTTAATACAGAATCATTTTGTCTTAGTGTGACAACTGTTAGATTACCTGTTGGTGGGGGAAGAGGAAAAAATTATAACAGCTTTCACGAGGAATGCGACAAGCGACGAGGTATTATAAGTATTAAAAATACCGATAGCCTGTGTTTACCACGTGCTTTGGTAGTCGCCATTGCCCATAATAAAAGAGATCCCGAATTCAGTAAGGTTAGAAGAGATATTAGTAAAATTCAAACCGAAAGAACAAGATCATTGTTGGAGAGAGCTAAAATTAGCATTCCTGAGGCAGGAGGTGGAATTCCCGAGTTAATACAATTTCAAAATCATCTAAAAGAATATAAATTAGTTGTTTATAGCTATGGATCAAAAGGACGAAATATTATATTTGAAGGTTCAACTGAAAGCAATAAACGGCTGAACTTATTACATTACAAAAGCCATTTTAATGTAATTACATCGCTGACAGCAGCTTTTTGTTCTAACTATTTTTGCGAAAAGTGTTACGTCCCATATGATCACAAAAATGAGCACCGATGTGGTGGAAGCTGTCAGGCATGTCAGCAAGCCTCTGCTTGTGAAATAGCAATAAAAATTAAATGCCATGACTGTCTATGATTTTTTAGAAGTCAAAACTGTTACGAAAATCATAAAAAGGATTATTCGTCAGGCAAATTTACAGTATGCGAACAAATTAAACTATGTTCTATTTGTTTAAAAACCATTAAAGCCAAAAGAGCACATGCATGTGGTGAAATTTATTGTAAAATTTGTAATAAACATGCATCCGAGGATCATCTATGTTATATTCGGCCTGATAAGGGAAAACCTAAGATTAAAGATGATCTTTTTTGTATTCTACGATTTAGAGACGAGCCAAGACAAACTATTGGAAAATTCAACGTTTTTACATCAAGTCAATCTCTGTGTTTTCAAACAATACTGCGATGAGTGCATGGATTCTGAAGCAGATACTTGTAAAAAAATGTGGTCTAAAGTTACAAAAAGTCAGAGGTATAGACCCAGCGGGTACATTTACTAACCATTTGTTACAAATGAGGAAAAACTTTAAAGAAATTATTGTAATAGCCCATAATGGTCAGGCTTTTGATCACCAGTTTATATTAAACTACATTATGACAAAGACAGATTTTACACCTGAGTTAATCATGAGAGGTACCAAAATAATTACGATGCAACTTGAAAATGTAAAATTTATCGACTCACTTAACTATTTCCCTATGCTTTAAGCCAAACTAGCAAAGGTATTTGGACTTGAGGATATTTTTAAAAAAGGCTACTTCCCGCACCTATTTAATACAAAGGCAAATGAAAACTATATAGGACCTCTACCATCAATTGAATATTACTCCTCAGATAGTATGAAAGAAGAAGACAGAGTAAAATTTCTTAAATGGTTTGTAGAACATGAAAATGATGGTTTCGATATGCAAAGAGATCTGGTAGACTACTACGTATCGGATGTCGAAATTCTTGCGCAATCATGTTTAAAGTTTAGAGAACAACTTATACAAACTACCAATGTATGTCCATTTACTGAAGCTATAACTATTGCTTCAGCATGCAATACAATTTTTAGAAGAAATTTTTTGAAGCCTAAAACTATAGGAATCATACCAAAAAATGGATACCGATGGAGAAACAGGCAGAGCAAAATTGCCATAGATTGGTTACTTTGGACCGAGAATCACAGAAAAATCAACATCTTACATGCTGCTAATGGTAAAGAAGCTGTTTTAAATGGTGTAAAAGTTGATGGTTACTGCTCCGAAACAAATGAGGTATTTGAATTTCAAGGATGTTATTTCCATGGATGTACTGTATGCTACAAGTTCGGCAGGAACGATCCTCTTTCCGAGGACCCCTCAGAAACGCTAAATTTAAGATATGAAACCGCAAAGGTAAAAATTATGAGACTAAAAGATTTCGGTTTTTTAGTTAATGAAATGTGGGAGTGTGATTTTAGAAATTTATTAAAAAATAATCCAGAGATAAAATCCTATACTAATACCCATTACAATAAAATTTTGATAAAACTAAATCCAAGAGATGCTTTTTATGGAGGACGAACAGGAAATACATGCGAATACTATGAAATAAAAGATACGGAAAAAATTAAATACGCCGATGTTTGTTCCCTCTATCCGTACATCTGTAAGAGTTCTAAATTTCCACTATCACATACAGAAGTGTATGTAGGAGATGCGTGTAACAAATTAAACCTAAATAATATAGATGGTTTAATTAAATGCACAATTCTCCCACCAGAAGAGTTGTACCATCCAGTACTCCCTCAAAAAATAAACAATAAATTGATGTTTATTCTTTGTCGAATGTAAAATAATGTAAAAATGAAGTAAACCTATACATTTTATCTTGTACGGTAATTTTTCACTCTTAATGTTTGTTAGTTAACGATAAAACCTGTAATAGCGTTCGAAAAAAATTATTTTTTTTTTTTGACTAACATAAAAAGTGTTGTCTAGCTATCAGGACAATAATCAATACTTTATTGAGAAGGCTACCTCTTCGTCTAAATATCTAATCTATAAAACGTCATTTTTCCGACATAATCGGTTAAAAAGCATACAATTGTATTTGAACGTTTGTGCATAAACCATCGTGTTAAATCAGTTCTTATACCTGACTGACAACGCCGATCTTTAGCTTTTTTTTACTTTGTAAAATAAAAAGATTAGTTCTTACTATCAAAGAAATTAAATATGCAAGAGAAATAGGTCGAAAAGATTAATAATAATTTATTTATTCCTAAGTTATAAATCTTAACTACATCACTTTCTAAACCAAGAAAATAGATAATCTTCCTGCATTATTCCGTACTTAGATTTATTTTTCATGAAAATAGTCGAATCTATGATTTTCGTTCAAATCCATAAGGGACGCTTGTTTTGTATAGATGATTTATGATCTTATTTTCAACTAAAATACTAGTATAAAAAAAGTATTTCTTCCGATAAACGTGGAAGGAATAGACATTTAAACAGTTAGCCATAACATACGCATACTGACTTGCATTATTTTCATGGATTGAATGGCTACATCTTTGTGTGTGAAGTGAATTTCTTTTTAAAAAATTACAATGCGCTCAATTATGAATTTTCTAACATAACTTTTATGGATAGTGGAGTCGGATATTGGAAGAAAATATTATCATAAGGACAACTCGATTATTGATATAATTATTATGGTTTCACAGAAGTTTCTACAGAGTCAGCCATGCTGTAGCAGAGACTGTTGTAGGTCGTATTTTTTAAAAAAACCTAACAATACCTTTACTTTATATTGATAGACATATTCTATTAGAACATTTTTCTAAAATTTAGAGCCTTTGGAAATGTGATAATGCTATGAGCATCAAATATATTCAAAATATCAAAAATCCTTTGGTAGTTAGTTATTGCGGTATATTTTAATAGAGGCATAATTTATACTGTACTCCTAAATTTACGGCATATCACTTTGTTTATGTTATTATATTCACAGAGACTATTAATCTAACCAACTTTTATTTACGAAAAATTAAAAACTGAAATACTCTATTTTATTGCCGATTGTTCGCAAAGACACTTGGAGTTGTTATTTTACTTTTTATACCTCTTTTTCCCCGGTTACGGAGAAATATGTTAGGGGAAGTTTGGGTACCCTCAGACGGTTATATGCAATGATTCAAGCTTCTAAAAAAGCACTAAGACAAGTAATTATCAATTTGAATTTACGTATGTCGAAGGTAATGTGTTAATGATAAATATACATGATGAAAACATTTATTGTTCGATTGCATCTAATTTTTAAGAGTCTAGAAATAAGCAAATAATGTTCTTTATAAACATCTCGAGTTACCTGTCCTTCCCCTACATCATAGAAGGGTATTTGCCGACAAAGTTTGACCATTTTTTTATGATTCGAGGGTTGTGTATTCTCTACAGATGTAAACTGACGTCATTCGAGAAGTCCGAACTTGTTAGATTTTAGCTTATATTCTTATTATGTGATTTTAAAATTATGTATGCGTTTGTTTAATTCATTGTAAAGGATTTGTTATTATGCTAATTTCAAAAGTTAAATGTTGATGAGAATATTGAATTTTTTTATTAAAATATCTAAAGTAAATATCTAATTGATTTTTTTAGCGCTAATTGGGATTTTAATTAACTACCTCAGAGACGGTATACACTATATTTTGCAGCGCAATTGCTTTCACACCCAGTAATGTATTATGATTTTTTTGGATGGTCGTTATATTGTGAGTTTCTTAAGTTAGCCAGATTAATAATAAATTAAAAAACCAACGTGATTTGCTTATTGTTGCCATTGAGAATTAGGGTTGTAAAATATTTAACAACCCTATATTTTTATGCTCGTGTTGAAAATAAGTTAAGATTGCTACTTTGATGCCTACGCCTAATATTCATAATTTTATTGGGGGTTCTACCTGATGACAAATACAGCTTATGATACCTATCTAGTGGGTATTTTCAGTTTAAGGACCGAATAATATAGAGTTATTGTGCATACATCATCGCAAACAAAAGGTAGCTTTTTTTATATTATTTCGTATTTACAATCCATTTAACTACAATTTTACACTGTGAATTAATTTTTTTTACTTTTTTCCTGAAATTGTAGCCTATTTACTTATATTATGATATTATCCGAAATTTTTATAAAAGCATTATGAGGGCTTTTACCTGATGGCGAACACAAGTTGTATAGTACCTATACCTGCTTGGTATTTTATACGTATTTAAGTTTTATTTACTTTTTATTACTCTGTTCTCATTACAAGATAGTCCTATAATTTATCCACTTCAAGTACAAAGAAATCGCTAGTTAATGGTTCTAGATGGTAATTATTTTATTGTATTTTATATAAGTGGTGCAAAAATTGAAAGCAATTATTAGATATGCTACTGAATTTTAATGAGGGTCCTTCGGAATAATAAATAAAGGTTTATGTCCCTTTCTTTTTAAATCGAGTCGGCAGAGGGTTTGAGAGGGTTATTTAGGTATAAATAATTATTGCGGGGTGACAAATGTGCCGCCTTAATATACTTATCTTGTTAGACCATATAAATTAGGGTTTTATTTCGCTTTACTACCCACCAGCGGCGTTTCACTAAGATAGAAAATATAGATAATGTTTTTTACTATACCGCTTTAACAGCGGCGTTTCAACTAAGGGAAAATAATAAAAAGTCTGGTTTAAGGATGGCTCAGGTCGGATCGTAAAAAGTTGGGTTTAAGGATGGCTTATAAAAATTGGGATTTAATTATCCCGCTTTAGCAGCGGCGTTTCACTAAGGTTAAATCATAAAAAGTCGGGTTTTATCTCGGGTCAGATCATAAATATTCAGGTTTAAATTAGGGTTAGATGAGAAGCCGCCTCATGAAAGCATCCGGGTTAGGTCGTAAAAAGTCGGGTTTTATCTCGGGTCAGTTCATAAATATTAAGGATCAAGTTAGGGTTAGATAAGAAGCCGCTTCATGAAAGCATCCGGGTTAGGTCGTAAAAAGTCGGGTTTAATTTCGGGTTATTTTGTAAACAGCACCACCGAACCACCCGGGTTAGGTCATAAAACGCACCACCGAACCACCCGGGTTAGATCATAAAACGCACCACCGAACCACCCGGGTTAGGTCATAAAACGCACCACCGAACCACCTGGGTTAGTTGCACCACCAGCACCACCAGCACCACCTGGCCTCGTTCTGTCCGTTTCTAGCTACTCTCTACAACCTAGTTTGCCCACCACTTTCTTTTTTATAAAATGCTGCCAAACACTAAATTCCTTTCTGCCCCGGCTTGTCATGAGTTCAAATGTTTTGATAGATTAACCCCTAAAGCAAAAATATTACTGATAACTAAAATAAGTGCGTATCGTTTATATAGCCGGGCGTTTTCTGCCAGTTATTACAAGTTTCGACAAAGCGGCAAACTTGCAATACTGCATGGACGAAATTTTCACGTTAATACCAGTTTCGACAAAGGCGCAAACTTGCAAAAACTACGCGAACGAAATTTGCATGTTAAAACTTCTCCAGTTTTGCTTCGTATCTGTACTATTCCTGTCTAAAAATATTTGTGTACTTAACAAAACAAAATATAAGCAGTTAGAAATATTTAAAAATAATAATATTTGTAAAAGCTGGTAAATTTTTCTAAAAAATCAAAAAAATCATGATTTTTATCAACCCTGACTACTTTGCTGCCAAATGTATTGATCTCCACTAATGATGATGTACCTATTAGAGTATTATTTAAGCTTTAAATCAATAAATCTCCAAAACTACTGAACTACTGAACTGAAGTACATGAATTTTACATTATTATAAAGAGAATTGCAGTACCTTTAAAATAAGGTATCACTTAACCCCCTTTCATTTAAGATTTTAGGGGTGGTGCCACCCCCGCCCAGGAGGCTGCACGTGTTAACGTGATTTTTTGCCAGTTTTGTGTGTATATACTATGTTGTGTTTGTTCGATATTTTCCACAAAAAAGTTATTTATCTAAAAGAGAATTAGAATTGGGCATAAATAGAGACATAATTGAAAACGCGCAAAACAAGAAAAATCTTCATTGAATTATTTAGAAAAGTATAAAGTTAATTACAACAATGCTCGGCTTAATATTAAAATGATAGTTAAATAAATAATTGACGTCTGTACATTCAAACTCTGCTTAGCCCCGCCTTAATTTTAATTTATTTAAAATAGTATTCTTGAATATTAAACTACTAATAATTTTTCCCCTCAGTTATTTAAAAAAGTTAAAAAATAACCGCGTTCAGGAATTACGTAAAAAGTGCGTGGCGGTAGCGTAGACTGCATGAATGTGACAAAAAAAAATTGACAATTATTATTCTAGTATTTTTTTGAAATTATAAATTAACAATACCTATCTATTTATTTTGTTTAATGCAAATAATATTTAACAGAGACTGACCAAGAACCGATAAACGAGTATGCTCCACTATTTGATTTGACACGTTATATTTTAAACGTAGCGCCGCCTCGCGTCATTTCGCTAATAAACAGAAAAAGAAAAAATGCAATAGCGACTATTTATTTTTATTTAGTATGTTTTCCAGATAACCCTGACAACGGCGATAAGTATTGTCGCGTTATCCATTACGTAGTTGTCATGAATGCCATATTAGTGATATACTAAATGGTAATTTTGTCAATCTTCAACCAGAAGATAAATTAAAAATTAAAGTATTGAACAAGCAAGATTTAAACCTGGCACTAGTTAGTAAAAGCACAAACTTTTACCCTTAAACATATAAAAACATTTCTGTAAAAATGGCTGACTAAATGCTCTAGCTATGATGTCAATTAACATGAATTTAGTACATGAAACAAACGATTTGAAGAGAAAGTCTTGGAGAAATTTATTTCCCTGAAAGACCGTGGAGCGCATTTTCACTTTGTTAGGGGCCAGACAGACCCCCGTTCCCAAGGGAACATAAAAAAGGTGAATTCCAGAAGTTTGAGCGTGGTCCAAGAAAATGTCTGCCTGCGTCGCTTTAGCTCCGCCATCTGTACCTCTATCTATAGTTTGCCCCCTTCCTCCCCCCCCCCCGTCTCCAAATGGCTGGCTACGCTTCTGGTTGGAAATACGCATGCACATTACTCGGTTATTTTTCTTTTAACAACTTCTGGTAATTAAGTTCATTCTAACGACTTTTTGCTAAAAGTTGTTTTCTATTTCTAAGAACAGAGTCAGTAGAAGTTATTTCTTTAAAAGAAAAGAACCTGTTTGCACAATTGTGGTTTGTTTATTGGTAATCCAAAAAATGCAAGGGGCTTGTGAAATTTATCGAGGTGTAGACTACAAACACCGTGAGCTATTTTCAATGCTGACAAAAATGCTGGATTAGGTTATTCCACGTAAATAATTACCGCCTTCAGGCTGACGGACGGCGTGGAGAAATTTATGTGCTATATAGATAGTGGCTCAGAGTCAAAATGTTCTTTGAAATCTATAATTTATGTGTATACCTACCTAATGTAAATATGCAATTAAAAAATTTATAATTCATGATTTCTGCCTGTAAACACAAGCGAAAAATAATATTGTAATATAATAACATAAAAGGTGATAAATAAAGCAAAATAAATTTAGGCATTATTACCTATTTTGTGATGTAATGTAAAATTTAAATATTTTCGTTCAAGATACATTTGACAAAATGGCTTAAATTGCTTAAATAATGAATCCATGCCCTTGCCTATATGCATTAATAGGTATTCTAATAAATAACATTGGCATAGAATTGGCCCAAAAAGAGGTAGGGTATACTATACTCATCCACTTAGCCGATAGCATAAGGCATAATAGTAATTATATGCATTTAATATTTCTCACAAGAAGTTTTTGTTAACCTTGCAAATAAAACATTTGATTGCTAAAATTTATTTAAACATGCTGGTGTGGTGTTGCGTTTCTCCAAAGTTACCGCATTACTATTTCTGTTCTCACAATTCTCAATTATATCTCTAATTGGATAATCTTTTAGTCCTATTTAATACTGTTTATAGCAAATCTTGAATAACTTGTGCTCTTTTTCTTAATCGTTAAGCCAAACTAAGTAAATAATGTGCAGGTACGTCTATTAAATGGTAAATATATTTTTTAATTTAATTAAGAAATGTCGATGTAGGTGCCATTAATTTGCAAAAAATGTTGCGTAACAATATCATCTGTGGTCTATGCAGGTGCTTTCGTTCTGACTTCTAAACTTATAAAGTTTATGTTAGGCTGAACCGGGTGATGCGTACATACGAACACCGCGAGATATCGCTTCATGTTGAATCTCACCGTAGGAGCACTAAGCCCTAGGGTAATCATAAGTATAAAATTGGCATTATAACAAAATAGGTAAATAAACAAGTTTAAAAGTGTTGTTCGTAGAACTTTGTACAGATAAGTGCAGTTCTTGATCATTTACATTTCTTAATCAACGATTTTTGGTTTCAAACCGTTAATAGGCGTTTGATGCTACATGGCTCATGGTATTGTGACCGACATTATCATCTTTGCAGGTGCTTCCTTTCTGACTTCTGAACTTATCCTATCTTTGCATGTAAAAATCGTATGTGATCTCTATCTTATTTATTTAACGGATACTGTTTAGGGTTAGGGGGTACATTGAAATAAAACATAACGTTAGTTAGTGATTAACTGTTTTATAAGCATAATAACAGCTCGAACATATCTCCAACTTTCGTGACGTCATCATCGGCTGGTGCATTGCGCGTAGAAAATTTTAACAAACTTTAAGAATTTACTGTGAAGCCGTTTAACTAGTTTAACAAAATATACCACTGCATTGTATTTGTGACAATTATTTGTAATAGGAAAAAAGTTCTATATTAATTTTATGTGTATATACCTTCATAAAGGTCCTTAAATCCGCTTCTTAGTTTTTTTACTAAATTTAGTTAAGCAGTTTGCAAAAACATGCTTTTAAATATACTTAATTAAAAAAAATGTACAGCTCTCTTGACCTGCCTAGCGATATTTTTAGAGTAACTATAAATATGAACAATCGAGCATGTTCCGTTTTCATTGGCCAACCCTGTATAAATAGTTTTCAACTTCTTCAAATTTGTTCACTAGTATCTCGCTAAACCTGATTTCATTACTGAAACCCTAATCTAAAAGTTTTAACTTGATTTTTTATTTAATGGATATCGAAACGTTTTTACTAAGGATATTTTTTTGTTTTAGAGTTCCTTTGCAAATGGCATGAAACTTTGGAAAGGTAAGTTTTTTACAAATATTTTGCAGTAGTTATATTTTTATACAGTGACCTTCTCTAACATGGAATAAACTCAGTATTTTATTTTATTGTTTTACTTAGAGTTAGAAAATGGTCACTGGCAGTTATTACATCATCGATGATTTCAAGTGACACATTTTGTATGTTTGGAATCCTATTATTCTATTAAATATTTCTAGTAACTAAGAATTAATGCATAAAAAAAAACTTCCATAGCTTTTAAAATGGATATTTTTTATAATATTAAATAACTTAAAACTTAGGGCTAAAAAGACAACAAATACGTTAGCGTTAAATTTGAAACAGCATACATATTATAATTTCCAACGCTGTTTCTATTTAATATAACTGGGGCTAACAACAATAAAATTATTTTTTTTTATTGGATCGAGGATTTATTATATTTTTATATATTATTTTATTTATTGTATTGATGTTAATTACCAAGTTACAAATAGTAAGTTTTCAAGAGCTTAGAAAAATATATTTTAAAAGAAACTCGAAAATGTTCAAAGATTGGTAGTCTCCAATCTGAAAATTTCAAATTGTTACGGACAACTTTGTGAATATCAACAGCTAAACGGTATTAATTATTAACGTAATCAGTCCTATCATATAAAAGTATTTTTAGTTCCTAATTTAAATATTACAATATAGTTCTAGAAACAAAAATCTGTATCTACCTCCTGTTTTAACAGATTTTTTTTTGGATTATATTTTATATTTCAAGTTTATGGCGATGCCGCACGCATTTGAATATATATTCGATAAATCATAAGCTTAGTTATACCGCACATGGGGATTTAACCCTAAATATAGGTAGTGATTTAGCTATATTAAATTTAATTTTGATATACGAGTTTACATCAATATGGATTAAAAGACTCTTTTTTGACAGTAAAACACGGTAAGTCTTTTTTTATCGGGAAAATCTTTAATTGAATTTCAGAAATATTTAATCCCTAGCTAAATAGTTTTTGTTTTTTTGCATAGATCATCATTTTGTTTTCGTGAAAAAAAATTAAAATAATTTCACAAATTTAAGATTTTAAATGTATATCGTAATTAGTCATACATTTTCACTTGACTTAGTGACGGTTTTATGTTTTAAGCATTAACTAACAATATCAAAATTGTGCAAAAATCAAAATAACAAAAAGGGAGTTATTTATGGAATAGATATTCAAATATGGCACAAATAACAAAAATAATGCTATTTTTTCAGATTAAGGAACTTTGTTCACAAATAAAAAGAAACTTAATCTACTTGGAAAAGTCACAGATTCAATTGCCGAACTCTGGACCAGCAAAGTTATTCATTAATAATTATTCCATAACTCCCAATGACTGGCCATGCCTATATTCAGAATTTTGAACCGGTTTAAAATTGTCTTCATATTTTACAAGTAACAACGCAGAAACAATAAACCGCCCAGAAAATATAAAAAAAAAAAATAAAAAAATGTATAATTAATAATCGTAGTATTATACCTAATTGTTTAATCTTGAATACCTAACTTTTACGGGTCTGGTGCTGGTTGAACGAGATGAAAGGAGTGCAATACTAAAATGAGTGAATAGAAGATGGCATTGTATCACATCAAGCTGTGCTCCGCGGTACTCAGGGGTTCCGTGTAGGCCACTCAAGGATTCCGCGAAACTTTTTTTTCTTAACATTCAAAAAAGTTAATCGAAACAGTAAAAATTAACGCCTTTGACATAAAGAAGTGGTCAAGTTGCCCTATTATATACTTTACTTCACTTCCTTCTCTGTTGAGGAATTGTATAAACAGTCTTGTTTGGGTATAATCTAAAAATTACGCAAGGAACGAAAAAATATCACAGACCTTTATGAAGATTTATTAATGATCCCTATAATTCGGTTAGAAAAACGCAATCTCGAAAACTATGCGAAATACAGCAAAATATCAAGAGACTTTTTATAGACACAAGTATAAAGAATTAAATTTCCCACAAAAAATGCAAGATAATGTGTTCTCGCGTATCTCAGTAGGTATTAACAATTTAATTCCTTTTCAAATGCAATATTAAAAATCGAATTTCCGCTGAACTGGAAATTCCATTGAAATAAAACCGGTCAATCTTTTATCATTGTAATTGTGACAATCAACCCCTAAAGTTTCAAATTTTTCTATCCAGTAGTTTTGGAGATCACTCGTTTAACATATTTCAAAATTAATTGTCATGGAAATGGCCGCAAATTATCCGATTAAAGAAGATATACGGTTGAATTAAACCATATCTATATTAGAACAGATCAGGGGTCCACATCAAAAGTGGGCACTGAAAAGGGTTTCACTAGGGGTTCCATATATGAAACAAGATTAAGAAACGCTGCTCTGAAGAAATGCTTGTATTCCATATTTGGTCACTTTCCTCTAATTGACTGTAAATAATATGGTAAGGACACACAAATAAAGTCATATTAGTCGCTGATTAAGATTATATACAATATAATCTGCTTTTCATGGATCTTAGGCATAATTAAAAGCAAATGTACAAATTTCAAATTCACCGTTGGCTTGCTTACAAAGGTGCAAAAATAAAGATCGATTTTTCAAAAAGTCATCCGGTCAATAGCGATTATTTTGGAAAGAAAGAGCCCATATTATTGCTTAGTATCCTTAAATCTCCCACAATACGCTATTAAAAAAAAAATTGCAGTCCAAATTTAACCTCTCTGGGTAAAAAAGAAGGTGAAAACATCTCAAATTAGTTAATTAAAAGCTACTTTTGTATTGTAAAAATGTTATTTTGCAGGTAATTTTATAGCGGAAAGGATTTTGTTTTAATTACTATCAGAAAAACCTTTCAAGCTTTTTTAATAAAAATTAATTGGCGAAGGGTGGTCAAGTGGATGTCATTCAGACTGACTTTGCGAAGGCGTTTGATCGGATGGATCATAGAGTGATAATAAGTAAATTACAAAAGTTTTCCCTTACCCAGAATTTTATCGAATTTCTAAGTAGCTATCTAGAAAATAGGCATCAATATGTTATGCTAAATTGTTTCGATCTGAATCCTATACCCCACATCGGAAATTCTAACTTGTCATCAATTCTCTTTTTATTATTCATAAATGACATAACAAAATATATTGAGACTGTTAGAGTTTGAGAAATTTTATTATTTGCAGACGATATGAAAATACATAAGCAAATAAACAAAGATTAATACCTTGCACATACAGGGATTTAGTTCCCTAGGTGCAAAACTTAAAATCTTAAGAAACTAGATAAACTTATATTTAGAATTAAGTAAACATTGTAAACTGTTTTCAGCAATACGTAATATAATGATTGATTGATAAAAAAAAAAAAAAAATAAACACAGAAGACGACTGTAATCAACTTCAACAAGATATCAATAGAATTGGTCCATAGAAAATAAATTATATTTTAACAGAGAAAAATGTAAGGAAATATCATTTACACATCGTCAGAAAGTAAATTTTCAGTATAAGATGCACAATGTTACCTTAAAAGATGTTGATCAAGTAACAGATCTAGGTGTGGTATTCGATTCTAAACTACCATTCAATGACCATGTCCTCAATATTATCAATAAGGCCTACAAAAATCTAGGATTTATTGTACGAAATTCGCAAGGGTTTAGATCCATAAGAACTTTAAATAATATACTGTATATTATACAGGGTGTTTCCTAACTACGGTACGAAACTTCAGAGGGTGATACGTAAAGTCGTTTTAAGAAAAGAAGTTCCTATGAACATATGTCCGGAGTTGCTTCGTTTCTGAGATACAACGAAAGAAAAACGGTCATAAATATCCCTAAGCCGATGTGGTTAAAATTTGGTTCAGTTATTTGAAGTAATAAGGTGCTTATTTAGCCCTAACTAGATTGAAATTATTAGGTCCAGTGGCGTCTCGGTGGGCACCACAGCCAATTATTATTGAGAAGAAAAAGTAAAGAAGATTAAGTAACTACAAATACTACTTTTTGGTCTTTTGTGTTTTTTTCATTTTTTTCTTCTCAATAATAATTCGCTGTGGTGCCCACTGAGACGCCACTGGACCTAATAATTTAAATCTAGTTAGGGCTAAATAAGCGCCTTATTACTTCAAATAGCTGAACCAAATTTCAACCAAATCGGTTTAAGGATATTTATGACCGTTTTCTTTTTAAACTTCAACGCCTTGTATCTCAAAAACGAAGCAACTCCGGACATATCTTCATAGGAACTTTTTTTCTTAAAACGACCTTACGTATCACCCTGTGAAATTTCGTACCGTAGTTAGGAAACACCCTGTATAATACCTTTGTAAAATCAAGACTCGAATATTGCTCTTTTGTATGGAGTCCCTTTTACACAAAATATATTTAAATGCTAGAAATTATTTAAAGGAAATATGTTAAATATGCTGACTTTATATTATATAGATAGAGAATACCCACGAAGCTCAGAATATGTAATGAATCTATAAAATCTTGGATTTCTGTCATTATATAATAATCGTTTATAAAGAAGTGTTGCTTGCTTGTTTAAGATCATAAATAATATGTCTGTTGATAACATTAGCATAAAAGCAGTAACACTACATGTCCCAGACAAAAAAAACATCTTAAAAATAGGAACACATATACATATTCAACACCTACTCGTAATTATGAACTAAAATCACCTGTAATCAGAATGATTAGAAATTATAATTGCGTGGAAAGCTGTTGCGATATATTTGGAGACAAATCTCAGAAGTTCAAAAAACAATTTAAGAAATTATCTAAACAATTATCTATTAGACGTAAGTTATTTTTTAACTTTAGGCAAAGTAGTATAGGTATAGTATATATATAAGTATATTTATAGCCGAACATAACATAATATTGTAATTGGTATGTGTTATTATTATTATATTAATAAAAAATAAATAAATAAATATAAAGGGAGTTGATGCATATTATGCTGATCATATGGGCTTATTTTTTTCCAAAATAATCTGTACAATGATTTTTGACTGAATCTGATATCCTTACAGATGCTTTTAATTTTTTTTTATGATCAGGATATCAGGATAAACCCTTTATCTGCGAGCTGTGCGTGTGTGCATTGAACGATTTGCTTTAGCATTTTTCAAAATTATACTGCTTGGGGAACACGGCCTCAGGCGGGAGGTCGTAGTGATGACGCTCTCTAGATGAAACAGTTTTTAAATAGTGGCGAGGGTGGCTGCAGTGGCTTTTCGTGTATTTCTACCATGTACGTTCTAGATGGAATGAAGCAGGCAACCTTAATTAAACATTTGTCATAAAATTTTTTTGATGATATAGGCTTCCTAAATTGGCGTTTTGGCGGCGAATCTTAAATTCAAGTAATATTTTTGCGTTTTATAATAATTATAGTTATAGTTTTTTTTCTACGAATAATCTTTTTCAGTTTTTATAATTGAATAGTAGGTAAAATAAAGTACTTTTTACAGTTTTAGTCAATTACCCTATTCGATACCTATCTACTTTTAAACTGAATTTTGATTCGAATCATTATAATCCATATGTAAGTATGTATTTTGCTTTTTAGGTTAGTGCATTCCTTTCGGGATTTCGGCACTTCATATTTTTTTAATTCAGGAACTTATCTTGCAAGTAACGATAACTTAAAAAAAAAGCTTTTTTTGCTCGAATTTAAGGTTGGAATTCAATTGGTTTGCTAAATATCCTGAACTAACCTGAGGTAAGGGATCAAAGAGATTTTAAATTTAAGAACTTAACACAATGTTTAATTCTGTTTTAATTAGGATTTTATCTTTTGTCACAAATCAAATGTTTTATGTCAATCAGACATTTATACTAAGGAAGCATTAAAACTCTAGTATTTTAGAAATTCAGATATTGGACGTGATGAGCAGGTAGGGTAAAATAAAACAACAAAGTGTGTATCAACAATAAAATTTTTAATGATAAATACAAGCGTCAGTGAAGATGATTGATGAAGACTACGATATTGTTTATAAAAATAAAAAAAAATTAACATCCTAAAGTCTCGAGAACTAAATAATATTAGTTTAGCTACATATACATATTATCAATTTTGAGAAATAAACACTCAATATAGAAAGTTCTACTTCTTGATAAACTACCAATAAACTATCAAAACTGGAGTAACCATGGTAGTCAGGAAATTAAAAAATGTTAAAATGTTAAAAAAAGTAGATCATATCTTTTGAGATCAGGGAACCGTGGTGAAAAATAAGAAGAAAGTTAATCTACTTGCAAAAATCACAATTCCATATTTCCATAACTTCCCCCCCCCCCCTGCCCTTGCTTCACGCCTCTCATGGTTGATAATAGGTAAATTATTTCTTTACATTTACAAAAATTAGAAAAAAAATCAACAT